>JBBGZY010000025.1:3858750-4501875 GCA_037952925.1 Lithobates clamitans | reverse complement strand
CCTTCTTGACTTACATCAAATGGAAAAAAATGTTTTCTAGCCCTAGCGCAGGCGGTTTTGAAATGGTCAAGGCCAGAGAGTTCTTTGGCTTCTGATTCAAACCTTTCAAACTCATTTCTATAACTTTGCATGAGGTGGAGAAGTGCCCCATAGGGCTTTACAACTGATGAAATGTCTATATCTGCACTTTGCAATCGTTTGTTTGTTGCATTAAAAGGTTCCAAAATGCTGTTCCAAAATACTGTCATGAAGGCGGTCTCCAGACAATTCAGACTTCTTAGAAGTGCTGCAGCCTCACTTCTTGTCACTGGCCTTTGAGAGTCATCATCCTCTATTGCTTCCAGGGCTTCAATAATTTCTGTCCATGATTTCCTCAGAGAACGACATGCATCACTGCGTGCTGACCATCTTGTGACAGACAGATCTTTAACTGTGGACTTGGCATTTAAATGAGAAGTTAGGACTTCCCACCTACTGGTAGAGCCAGAAAAAAAATTATACAGCTGTTGGATGACTCCAAAGAATGATACTGCTTCTACGCAGCTTTCTGCAGCATATGTTCCTACAAGGTTCAGGGAATGTGCAAAGCATAGTATATATGTAGCTAGTGGATTTAGTTCTTTAAAAGGAATCTGAAGTCCAGAATGTGGGCCAGCCATATTGCTAGCATTATCGTATGACTGACCTCTACAATTCTGAAGGTCAACTTGGTGAAATTCTAGTGTATCACTTACAGCTTTAAATAAACTTTGAGCTTTGTGACCAATATGTGGTATGAACTTTATAAATCGTTCCACTGGCACACCCTCGTCATTCACATATCGTATAATGAAGGCTAGCTGATCCATGTGAGAAACATCTGGGGTTGAATCCACGCTTATCGAGTAATATTTAGCATCCTTCACCTCGACAATTATTGCATCTAACAGTCTGATTGCCAATATTTCAATGAACTCATAGCAAACAGTTTTGGATAGATAGGATGCTGTGCCAGAGCAAGCATTGCCATAGCGCTTAATGTGCTCGTCCATGAAGGTATCAAACTCAGCAATGAGTTCAAGTAACATTAGATAGTTACCATTTGTATGAGAGCCAAAACTTTCATCTGTGCCTCTAAATGCCAATCCACGAGAAGATAAAGCCTTCACAACCGCAACAACACGCCTGAGGTAATTTCTCCAGTACTCTCTTTCTTTGTTTTGTTGCAAAATTAGCATGTTATCCATTTTGCCACATGCAGCGTTCCTGTTTTTTAATTTCATAAAACATGTTTTATGTTGCTCAGAGTCTTCGTGTTCTCTTAGGCAAACAGAAGCATTCTTCCAATCATTAAATCCTTCTTGAGCCAGCTGACATTTAGCAGATGAACTACCAAGAAGATGACAAGGGGCACAAAAAACAGCTTTTGCTTTCTCAGAGTATACCACCAGGTTCTCTCATACAGTTCTCCATTCTGCAGTTTGCGTTTAAACAAGAAATTGGAGAATGACCGGGTCCGATCAGAATATTTGCGAGCTGATAAGGAAAAGTCAGCATTTTTATTTTGAGTTATGCCATTTATAGCTAAATAGTCCTTCAGCTTTTCACTATTTCTATCCCAAACCATAGGATCAGAAGAAAATACCAAATCAATATTGGCTTCTTCATTAGAATAAATTATTTCAGAAGTTGCAACAGGCTCAGTGGTATTGTCTTCTATGTACTACTGCCTTTCTGACACCTGTTCAGTCTCCACAGGTACAGAACCTCCAGCAGTGCCTCTGTTAGAGAAAAAAACTTTGTGTTTTTGGCATGTGCTTGAGCTCTTCTTTTATACGTTCAGCTTTCTTCTTTGCATTTTGGCGGTATGCATGACCACTCAATTTTTGTCTTATCTCTGACATATTACAGTTTTTTCTAAATCAAGAAAATAGTCTTTTGTTAATGACACCTAATCTTTCTCTTACTGTGGCATTTTAAAATGTTCTCACTATTTAAATAGCCTCTAAGTTTCTAACATACAATATGCAAAAGGGGCAGATCCTTGGCCAGTGAAGGGACATGTGATCAATACAGTTGGGCTTTTTTTTCACCTTGATTCATCAAATGCATTAAGGTGAAAAAACTAGGGATGCACTGAATCTGTTTTTTGGTGCCGAAACCGATACCGAAAATGAAAAATACAAGATGCCGAAAACCGAAACCCATACCGAAACAGCACCAATACCGAAAGTGACTGTTTTTAAAAAATATTTTTACAAAGGAGTTGGTCAGAGACTGGAGACATGGTACAGGAGATGGTCAGAGACTGGAGACATTTTACAGGAGATGGTCAGAGACTGGGGACATGGTACAGGAGATGGTCAGAGACTGGGGACATGGTACAAGAGATGGTCAGAGACTGGGGACATGGTACAGGAGATGGTCAGAGACTGGGGACATGGTACAAGAGATGGTCAGAGACTGGGGACATGGTAAAGGAGATGGTCAGAGACTGGGGACATGGTACAAGAGATGGTCAGAGACTGTGGATATGGTACAGGAGATGGTCAGAGACTAGGGACATGGTACAGGAGATGGTCAGAGACTGGTGACATGGTACAGGAGATGGTCAGAGACTTGGGATATGGTACAGAAGATGGTCAGAGACTGGGGACATGGTACAGAAGATGGTCAGAGACTGGGGACATGGTACAGGAGATGGTCAGAGACTGGTGACATGGTACAAGAGATGGTCAGAGACTGGGGACATGGTACAAGAGATGGTCAGAGACTGGGGACATGGTAAAGGAGATGGTCAGATACTGGGGACATGGTACAAGAGATGGTCAGAGACTGTGGATATGGTACAGGAGATGGTGAGAGACTAGGGACATGGTACAGGAGATGGTCAGAGACTGGTGACATGGTACAGGAGATGGTCAGAGACTTGGGATATGGTACAGAAGATGGTCAGAGACTGGGGACATGGTACAGAAGATGGTCAGAGACTGGGGACATGGTAAAGGAGATGGTCAGAGACTGGGGACATGGTACAAGAGATGGTCAGAGACTGGGGAAATGGTAAAGGAGATGGTCAGAGCCTGGGGACATGGTACAAGAGATGGTCAGAGACTGTGGATATGGTACAGGAGATGGTCAGAGACTGGGGACATGGTACAGGAGATGGTCAGAGACTGGGGACATGGTACAGGAGATGGTCAGAGACTGGGGACATGGTACAAGAGATGGTCAGAGACTGGGGATGTGGTACAGGAGATGGTCAGAGACTGGGGACATGGTACAGGAGATGGTCAGAGACTGGGGACATGGTACAGAAGATGGTCAGAGACTGGGGACATGGTAAAGGAGATGGTCAGAGACTGGGGACATGGTACAAGAGATGGTCAGAGACTGGGGACATGGTAAAGGAGATGGTCAGTGACTGGGGACATGGTACAAGAGATGGTCGGAGACTGTGGATATGGTACAGGAGATGGTTAGAGACTGGGGACATGGTAAAGGAGATGGTCAGAGACTGGGGACATGGTACAAGAGATGGTCAGAGACTGGGGATATGGTACAGGAGATGGTCAGAGACTGGGGACATGGTACAGGAGATGGTCAGAGACTGGGGACATGGTACATGAGATGGTCAGAGACTGGGGACATGGTAAAGGAGATGGTCAGAGACTGGGGGCATGGTACAAGAGATGGTCAGAGACTGTGGATATGGTACAGGAGATGGTCAGAGACTGGGGACATGGTACAAGAGATGGTCAGAGACTCGGGATATGGTACAGGAGATGGTCAGAGACTGGAGACATGGTACAGGAGATGGTCAGAGACTGGGGACATGGTACAGAAGATGGTCAGAGACTGGGGACATGGTACAAGAGATGGTCAGAGACTGGGGACATGGTACAGGAGATGGTCAGAGACTGGGTACATGGTACAAGAGATGGTCAGAGACTGGGGACATGGTAAAGGAGATGGTCAGAGACTAAGGACATGGTACAAGAGATGGTCAGAGACTGGGGACATGGTAAAGGAGATGGTCAGAGACTGGGGACATGGTACAAGAGATGGTCGGAGACTGTGGATATGGTACAGGAGATGGTTAGAGACTGGGGACATGGTAAAGGAGATGGTCAGTGACTGGGGACATGGTACAAGAGATGGTCGGAGACTGTGGATATGGTACAGGAGATGGTTAGAGACTGGGGACATGGTACAGGAGATGGTCAGAGACTGGGGACATGGTACAAGAAATGGTCAGAGACTGGGGACATGGTAAAGGAGATGGTCAGAGACTGGGGACATGGTACAAGAGATGGTCAGAGACTGGGGACATGGTACAGGAGATGGTCAGAGACTGGGGACATGGTAAAGGAGATGGTCAGAGACTGGGGACATGGTACAAGAGATGGTCAGAGACTGGGGACATGGTAAAGGAGATGGTCAGAGACTGGGGACATGGTACAAGAGATGGTCAGAGACTGGGGACATGGTACAGGAGATGGTCAGAGACTGGGGACATGGTACAGGAGATGGTCAGAGACTGGGGACATGGTACAAGAGATGGTCAGAGACTGGGGATATGGTACAGGAGATGGTCAGAGACTGGGGACATGGTACAAGAGATGGTCAGAGACTGTGGACATGGTACAGGAGATGGTCAGAGACTGGGAACATGGTAAAGGAGATGGTCAGAGACTGGGGACATGGTACAGGAGATGGTCAGAGACTGGGGACATGGTACAAGAGATGGTCAGAGACTGGGGACA
Source organism: Lithobates clamitans (assembly GCA_037952925.1). NCBI lineage: Eukaryota > Metazoa > Chordata > Amphibia > Anura > Ranidae > Lithobates > Lithobates clamitans. The sequence goes on along the minus strand of JBBGZY010000025.1, from coordinate 4,497,130 downwards.
TGGTAAAAGAGATGGTCAGAGACTGGGGACATGGTACAAGAGATGGTCAGAGACTGTGGATAAGGTACAGGAGATGGTCAGAGACTGGGGACATGGTACAGGAGATGGTCAGAGACTGGGGACATGGTACAAGAGATGGTCAGAGACTGGGGACATGGTAAAGGAGATGGTCAGAGACTGGGGGCAAGGTACAAGAGATGGTCAGAGACTGGGGACATGATACAGGAGATGGTCAGAGACTGGGGACATGGTACAAGAGATGGTCAGAGACTGGGGACGTGGTACAGGAGATGGTAAGAGACTGGGGACATGGTACAAGAGATGGTCAGAGACTGGGGACATGGTAAAGGAGATGGTCAGAGACTGGGGACATGGTACAAGAGATGGTCAGAGACTGTGGATATGGTACAGGAGATGGTCAGAGACTGGGGACATGGTACAAGAGATGGTCAGAGACTCGGGATATGGTACAGGAGATGGTCAGAGACTGGAGACATGGTACAGGAGATGGTCAGAGACTGGAGACATGGTACAGGAGATGGTCAGAGACTGGGGACATGGTACAGGAGATGGTCAGAGACTGGGGACATGATACAGGAGATGGTCAGAGACTGGGGACATAATACAGGAGATGGTCAGAGACTGGGGACATGATACAGGAGATGGTCAGAGACTGGGGACATGGTACAAGAGATGGTCAGAGACTGGGGACGTGGTACATGAGATGGTAAGAGACTGGGGACATGGTACAAGAGATGGTCAGAAACTGGGGACATGGTACAAGAGATGGTCAGAGACTGGGGACATGGTACAAGAGATGGTCAGAGACTCGGGATATGGTACAGGAGATGGTCAGAGACTGGAGACATGGTACAGGAGATGGTCAGAGACTGGAGACATGGTACAGGAGATGGTCAGAGACTGGGGACATGGTACAGGAGATGGTCAGAGACTGGGGACATGATACAGGAGATGGTCAGAGACTGGGGACATAATACAGGAGATGGTCAGAGACTGGGGACATGATACAGGAGATGGTCAGAGACTGGGGACATGGTACAAGAGATGGTCAGAGACTGGGGACGAGGTACATGAGATGGTAAGAGACTGGGGACATGGTACAAGAGATGGTCAGAAACTGGGGACATGGTACAAGAGATGGTCAGAGACTGGGGACATGGTAAAGGAGATGGTCAGAGACTGGGGGCATGGTACAAGAGATGGTCAGAGACTGGGGACATGGTACAAGAGATGGTCAGTGACTGGGGACATGGTAAAGGAGATGGTCAGAGACTGGGGACATGGTACAAGAGATGGTCAAAGACTGTGGATATGGTACAGGAGATGGTCAGAGACTGAAGACATGGTACAGGAGATGGTCAGAGACTGGTGACATGGTACAAGAGATGGTCAGAGACTTTGGATATGGTACAGGCGATGGTCAGAGACTGGGGACATGGTACAAGAGATGGTCAGAGACTGGGAATATGGTACAGGAGATGGTCAGAGACTGGGGACATGGTACAGGAGATGGTCAGAGACTGGGGACATGGTACAAGAGATGGTCAGAGACTGGGGACATGGTAAAGGAGATGGTCAGAGACTGGGGACATGGTACAAGAGATGGTCAGAGACTGGGGACATGGTACAAGAGATGGTCAGTGACTGGGGACATGGTAAAGGAGATGGTCAGAGACTGGGGACATGGTACAAGAGATGGTCAAAGACTGTGGATATGGTACAGGAGATGGTCAGAGACTGAAGACATGGTACAGGAGATGGTCAGAGACTGGTGACATGGTACAAGAGATGGTCAGAGACTGGGGACATGGTAAAGGAGATGGTCAGAGACTGGGGACATGGTACAAGAGATGGTCAGAGACTGGGGAAATGGTAAAGGAGATGGTCAGAGCCTGGGGACATGGTACAAGAGATGGTCAGAGACTGTGGATATGGTACAGGAGATGGTCAGAGACTGGGGACATGGTACAGGAGATGGTCAGAGACTGGGGACATGGTACAGGAGATGGTCAGAGACTGGGGACATGGTACAAGAGATGGTCAGAGACTGGGGATATGGTACAGGAGATGGTCAGAGACTGGGGACATGGTACAGGAGATGGTCAGAGACTGGGGACATGGTACATGAGATGGTCAGAGACTGGGGACATGGTAAAGGAGATGGTCAGAGACTGGGGGCATGGTACAAGAGATGGTCAGAGACTGTGGATATGGTACAGGAGATGGTCAGAGACTGGGGACATGGTACAAGAGATGGTCAGAGACTCGGGATATGGTACAGGAGATGGTCAGAGACTGGAGACATGGTACAGGAGATGGTCAGAGACTGGAGACATGGTACAGGAGATGGTCAGAGACTGGGGACATGGTACAGGAGATGGTCAGAGACTGGGGACATGATACAGGAGATGGTCAGAGACTGGGGACATAATACAGGAGATGGTCAGAGACTGGGGACATGATACAGGAGATGGTCAGAGACTGGGGACATGGTACAAGAGATGGTCAGAGACTGGGGACGTGGTACATGAGATGGTAAGAGACTGGGGACATGGTACAAGAGATGGTCAGAAACTGGGGACATGGTACAAGAGATGGTCAGAGACTGGGGACATGGTAAAGGAGATGGTCAGAGACTGGGGGCATGGTACAAGAGATGGTCAGAGACTGGGGACATGGTACAAGAGATGGTCAGTGACTGGGGACATGGTAAAGGAGATGGTCAGAGACTGGGGACATGGTACAAGAGATGGTCAAAGACTGTGGATATGGTACAGGAGATGGTCAGAGACTGAAGACATGGTACAGGAGATGGTCAGAGACTGGTGACATGGTACAAGAGATGGTCAGAGACTTTGGATATGGTACAGGCGATGGTCAGAGACTGGGGACATGGTACAAGAGATGGTCAGAGACTGGGAATATGGTACAGGAGATGGTCAGAGACTGGGGACATGGTACAGGAGATGGTCAGAGACTGGGGACATGGTACAAGAGATGGTCAGAGACTGGGGACATGGTAAAGGAGATGGTCAGAGACTGGGGACATGGTACAAGAGATGGTCAGAGACTGGGGACATGGTACAGGAGATGGTCAGAGACTGGGGACATGGTACAGAAGATGGTCAGAGACTGGGGACATGGTACAGGAGATTGTCAGAGACTGGGGACATGGTACAGGAGATGGTCAGAGACTGGGGACATGGTACAGGAGATGGTCAGAGACTGGGGACATGGTACAAGAGATGGTCAGAGACTGGGGACATGGTAAAGGAGATGGTCAGAGACTGGGGACATGGTACAAGAGATGGTCAGAGACTGTGGATATGGTACAGGAGATGGTCAGAGACTGGGGACATGGTAAAGGAGATGGTCAGAGACTGGGGACATGGTAAAGGAGATGGTCAGAGACTGGGGACATGGTACAAGAGATGGTCAGAGACTGGGGACATGGTACAGGAGATGGTCAGAGACTGGGGACATGGTACAGAAGATGGTCAGAGACTGAGGACATGGTACAGGAGATTGTCAGAGACTGGGGACATGGTACAGGAGATGGTCAGAGACTGGGGACATGGTACAGGAGATGGTCAGAGACTGGGGACATGGTACAGGAGATGGTCAGAGACTGGGGACATGGTACAAGAGATGGTCAGAGACTGGGGACATGGTAAAGGAGATGGTCAGAGACTGGGGACATGGTAGAAGAGATGGTCAGAGACTGTGGATATGGTACAGGAGATGGTCAGAGATTGGGGACATGGTAAAGGAGATGGTCAGAGACTGGGGACATGGTACAAGAGATGGTCAGAGACTGGGGACATGGTAAAGGAGATGGTCAGAGACTGGGGACATGGTACAAGAGATGGTCAGAGACTGGGTACATGGTAAAGGAGATGGTCAGAGACTGGGGACATGGTACAAGAGATGGTCGGAGACTGTGGATATGGTACAGGAGATGGTCAGAGACTGGGGACATGGTACAGGAGATGGTCAGAGACCGGGGACATGGTACAAGAAATGGTCAAAGACTGGGGACATGGTAAAGGAGATGGTCAGAGACTGGGGGCATGGTACAAGAGATGATCAGAGACTGGGGACATGGTACAAGAGATGGTCAGAGACTGGGGACATGGTAAAGGAGATGGTCAGAGACTGGGGGCATGGTACAAGAGATGGTCAGAGACTGGGGACATGGTACAAGAGATGGTCAGTGACTGGGGACATGGTAAAGGAGATGGTCAGAGACTGGGGACATGGTACAAGAGATGGTCAAAGACTGTGGATATGGTACAGGAGATGGTCAGAGACTGAAGACATGGTACAGGAGATGGTCAGAGACTGGTGACATGGTACAAGAGATGGTCAGAGACTTTGGATATGGTACAGGCGATGGTCAGAGACTGGGGACATGGTACAAGAGATGGTCAGAGACTGGGAATATGGTACAGGAGATGGTCAGAGACTGGGGACATGGTACAGGAGATGGTCAGAGACTGGGGACATGGTACAAGAGATGGTCAGAGACTGGGGACATGGTAAAGGAGATGGTCAGAGACTGGGGACATGGTACAAGAGATGGTCAGAGACTGGGGACATGGTAAAGGAGATGGTCAGAGACTGGGGACATGGTACAAGAGATGGTCAGAGACTGGGGACATGGTAAAGGAGATGGTCAGAGACTGGGGACATGGTACAAGAGATGGTCGGAGACTGTGGATATGGTACAGGAGATGGTGAGAGACTGGGGACATGGTAAAGGAGATGGTCAGAGACTGGGGACATGGTACAAGAGATGGTCAGAGACTGGGGACATGGTAAAGGAGATGGTCAGAGACTGGGGACATGGTACAAGAGATGGTCAGAGACTGGGGACATGGTGAAGGAGATGGTCAGAGACTGGGGACATGGTACAAGAGATGGTCAGAGACTGGGGACATGGTACAGGAGATGGTCAGAGACTGGGGACATGGTAAAGGAGATGGCCAGAGACTGGGGACATGGTACAAGAGATGGTCAGAGACTGGGGAAATGGTAAAGGAGATGGTCAGAGCCTGGGGACATGGTACAAGAGATGGTCAGAGACTGTGGATATGGTACAGGAGATGGTCAGAGACTGGGGACATGGTACAGGAGATGGTCAGAGACTGGGGACATGGTACAGGAGATGGTCAGAGACTGGGGACATGGTACAAGAGATGGTCAGAGACTGGGGATATGGTACAGGAGATGGCCAGAGACTGGGGACATGGTACAGGAGATGGTCAGAGACTGGGGACATGGTACATGAGATGGTCAGAGACTGGGGACATGGTAAAGGAGATGGTCAGAGACTGGGGGCATGGTACAAGAGATGGTCAGAGACTGTGGATATGGTACAGGAGATGGTCAGAGACTGGGGACATGGTACAAGAGATGGTCAGAGACTCGGGATATGGTACAGGAGATGGTCAGAGACTGGAGACATGGTACAGGAGATGGTCAGAGACTGGAGACATGGTGCAGGAGATGGTCAGAGACTGGGGACATGGTACAGGAGATGGTCAGAGACTGGGGACATGATACAGGAGATGGTCAGAGACTGGGGACATGATACAGGAGATGGTCAGAGACTGGGGACATGATACAGGAGATGGTCAGAGACTGGGGACATGGTACAAGAGATGGTCAGAGACTGGGGACGTGGTACATGAGATGGTAAGAGACTGGGGACATGGTACAAGAGATGGTCAGAAACTGGGGACATGGTACAAGAGATGGTCAGAGACTGGGGACATGGTAAAGGAGATGGTCAGAGACTGGGGGCATGGTACAAGAGATGGTCAGAGACTGGGGACATGGTACAAGAGATGGTCAGTGACTGGGGACATGGTAAAGGAGATGGTCAGAGACTGGGGACATGGTACAAGAGATGGTCAAAGACTGTGGATATGGTACAGGAGATGGTCAGAGACTGAAGACATGGTACAGGAGATGGTCAGAGACTGGTGACATGGTACAAGAGATGGTCAGAGACTTTGGATATGGTACAGGCGATGGTCAGAGACTGGGGACATGGTACAAGAGATGGTCAGAGACTGGGAATATGGTACAGGAGATGGTCAGAGACTGGGGACATGGTACAGGAGATGGTCAGAGACTGGGGACATGGTACAAGAGATGGTCAGAGACTGGGGACATGGTAAAGGAGATGGTCAGAGACTGGGGACATGGTACAAGAGATGGTCAGAGACTGGGGACATGGTACAGGAGATGGTCAGAGACTGGGGACATGGTACAGGAGATGGTCAGAGACTGGGGACATGGTACAGAAGATGGTCAGAGACTGGGGACATGGTACAGGAGATTGTCAGAGACTGGGGACATGGTACAGGAGATGGTCAGAGACTGGGGACATGGTACAGGAGATGGTCAGAGACTGGGGACATGGTACAAGAGATGGTCAGAGACTGGGGACATGGTAAAGGAGATGGTCAGAGACTGGGGACATGGTACAAGAGATGGTCAGAGACTGTGGATATGGTACAGGAGATGGTCAGAGACTGGGGACATGGTAAAGGAGATGGTCAGAGACTGGGGACATGGTAAAGGAGATGGTCAGAGACTGGGGACATGGTACAAGAGATGGTCAGAGACTGGGGACACGGTACAGGAGATGGTCAGAGACTGGGGACATGGTACAGAAGATGGTCAGAGACTGGGGACATGGTACAGGAGATTGTCAGAGACTGGGGACATGGTACAGGAGATGGTCAGAGACTGGGGACATGGTACAGGAGATGGTCAGAGACTGGGGACATGGTACAAGAGATGGTCAGAGATTGGGGACATGGTAAAGGAGATGGTCAGAGACTGGGGACATGGTAGAAGAGATGGTCAGAGACTGTGGATATGGTACAGGAGATGGTCAGAGACTGGGGACATGGTAAAGGAGATGGTCAGAGACTGGGGACATGGTACAAGAGATGGTCAGAGACTGGGGACATGGTAAAGGAGATGGTCAGAGACTGGGGACATGGTACAAGAGATGGTCAGAGACTGGGTACATGGTAAAGGAGATGGTCAGAGACTGGGGACATGGTACAAGAGATGGTCGGAGACTGTGGATATGGTACAGGAGATGGTCAGAGACTGGGGACATGGTACAGGAGATGGTCAGAGACCGGGGACATGGTACAAGAAATGGTCAAAGACTGGGGACATGGTAAAGGAGATGGTCAGAGACTGGGGGCATGGTACAAGAGATGATCAGAGACTGGGGACATGGTACAAGAGATGGTCAGAGACTGGGGACATGGTAAAGGAGATGGTCAGAGACTGGGGGCATGGTACAAGAGATGGTCAGAGACTGGGGACATGGTACAAGAGATGGTCAGTGACTGGGGACATGGTAAAGGAGATGGTCAGAGACTGGGGACATGGTACAAGAGATGGTCAAAGACTGTGGATATGGTACAGGAGATGGTCAGAGACTGAAGACATGGTACAGGAGATGGTCAGAGACTGGTGACATGGTACAAGAGATGGTCAGAGACTTTGGATATGGTACAGGCGATGGTCAGAGACTGGGGACATGGTACAAGAGATGGTCAGAGACTGGGAATATGGTACAGGAGATGGTCAGAGACTGGGGACATGGTACAGGAGATGGTCAGAGACTGGGGACATGGTACAAGAGATGGTCAGAGACTGGGGACATGGTAAAGGAGATGGTCAGAGACTGGGGACATGGTACAAGAGATGGTCAGAGACTGGGGACATGGTACAGGAGATGGTCAGAGACTGGGGACATGGTACAGAAGATGGTCAGAGACTGGGGACATGGTACAGGAGATTGTCAGAGACTGGGGACATGGTACAGGAGATGGTCAGAGACTGGGGACATGGTACAGGAGATGGTCAGAGACTGGGGACATGGTACAAGAGATGGTCAGAGACTGGGGACATGGTAAAGGAGATGGTCAGAGACTGGGGACATGGTACAAGAGATGGTCAGAGACTGTGGATATGGTACAGGAGATGGTCAGAGACTGGGGACATGGTAAAGGAGATGGTCAGAGACTGGGGACATGGTACAAGAGATGGTCAGAGACTGGGGACATGGTAAAGGAGATGGTCAGAGACTGGGGACATGGTACAAGAGATGGTCAGAGACTGGGGACATGGTAAAGGAGATGGTCAGAGACTGGGGACATGGTACAAGAGATGGTCGGAGACTGTGGATATGGTACAGGAGATGGTCAGAGACTGGGGAATTGGTACAGGAGATGGTCAGAGACCGGGGACATGGTACAAGAAATGGTCAGAGACTGGGGACATGGTAAAGGAGATGGTCAGAGACTGGGGGCATGGTACAAGAGATGATCAGAGACTGGGGACATGGTACAGGAGATGGTCAAAGACTGGGGACATGGTAAAGGAGATGGTCAGAGACTGGGGACATTGTACAAGAGATGGTCGGAGACTGGGGAAATGGTAAAGGAGATGGTCAGAGACTGGGGACATGGTACAAGAGATGGTCAGAGACTGTGGATATGGTACAGGAGATGGTCAGAGACTGGGGACATGGTACAGGAGATGGTCAGAGACTGGGGACATGGTACAGGAGATGGTCAGAGACTGGGGACATGGTACAAGAGATGGTCAGAGACTGGGGATATGGTACAGGAGATGGTCAGAGACTGGGGACATGGTACAAGAGATGGTCAGAGACTCGGGATATGGTACAGGAGATGGTCAGAGACTGGGGACATGGTACATGAGATGGTCAGAGACTGGGGACATGGTAAAGGAGATGGTCAGAGACTGGGGGCATGGTACAAGAGATGGTCAGAGACTGTGGATATGGTACAGGAGATGGTCAGAGACTGGGGACATGGTACAAGAGATGGTCAGAGACTCGGGATATGGTACAGGAGATGGTCAGAGACTGGAGACATGGTACAGGAGATGGTCAGAGACTGGAGACATGGTACAGGAGATGGTCAGAGACTGGGGACATGGTACAGGAGATGGTCAGAGACTGGGGACATGATACAGGAGATGGTCAGAGACTGGGGACATGATACAGGAGATGGTCAGAGACTGGGGACATGATACAGGAGATGGTCAGAGACAGGGGACATGGTACAAGAGATGGTCAGAGACTGGGGACGTGGTACAGGAGATGGTAAGAGACTGGGGACATGGTACAAGAGATGGTCAGAGACTGGGGACATGGTACAAGAGATGGTCAGAGACTGGGGACATGGTAAAGGAGATGGTCAGAGACTGGGGGCATGGTACAAGAGATGGTCAGAGACTGTGGATATGATACAGGAGATGGTCTGAGACTGGGTACATGGTACAAGAGATGGTCAGAGACTGAGGATATGGTACAGGAGATGGTCAGAGACTGGAGACATGGTACAGGAGATGGTCAGAGACTGGAGACATGGTACAGGAGATGGTCAGAGACTGGTGACATGGTACAGGAGATGGTCAGAGACTGGGGACATGGTACAGGAGATGGTCAGAGACTGGGGACATGGTACAAGAGATGGTCAGAGACTGGGGACATGGCACAGGAGATAGTCAGAGACTGGGGACATGGTACAGGAGATGGTCAGTGACTGGGGACATGGTAAAGGAGATGGTCAGAGACTGGGGACATGGTACAAGAGATGGTCAGAGACTGGGGACATGGTAAAGGAGATGGTCAGAGACTGGGGACATGGTACAAGAGATGGTCAGAGACTGTGGATATGGTACAGGAGATGGTCAGAGACTGAAGACATGGTACAGGAGATGGTCAGAGACTGGTGACATGGTACAAGAGATGGTCAGAGACTTTGGATATGGTACAGGCGATGGTCAGAGACTGGGGACATGGTACAGGAGATGGTAAGAGACTGGTGACATGGTACAAGAGATGGTCAGAGACTGGGGATATGGTACAGGAGATGGTCAGAGACTGGGGACATGGTACAGGAGATGGTCAGAGACTGGGGACATGGTACAAGAGATGGTCAGAGACTGGGGACATGGTAAAGGAGATGGTCAGAGACTGGGGACATGGTACAAGAGATGGTCAGAGACTGGGGACATGGTACAGGAGATGGTCAGAGACTGGGGACATGGTACAGAAGATGGTCAGAGACTGGGGACATGGTACAAGAGATGGTCAGAGACTGGGGACATGGTACAGGAGATTGTCAGAGACTGGGGACATGGTACAGGAGATGGTCAGAGACTGGGGACATGGTACAGGAGATGGTCAGAGACTGGGGACATGGTACAAGAGATGGTCAGAGACTGGGGACATGGTAAAGGAGATGGTCAGAGACTGGGTACATAGTACAAGAGATGGTCAGAGACTGTGGATATGGTACAGGAGATGGTCAGAGACTGAAGACATGGTACAGGAGATGGTCAGAGACTGGTGACATGGTACAAGAGATGGTCAGAGACTTTGGATATGGTACAGGCGATGGTCAGAGACTGGGGACATGGTACAGGAGATGGTAAGAGACTGGTGACATGGTACAAGAGATGGTCAGAGACTGGGGATATGGTACAGGAGATGGTCAGAGACTGGGGACATGGTACAGGAGATGGTCAGAGACTGGGGACATGGTACAAGAGATGGTCAGAGACTGGGGACATGGTAAAGGAGATGGTCAGAGACTGGGGACATGTTACAAGAGATGGTCAGAGACTGGGGACATGGTACAGGAGATGGTCAGAGACTGGGGACATGGTACAGAAGATGGTCAGAGACTGGGGACATGGTACAAGAGATGGTCAGAGACTGGGGACATGGTACAGGAGATTGTCAGAGACTGGGGACATGGTACAGGAGATGGTCAGAGACTGGGGACATGGTACAGGAGATGGTCAGAGACTGGGGACATGGTACAAGAGATGGTCAGAGACTGTGGATATGGTAAAGGAGATGGTCAGAGACTGGGGACATGGTACAGGAGATGGTCAGAGACTGGGGACTTGGTACAAGAGATGGTCAGAGACTGGGGACATGGTAAAGTAGATGGTCAGAGACTGGGGGCAAGGTACAAGAGATGGTCAGAGACTGGGGACATGGTACAGGAGATGGTCAGAGACTGGGGACATGATAAAGGAGATGATCAGAGACTGGGGACATGGTACAAGAGATGGTCAGAGACTGGGGACATGGTAAAGGAGATGGTCAGAGACTGGGGACATGGTACAAGAGATGGTCAGAGACTGTGGATATGGTACAGGAGATGGTCAGAGACTGGCGACATGGTAAAGGAGATGGTCAGAGACTGGGGACATGGTAAAGGAGATGGTCAGAGACTGGGGACATGGTACAAGAGATGGTCAGAGACTGGGGACATGGTACAGGAGATGGTCAGAGACTGGGGACATGGTACAGAAGATGGTCAGAGACTGGGGACATGGTACAAGAGATGGTCAGAGACTGGGGACATGGTACAGGAGATTGTCAGAGACTGGGGACATGGTACAGGAGATGGTCAGAGACTGGGGACATGGTACAGGAGATGGTCAGAGACTGGGGACATGGTACAAGAGATGGTCAGAGACTGGGGACATGGTAAAGGAGATGGTCAGAGACTGGGTAAATAGTACAAGAGATGGTCAGAGACTGTGGATATGGTACAGGAGATGGTCAGAGACTGAAGACATGGTACAGGAGATGGTCAGAGACTGGTGACATGGTACAAGAGATGGTCAGAGACTTTGGATATGGTACAGGCGATGGTCAGAGACTGGGGACATGGTACAGGAGATGGTAAGAGACTGGTGACATGGTACAAGAGATGGTCAGAGACTGGGGACATGGTACAGGAGATGGTCAGAGACTGGGGACATGGTACAGAAGATGGTCAGAGACTGGGGACATGGTACAGGAGATTGTCAGAGACTGGGGACATGGTACAGGAGATGGTCAGAGACTGGGGACATGGTACAGGAGATGGTCAGAGACTGGGGACATGGTACAAGAGATGGTCAGAGACTGGGGACATGGTAAAGGAGATGGTCAGAGACTGGGGACATGGTACAAGAGATGGTCAGAGACTGTGGATATGGTACAGGAGATGGTCAGAGACTGGGGACATGGTAAAGGAGATGGTCAGAGACTGGGGACATGGTAAAGGAGATGGTCAGAGACTGGGGACATGGTACAAGAGATGGTCAGAGACTGGGGACACGGTACAGGAGATGGTCAGAGACTGGGGACATGGTACAGAAGATGGTCAGAGACTGGGGACATGGTACAGGAGATTGTCAGAGACTGGGGACATGGTACAGGAGATGGTCAGAGACTGGGGACATGGTACAGGAGATGGTCAGAGACTGGGGACATGGTACAAGAGATGGTCAGAGACTGGGGACATGGTAAAGGAGATGGTCAGAGACTGGGGACATGGTAGAAGAGATGGTCAGAGACTGTGGATATGGTACAGGAGATGGTCAGAGACTGGGGACATGGTAAAGGAGATGGTCAGAGACTGGGGACATGGTACAAGAGATGGTCAGAGACTGGGGACATGGTAAAGGAGATGGTCAGAGACTGGGGACATGGTACAAGAGATGGTCAGAGACTGGGTACATGGTAAAGGAGATGGTCAGAGACTGGGGACATGGTACAAGAGATGGTCGGAGACTGTGGATATGGTACAGGAGATGGTCAGAGACTGGGGACATGGTACAGGAGATGGTCAGAGACCGGGGACATGGTACAAGAAATGGTCAAAGACTGGGGACATGGTAAAGGAGATGGTCAGAGACTGGGGGCATGGTACAAGAGATGATCAGAGACTGGGGACATGGTACAAGAGATGGTCAGAGACTGGGGACATGGTAAAGGAGATGGTCAGAGACTGGGGGTATGGTACAAGAGATGGTCAGAGACTGGGGACATGGTACAAGAGATGGTCAGTGACTGGGGACATGGTAAAGGAGATGGTCAGAGACTGGGGACATGGTACAAGAGATGGTCAAAGACTGTGGATATGGTACAGGAGATGGTCAGAGACTGGGGACATGGTAAAGGAGATGGTCAGAGACTGGGGACATGGTAAAGGAGATGGTCAGAGACTGGGGACATGGTACAAGAGATGGTCAGAGACTGGGGACACGGTACAGGAGATGGTCAGAGACTGGGGACATGGTACAGAAGATGGTCAGAGACTGGGGACATGGTACAGGAGATTGTCAGAGACTGGGGACATGGTACAGGAGATGGTCAGAGACTGGGGACATGGTACAGGAGATGGTCAGAGACTGGGGACATGGTACAAGAGATGGTCAGAGACTGGGGACATGGTAAAGGAGATGGTCAGAGACTGGGGACATGGTAGAAGAGATGGTCAGAGACTGTGGATATGGTACAGGAGATGGTCAGAGACTGGGGACATGGTAAAGGAGATGGTCAGAGACTGGGGACATGGTACAAGAGATGGTCAGAGACTGGGGATATGGTAAAGGAGATGGTCAGAGACTGGGGACATGGTACAAGAGATGGTCAGAGACTGGGTACATGGTAAAGGAGATGGTCAGAGACTGGGGACATGGTACAAGAGATGGTCGGAGACTGTGGATATGGTACAGGAGATGGTCAGAGACTGGGGACATGGTACAGGAGATGGTCAGAGACCGGGGACATGGTACAAGAAATGGTCAAAGACTGGGGACATGGTAAGGGAGATGGTCAGAGACTGGGGGCATGGTACAAGAGATGATCAGAGACTAGGGACATGGTACAAGAGATGGTCAGAGACTGGGGACATGGTAAAGGAGATGGTCAGAGACTGGGGGCATGGTACAAGAGATGGTCAGAGACTGGGGACATGGTACAAGAGATGGTCAGTGACTGGGGACATGGTAAAGGAGATGGTCAGAGACTGGGGACATGGTACAAGAGATGGTCAAAGACTGTGGATATGGTACAGGAGATGGTCAGAGACTGAAGACATGGTACAGGAGATGGTCAGAGACTGGTGACATGGTACAAGAGATGGTCAGAGACTTTGGATATGGTACAGGCGATGGTCAGAGACTGGGGACATGGTACAAGAGATGGTCAGAGACTGGGAATATGGTACAGGAGATGGTCAGAGACTGGGGACATGGTACAGGAGATGGTCAGAGACTGGGGACATGGTACAAGAGATGGTCAGAGACTGGGGACATGGTAAAGGAGATGGTCAGAGACTGGGGACATGGTACAAGAGATGGTCAGAGACTGGGGACATGGTACAGGAGATGGTCAGAGACTGGGGACATGGTACAGAAGATGGTCAGAGACTGGGGACATGGTACAGGAGATTGTCAGAGACTGGGGACATGGTACAGGAGATGGTCAGAGACTGGGGACATGGTACAGGAGATGGTTAGAGACTGGGGACATGGTACAAGAGATGGTCAGAGACTGGGGACATGGTAAAGGAGATGGTCAGAGACTGGGGACATGGTACAAGAGATGGTCAGAGACTGTGGATATGGTACAGGAGATGGTCAGAGACTGGGGACATGATAAAGGAGATGGTCAGAGACTGGGGACATGGTACAAGAGATGGTCAGAGACTGGGGACATGGTAAAGGAGATGGTCAGAGACTGGGGACATGGTACAAGAGATGGTCAGAGACTGGGGACATGGTAAAGGAGATGGTCAGAGACTGGGGACATGGTACAAGAGATGGTCGGAGACTGTGGATATGGTACAGGAGATGGTCAGAGACTGGGGAATTGGTACAGGAGATGGTCAGAGACCGGGGACATGGTACAAGAAATGGTCAGAGACTGGGGACATGGTAAAGGAGATGGTCAGAGACTGGGGGCATGGTACAAGAGATGATCAGAGACTGGGGACATGGTACAGGAGATGGTCAAAGACTGGGGACATGGTAAAGGAGATGGTCAGAGACTGGGGACATTGTACAAGAGATGGTCGGAGACTGGGGAAATGGTAAAGGAGATGGTCAGAGACTGGGGACATGGTACAAGAGATGGTCAGAGACTGTGGATATGGTACAGGAGATGGTCAGAGACTGGGGACATGGTACAGGAGATGGTCAGAGACTGGGGACATGGTACAGGAGATGGTCAGAGACTGGGGACATGGTACAAGAGATGGTCAGAGACTGGGGATATGGTACAGGAGATGGTCAGAGACTGGGGACATGGTACAAGAGATGGTCAGAGACTCGGGATATGGTACAGGAGATGGTCAGAGACTGGGGACATGGTACATGAGATGGTCAGAGACTGGGGACATGGTAAAGGAGATGGTCAGAGACTGGGGGCATGGTACAAGAGATGGTCAGAGACTGTGGATATGGTACAGGAGATGGTCAGAGACTGGGGACATGGTACAAGAGATGGTCAGAGACTCGGGATATGGTACAGGAGATGGTCAGAGACTGGAGACATGGTACAGGAGATGGTCAGAGACTGGAGACATGGTACAGGAGATGCTCAGAGACTGGGGACATGGTACAGGAGATGGTCAGAGACTGGGGACATGATACAGGAGATGGTCAGAGACTGGGGACATGATACAGGAGATGGTCAGAGACTGGGGACATGATACAGGAGATGGTCAGAGACAGGGGACATGGTACAAGAGATGGTCAGAGACTGGGGACGTGGTACAGGAGATGGTAAGAGACTGGGGACATGGTACAAGAGATGGTCAGAGACTGGGGACATGGTACAAGAGATGGTCAGAGACTGGGGACATGGTAAAGGAGATGGTCAGAGACTGGGGGCATGGTACAAGAGATGGTCAGAGACTGTGGATATGATACAGGAGATGGTCTGAGACTGGGTACATGGTACAAGAGATGGTCAGAGACTGAGGATATGGTACAGGAGATGGTCAGAGACTGGAGACATGGTACAGGAGATGGTCAGAGACTGGAGACATGGTACAGGAGATGGTCAGAGACTGGGGACATGGTACAGGAGATGGTCAGAGACTGGGGACATGGTACAGGAGATGGTCAGAGACTGGGGACATGGTACAAGAGATGGTCAGAGACTGGGGACATGGCACAGGAGATAGTCAGAGACTGGGGACATGGTACAGGAGATGGTCAGTGACTGGGGACATGGTAAAGGAGATGGTCAGAGACTGGGGACATGGTACAAGAGATGGTCAGAGACTGGGGACATGGTAAAGGAGATGGTCAGAGACTGGGGACATGGTACAAGAGATGGTCAGAGACTGTGGATATGGTACAGGAGATGGTCAGAGACTGAAGACATGGTACAGGAGATGGTCAGAGACTGGTGACATGGTACAAGAGATGGTCAGAGACTTTGGATATGGTACAGGCGATGGTCAGAGACTGGGGACATGGTACAGGAGATGGTAAGAGACTGGTGACATGGTACAAGAGATGGTCAGAGACTGGGGATATGGTACAGGAGATGGTCAGAGACTGGGGACATGGTACAGGAGATGGTCAGAGACTGGGGACATGGTACAAGAGATGGTCAGAGACTGGGGACATGGTAAAGGAGATGGTCAGAGACTGGGGACATGGTACAAGAGATGGTCAGAGACTGGGGACATGGTACAGGAGATGGTCAGAGACTGGGGACATGGTACAGAAGATGGTCAGAGACTGGGGACATGGTACAAGAGATGGTCAGAGACTGGGGACATGGTACAGGAGATTGTCAGAGACTGGGGACATGGTACAGGAGATGGTCAGAGACTGGGGACATGGTACAGGAGATGGTCAGAGACTGGGGACATGGTACAAGAGATGGTCAGAGACTGGGGACATGGTAAAGGAGATGGTCAGAGACTGGGTACATAGTACAAGAGATGGTCAGAGACTGTGGATATGGTACAGGAGATGGTCAGAGACTGAAGACATGGTACAGGAGATGGTCAGAGACTGGTGACATGGTACAAGAGATGGTCAGAGACTTTGGATATGGTACAGGCGATGGTCAGAGACTGGGGACATGGTACAGGAGATGGTAAGAGACTGGTGACATGGTACAAGAGATGGTCAGAGACTGGGGATATGGTACAGGAGATGGTCAGAGACTGGGGACATGGTACAGGAGATGGTCAGAGACTGGTGACATGGTACAAGAGATGGTCAGAGACTTTGGATATGGTACAGGCGATGGTCAGAGACTGGGGACATGGTACAGGAGATGGTAAGAGACTGGTGACATGGTACAAGAGATGGTCAGAGACTGGGGATATGGTACAGGAGATGGTCAGAGACTGGGGACATGGTACAGGAGATGGTCAGAGACTGGGGACATGTTACAAGAGATGGTCAGAGACTGGGGACATGGTACAGGAGATGGTCAGAGACTGGGGACATGGTACAGAAGATGGTCAGAGACTGGGGACATGGTACAAGAGATGGTCAGAGACTGGGGACATGGTACAGGAGATTGTCAGAGACTGGGGACATGGTACAGGAGATGGTCAGAGACTGGGGACATGGTACAGGAGATGGTCAGAGACTGGGGACATGGTACAAGAGATGGTCAGAGACTGGGGACATGGTAAAGGAGATGGTCAGAGACTGGGGACATGGTACAAGAGATGGTCAGAGACTGTGGATATGGTAAAGGAGATGGTCAGAGACTGGGGACATGGTACAGGAGATGGTCAGAGACTGGGGACTTGGTACAAGAGATGGACAGAGACTGGGGACATGGTAAAGTAGATGGTCAGAGACTGGGGGCAAGGTACAAGAGATGGTCAGAGACTGGGGACATGGTACAGGAGATGGTCAGAGACTGGGGACATGATAAAGGAGATGATCAGAGACTGGGGACATGGTACAAGAGATGGTCAGAGACTGGGGACATGGTAAAGGAGATGGTCAGAGACTGGGGACATGGTACAAGAGATGGTCAGAGACTGTGTATATGGTACAGGAGATGGTCAGAGACTGGCGACATGGTAAAGGAGATGGTCAGAGACTGGGGACATGGTACAAGAGATGGTCAGAGACTGGGGACATGGTAAAGGAGATGGTCAGAGACTGGGGACATGGTACAAGAGATGGTCAGAGACTGGGGACATGGTAAAGGAGATGGTCAGAGACTGGGGACATGGTACAAGAGATGGTCGGAGACTGTGGATATGGTACAGGAGATGGTCAGAGACTGGGGACATGGTACAGGAGATGGTCAGAGACCGGGGACATGGTACAAGAAATGGTCAGAGACTGGGGACATGGTAAAGGAGATGGTCAGAGACTGGGGGCATGGTACAAGAGATGATCAGAGACTGGGAACATGGTACAGGAGATGGTCAAAGACTGGGGACATGGTAAAGGAGATGGTCAGAGACTGGGGACATTGTACAAGAGATGGTCGGAGACTGGGGAAATGGTAAAGGAGATGGTCAGAGACTGGGGACATGGTACAAGAGATGGTCAGAGACTGTGGATATGGTACAGGAGATGGTCAGAGACTGGGGACATGGTACAGGAGATGGTCAGAGACTGGGGACATGGTACAGGAGATGGTCAGAGACTGGGGACATGGTACAAGAGATGGTCAGAGACTGGGGATATGGTACAGGAGATGGTCAGAGACTGGGGACATGGTACAAGAGATGGTCAGAGACTCGGGATATGGTACAGGAGATGGTCAGAGACTGGGGACATGGTACATGAGATGGTCAGAGACTGGGGACATGGTAAAGGAGATGGTCAGAGACTGGGGGCATGGTACAAGAGATGGTCAGAGACTGTGGATATGGTACAGGAGATGGTCAGAGACTGGGGACATGGTACAAGAGATGGTCAGAGACTCGGGATATGGTACAGGAGATGGTCAGAGACTGGAGACATGGTACAGGAGATGGTCAGAGACTGGAGACATGGTACAGGAGATGGTCAGAGACTGGGGACATGGTACAGGAGATGGTCAATGACTGGGGACATGATACAGGAGATGGTCAGAGACTGGGGACATGATACAGGAGATGGTCAGAGACTGGGGACATGATACAGGAGATGGTCAGAGACAGGGGACATGGTACAAGAGATGGTCAGAGACTGGGGACGTGGTACAGGAGATGGTAAGAGACTGGGGACATGGTACAAGAGATGGTCAGAGACTGGGGACATGGTACAAGAGATGGTCAGAGACTGGGGACATGGTAAAGGAGATGGTCAGAGACTGGGGGCATGGTACAAGAGATGGTCAGAGACTGTGGATATGATACAGGAGATGGTCTGAGACTGGGTACATGGTACAAGAGATGGTCAGAGACTGGGGATATGGTACAGGAGATGGTCAGAGACTGGAGACATGGTACAGGAGATGGTCAGAGACTGGAGACATGGTACAGGAGATGGTCAGAGACTGGGGACATGGTACAGGAGATGGTCAGAGACTGGGGACATGGTACAGGAGATGGTCAGAGACTGGGGACATGGTACAAAAGATGGTCAGAGACTGGGGACATGGCACAGGAGATAGTCAGAGACTGGGGACATGGTACAGGAGATGGTCAGTGACTGGGGACATGGTAAAGGAGATGGTCAGAGACTGGGGACATGGTACAAGAGATGGTCAGAGACTGGGGACATGGTAAAGGAGATGGTCAGAGACTGGGGACATGGTACAAGAGATGGTCAGAGACTGTGGATATGGTACAGGAGATGGTCAGAGACTGAAGACATGGTACAGGAGATGGTCAGAGACTGGTGACATGGTACAAGAGATGGTCAGAGACTTTGGATATGGTACAGGCGATGGTCAGAGACTGGGGACATGGTACAGGAGATGGTAAGAGACTGGTGACATGGTACAAGAGATGGTCAGAGACTGGGGATATGGTACAGGAGATGGTCAGAGACTGGGGACATGGTACAGGAGATGGTCAGAGACTGGGGACATGGTACAAGAGATGGTCAGAGACTGGGGACATGGTAAAGGAGATGGTCAGAGACTGGGGACATGGTACAAGAGATGGTCAGAGACTGGGGACATGGTACAGGAGATGGTCAGAGACTGGGGACATGGTACAGAAGATGGTCAGAGACTGGGGACATGGTACAAGAGATGGTCAGAGACTGGGGACATGGTACAGGAGATTGTCAGAGACTGGGGACATGGTACAGGAGATGGTCAGAGACTGGGGACATGGTACAGGAGATGGTCAGAGACTGGGGACATGGTACAAGAGATGGTCAGAGACTGGGGACATGGTAAAGGAGATGGTCAGAGACTGGTGACATGGTACAAGAGATGGTCAGAGACTTTGGATATGGTACAGGCGATGGTCAGAGACTGGGGACATGGTACAGGAGATGGTAAGAGACTGGTGACATGGTACAAGAGATGGTCAGAGACTGGGGATATGGTACAGGAGATGGTCAGAGACTGGGGACATGGTACAGGAGATGGTCAGAGACTGGGGACATGGTACAAGAGATGGTCAGAGACTGGGGACATGGTAAAGGAGATGGTCAGAGACTGGGGACATGGTACAAGAGATGGTCAGAGACTGGGGACATGGTACAGGAGATGGTCAGAGACTGGGGACATGGTACAGAAGATTGTCAGAGACTGGAGACATGGTACAGGAGATGGTCAGAGACTGGGGACATGGTACAGGAGATGGTCAGAGACTGGGGACATGGTACAAGAGATGGTCAGAGACTGGGGACATGGTAAAGGAGATGGTCAGAGACTGGGGACATGGTACAAGAGATGGTCAGAGACTGTGGATATGGTAAAGGAGATGGTCAGAGACTGGGGGCAAGGTACAAGAGATGGTCAGAGACTGGGGACATGGTACAAGAGATGGTCAGAGACTGGGGACATGATAAAGGAGATGATCAGAGACTGGGGACATGGTACAAGAGATGGTCAGAGACTGGGGACATGGTACAAGAGATGGTCAAAGACTGTGGATATGGTACAGGAGATGGTCAGAGACTGAAGACATGGTACAGGAGATGGTCAGAGACTGGTGACATGGTACAAGAGATGGTCAGAGACTTTGGATATGGTACAGGCGATGGTCAGAGACTGGGGACATGGTACAAGAGATGGTCAGAGACTGGGGACATGGTACAGAAGATGGTCAGAGACTGGGGACATGGTACAAGAGATGGTCAGAGACTGGGGACATGGTACAGGAGATGGTCAGAGACTGGGGACATGGTACAAGAGATGGTCAGAGACTGGGGACATGGTACAGGAGATGGTCAGAGACTGGGGACATGGTACAAGAGATGGTCAGAGACTGGGGACATGGTAAAGGAGATGGTCAGAGACTGGGGACATGGTACAAGAGATGGTCAGAGACTGGGGGCATGGTACAGGAGATGGTCAGAGACTGGGGACATGGTACAAGAGATGGTCAGAGACTGGGGGCAAGGTACAAGAGATGGTCAGAGACTGGGGACATGGTACAGGAGATGGTCAGAGACTGGGGACATGATAAAGGAGATGATCAGAGACTGGGGACATGGTACAAGAGATGGTCAGAGCCTGGGGACATGGTAAAGGAGATGGTCAGAGACTGGGGACATAGTACAAGATATGGTCAGAGACTGTGGATATGGTACAAGAGATGGTCAGAGACTGTGGATATGGTACAGGAGATGGTCAGAGACTGGGAACATGGTACAGGAGATGGTCAGAGACTGGGGACATGGTACAAGGGATGGTCAGAGACTGGGGACATGGTACAAGAGATGGTCAGAGACTGTGGATATGGTACAGGAGATGGTCAGAGACTGGAGACATGGTACAGGAGATGGTCAGAGACTGGGGACATGGTACAGGAGATGGTCAGAGACTGGGGACATGGTACAGGAGATGGTCAGAGACTGGGGACATGGTACAGGAGATGGTCAGAGACTGGGGACATGGTACAGGAGATGGTCAGAGACTGGGGACATGGTACAAGAGATGGTCAGAGACTGGGGACATGGTACAGGAGATGGTCAGAGACAGGGGGCATGGTACAGGAGATCCTCAGAGACTGGGGGCATGGTAAAAGAGATGGTCAGAGACTGGGGACATGGTACAAGAGATGGTCAGAGACTGTGGATATGGTAAAGGAGATGGTCAGAGACTGGGGACATGGTACAAGAGATGGTCAGAGACTGGGGACATGGTACAGGAGATTGTCAGAGACTGGGGACATGGTACAGGAGATGGTCAGAGACTGGGGACATGGTACAGGAGATGGTCAGAGACTGGGGACATGGTACAAGAGATGGTCAGAGACTGTGGATATGGTGAAGGAGATGGTCAGAGACTGGGGACATGGTACAGGAGATGGTCAGAGACTGGGGACTTGGTACAAGAGATGGTCAGAGACTGGGGACATGGTAAAGGAGATGGTCAGAGACTGGGGGCAAGGTACAAGAGATGGTCAGAGACTGGGGACATGGTACAGGAGATGGTCAGAGACTGGGGACATGATAAAGGAGATGATCAGAGACTGGGGACATGGTACAAGAGATGGTCAGAGACTGGGGACATGGTAAAGGAGATGGTCAGAGACTGGGGACATAGTACAAGATATGGTCAGAGACCGTGGATATGGTACAAGAGATGGTCAGAGACTGTGGATATGGTACAGGAGATGGTCAGAGACTGTGGATATGGTACAGGAGATGGTCAGAGACTGGGGACATGGTACAGGAGATGGTCAGAGACTGGGGACATGGTACAAGAGATGGTCAGAGACTGGGGACATGGTACAAGAGATGGTCAGAGACTGTGGATATGGTACAGGAGATGGTCAGAGACTGGAGACATGGTACAGGAGATGGTCAGAGACTGGAGACATGGTACAGGAGATGGTCAGAGACTGGGGACATGGTACAGGAGATGGTCAGAGACTGGGGACATGGTACAGGAGATGGTCAGAGACTGGGGACATGGTACAAGAGATGGTCAGAGACTGGGGACATGGTACAGGAGATGGTCAGAGACTGGGGACATGGTACAGGAGATGGTCAGAGACTGGGGACATGGTAAAGGAGATGGTCAGAGACTGGGGACATGGTACAAGAGATGGTCAGAGACTGTGGATATGGTACAGGAGATGGTCAGAGACTGGAGACATGGTACAGGAGATGGTCAGAGACTTTGGATATGGTACAGGCGATGGTCAGAGACTGGGGACATGGTACAAGAGATGGTCAGAGACTGGGGACATGGTACAGAAGATGGTCAGAGACTGGGGACATGGTACAAGAGATGGTCAGAGACTGGGGACATGGTACAGGAGATGGTCAGAGACTGGGGACATGGTACAAGAGATGGTCAGAGACTGGGGACATGGTACAGGAGATGGTCAGAGACTGGGGACATGGTACAAGAGATGGTCAGAGACTGGGGACATGGTAAAGGAGATGGTCAGAGACTGGGGACATGGTACAAGAGATGGTCAGAGACTGGGGGCAAGGTACAAGAGATGGTCAGAGACTGGGGACATGGTACAGGAGATGGTCAGAGACTGGGGACATGATAAAGGAGATGATCAGAGACTGGGGACATGGTACAAGAGATGGTCAGAGCCTGGGGACATGGTAAAGGAGATGGTCAGAGACTGGGGACATAGTACAAGATATGGTCAGAGACTGTGGATATGGTACAAGAGATGGTCAGAGACTGTGGATATGGTACAGGAGATGGTCAGAGACTGGGAACATGGTACAGGAGATGGTCAGAGACTGGGGACATGGTACAAGAGATGGTCAGAGACTGGGGACATGGTACAAGAGATGGTCAGAGACTGTGGATATGGTACAGGAGATGGTCAGAGACTGGAGACATGGTACAGGAGATGGTCAGAGACTGGGGACATGGTACAGGAGATGGTCAGAGACTGGGGACATGGTACAGGAGATGGTCAGAGACTGGGGACATGGTACAGGAGATGGTCAGAGACTGGGGACATGGTACAGGAGATGGTCAGAGACTGGGGACATGGTACAAGAGATGGTCAGAGACTGGGGACATGGTACAGGAGATGGTCAGAGACAGGGGGCATGGTACAGGAGATGGTCAGAGACTGGGGGCATGGTAAAAGAGATGGTCAGAGACTGGGGACATGGTACAAGAGATGGTCAGAGACTGTGGATATGGTAAAGGAGATGGTCAGAGACTGGGGACATGGTACAAGAGATGGTCAGAGACTGGGGACATGGTACAGGAGATTGTCAGAGACTGGGGACATGGTACAGGAGATGGTCAGAGACTGGGGACATGGTACAGGAGATGGTCAGAGACTGGGGACATGGTACAAGAGATGGTCAGAGACTGTGGATATGGTGAAGGAGATGGTCAGAGACTGGGGACATGGTACAGGAGATGGTCAGAGACTGGGGACTTGGTACAAGAGATGGTCAGAGACTGGGGACATGGTAAAGGAGATGGTCAGAGACTGGGGGCAAGGTACAAGAGATGGTCAGAGACTGGGGACATGGTACAGGAGATGGTCAGAGACTGGGGACATGATAAAGGAGATGATCAGAGACTGGGGACATGGTACAAGAGATGGTCAGAGACTGGGGACATGGTAAAGGAGATGGTCAGAGACTGGGGACATAGTACAAGATATGGTCAGAGACCGTGGATATGGTACAAGAGATGGTCAGAGACTGTGGATATGGTACAGGAGATGGTCAGAGACTGTGGATATGGTACAGGAGATGGTCAGAGACTGGGGACATGGTACAGGAGATGGTCAGAGACTGGGGACATGGTACAAGAGATGGTCAGAGACTGGGGACATGGTACAAGAGATGGTCAGAGACTGTGGATATGGTACAGGAGATGGTCAGAGACTGGAGACATGGTACAGGAGATGGTCAGAGACTGGAGACATGGTACAGGAGATGGTCAGAGACTGGGGACATGGTACAGGAGATGGTCAGAGACTGGGGACATGGTACAGGAGATGGTCAGAGACTGGGGACATGGTACAAGAGATGGTCAGAGACTGGGGACATGGTACAGGAGATGGTCAGAGACTGGGGACATGGTACAGGAGATGGTCAGAGACTGGGGACATGGTAAAGGAGATGGTCAGAGACTGGGGACATGGTACAAGAGATGGTCAGAGACTGTGGATATGGTACAGGAGATGGTCAGAGACTGGAGACATGGTACAGGAGATGGTCAGAGACTGGTGACATGGTACAAGAGATGGTCAGAGACTTTGGATATGGTACAGGGGATGGTCAGAGACTGGGGACATGGTACAGGAGATGGTCAGAGACTGGTGACATGGTACAAGAGATGGTCAGAGACTGGGGATATGGTACAGGAGATGGTCAGAGACTGGGGACATGGTACAGGAGATGGTCAGAGACTGGGGACATGGTACAAGAAATGGTCAGAGACTGGGGACATGGTAAAGGAGATGGTCAGAGACTGGGGACATGGTACAAGAGATGGTCAGAGACTGGGGACATGGTACAGGAGATGGTCAGAGACTGGGGACATGGTACAGAAGATGGTCAGAGACTGGGGACATGGTACAAGAGATGGTCAGAGACTGGGGACATGGTACAGGAGATGGTCAGAGACTGGGGACATGGTACAAGAGATGGTCAGAGACTGGGGACATGGTACAGGAGATGGTCAGAGACTGGGGACATGGTACAAGAGATGGTCAGAGACTGGGGACATGGTAAAGGAGATGGTCAGAGACTGGGGACATGGTACAAGAGATGGTCAGAGACTGGGGACATGGTACAGGAGATGGTCAGAGACTGGGGACATGGTACAGAAGATGGTCAGAGACTGGGGACATGGTACAAGAGATGGTCAGAGACTGGGGACATGGTACAGGAGATTGTCAGAGACTGGGGACATGGTACAGGAGATGGTCAGAGACTGGGGACATGGTACAGGAGATGGTCAGAGACTGGGGACATGGTACAAGAGATGGTCAGAGACTGGGGACATGGTAAAGGAGATGGTCAGAGACTGGGGACATGGTACAAGAGATGGTCAGAGACTGTGGATATGGTAAAGGAGATGGTCAGAGACTGGGGACATGGTACAGGAGATGGTCAGAGACTGGGGACTTGGTACAAGAGATGGTCAGAGACTGGGGACATGGTAAAGGAGATGGTCAGAGACTGGGGGCAAGGTACAAGAGATGGTCAGAGACTGGGGACATGGTACAGGAGATGGTCAGAGACTGGGGACATGATAAAGGAGATGATCAGAGACTGGGGACATGGTACAAGAGATGGTCAGAGACTGGGGACATGGTAAAGGAGATGGTCAGAGACTGGGGACATAGTACAAGATATGGTCAGAGACCGTGGATATGGTACAAGAGATGGTCAGAGACTGTGGATATGGTACAGGAGATGGTCAGAGACTGGGGACATGGTACAGGAGATGGTCAGAGACTGGGGACATGGTACAAGAGATGGTCAGAGACTGGGGACATGGTAAAGGAGATGGTCAGAGACTGGGGACATAGTACAAGATATGGTCAGAGACTGTGGATATGGTACAAGAGATGGTCATAGACTGTGGATATGGTACAGGAGATGGTCAGAGACTGGGAACATGGTACAGGAGATGGTCAGAGACTGGGGACATGGTACAAGAGATGGTCAGAGACTGGGGACATGGTACAAGAGATGGTCAGAGACTGTGGATATGGTACAGGAGATGGTCAGAGACTGGAGACATGGTACAGGAGATGGTCAGAAACTGGGGACATGGTACAGGAGATGGTCAGAGACTGGGGACATGGTACAGGAGATGGTCAGAGACTGGGGACATGGTACAGGAGATGGTCAGAGACTGGGGACATGGTACAGGAGATGGTCAGAGACTGGGGACATGGTACAGGAGATGGTCAGAGACTGGGGACATGGTACAAGAGATGGTCAGAGACTGGGGACATGGTACAGGAGATGGTCAGAGACAGGGGGCATGGTACAGGAGATGGTCAGAGACTGGGGGCATGGTAAAAGAGATGGTCAGAGACTGGGGACATGGTACAAGAGATGGTCAGAGACTGTGGATATGGTAAAGGAGATGGTCAGAGACTGGGGACATGGTACAAGAGATGGTCAGAGACTGGGGACATGGTACAGGAGATTGTCAGAGACTGGGGACATGGTACAGGAGATGGTCAGAGACTGGGGACATGGTACAGGAGATGGTCAGAGACTGGGGACATGGTACAAGAGATGGTCAGAGACTGGGGACATGGTAAAGGAGATGGTCAGAGACTGGGGACATGGTACAAGAGATGGTCAGAGACTGTGGATATGGTAAAGGAGATGGTCAGAGACTGGGGACATGGTACAGGAGATGGTCAGAGACTGGGGACTTGGTACAAGAGATGGTCAGAGACTGGGGACATGGTAAAGGAGATGGTCAGAGACTGGGGGCAAGGTACAAGAGATGGTCAGAGACTGGGGACATGGTACAGGAGATGGTCAGAGACTGGGGACATGATAAAGGAGATGATCAGAGACTGGGGACATGGTACAAGAGATGGTCAGAGACTGGGGACATGGTAAAGGAGATGGTCAGAGACTGGGGACATAGTACAAGATATGGTCAGAGACCGTGGATATGGTACAAGAGATGGTCAGAGACTGTGGATATGGTACAGGAGATGGTCAGAGACTGTGGATATGGTACAGGAGATGGTCAGAGACTGGGGACATGGTACAGGAGATGGTCAGAGACTGGGGACATGGTACAAGAGATGGTCAGAGACTGGGGACATGGTACAAGAGATGGTCAGAGACTGTGGATATGGTACAGGAGATGGTCAGAGACTGGGGACATGGTACAGGAGATGGTCAGAGACTGGGGACATGATAAAGGAGATGATCAGAGACTGGGGACATGGTACAAGAGATGGTCAGAGACTGGGGACATGGTAAAGGAGATGGTCAGAGACTGGGGACATAGTACAAGATATGGTCAGAGACTGTGGATATGGTACAAGAGATGGTCATAGACTGTGGATATGGTACAGGAGATGGTCAGAGACTGGGAACATGGTACAGGAGATGGTCAGAGACTGGGGACATGGTACAAGAGATGGTCAGAGACTGGGGACATGGTACAAGAGATGGTCAGAGACTGTGGATATGGTACAGGAGATGGTCAGAGACTGGAGGAGTGGTACAGGAGATGGTCAGAAACTGGGGACATGGTACAGGAGATGGTCAGAGACTGGGGACATGGTACAGGAGATGGTCAGAGACTGGGGACATGGTACAGGAGATGGTCAGAGACTGGGGACATGGTACAGGAGATGGTCAGAGACTGGGGACATGGTACAGGAGATGGTCAGAGACTGGGGACATGGTACAAGAGATGGTCAGAGACTGGGGACATGGTACAGGAGATGGTCAGAGACAGGGGGCATGGTACAGGAGATGGTCAGAGACTGGGGGCATGGTAAAAGAGATGGTCAGAGACTGGGGACATGGTACAAGAGATGGTCAGAGACTGTGGATATGGTAAAGGAGATGGTCAGAGACTGGGGACATGGTACAAGAGATGGTCAGAGACTGGGGACATGGTACAGGAGATTGTCAGAGACTGGGGACATGGTACAGGAGATGGTCAGAGACTGGGGACATGGTACAGGAGATGGTCAGAGACTGGGGACATGGTACAAGAGATGGTCAGAGACTGGGGACATGGTAAAGGAGATGGTCAGAGACTGGGGACATGGTACAAGAGATGGTCAGAGACTGTGGATATGGTAAAGGAGATGGTCAGAGACTGGGGACATGGTACAGGAGATGGTCAGAGACTGGGGACTTGGTACAAGAGATGGTCAGAGACTGGGGACATGGTAAAGGAGATGGTCAGAGACTGGGGGCAAGGTACAAGAGATGGTCAGAGACTGGGGACATGGTACAGGAGATGGTCAGAGACTGGGGACATGATAAAGGAGATGATCAGAGACTGGGGACATGGTACAAGAGATGGTCAGAGACTGGGGACATGGTAAAGGAGATGGTCAGAGACTGGGGACATAGTACAAGATATGGTCAGAGACCGTGGATATGGTACAAGAGATGGTCAGAGACTGTGGATATGGTACAGGAGATGGTCAGAGACTGTGGATATGGTACAGGAGATGGTCAGAGACTGGGGACATGGTACAGGAGATGGTCAGAGACTGGGGACATGGTACAAGAGATGGTCAGAGACTGGGGACATGGTACAAGAGATGGTCAGAGACTGTGGATATGGTACAGGAGATGGTCAGAGACTGGAGACATGGTACAGGAGATGGTCAGAGACTGGAGACATGGTACAGGAGATGGTCAGAGACTGGGGACATGGTACAGGAGATGGTCAGAGACTGGGGACATGGTACAGGAGATGGTCAGAGACTGGGGACATGGTACAAGAGATGGTCAGAGACTGTGGATATGGTACAGGAGATGGTCAGAGACTGGAGACATGGTACAGGAGATGGTCAGAGACTGGTGACATGGTACAAGAGATGGTCAGAGACTTTGGATATGGTACAGGCGATGGTCAGAGACTGGGGACATGGTACAGGAGATGGTCAGAGACTGGTGACATGGTACAAGAGATGGTCAGAGACTGGGGATATGGTACAGGAGATGGTCAGAGACTGGGGACATGGTACAGGAGATGGTCAGAGACTGGGGACATGGTACAAGAGATGGTCAGAGACTGGGGACATGGTAAAGGAAATGGTCAGAGACTGGGGACATGGTACAAGAGATGGTCAGAGACTGGGGACATGGTACAGGAGATGGTCAGAGACTGGGGACATGGTACAGAAGATGGTCAGAGACTGGGGACATGGTACAAGAGATGGTCAGAGACTGGGGACATGGTACAGGAGATGGTCAGAGACTGGGGACATGGTACAAGAGATGGTCAGAGACTGGGGACATGGTACAGGAGATGGTCAGAGACTGGGGACATGGTACAAGAGATGGTCAGAGACTGGGGACATGGTAAAGGAGATGGTCAGAGACTGGGGACATGGTACAAGAGATGGTCAGAGACTGTGGATATGGTAAAGGAGATGGTCAGAGACTGGGGACATGGTACAGGAGATGGTCAGAGACTGGGGACTTGGTACAAGAGATGGTCAGAGACTGGGGACATGGTAAAGGAGATGGTCAGAGACTGGGGGCAAGGTACAAGAGATGGTCAGAGACTGGGGACATGGTACAGGAGATGGTCAGAGACTGGGGACATGATAAAGGAGATGATCAGAGACTGGGGACATGGTACAAGAGATGGTCAGAGACTGGGGACATGGTAAAGGAGATGGTCAGAGACTGGGGACATAGTACAAGATATGGTCAGAGACCGTGGATATGGTACAAGAGATGGTCAGAGACTGTGGATATGGTACAGGAGATGGTCAGAGACTGGGGACATGGTACAGGAGATGGTCAGAGACTGGGGACATGGTACAAGAGATGGTCAGAGACTGGGGACATGGTAAAGGAGATGGTCAGAGACTGGGGACATAGTACAAGATATGGTCAGAGACTGTGGATATGGTACAAGAGATGGTCATAGACTGTGGATATGGTACAGGAGATGGTCAGAGACTGGGAACATGGTACAGGAGATGGTCAGAGACTGGGGACATGGTACAAGAGATGGTCAGAGACTGGGGACATGGTACAAGAGATGGTCAGAGACTGTGGATATGGTACAGGAGATGGTCAGAGACTGGAGACATGGTACAGGAGATGGTCAGAAACTGGGGACATGGTACAGGAGATGGTCAGAGACTGGGGACATGGTACAGGAGATGGTCAGAGACTGGGGACATGGTACAGGAGATGGTCAGAGACTGGGGACATGGTACAGGAGATGGTCAGAGACTGGGGACATGGTACAGGAGATGGTCAGAGACTGGGGACATGGTACAAGAGATGGTCAGAGACTGGGGACATGGTACAGGAGATGGTCAGAGACAGGGGGCATGGTACAGGAGATGGTCAGAGACTGGGGGCATGGTAAAAGAGATGGTCAGAGACTGGGGACATGGTACAAGAGATGGTCAGAGACTGTGGATATGGTAAAGGAGATGGTCAGAGACTGGGGACATGGTACAAGAGATGGTCAGAGACTGGGGACATGGTACAGGAGATTGTCAGAGACTGGGGACATGGTACAGGAGATGGTCAGAGACTGGGGACATGGTACAGGAGATGGTCAGAGACTGGGGACATGGTACAAGAGATGGTCAGAGACTGGGGACATGGTAAAGGAGATGGTCAGAGACTGGGGACATGGTACAAGAGATGGTCAGAGACTGTGGATATGGTAAAGGAGATGGTCAGAGACTGGGGACATGGTACAGGAGATGGTCAGAGACTGGGGACTTGGTACAAGAGATGGTCAGAGACTGGGGACATGGTAAAGGAGATGGTCAGAGACTTTGGATATGGTACAGGCGATGGTCAGAGACTGGGGACATGGTACAAGAGATGGTCAGAGACTGGGGACATGGTACAGAAGATGGTCAGAGACTGGGGACATGGTACAAGAGATGGTCAGAGACTGGGGACATGGTACAGGAGATGGTCAGAGACTGGGGACATGGTACAAGAGATGGTCAGAGACTGGGGACATGGTACAGGAGATGGTCAGAGACTGGGGACATGGTACAAGAGATGGTCAGAGACTGGGGACATGGTAAAGGAGATGGTCAGAGACTGGGGACATGGTACAAGAGATGGTCAGAGACTGGGGGCAAGGTACAAGAGATGGTCAGAGACTGGGGACATGGTACAGGAGATGGTCAGAGACTGGGGACATGATAAAGGAGATGATCAGAGACTGGGGACATGGTACAAGAGATGGTCAGAGCCTGGGGACATGGTAAAGGAGATGGTCAGAGACTGGGGACATAGTACAAGATATGGTCAGAGACTGTGGATATGGTACAAGAGATGGTCAGAGACTGTGGATATGGTACAGGAGATGGTCAGAGACTGGGAACATGGTACAGGAGATGGTCAGAGACTGGGGACATGGTACAAGAGATGGTCAGAGACTGGGGACATGGTACAAGAGATGGTCAGAGACTGTGGATATGGTACAGGAGATGGTCAGAGACTGGAGACATGGTACAGGAGATGGTCAGAGACTGGGGACATGGTACAGGAGATGGTCAGAGACTGGGGACATGGTACAGGAGATGGTCAGGGACTGGGGACATGGTACAGGAGATGGTCAGAGACTGGGGACATGGTACAGGAGATGGTCAGAGACTGGGGACATGGTACAAGAGATGGTCAGAGACTGGGGACATGGTACAGGAGATGGTCAGAGACAGGGGGCATGGTACAGGAGATGGTCAGAGACTGGGGGCATGGTAAAAGAGATGGTCAGAGACTGGGGACATGGTACAAGAGATGGTCAGAGACTGTGGATATGGTAAAGGAGATGGTCAGAGACTGGGGACATGGTACAAGAGATGGTCAGAGACTGGGGACATGGTACAGGAGATTGTCAGAGACTGGGGACATGGTACAGGAGATGGTCAGAGACTGGGGACATGGTACAGGAGATGGTCAGAGACTGGGGACATGGTACAAGAGATGGTCAGAGACTGTGGATATGGTGAAGGAGATGGTCAGAGACTGGGGACATGGTACAGGAGATGGTCAGAGACTGGGGACTTGGTACAAGAGATGGTCAGAGACTGGGGACATGGTAAAGGAGATGGTCAGAGACTGGGGGCAAGGTACAAGAGATGGTCAGAGACTGGGGACATGGTACAGGAGATGGTCAGAGACTGGGGACATGATAAAGGAGATGATCAGAGACTGGGGACATGGTACAAGAGATGGTCAGAGACTGGGGACATGGTAAAGGAGATGGTCAGAGACTGGGGACATAGTACAAGATATGGTCAGAGACCGTGGATATGGTACAAGAGATGGTCAGAGACTGTGGATATGGTACAGGAGATGGTCAGAGACTGTGGATATGGTACAGGAGATGGTCAGAGACTGGGGACATGGTACAGGAGATGGTCAGAGACTGGGGACATGGTACAAGAGATGGTCAGAGACTGGGGACATGGTACAAGAGATGGTCAGAGACTGTGGATATGGTACAGGAGATGGTCAGAGACTGGAGACATGGTACAGGAGATGGTCAGAGACTGGAGACATGGTACAGGAGATGGTCAGAGACTGGGGACATGGTACAGGAGATGGTCAGAGACTGGGGACATGGTACAGGAGATGGTCAGAGACTGGGGACATGGTACAAGAGATGGTCAGAGACTGGGGACATGGTACAGGAGATGGTCAGAGACTGGGGACATGGTACAGGAGATGGTCAGAGACTGGGGACATGGTAAAGGAGATGGTCAGAGACTGGGGACATGGTACAAGAGATGGTCAGAGACTGTGGATATGGTACAGGAGATGGTCAGAGACTGGAGACATGGTACAGGAGATGGTCAGAGACTGGTGACATGGTACAAGAGATGGTCAGAGACTTTGGATATGGTACAGGGGATGGTCAGAGACTGGGGACATGGTACAGGAGATGGTCAGAGACTGGTGACATGGTACAAGAGATGGTCAGAGACTGGGGATATGGTACAGGAGATGGTCAGAGACTGGGGACATGGTACAGGAGATGGTCAGAGACTGGGGACATGGTACAAGAAATGGTCAGAGACTGGGGACATGGTAAAGGAGATGGTCAGAGACTGGGGACATGGTACAAGAGATGGTCAGAGACTGGGGACATGGTACAGGAGATGGTCAGAGACTGGGGACATGGTACAGAAGATGGTCAGAGACTGGGGACATGGTACAAGAGATGGTCAGAGACTGGGGACATGGTACAGGAGATGGTCAGAGACTGGGGACATGGTACAAGAGATGGTCAGAGACTGGGGACATGGTACAGGAGATGGTCAGAGACTGGGGACATGGTACAAGAGATGGTCAGAGACTGGGGACATGGTAAAGGAGATGGTCAGAGACTGGGGACATGGTACAAGAGATGGTCAGAGACTGGGGACATGGTACAGGAGATGGTCAGAGACTGGGGACATGGTACAGAAGATGGTCAGAGACTGGGGACATGGTACAAGAGATGGTCAGAGACTGGGGACATGGTACAGGAGATTGTCAGAGACTGGGGACATGGTACAGGAGATGGTCAGAGACTGGGGACATGGTACAGGAGATGGTCAGAGACTGGGGACATGGTACAAGAGATGGTCAGAGACTGGGGACATGGTAAAGGAGATGGTCAGAGACTGGGGACATGGTACAAGAGATGGTCAGAGACTGTGGATATGGTAAAGGAGATGGTCAGAGACTGGGGACATGGTACAGGAGATGGTCAGAGACTGGGGACTTGGTACAAGAGATGGTCAGAGACTGGGGACATGGTAAAGGAGATGGTCAGAGACTGGGGGCAAGGTACAAGAGATGGTCAGAGACTGGGGACATGGTACAGGAGATGGTCAGAGACTGGGGACATGATAAAGGAGATGATCAGAGACTGGGGACATGGTACAAGAGATGGTCAGAGACTGGGGACATGGTAAAGGAGATGGTCAGAGACTGGGGACATAGTACAAGATATGGTCAGAGACCGTGGATATGGTACAAGAGATGGTCAGAGACTGTGGATATGGTACAGGAGATGGTCAGAGACTGGGGACATGGTACAGGAGATGGTCAGAGACTGGGGACATGGTACAAGAGATGGTCAGAGACTGGGGACATGGTAAAGGAGATGGTCAGAGACTGGGGACATAGTACAAGATATGGTCAGAGACTGTGGATATGGTACAAGAGATGGTCATAGACTGTGGATATGGTACAGGAGATGGTCAGAGACTGGGAACATGGTACAGGAGATGGTCAGAGACTGGGGACATGGTACAAGAGATGGTCAGAGACTGGGGACATGGTACAAGAGATGGTCAGAGACTGTGGATATGGTACAGGAGATGGTCAGAGACTGGAGACATGGTACAGGAGATGGTCAGAAACTGGGGACATGGTACAGGAGATGGTCAGAGACTGGGGACATGGTACAGGAGATGGTCAGAGACTGGGGACATGGTACAGGAGATGGTCAGAGACTGGGGACATGGTACAGGAGATGGTCAGAGACTGGGGACATGGTACAGGAGATGGTCAGAGACTGGGGACATGGTACAAGAGATGGTCAGAGACTGGGGACATGGTACAGGAGATGGTCAGAGACAGGGGGCATGGTACAGGAGATGGTCAGAGACTGGGGGCATGGTAAAAGAGATGGTCAGAGACTGGGGACATGGTACAAGAGATGGTCAGAGACTGTGGATATGGTAAAGGAGATGGTCAGAGACTGGGGACATGGTACAAGAGATGGTCAGAGACTGGGGACATGGTACAGGAGATTGTCAGAGACTGGGGACATGGTACAGGAGATGGTCAGAGACTGGGGACATGGTACAGGAGATGGTCAGAGACTGGGGACATGGTACAAGAGATGGTCAGAGACTGGGGACATGGTAAAGGAGATGGTCAGAGACTGGGGACATGGTACAAGAGATGGTCAGAGACTGTGGATATGGTAAAGGAGATGGTCAGAGACTGGGGACATGGTACAGGAGATGGTCAGAGACTGGGGACTTGGTACAAGAGATGGTCAGAGACTGGGGACATGGTAAAGGAGATGGTCAGAGACTGGGGGCAAGGTACAAGAGATGGTCAGAGACTGGGGACATGGTACAGGAGATGGTCAGAGACTGGGGACATGATAAAGGAGATGATCAGAGACTGGGGACATGGTACAAGAGATGGTCAGAGACTGGGGACATGGTAAAGGAGATGGTCAGAGACTGGGGACATAGTACAAGATATGGTCAGAGACCGTGGATATGGTACAAGAGATGGTCAGAGACTGTGGATATGGTACAGGAGATGGTCAGAGACTGTGGATATGGTACAGGAGATGGTCAGAGACTGGGGACATGGTACAGGAGATGGTCAGAGACTGGGGACATGGTACAAGAGATGGTCAGAGACTGGGGACATGGTACAAGAGATGGTCAGAGACTGTGGATATGGTACAGGAGATGGTCAGAGACTGGGGACATGGTACAGGAGATGGTCAGAGACTGGGGACATGATAAAGGAGATGATCAGAGACTGGGGACATGGTACAAGAGATGGTCAGAGACTGGGGACATGGTAAAGGAGATGGTCAGAGACTGGGGACATAGTACAAGATATGGTCAGAGACTGTGGATATGGTACAAGAGATGGTCATAGACTGTGGATATGGTACAGGAGATGGTCAGAGACTGGGAACATGGTACAGGAGATGGTCAGAGACTGGGGACATGGTACAAGAGATGGTCAGAGACTGGGGACATGGTACAAGAGATGGTCAGAGACTGTGGATATGGTACAGGAGATGGTCAGAGACTGGAGACATGGTACAGGAGATGGTCAGAAACTGGGGACATGGTACAGGAGATGGTCAGAGACTGGGGACATGGTACAGGAGATGGTCAGAGACTGGGGACATGGTACAGGAGATGGTCAGAGACTGGGGACATGGTACAGGAGATGGTCAGAGACTGGGGACATGGTACAGGAGATGGTCAGAGACTGGGGACATGGTACAAGAGATGGTCAGAGACTGGGGACATGGTACAGGAGATGGTCAGAGACAGGGGGCATGGTACAGGAGATGGTCAGAGACTGGGGGCATGGTAAAAGAGATGGTCAGAGACTGGGGACATGGTACAAGAGATGGTCAGAGACTGTGGATATGGTAAAGGAGATGGTCAGAGACTGGGGACATGGTACAAGAGATGGTCAGAGACTGGGGACATGGTACAGGAGATTGTCAGAGACTGGGGACATGGTACAGGAGATGGTCAGAGACTGGGGACATGGTACAGGAGATGGTCAGAGACTGGGGACATGGTACAAGAGATGGTCAGAGACTGGGGACATGGTAAAGGAGATGGTCAGAGACTGGGGACATGGTACAAGAGATGGTCAGAGACTGTGGATATGGTAAAGGAGATGGTCAGAGACTGGGGACATGGTACAGGAGATGGTCAGAGACTGGGGACTTGGTACAAGAGATGGTCAGAGACTGGGGACATGGTAAAGGAGATGGTCAGAGACTGGGGGCAAGGTACAAGAGATGGTCAGAGACTGGGGACATGGTACAGGAGATGGTCAGAGACTGGGGACATGATAAAGGAGATGATCAGAGACTGGGGACATGGTACAAGAGATGGTCAGAGACTGGGGACATGGTAAAGGAGATGGTCAGAGACTGGGGACATAGTACAAGATATGGTCAGAGACCGTGGATATGGTACAAGAGATGGTCAGAGACTGTGGATATGGTACAGGAGATGGTCAGAGACTGTGGATATGGTACAGGAGATGGTCAGAGACTGGGGACATGGTACAGGAGATGGTCAGAGACTGGGGACATGGTACAAGAGATGGTCAGAGACTGGGGACATGGTACAAGAGATGGTCAGAGACTGTGGATATGGTACAGGAGATGGTCAGAGACTGGAGACATGGTACAGGAGATGGTCAGAGACTGGAGACATGGTACAGGAGATGGTCAGAGACTGGGGACATGGTACAGGAGATGGTCAGAGACTGGGGACATGGTACAGGAGATGGTCAGAGACTGGGGACATGGTACAAGAGATGGTCAGAGACTGTGGATATGGTACAGGAGATGGTCAGAGACTGGAGACATGGTACAGGAGATGGTCAGAGACTGGTGACATGGTACAAGAGATGGTCAGAGACTTTGGATATGGTACAGGCGATGGTCAGAGACTGGGGACATGGTACAGGAGATGGTCAGAGACTGGTGACATGGTACAAGAGATGGTCAGAGACTGGGGATATGGTACAGGAGATGGTCAGAGACTGGGGACATGGTACAGGAGATGGTCAGAGACTGGGGACATGGTACAAGAGATGGTCAGAGACTGGGGACATGGTAAAGGAAATGGTCAGAGACTGGGGACATGGTACAAGAGATGGTCAGAGACTGGGGACATGGTACAGGAGATGGTCAGAGACTGGGGACATGGTACAGAAGATGGTCAGAGACTGGGGACATGGTACAAGAGATGGTCAGAGACTGGGGACATGGTACAGGAGATGGTCAGAGACTGGGGACATGGTACAAGAGATGGTCAGAGACTGGGGACATGGTACAGGAGATGGTCAGAGACTGGGGACATGGTACAAGAGATGGTCAGAGACTGGGGACATGGTAAAGGAGATGGTCAGAGACTGGGGACATGGTACAAGAGATGGTCAGAGACTGTGGATATGGTAAAGGAGATGGTCAGAGACTGGGGACATGGTACAGGAGATGGTCAGAGACTGGGGACTTGGTACAAGAGATGGTCAGAGACTGGGGACATGGTAAAGGAGATGGTCAGAGACTGGGGGCAAGGTACAAGAGATGGTCAGAGACTGGGGACATGGTACAGGAGATGGTCAGAGACTGGGGACATGATAAAGGAGATGATCAGAGACTGGGGACATGGTACAAGAGATGGTCAGAGACTGGGGACATGGTAAAGGAGATGGTCAGAGACTGGGGACATAGTACAAGATATGGTCAGAGACCGTGGATATGGTACAAGAGATGGTCAGAGACTGTGGATATGGTACAGGAGATGGTCAGAGACTGGGGACATGGTACAGGAGATGGTCAGAGACTGGGGACATGGTACAAGAGATGGTCAGAGACTGGGGACATGGTAAAGGAGATGGTCAGAGACTGGGGACATAGTACAAGATATGGTCAGAGACTGTGGATATGGTACAAGAGATGGTCATAGACTGTGGATATGGTACAGGAGATGGTCAGAGACTGGGAACATGGTACAGGAGATGGTCAGAGACTGGGGACATGGTACAAGAGATGGTCAGAGACTGGGGACATGGTACAAGAGATGGTCAGAGACTGTGGATATGGTACAGGAGATGGTCAGAGACTGGAGACATGGTACAGGAGATGGTCAGAAACTGGGGACATGGTACAGGAGATGGTCAGAGACTGGGGACATGGTACAGGAGATGGTCAGAGACTGGGGACATGGTACAGGAGATGGTCAGAGACTGGGGACATGGTACAGGAGATGGTCAGAGACTGGGGACATGGTACAGGAGATGGTCAGAGACTGGGGACATGGTACAAGAGATGGTCAGAGACTGGGGACATGGTACAGGAGATGGTCAGAGACAGGGGGCATGGTACAGGAGATGGTCAGAGACTGGGGGCATGGTAAAAGAGATGGTCAGAGACTGGGGACATGGTACAAGAGATGGTCAGAGACTGTGGATATGGTAAAGGAGATGGTCAGAGACTGGGGACATGGTACAAGAGATGGTCAGAGACTGGGGACATGGTACAGGAGATTGTCAGAGACTGGGGACATGGTACAGGAGATGGTCAGAGACTGGGGACATGGTACAGGAGATGGTCAGAGACTGGGGACATGGTACAAGAGATGGTCAGAGACTGGGGACATGGTAAAGGAGATGGTCAGAGACTGGGGACATGGTACAAGAGATGGTCAGAGACTGTGGATATGGTAAAGGAGATGGTCAGAGACTGGGGACATGGTACAGGAGATGGTCAGAGACTGGGGACTTGGTACAAGAGATGGTCAGAGACTGGGGACATGGTAAAGGAGATGGTCAGAGACTGGGGGCAAGGTACAAGAGATGGTCAGAGACTGGGGACATGGTACAGGAGATGGTCAGAGACTGGGGACATGATAAAGGAGATGATCAGAGACTGGGGACATGGTACAAGAGATGGTCAGAGACTGGGGACATGGTAAAGGAGATGGTCAGAGACTGGGGACATAGTACAAGATATGGTCAGAGACCGTGGATATGGTACAAGAGATGGTCAGAGACTGTGGATATGGTACAGGAGATGGTCAGAGACTGTGGATATGGTACAGGAGATGGTCAGAGACTGGGGACATGGTACAGGAGATGGTCAGAGACTGGGGACATGGTACAAGAGATGGTCAGAGACTGGGGACATGGTACAAGAGATGGTCAGAGACTGTGGATATGGTACAGGAGATGGTCAGAGACTGGAGACATGGTACAGGAGATGGTCAGAGACTGGAGACATGGTACAGGAGATGGTCAGAGACTGGGGACATGGTACAGGAGATGGTCAGAGACTGGGGACATGGTACAGGAGATGGTCAGAGACTGGGGACATGGTACAAGAGATGGTCAGAGACTGTGGATATGGTACAGGAGATGGTCAGAGACTGGAGACATGGTACAGGAGATGGTCAGAGACTGGTGACATGGTACAAGAGATGGTCAGAGACTTTGGATATGGTACAGGCGATGGTCAGAGACTGGGGACATGGTACAGGAGATGGTCAGAGACTGGTGACATGGTACAAGAGATGGTCAGAGACTGGGGATATGGTACAGGAGATGGTCAGAGACTGGGGACATGGTACAGGAGATGGTCAGAGACTGGGGACATGGTACAAGAGATGGTCAGAGACTGGGGACATGGTAAAGGAAATGGTCAGAGACTGGGGACATGGTACAAGAGATGGTCAGAGACTGGGGACATGGTACAGGAGATGGTCAGAGACTGGGGACATGGTACAGAAGATGGTCAGAGACTGGGGACATGGTACAAGAGATGGTCAGAGACTGGGGACATGGTACAGGAGATGGTCAGAGACTGGGGACATGGTACAAGAGATGGTCAGAGACTGGGGACATGGTACAGGAGATGGTCAGAGACTGGGGACATGGTACAAGAGATGGTCAGAGACTGGGGACATGGTAAAGGAGATGGTCAGAGACTGGGGACATGGTACAAGAGATGGTCAGAGACTGTGGATATGGTAAAGGAGATGGTCAGAGACTGGGGGCATGGTACAGGAGATGGTCAGAGACTGGGGACATGGTACAAGAGATGGTCAGAGACTGGGGGCAAGGTACAAGAGATGGTCAGAGACTGGGGACATGGTACAGGAGATGGTCAGAGACTGGGGACATGATAAAGGAGATGATCAGAGACTGGGGACATGGTACAAGAGATGGTCAGAGACTGGGGACATGGTAAAGGAGATGGTCAGAGACTGGGGACATAGTACAAGATATGGTCAGAGACTGTGGATATGGTACAAGAGATGGTCAGAGACTGTGGATATGGTACAGGAGATGGTCAGAGACTGGGA
Source organism: Lithobates clamitans (assembly GCA_037952925.1). NCBI lineage: Eukaryota > Metazoa > Chordata > Amphibia > Anura > Ranidae > Lithobates > Lithobates clamitans. The sequence goes on along the minus strand of JBBGZY010000025.1, from coordinate 4,455,872 downwards.
ACATGGTACAGGAGATGGTCAGAGACTGGGAACATGGTACAAGAGATGGTCAGAGACTGGGGACATGGTACAAGAGATGGTCAGAGACTGGGGACATGGTAAAGGAGATGATCAGAGACTGGGGACATAGTACAAGATATGGTCAGAGACTGTGGATATGGTACAAGAGATGGTCAGAGACTGTGGATATGGTACAGGAGATGGTCAGAGACTGGGAACATGGTACAGGAGATGGTCAGAGACTGGGAACATGGTACAAGAGATGGTCAGAGACTGGGGACATGGTACAAGAGATGGTCAGAGACTGTGGATATGGTACAAGAGATGGTCAGAGACTGGAGACATGGTACAGGAGATGGTCAGAGACTGGGGACATGGTACAAGAGATGGTCAGAGACTGGGGACATGGTACAGGAGATGGTCAGAGACTGGGGACATGGTACAGGAGATGGTCAGAGACTGGGGACATGGTACAGGAGATGGTCAGAGACTGGGGACATGGTACAAGAGATGGTCAGAGACTGGGGACATGGTACAGGAGATGGTCAGAGACAGGGGGCATGGTACAGGAGATGGTCAGAGACTGGGGGCATGGTAAAAGAGATGGTCAGAGACTGGGGACATGGTACAAGAGATGGTCAGAGACTGTGGATATGGTAAAGGAGATGGTCAGAGACTGGGGACATGGTACAGGAGATGGTCAGAGACTGGGGACATGGTAAAGGAGATGGTCAGAGACTGGGGGCAAGGTACAAGAGATGGTCAGAGACTGGGGACATGGTACAGGAGATGGTCAGAGACTGGGGACATGATAAAGGAGATGATCAGAGACTGGGGACATGGTACAAGAGATGGTCAGAGACTGGGGACATGGTACAAGAGATGGTCAGAGACTGTGGATATGGTACAGGAGATGGTCAGAGACTGGAGACATGGTACAGGAGATGGTCAGAGACTGGTGACATGGTACAAGAGATGGTCAGAGACTTTGGATATGGTACAGGCGATGGTCAGAGACTGGGGACATGGTACAGGAGATGGTCAGAGACTGGTGACATGGTACAAGAGATGGTCAGAGTCTGGGGATATGGTACAGGAGATGGTCAGAGACTGGGGACATGGCACAGGAGATGGTCAGAGACTGGGGACATGGTAAAGGAGATGGTCAGAGACTGGGGACATGGTACAAGAGATGGTCAGAGACTGGGGACATGGTACAGGAGATGATCAGAGACTGGGGACATGGTACAGAAGATGGTCAGAGACTGGGGACATGGTACAAGAGATGGTCAGAGACTGGGGACATGGTACAGGAGATGGTCAGAGACTTGGGACATGGTACAAGAGATGGTCAGAGACTGGGGACATGGTACAGGAGATGGTCAGAGACTGGGGACATGGTACAAGAGATGGTCAGAGATTGTGGATATGGTACAGGAGATGGTCAGAGACTGGGGACATGGTACAGGAGATGGTCAGAGACTGGGGACATGGTACAGGAGATGGTCAGAGACTGGGGACATGGTACAGGAGATGGTCAGAGACTGGGGACATGGTAAAAGAGATGGTCAGAGACTGGGGGCAAGGTACAAGAGATGGTCAGAGACTGGGGACATGGTACAGGAGATGGTCAGAGACTGGGGACATGATAAAGGAGATGATCAGAGACTGGGGACATGGTACAAGAGATGGTCAGAGACTGGGGACATGGTAAAGGAGATGGTCAGAGACTGGGGACATAGTACAAGATATGGTCAGAGACTGTGGATATGGTACAAGAGATGGTCAGAGACTGTGGATATGGTACAGGAGATGGTCAGAGACTGGGGACATGGTACAGGAGATGGTCAGAGACTGGGGACATGGTATAAGAGATGGTCAGAGACTGGGGACATGGTACAAGAGATGGTCAGAGACTGTGGATATGGTACAGGAGATGGTCAGAGACTAGGGACATGGTACAGGAGATGGTCAGAGACTGGTGACATGGTACAAGAGATGGTCAGAGACTGGGGATATGGTACAGAAGATGGTCAGAGACTGGTGACATGGTACAGGAGAAGGTCAGAGACTGTTGACATGGTACAAGAGATGGTCAGAGACTGTGGATATGGTACATGAGATTGTCAGAGACTGGGGACATGGTACAGGAGATGGTCAGAGACTGGGGACATGGTACAAGCGATGGTCAGAGACTGTGGATATGGTACAGGAGATGGTCAGAGACTGGGGACATGGTACAAGAGATGGTCAGAGACTGTGGATATGGTAAAGGAGATGGTCAGAGACTGGGGACATGGTACAGGAGATGGTCAGAGACTGGGGACTTGGTACAAGAGATGGTCAGAGACTGGGGACATGGTAAAGGAGATGGTCAGAGACTGGGGGCAAGGTACAAGAGATGGTCAGAGACTGGGGACATGGTACAATGAGATGGTCAGAGACTGGGGACATGATAAAGGAGATGATCAGAGACTGGGGACATGGTACAAGAGATGGTCAGAGACTGGGGACATGGTAAAGGAGATGGTCAGAGACTGGGGACATAGTACAAGATATGGTCAGAGACCGTGGATATAGTACAAGAGATGGTCAGAGACTGTGGATATGGTACAGGAGATGGTCAGAGACTGTGGATATGGTACAGGAGATGGTCAGAGACTGGGGACATGGTACAGGAGATGGTCAGAGACTGGGGACATGGTACAAGAGATGGTCAGAGACTGGGGACATGGTACAAGAGATGGTCAGAGACTGTGGATATGGTACAGGAGATGGTCAGAGACTGGAGACATGGTACAGGAGATGGTCAGAGACTGGAGACATGGTACAGGAGATGGTCAGAGACTGGGGACATGGTACAGGAGATGGTCAGAGACTGGGGACATGGTACAGGAGATGGTCAGAGACTGGGGACATGGTACAAGAGATGGTCAGAGACTGTGGATATGGTACAGGAGATGGTCAGAGACTGGAGACATGGTACAGGAGATGGTCAGAGACTGGTGACATGGTACAAGAGATGGTCAGAGACTTTGGATATGGTACAGGCGATGGTCAGAGACTGGGGACATGGTACAGGAGATGGTCAGAGACTGGTGACATGGTACAAGAGATGGTCAGAGACTGGGGATATGGTACAGGAGATGGTCAGAGACTGGGGACATGGTACAGGAGGTGGTCAGAGACTGGGGACATGGTACAAGAGATGGTCAGAGACTGGGGACATGGTAAAGGAAATGGTCAGAGACTGGGGACATGGTACAAGAGATGGTCAGAGACTGGGGACATGGTACAGGAGATGGTCAGAGACTGGGGACATGGTACAGAAGATGGTCAGAGACTGGGGACATGGTACAAGAGATGGTCAGAGACTGGGGACATGGTACAGGAGATGGTCAGAGACTGGGGACATGGTACAAGAGATGGTCAGAGACTGGGGACATGGTACAGGAGATGGTCAGAGACTGGGGACATGGTACAAGAGATGGTCAGAGACTGGGGACATGGTAAAGGAGATGGTCAGAGACTGGGGACATGGTACAAGAGATGGTCAGAGACTGTGGATATGGTAAAGGAGATGGTCAGAGACTGGGGGCATGGTACAGGAGATGGTCAGAGACTGGGGACATGGTACAAGAGATGGTCAGAGACTGGGGGCAAGGTACAAGAGATGGTCAGAGACTGGGGACATGGTACAGGAGATGGTCAGAGACTGGGGACATGATAAAGGAGATGATCAGAGACTGGGGACATGGTACAAGAGATGGTCAGAGACTGGGGACATGGTAAAGGAGATGGTCAGAGACTGGGGACATAGTACAAGATATGGTCAGAGACTGTGGATATGGTACAAGAGATGGTCAGAGACTGTGGATATGGTACAGGAGATGGTCAGAGACTGGGAACATGGTATAGGAGATGGTCAGAGACTGGGAACATGGTACAAGAGATGGTCAGAGACTGGGGACATGGTACAAGAGATGGTCAGAGACTGTGGATATGGTACAAGAGATGGTCAGAGACTGGAGACATGGTACAGGAGATGGTCAGAGACTGGGGAAATGGTACAGGAGATGGTCAGAGACTGGGGACATGGTACAGGAGATGGTCAGAGACTGGGGACATGGTACAGGAGATGGTCAGAGACTGGGGACATGGTACAGGAGATGGTCAGAGACTGGGGACATGGTACAAGAGATGGTCAGAGACTGGGGACATGGTACAGGAGATGGTCAGAGACAGGGGGCATGGTACAGGAGATGGTCAGAGACTGGGGGCATGGTAAAAGAGATGGTCAGAGACTGGGGACATGGTACAAGAGATGGTCAGAGACTGTGGATATGGTAAAGGAGATGGTCAGAGACTGGGGACATGGTACAGGAGATGGTCAGAGACTGGGGACATGGTAAAGGAGATGGTCAGAGACTGGGGGCAAGGTACAAGAGATGGTCAGAGACTGGGGACATGGTACAGGAGATGGTCAGAGACTGGGGACATGATAAAGGAGATGATCAGAGACTGGGGACATGGTAGAAGAGATGGTCAGAGACTGGGGACATGGTACAAGAGATGGTCAGAGACTGTGGATATGGTACAGGAGATGGTCAGAGACTGGAGACATGGTACAGGAGATGGTCAGAGACTGGTGACATGGTACAAGAGATGGTCAGAGACTTTGGATATGGTACAGGCGATGGTCAGAGACTGGGGACATGGTACAGGAGATGGTCAGAGACTGGTGACATGGTACAAGAGATGGTCAGAGTCTGGGGATATGGTACAGGAGATGGTCAGAGACTGGGGACATGGTACAGGAGATGGTCAGAGACTGGGGACATGGTAAAGGAGATGGTCAGAGACTGGGGACATGGTACAGGAGATGGTCAGAGACTGGGGACATGGTACAGGAGATGGTCAGAGACTGGGGACATGGTAAAAGAGATGGTCAGAGACTGGGGGCAAGGTACAAGAGATGGTCAGAGACTGGGGACATGGTACAGGAGATGGTCAGAGACTGGGGACATGATAAAGGAGATGATCAGAGACTGGGGACATGGTACAAGAGATGGTCAGAGACTGGGGACATGGTAAAGGAGATGGTCAGAGACTGGGGACATAGTACAAGATATGGTCAGAGACTGTGGATATGGTACAGGAGATGGTCAGAGACTGGGGACATGGTACAGGAGATGGTCAGAGACTGGGGACATGGTACAAGAGATGGTCAGAGACTTTGGATATGGTACAGGCGATGGTCAGAGACTGGGGACATGGTACAGGAGATGGTCAGAGACTGGTGACATGGTACAAGAGATGGTCAGAGTCTGGGGATATGGTACAGGAGATGGTCAGAGACTGGGGACATGGTACAGGAGATGGTCAGAGACTGGGGACATGGTAAAGGAGATGGTCAGAGACTGGGGACATGGTACAGGAGATGGTCAGAGACTGGGGACATGGTACAGGAGATGGTCAGAGACTGGGGACATGGTACAAGAGATGGTCAGAGATTGTGGATATGGTACAGGAGATGGTCAGAGACTGGGGACATGGTACAGGAGATGGTCAGAGACTGGGGACATGGTACAGGAGATGGTCAGAGACTGGGGACATGGTACAGGAGATGGTCAGAGACTGGGGACATGGTAAAAGAGATGGTCAGAGACTGGGGGCAAGGTACAAGAGATGGTCAGAGACTGGGGACATGGTACAGGAGATGGTCAGAGACTGGGGACATGATAAAGGAGATGATCAGAGACTGGGGACATGGTACAAGAGATGGTCAGAGACTGGGGACATGGTAAAGGAGATGGTCAGAGACTGGGGACATAGTACAAGATATGGTCAGAGACTGTGGATATGGTACAAGAGATGGTCAGAGACTGTGGATATGGTACAGGAGATGGTCAGAGACTGGGGACATGGTACAGGAGATGGTCAGAGACTGGGGACATGGTATAAGAGATGGTCAGAGACTGGGGACATGGTACAAGAGATGGTCAGAGACTGTGGATATGGTACAGGAGATGGTCAGAGACTAGGGACATGGTACAGGAGATGGTCGGAGACTGGTGACATGGTACAAGAGATGGTCAGAGACTGGGGATATGGTACAGAAGATGGTCAGAGACTGGTGACATGGTACAGGAGAAGGTCAGAGACTGTTGACATGGTACAAGAGATGGTCAGAGACTGTGGATATGGTACATGAGATTGTCAGAGACTGGGGACATGGTACAGGAGATGGTCAGAGACTGGGGACATGGTACAAGCGATGGTCAGAGACTGTGGATATGGTACAGGAGATGGTAAGAGACTGGGGACATGGTACAGGAGATATTCAGAGGCTGGGGACATGGTACAAGAGATGGTCAGAGACTGGGGACATGGCACAGGAGATGGTCAGAGACTGGGGACATGGTACGGGAGATGGTCAGAGACTGGGGACATGGTACAAGAGATGGTCAGAGACTGGGGACATGGTACAGGAGATGGTCAGAGACTGGGGACATGGTACAGGATATGGTCAGAGACTGGGGACATGGTACAGGAGATTGTCAGAGACTGCAGACACATTACAGGAGATGATCAGAGACTGGGGACACATTACAGGAGATGATCAGAGACTATCCATTGTACACTCATACATATATGGCTGTGTGTGTAAAAGTGCCAGGTAATCAGCAGTATACAGTATAACTTCACAGGAAAATGAAGATGCTTTCACTAACCTTCTAGATTCCAGGTTGTTGCCCCTACCATGTGCATGTATGAATGTCAGTTAGGGACTTTAGATTGTAAGCTCTTTGAGGACAGGGTCTGATGTAAATGTACAATGCAGGGCTAAAAGTCCTGAGCCACTAGCCAGGCCTTAAGAGTTACTCACCACCACTTGGCCCACCCAAACCCTGCCCTGCCCCGCCCCTCCCCTAAACACACCTCACACCTAAACATATCTCATGAAATTACACTATTAAATGTTTTATGCAGAATTAAGTTCCAAAAATAAATATCAACAACAACTTTAACAATATCAACATAAAGCATATCAGTACCTATCAGTGCAGCCTCATCAGTGCCCATCAGTGCATCCTATCAGTGCCCATCAGTGCCGCCTATCAGTGCTCATTAGTTCAGCCTATCAGTGCAGCCTACCAGTGCCGCCTATCAGTGCTCATCAGTGCAGCCTACCAGTGCCGCCTATCAGTGCTCATTAGTGCAGCCTATCAGTGCAGCTTACCAGTGCCCATCAGTGCAGCCTACCAGTGTCGCCTATCAGTGCTCATTAGTGCAGCCCATCAGTGCCGCCTATCAGTGCTCATCAGTGCCGCCTATCAGTGCTCATCAGTGCCGCCTATCAGTCCCCATCAGTGCCGCCTATCAGTGCCAATCAGTGCCGCATATCAGTACTCATCAATGCAGCCTACCAGTGCCGCCTATTAGTGCTCATTAGTTCAGCCTATCAGTGCAGCCTACCAGTGCCGCCTATCAGTGCTCATCAGTGCAGCCTACCAGTGCCGCCTATTAGTGCCCATCAGTGCCGCCTATCAGTGCAGCCTACCAGTGCCCATCAGTGCAGCCTACCAGTGCCCATCAGTGCAGAATACCAGTGTCGCCTATCAGTGTCGCGTATCAGTGCTCATTAGTGCAGCCTACCAGTACCCATCAGTGCAGCCTACCAGTGCCCATCAGTGCAGCTCACCAGTGCCGCCTATCAGTGCTCACCAGTGCAGCCTACCAGTACCCATCAGTGCAGCCTACCAATGCAATGCTGCCTATCATGAATCTATGGGATAATGGGACTCTACAGGAATCTATGCAAACTTATTAGACAGTCCACCACATTCAGTGAAAAATCATGTACTGCAAAGTGCTCCATGCATGCTGGAACCTATGCAAACTTATTAAACAGTCCACATTCAGTGAAAGTTCATGTACTGCAAAGTTTGCCGTACATGAATTTTCACTGAATGTGGACAGTTTAATGGGTTTGAGCATGCATGGATCACTTTATTGCAATATGCTCAGAAAAATTGCATTTAATCTAAGCTGAGCAGTGAGCACTGCCACTTACAAAAATAAATTCAACTTACCTGCTGTCCTGGCCACCACTTGCGGGGGTTCAAATCCCATCATCCTCCTCTTTTGTTTCCTCCTACAGTGAGTGACAGAGAGAGACCCCGAGACCCCGCCCCCGGGACAAGAAGAACATGGATAGGGATGTGTCAGTCACGCAGAGGAGCGTAGGCGGAGCATTAGGCTCCGCCTCCCCCTCAGTCAGTGGAATGACATACACCCGGTCTGGCCAGTCATGGCGCCAGGCATTTAATGGGGGCGTCATTTGCTCTCTCCCTCTGGCCAAGTCCGTCTGCCCCTACATTTACTAGCAGTGCACGCTGTTGAATCTACAGGCCGCCGCGCCGGGGGCTATGTTTGTGCAGGGAGGCAGCCGTGGGAGCTGGGACTTGTGGGGACAGATCGGGGGGGGGGGGTTTCATGCAGCGGGGGGGCGGCTTTGGTGCCGCCCCTGCTCTACTGCCACCCTGGCCTCGGTGGCCTTGTCGGAAATCAGGCCCTGTGTACACCTGCTGTGCGCATTATGAGGGGTTCTCGCGATCCCTGTGATCATTGAAATACACCCCCCCATGTAAAGATTATAATCTTGGACGCAGGATTTTGAATGGGACTGTGTCTTCCAGGAATTTAGACTGAGGTGTCGTTATGGATGGGTGGACAGCATGTATACATTACTCTTATCCTTCCACTTCAAGGTCAGCACTTCATTGTTTCTGAGAGTTGCTTTTACCCCGCTTTGCAGTTTTTTGTTCACTAAAGCTTGTGGGAAGCTCTTCCTATTCTTTATGGAGGTTCTGCAGGCTAAGGTTTTTGCATGGTGTAGGTGTCTGAAAAGGGGCAGGCTGGTATAAAATGTATTCAGGTATATGTGATAACCTTTTTGCAGAAGTGGATATGCCAGGTCCCATATGATTTTTCCAGTTGTGCCCATGTAGGTTGGGCACTCAGAGGGCTGTAGCTGGGAATCTCTTCCTTCATATATGCAGAACGCATACAGATATTCCATAGCTTTTTCACATAGCTTGTAAAATTTTACTCTATATTTGTCCCTTTTGCAAGCGGGCATAGGATGAGCCCGAGATGTTAGAAATATACTGCTGGACAAAAAGATTTGTCTGGTCCACAATAAATTAAAATAAAGTTTTGGGCAAAAATAAATAAAAAAAAATAAATTTCTGAAAAATGTTAAGTAATGGCCTGCACACTTGGCTGTGAGGTTAAAGGGAGAATGCTTGCTGATCCTGAGTTGGAAGGCAGCCATGATAGGTTGGCAAGAGCATCTGGGAGCTATGTTGCGGCCTTGACTCTTGGGGGATGTGACACTCCAGTGCTGGTACTTGGGGGTAATACTCCAGCGCAGGTACTGAGCCTGGACATTTCATCCTGGGGTCTATTTCTGGTGGCTGTCTTGTTTTCAGAGCACAGTATCCTTTTAGGAGGGACCCTTTCTTCCTCTGATGTGGTCGCCGATCCACTGCTTTCCATCAGTTCAAACTCTGAAACGGAATCCGAATCTCACTGTGAGAACTCCCTGCTGCTCTCATCAGTCATGCTTAGGATCTGAAACACCTCCTCACTGCTGTAAGAAATTTGGACAGGGCTAGGAATGGACTGCTGATGGTGGTTGTCTGACAGGTACTCTGGTGATGGGCTGTGTGACGCGTAATCTGGTGATGGGCTGTGTGACAGGTACTCTGGTGATGGGCTGTGTGATGGGTACTCTGGTGATGGGCTGTATCACCAGTACTCTGGTGATGGGCTGTGTGACAGATACTCTGGTGATGGGCGTCATACCTCCCAACTGTCCCTGATTTGGAGGGACTGTCCCTGATTTGGAACAATATCCCTCTGTCCCTCTTTCCTGACACAGCATGACAGCATATACGTATGGGAAGGCTCAGCCCCCTGCCCTATCATAGGACCGGTTATACTATAAGATTAGGTCTCCTCCCTACCTCCAGTATTCTCTTTTTTTTCCTCACTGCTAACAGCCAGTTATGCTGCTGCTGAAAGAGCAGGATTTTTAATTTTTGCCTCACCTGTCAGACACTTCTGACCAAGCCGCACAGGTTCGAGCCTCTCCTGTGATGAAGCTCCCCGCTATAAAGGCTGACATGAACACCTATATGGGGGAGACCTCACCCCACAAGGATCCTGGAGAGGGGTTCAGGTATCTGGTCTCTAGGGATTGCTCCCTTTATCATGACGCCATGGATGGACATTCTTTGGACTTTCTGTTTGGACTTGAAGCATGCAGGTGGTAAGGCACCACCTGGTGCACAAATCAATAATATTCAGTTACTGCTTCAATTATGTTGTTAAGCGTTCATCTCTGAAAGGTTTTGGTTTGTGTCTGCATTACTGCTATGCTGATAGCAGGTGTGCTGTGCTGTGCTGAAACCTTCCTCTTAAACGGTGCAAAGCCTGGTCCTACAGGCTTGACTTATTGTCTGCAGGTATGCTATTAGTTGACATTTCTGAAAAGCATATATCACACATGCAAATCTTACTGGCTGTCTATAGGGCCACTCTGTTTACTAAAGTTTCACAGGTTGAAGTCTGTGTCAGCATTATTCTATATTATTTCTTATATATATATATATATATATATATATATATATATATATATATATATATATGCCTCAGCAAACCTTTGCTGCATGGCCTCCCTGATCCTGCAGAAGGATCCTTGTATTCGTGGTATCAAGGAGAGGGATCAATACTGGCTGGCAACCCTCCTTGATCGACGTTACAAGGGTAAGGTTGCGGACCTTATCTTGCCATTGCAGAGAGAGCAGAGGATGAAACATCTTTGGGAGGCCTTGCAGAAAGGTCTGTGCAACGCGTTCCCAGAGACTGGGAGGTTACAAACTCCTGTTCCTGGACAACGTGTTGCTGAGGCATCGATCAGTCAAAGAAGGAGCGGTGGAGAAGGTGGCCGTCTAACCGATGCGTTCAGACAATTTTTTAGTCAGCAGCCCCAAGGTTCCAGCAACCATCGCCAGCGTCTGTTTTACATGGTGCAGGAATACCTAGGGGCAAGATCTGACTTGGACACCTTTCCCACCGAAAATCCTCTGGGTTACTGGGTCTTGAGGATGGATCACTGACCAGAGCTTGCACGGTATGCAATTGAGCTACTGGCCTGTCCTGCATCCAACGCTCTTTCGGAACGCACATTCAGTGCTGCTGGAGGTTTTGTAACCGATCACAGGGTGCGCCTGTCCACCGACTCGGTCGATCGACTGACCTTCATAAAAATGAATCAGTCTTGGATCACCACCAGCTACCAAGCACCTGATGCTGATGTAACCAAATAATGTTTTTTGAAATGTCAGATCCCTTCAAGACTGCCTATGCTGATGCTGAGTGACTATCCTCTTCCTCCTCAATGATCATGCTGATAGCTTGTAAGAATATTTTTGGTTCTGAGCGCCGCCACCAGTGGCTAAGGTCCAATTTTTCAGCCCCTGTTTAACAAGGAGGGTTCATTGCTGCACTCAACTAGAGTATTTGTAAGGGGTTGCAGTGTTGTGGCACCAGCACTAGTAAATTTTTCAGCCCCTGTTAAGCAGGGGCGAGTAATTACAATTTTTGATGCAATATTTTACAGGAGGGCTCATTCCTGCGCTCCAACTAGAGTATCTGTGAGGGGTTGCAGTGTTGTGGCACCAGTGCCTAAGGCCCAATTTTTCTGCCCCTGTTCAACAGGGACATGTAATTACAATTCTTGATCTAATATTTCACAGCAGAGCCCGTTCCTGCGCCCACCAAGAGTAACTGTGAGGGCTTACAGTGTTGTGGCAACACCAACACCTAAGGCCCCAATTTCTGCAGAGTATATAGGGCAGGCCCCTACTTTCAAACATCCAACTTACAAACAACTCCTACTTGCAAACGGAAGGAGACAACAGGAAGTGAGATGAAATCTACCCCTAGGAAAGGAAATTCTCTCCTGTAAGAGTTAATATGGGAAAAACGTGTCTCCTTTCCACTGATGCTTTATCACCAATCCTTGTTTCACTAAAAACCCCAAATTGTCAAAAAACATTTGTCATTGGGACAGAAAGTGAGGGAAAATCTTCTGAAGAGGTGCACTATGTTTTCCAAAAAGCTTAAAAATAGATTTTTTGGCTGGAGCTACACTTTAAAAATGTACCCGTTCAAAATTACAAACAGATTCTACTTAACAACAAACCTACAGTCCCTGTCTTGTTTCACCGCCTGTATACTGCTGTTCAGAGGGCCTGGGGCCCCACGCCTTTCCTTTTTTTAATTTGGGTGTGGGGTTCCCCTTAGTATAGGGTGACCAGACATCCCCGGTTTCTGGGGACAGTCCCCGGATTGAGGACACTGTCCCCGGACCAAGTCTGTCCCCAGTTTTGTCCCCGGATTGGATTTGAACAGGGGCTGGGGCAATTTCAAAGACAGCCCGTGCAGAATAAAAAATCTGAATTGCACCCCCCCTCCTCTGCCGCTCCTACTAGCTTATGGGGGTTTATTTTTTTCCATTATCTGTGCCCCTTTCTGATGATCATGTGCTGGTCGGAGCGGAGGTAATATTTCTTCAGTTTCGGGTGCATGCCCATTCAGCTCCACTCGCATGTTCTTCTGCCTTGGCTCAAGACCCGGCCAGCCGCCTGCCTGCTTATCTTGCCTTCCCTGGTGGAGTGATCTTCCTCTGCTCCCCACCCAGTAGTAGCCGGGCCCTGAAGAGTAAGGCTCTATTCACACTAATGCGTTTTTTTAATCATTTTGAATTTTGCAGAAATGCATGGGAATTTTCTAACATGGGTTCCTATGGAACATGTTCACATCAATGCATTTTTTTGCCTCTGCGTCGGGGAATTTTTTCATGCAAAATGCAGCGTTTTGCATGTAATAGAATTCAATGGACCCACATCCAAAACGCAAGTACCGCGTTTTTACCGTGTTTTTGTCGCGTTTTGCGTTTTTTTTCTTCATTTTTTTTCACTGTATACAGTATAAAAAAACACTGTAAAAAAAAAAAAACGCAAAACGCTGCAAAAACGCGGCAAAAACACATGTTCAAAAACACGGGAAGCACCGCAAAAAGCACTGCAAAAAAGCTCAAAAGCAACATGCATAGATGTGAATCGAGCCTAAAGCCCCATACACACTATCAGATTTTCTGATGATTTTTGTCTTCAGATTTACCAAAACCATGTAGTGCGAGGGCCTGCCTGATTGCAGACAAATTGAAACTCCTAAGATTTGACCTCATATTATATGGTTTTGGTAAATCTGAAGGAAAAAAATCAGCAGAAAATCTGATAGTGTGTATGGGGCTTTAGACTTGACAGGCTGTGAGGCGGGCGGCAGCGGCGGAGATGGGCAAAGAGTCGTCGATTGCTGCCATTACAAGTAAAAAAAAAAAAATGTCCCCGGATTTCATTTAAAAAATCTGGTCACCTTACCTTAGTATCCATACAAGACCCAAAGGGCCTGGTAATGAACTGGGGGGGGGGGGTACCCATGCCATTTGTCTCACTGATTTTCATCCATATTATCGGGACCGGACATTACATTAAAGTCGTAAGCAGTTTTAAATGACTTTTATTGCTTTAAAAATGTCATTTTGTGCAGGGACTGTTCTAAGCACGGGAAACATGCGCCACTTTACAGGCATACTATAGACACCCCCCAGGTACGATATTTAACCTTCTCAGATCCGGGCCATTGCCAAATGACGGCAACAGCGCGGATCTGAAATACCGGGACTACGTCCATTGACGTCGTCCCCTTTCCTCATTCCCAGCGCGCTCTCGTGAGCGCGCCTCGGGGAAAATCTGTGTTGGCCGTGTCCCTTGGACACAGCCAATCACAGATCGCTGTATACGGCCAATCACAGCAGCCGTTTACAGCGCGATCGCCGCCTCCAATGAGAGATGATCTAAAAGGTAAACAATTGAGATCATCTCTCATTGCCGGCTTTCTCTCTCCTCACACAGAGACAGCGTGTGAGGAGAGAGAGATTCTGTGAGTAGTAAAACAGTAAAGTGTGCCCAAAAAGTGCCCAACAGTGCTCACAGTGACACCAATATAGTGCCATCTGTGCACATCAGTGCCCACTTGTGCCATCAGTGCATCATCAGTGCCCGTCTGTGCCCATCTGTGCCCGTCTGTGCCCATCAGTGCCCGTCTGTGCCCATCAGTGCCCGTCTGTGCAGTGCGCATCTGTGCAATCAGTGCGCATCTGTGCCAACTCATCAGTGCCCATCTGTGCCATCTCATCAGTGCCCATCTGTGCCATCTCATCAGTGCCCATCTGTGCCACCCCATCAGTGCCCATCTGTGCTGCCTTATCAGTGCCCATCTGTGCTGCCTTATCAGTGCCCATCTGTACTGCCTTATCAGTGCCCATCTGTGCCGCTTCATCAGTGCCCATCTGTGCCGCTTCATCAGTGCCCATCTGTGCCACCTCACCTGTGCCACATCAGTGCATATCTGTGCCCACCTGTGCCGCCTCATTAGTGTAAATCTGTGCTGCTTCCTCAGTGCCCATCTGCTGCCTCAGTGCCCATTTGTGCCGCCTCATCAGTGCCCATCAGTGCCCATCTGTGCCGCCTCATCAGTGCCTATCTGTGCGATCAGTGCCCACCTGTGCCGCCTCATCAGTGCACATCTGTGCCATCAATTAGTGCCACCTCATCAGTGCAGGCTTAGCACACAGTTGTGCAATCTCATAAACCACCAGCAGCCATGTCCAAAAAAAGCTTTTCCGCCGAGGAGGCATACCAAATTCTTTCTACGGCCGACGAGAGCAACGTGGAGCTCTCTTTTTCAGATTCCCTTTCCAATTCGGATTCTGACGTAAATTACGAGCCAGTCCTCAGTAGTGAAACACTTACAGACTCAGAGGAGGAAGAAACTCGGCCCGCCAAACGAAGGCGTTCTAGTGAGGAGGCAGTGGCATCTGCCAGCACCGCAGTGGCATCCGCCAGCACCGCAGTGGCATCCACTAGCATTGCAGTGCCATCCACTAGCACCACAGTGCCTCGGCAAGAAAGGCCAAGTACCAGTGGGGTGTCACCCCAGCCCCAAAGGGTTAGGTCCCATGCCAGCCTTCCCTTTGCACTTCAGAACCCCTTGAGGCTTCCTCCCAATTCAGGAGAAGCTAGCGTTCCCCCTTTCACGGCCCAGCCAGGAGTCCAGGTGGATACAGGGAATTTCACCCCAATTAATTTTTTTAATTTAATTTTTACGGAGGACATGTTGGCGTCAATTGTGGCCCAGTGCAACCTGTATGCACAGCAATTTATTTTGCAAAATCCCACATATTATGCCCGTCCCTATGAGTGGAGAGACCTGACAGTGGAGGAGTTCAAGGTTTTTTTGGGCCTCACATTGAATATGGGGCTCACCCAAAAAAACCAATTCCGTTCCTATTGGTCAACCCACCCCCTCCACCACATGCCGCTCTTCTCCGCGGTAATGCCCAGAACCAGGTATCTGATGATAATGAGGTTCCTACATTTCAGTGACAATACCCAGTGCCCTCCCCGAACTGATCCAAATTTTGACAGGCTTTATGAAATTCGCCCAATATTAAATTATTTTTCCAAAGTATTCCCCCAGCTGTTCACCCCGGACCAACAAATATGTGTAGATGAGTCCCTTGTGAAATTTAGCGGCAGGCTTAAAATTAAGCAATATATCCCCAGCAAAAGGGCCCGCTATGGGGTGAAGGTGTACAAACTATGTGACCGAGCCACAGGGTACACATATTCCTTCATAGTGTACGAAGGGAAGGACACCAAGCTGCAGCCTCCTAATTGCCCGGACTACTTGGGAACCAGCGGGAAAGTTGTTTGGGACCTCATATACCCCCTACTCGACAAAGGATACCACCTGTATGTAGATAACTTCTACACTTCTCTGCCCCTGTTCCACAACCTTCATCAGAAGAAGACGCCAGCATGTGGCACCGTGAAAAAAAATCGGAAGGGCTTTCCTCAAAGTCTTGTTAATAAGAAGTTGAGAAAAGGAGAAACGGCATGTCTGCGTAGCAAAGAGATTCTGGCAGTGAAGTGGAGGGACAGAAGGGATGTGTATATGTTGTCTTCCATCCACAACAACACCTATGTGGAAATCCCCAGAAGGAATGGCCCCATCCAGAAACCCACATGCATCCATCAATACAATTTGTTTATGGGGGGAGTCGACTTTAACGATCAAATGTTGGAACCATATCTTGCCTCAAGAAGGATATACCACTGGTACAAAAAAGTAGCGATTTATTTTTTTCAATTGGCCATATACAACTCCTATATCATTTACCGCAAATCCACCCAAAACCCCCAACGCTTCCTTGGCTACCTGGAGGAAATTTACACTGCCCTTATATTCCCGAACGGCCCACCAGTAAACATCCGATCAGATGTTGTTAGTCGACTCTCCGAGCGCCACTTTCCAGATAAACTCCCTCCCAGACCAACAGGCCAAAGACGCCAAAAAAGATGTAAGGTGTGTACCAGAGCAGGAGTCAGAAGAGACACATCTTATTATTGTGCAGAATGTCCTTCCGAACCAGGCCTCTGTATAGGTGAATGCTTCCGCCGTTACCATACTTCACTAAATTATTAGTGAAGTATGGTAACCGTAATCCTCAGTTCCTGCCTTCACACCCCTTATGCCACTGCCTGCTCTGTAACTGACCCTGGCTTGTTATTTGACCACGCTTCTGCCTGCCGATTTTGTACATACCGCTGCCTCATCTGGAACTGACCCTGGACTGTTTTTTCGACCATGCTTCTGCCTAACGATTCTGTACATACCTCTGCCTGATATGGAACTGACCCTGGACTGTTATTCGACCATGCTTCTGCCTAACGATTCTGTACATACCTTTGCCTGATCTGGAACTGACCTTGGACTGACCATGCCTCTTGCCTGCCTCTTGGACTGATCTTGTACCCTGCAACTGGACTAGTGGGATTCAACACAGGGGTCTCACATATGTGAGGGGCTCCAGAATAGTTTTTCTGGATGAAGAAAACAATTTTCTTTGTTTTCTCATTCCTAGATTAGGGTCTGGAGACTCGGGGGCTTCAAAGAGATTTGGGTGGGAGAAGCCTCTACCCCTGTCCCCATTCTGTCCTGAACGAGGCCCTACTTCTGCCTGCTGCCTGTAGGAGTTACTGCTGTCATGCCTCTGTTTGTCGCACTGACCACAGCACATGGACCTTGTTCCTGCCTACTACCAAGACCAATATTTTGGCACTGCTGACAATCTCTGCCTGCACTGACCCTGCACTGCACTGACCTATGGACAGTATCCCTGCCTGTACTGACTATGGACAGTATTGCTGCCTGAAAAATTGTGTTCGCTGTTGCTGACCAAGTCCCTGCCTGCTGCCTGGACCAGTGCTATCCTCCTGTGGACAACTATACTACTAAAACCACAGGTAATCTTTTGTTTCTCTTTGCTCAGCATAATGTATTTTGGGGTGTAATTCTTGGTATATGCATGCTATGTGTCCCTGGAACACCTGATGGTGTTCCTTGCATGTTGGATCTCTGTATGTGGCCAGGCTGTGTAAAGGTCTCACACATGTGGTATTGCCATACTCAGAAGGAGTGGCACAATGTATTTTGGGGTGTCATTTTTGCTATGTAAATGCTATGTGTTGGAAATATCCTATAAACGGACAACTTTGTGTAAAAAAAAAAATGCGTTTTCATTTTTTTCCACATATTCCAAAAACTTCTGGAAAAAAATGAACCATTCAAAAGACTCATTATGCCTCATAGATTATATGTTGGGGTGTTAGCTTTCCAAAATGGGGTCATTTTGTGGGCGTTTCCATTGTCCTGGTGCTCCAGGACCTTCAAAAATGTAATCGGTGGGTGAGAATCGAGATGTGTAATTTATGCTCCTAGAACACCTGAAGGTGCTACTTCAATGTTAGGCCTCTGTATGTGGTCAGGCTGTGTAAAAGTCTCACACATGTGGTATCGTTTTACTCAGGAGGAGTAGCAGAATGTATTTCGGGGATGTTATTTTTGCTATGTAAATGCTATGTGTTGGAAACATCTTATAAACGGACAACTTTGTGTAAAAAAAAATGCGTTTTCATATTTTCCCACATTTTTCAAAAACTTCTGGAAAAAAATTAACCGTTCAAAAGACTCATTATGCCTCATAGATTATACGTTGGGGTGTTAGCTTTCCAAAATGGGGTCATTTTGTGGGCGTTTCCATTGTCCTGGTGCTCTAGGGCCTTCAAAAGTGTAATAGGTAGTCAACAAGTTAGATGGGTAATTTATGCTTCTTGAACACCTGATGATGCTCCCTGCATGTTGGGCCTCTGTATGTGGCCAGTTAGTGAAAAAGTCCCACACATGTGGTATTGTAATACTCAGGAGGAGTAGCCGAATGTATTTTGTGGTGTCATTTGTGGTATGCACATTCCATGTGAGAGAAATAAGCTATTACAATGACAATTTTCTGAAAAAAATATAAAAAATAAAAAAAAACCTTAATTTGCAAAGAATTGTGGGAAAAAATGACAACTTCAAATAACTCACCATGCCTCTTACTAAATACCCTGGAATGTCTACTTTCCAAAAAGGGGTCATTTGGGGGGCATTTGTACTTTTCTGGCTTGTTATGGTCTCAAGAAAGGAGATGGGCCTCAGTACATCAGGTGTGATCAGATGTGATCATTTTTTTATGATTTGTACCATAGCTTGTAGACTCTATAAATTTCACACAGACCACATAATATCCACTAATTTGGGTTATTTTTACCAAAGATATGTAGCAGTATAAATTGTGGCCAACATTTATGAATAAAAATTGCTAATTTGCAAAATTTTATCACAGAAACGAAGAAAAAAGCATTTTTTTTCAAAATTTTCGGTCTTTTTTCATTTATAGCGCAAAAATTAAAAAACCCAGAGGTGATCAAATACCACCAAATGAAAGCTCTATTTGTATGAAAAAAAGGACAAAAAAATTGTTTGGGTACAGTGTTGCATGACTGAGTAATTGTCATTCAAAGTGTGAGAGCACTGAAAGCTGAAAATTGGTCTGGGCAGGAGGGGGGTTTAAGTGCCCAGTAAGCAAGTGGTTAAAGGAATATTTCACTTTTTTTTCACTTCAAGCATCATTAAAATCACTGCTCCCAAAAAAACGGCAGTTTTTAAAACTTTTTTTTGCATTGATACATGTCCCCTGGGGCAGGACCTGGGTCCTCAAACCCTTTTTGGGACAATACCATGCAAATTAGCCTTTAAAATGAGCACTTTTGATTTTGAACGTTCGAGTCCGATAGACGTCAATGGGGTTCTAAAGTTCGCGCACATTTTCGGTCTGTTCGCAGGTTCTGGTGCGAACCGAACCGGGGGGTGTTCGGCTCATCCCTACTTACCTGTTAGCAATGTTTAATTGCTTGTGTTATTTGGGGTACCCCCACAGAGAGATATGTGGTTTGTTGTGGTTACCACTTATGGCAAATACTCCCACTCATGACTCCAGGCTTTCAGATCATCTGTAAACACGTAGCAATTAGCCTTCCTAGAGACCAGCAACTTTAACTAAAAGGTGAGGGCAGGTAGGTATATCCTAAAAGAGTGCACATTATGGGCATAATGAGTGTAATCTCTCCAGCCCTCAACACCAACACCAGTCAATCTGCTTCTGCCACAAGGGCAGGCCCTTTGCAGCCCTGAAGGAACCACTATGTATTTAACTGCCAGAAGAGGCAGATCAAGAAATCTCTACAGCAGGGATATGCAATTAGCGGACCTCCAGCTGTTGCAAAACTACAAGTCCCATCATGCCTCTGCCTCTGGGTATCATGCTTGTGGCTGTCAGCATCTTGCTATGCCTCATGGGACTTGTAGTTCTGCAACAGCTGCAGGTCCGTTAATTGCATATCTATGCTCTACAGTAATCATAGTGGTCTGGTGGTAAATGGTGTGTTGGCCAAAATGCAAAACAAAGGCCAGAAGCAGTGACAAATGGGCAGAGACTGAGAAAGCCTACAGTCACTAATGGTTCCATACCAAGCCTAATCAAACAGCTGTGTTTATTTAAAGGCAACCTCTACCTCAGAGCATAGGCGTGCCTGCCTTTACACGCACATGAACTTTAATGCAGTTTTAGTCCATAGGGTTCAATATTGAGTTGGCTCCGCCCTTTGCAGCTATAAAAGTTTCAACTCTTCTAGGAAGGCTGTCCACAAGGTTTAGGAGTGTGTCTATGGGAATGTTTGACCATTCTTCCAGAAGGGCATTTGTGAGATCAGGCACTGATGTTGGACGAGAAGGCCTGCCTCGTAGTCTCCAATCTAATTCATCCCAAAGGTGTTCTATAGGGTTGAGGTCAGGACTCTTTGCAGGTCAGTCAAGTTCCTTCACCCCAAACTCGCTCATCTGTGTCTTTATGGACCTTGCTTTGTGCACTGGTCCAAATCATTTGATGGAGGGGGGATTATGGTGGGGGGTTGTTTTTCACTTACAACTCAGCCGCGATGTCGGGAGTGGGCGGGACCAAGCGCTATAAACACCAGCCAATGTTTAAGCTGCTTCAGAGAGGGGGCGGGGCCACATAAATGTAGCGCCCCACCCAGACCCCATCCCATTGGCTGGTGTTTGATGGCCGTTCTGTCCCGCCCACCCCCGACATCACCCCAACATTTTGATGTCTGGTGTCTCTCCTTGCATGCAGTGTCATTATCTGACACTTTCATACACTTAACAGCTCTGGCAATTCTCACGATCTGCTGCCTGTGAAACTGTTTCACAGGCAGCGCGGGCCACACACTCTCTTGGATGCAGCATTTTGGGGCAAATCTCTGGACACAGCACGGGGTGATTAGGGTGTGCCCAGGCACACCCGGCACACCCCGTGCGCACGCCTATGCCTCAGAGGCACTTCACCAGGGAGTCTTTATCAGACTGGCCAGAGGGGTCAGCCTTAGCTTGCTTCTGGGAAATTGCTTTTGCAAGTTGGCATATCAGAAGCAAAGGTGGATACTTTAACCCATCCAAACTGACTGTGTGGCGCTCAGGTACTAATCTATTCAAACAGTCATCTAAAAGGTACCTCTGCCTCAAAAGCAGCCGGCCAAACAGGCTTCATCAGATTAACCAAAGGTGCCATTCTTCCAACAGAAGAAACAATATCCTTTGCAGAGACCCTGGGACAGAAAATAAAGCTAGAGATGAAGAAGGTTCATACCACTGTTAAGTAGTGTTTTGTGACCTGCGACTGAGGTCACTTCGGTAGCCAGACTGTCAGGACCCCAGACAGGATGAAAGCAGAGCTCTGGTCAGTGATAAACTCTCTATGATGGCAGATCCTAGATTGAAAATGGAGTAGCCAATGATGCAGTTCAGCCACTGCGGATACAAGACTATATGCTGTTTCTCCAGTAATCATTGTGGTCAGTGAACCCTTATGGCTCATCCCACACGTAAACACATGCCACTTTAAGTCAGAGTGGTGACTGTTCAAGTCGGATCTGGTGATATCTAGAAGGAGGATTAATCCCTTATGTTAATCGCCAATGACCAGAGGATAGCCAAAAAGGCAAAGTAACAAAGAGTGAATGACAGGCTATACCTAGGAGAACTAGAGCAGAAAATAAAGAATCAAATATCATCTTTATTTGCCTAAACCCAAGCCGCCCAGTAGGGTCAGCTGACAGTTCTATGTAAATTTGAGCTTAGGAAACCAATGGAATTTTCATTCCTCACTGCCATTTCATTGCATCCCCTCCATGACGCATTAGAAGCACAAGGGTTATGACGACATGGTCGTTAGTCAAAAGTAAGACTTGAATAACAAGCAGAAGGATGAGGATCCAAAATTGCATAGGCCATCATTGCAATTAATCTCTCCAGCCGTCAGTAAGGCTTGGCCTCCACAAATCATACCCCATGATTTTCAAGAAGTATCGTTTATAGCGGTGCAACTCCAAGTCGCAGCGACTTCAAAGTAGTCCCTACACTACTTTTGATCCCACTGTGATGTACTTGGGACCATGGACATCAAGAATACACAGGCATTGATTCAAGTTGCATAGAAATCGCAGTAAAATTGCATGCTTTTTAGGTCGCAATAGTGGAAACCTAGGTTAAGACTGTGATCTTTTCACAAACTCCGGGCATTTCCCGGGATATTGGGTCCAGTAGGCAGGGGCGGATTAATGCACAGGCTGTTCTAGGCTGCAGCCTAGGGCCCCACGTGTGCAAGGGCCCCCGATTGGCCATGATATTTTTATTAATTTATATATATTTATGTATATACAGAATAAAAACCATGCCTGCGTGCTATACGAATATGCCAATAAATGTTTTTTTACCAACAGAGGGCGGGGATCAGGTGGTCCGCCCCGGGTGCCACCCATTGGGGGGAGTCAGGCCAGCTGTACCGCCTCTCCTGGCCCTGGGACAGTGCTGCCAGCATACTTTAAAGTTGAGAAAACATTACTGCCAGCCCTTTCTCATGCACAGCTCCTCATGTGTCACTCTCAATGTAAATGGAAGTCTCTTAATACCTCAATTAAAGCCGCTCTGTCTGGCCGCTCTTCTCCTCCCGCTCCACCTCCTTCCCAAGTGTAGCCTTTGATTGCAGGAGGAGAGCGGTCATGTGACCATCAATAAAACAGCAGAGGAGAGCAGTCACATGACCGGGTCACGAAGAACGGCGTTAATTGAGGTATTTAGAAGCTTTGATTTACAATGAGTGACACAGGAGGAGCGGTGTATGAGAAAGGGCTGGCAGTGATGTTTTCTCAACTTTAGAGTATTCTTTCCCAGGAGACTGGGAGTCTCCTGGGAGTGCAGGGGGGCTTTATAATGAAATAGGCCTGTGTGATATGCAGGCAAAGGGGTCTGTGTACTATGCAGATGTCTGTGTACTGTGCAGGGAAAGGGGTCTGTGTACTGTGAAGGGAAAGGGGGCTGTGTTATTTGCAGGGGTTCTGTGTACTGTGCAGAGGGTTGTGTACTGTGCAGGGAAAGGGGTCTGTGTACTGTGCAGGGGGGCTGTGTACTGTGCAGGGGGGCTGTGTACTGTGCAGGGGCTCTGTGTACTGTGCAGGGAAAGGGGTCTGTGTACTGTGCAGGGGGGCTGTGTACTGTGCTAGGAGGCTGTGGGAAGTTTTTTTTTTTTTGTTCCTGAAACTTCCCTCTTAATGTTAGGGTGCGTGTTATATGCACTCTGAAAATGAAACAAAGGCGTCACTCTAAGTGCAATAAAAAACATAGAGTTTAATAAAACTGTAAAAAGGTACTCACAAAGGTACATAGTGAACAAGCATGTTGGCAAAAGCTGCCGGATATCCTGGGAGTGAGTCTGGTCCATTTTCCTGGATTGCAGTGGTGTCCGATGGACAGGCTGCGCCGATGGATGCTGGCACTTCCTGCCGTTGGAACGCCTATAGTATAGTAGCTGTTTATAGTAGGCTTATGTCTGAATGTGTTTGGGCTGTAGACCTGAGAGTTGCACTTGAGGCGTGTAATATAGGTCTACCCTTTTACACATGGCACTAAATAATTTATTTTCTGGTAAAGCATGCTTAGAAGGGGGCCACACAAAAAGTAGCCTAGGGGCCCATGATCACCTTAATCCTCCACAGTCAGTTGGAGGCCGACTTTCGGGAGCAAGGACTTCTGGTGAGCCTTGTTTGAGCAACAGACTGGCGCAAAGACTTCCAGGTTCTGGGAAAAGAGTCCTAGTACAGACTCTGTTCGGGTCAGGAGGAGTCCTCATATAGAGACCAACTAGTCTCATTACAACAATGACCTATCAGGAAGCAGTTCTGAATCTCTGAAAAAATACAATAAAGTTACCCTCAGAGAGAGCAACAGTATAAGTATCTCACTTGAACAAATAGCTCTTTTCCATTGGTTGCAACCCACGGTCACAAGAGGGATAAAGTAACCTGTAGTAACCCAGGTGGTCCAAAGGGCCCAAGGGAAGGTTGACTGGTTTTTCGTAGTAAGGAATGAATTACTTCCTGCACCAGGAACAGTGAATCCACAGAGGAAACAAGTTCCCTTTTGAGGAGGTAGCTAAGCTAACTAATCTTTCAGGGTATCAGCTATTAAGCACATCGATCATCACAAGTTGTTATTCGTCGGATATTCATGCCGATGAAGGACAAGGTGTCCAAAAGTCAGAGTTGCAGTGGTCTCAACTATGCTGCAAAGACTCAGCAAAATGGGGAAGGCCTATCTTCGCTGTCAAGAATAAATGCAGAACTAGTCAACTTCTGTCAGAGGTATCTCCCAGTCAGGTCTACCAGCCCGTTAGGTAGGGTTTCTAGAACTTACTGCCAGACGGCATAAGGTACAAAGGCCGTTGGATGACAAATGGATAGTCTCCAAACTAACAAGCCAATCAAGGGATCGGCAACAAGTAAAGGCTATCAAGATATTGGTCTGACAATAACTTGGGTGGCTTCCCAGAGGTGGAAGCAGAGAAACTAATCACAGCCAGCTGGGCATGCAGACTGGCCAATATGTATATTGAACAAACCTAACAGTCTCCAGGATCCTTATCTGGATTCGCAGCCGTTCAGTGGTGATAACAATAATGGCCCTGTGGCTTGCAGGCCATGATATACGCGGGTACAATATCATCCTATTCTCCTTCCAGAGGTCCAACACCTCATACAGCGTGGCCACAGGTATCTTGCAAATCCATACAAGTTATATCTAGATGCTGGAGACCAAGAAGTGGAGGTCTCACCTTTTAGTGTTTGAAATCCTATGGAGGTCAGAACGCCTACTCTTGACTTCAAGTACATTAGATACGAGAAAAACCTACAGAATTTAAAGGATGGAATTCAGTTTCTTGCTGTAAGGATTGAATTGTATACAAGTAAGCCTAGAGACGGCATTAAAGGATACATGAAACTCAGTCGTGTCCTCACTCTCTAGGATCCAGTATGCATATCTTGGCAACCAATTACGAAAGACCTGGGCAGATTATTTTTTTCCCCCATGGGGTCTTCCAAATAGTGTGAGACACATGGTCTCACTCTCCATCCAGAAGTATAAAACATCCCCAACATGGCCAGTAACACGGAATAAGTATTCTGTATGGCAAATAGGTCTAGAAGGATCTCAGGCATCCAAGTGTCAAGCCATAAACTACCTTGTTGCTGAATTTATCAGGCAAAATGGCTCTAGTCTCTTCCAACACTATACAAAGATTAGTGTCTTTTGCAACCTGGGTTAGAACATCATCCTTCTGGCATATCCAAACTAAAGTGTTTGAAGTACCACAAACATTGAAAATAGATTCAAGGTTGAAGATGATAGACATAGAATTGGCTCTTCTTCAAGAAGCAAAACGATAGGCTCGTCAGGCCTAACGACATCGCAAGACAAGCACTGTCCAATAAAGACAATCGGAGTGCAGATCAAGGCAGTCAAAGGGCTTAGATGGCTAGGACAAATCTATCACATAAGGGCAGAGACCGCTCTTCCAAACTGATTGCGCATCCATAGGCAGAACTCCAAAGGAGTGCCTCCAGAGTTAATATGTAAACTGAGACCTGGTCTACATTCAATACACTGGAGGTCCATTCTTCTGGACCAGCAGCCTTAACTATAATACATCTCAGTCGTTAGTGGGGATAGATCTAATCCTCAAACACTCCAACACCCACCCTTATCGTCTGGTGATTTGGTACAACCCACATGTATATGCTGTCATGCTGTGTCAGGAATGAGGAAAATTTTATACTTACCTAACGGTAATTTTCCATTCCTGATGCAAGCATGACAGCATATAGGGGTCCCTCCCGTAAAAAAAAAAAAAAAAAAAAAAAATTGCAGCCATTTGCTAAAATCATTTAAGTTCATTTTTTTTTTCCTCATTAATGTACACACAGGACCCTATATTGACAGAAAAGACAGAATTGTTGACATTTTTGCAGATTTATTAAAAAAGAAAAACTAAAATATCACATGGTCCTAAGGATTCAAACCCTTTGCTCAGTATTTAGTAGAAGCACCCTTTTGATCTAATACAGCCATGAGTCTTTTTGGGAAAGATGAAGAAGTTTTTCACACCTGGATTTGGGGATCCTCTGCCATTCCTCCTTGCAGATCCTCTCCAGTTCTGTCAGGTTGGATGGTAAACGTTGGTGGACAGCCATTTTTAGGTCTCTCCAGAGATGCTCAATTGGGTTTAAGTCAGGGCTCTGGCTGGCCATTCAAGAACAGTCACGGAGTTGTTGTGAAGCTACTCCTTCATTATTTTAGCTGTGTGCTTAGGGTCATTGTCTTGTTGGAAGGTAAACCTTCAGCCCAGTCTGAGGTCCTGAGCACTCTGGAGAAGGTTTTTGTCCAGGATATCCCTGTACTTGGCCGCATTCATCTTTCCCTCAAATGCAACCAGTTGTCCTGTCCCTGCAGCTGAAAAACACCCCCACAGCATGATGCTGCCACCACCATGCTTCACTGTTGGTACTATATTGGACAGATGATGAGCAGTGCCTGGTTTTCCCCACACATACCGCTTAGAATTAAGGCCACAAAGTTCTATCTTCATCTCATCAGACCAGAGAATCTTATTTCTCACCATCTTGGAGTCCTTCGGGTGTTTTTTAGCAAACTCCATGTGGGCTTTCATGTGTCTTGCACTGAGGAGAGGCTTCCGTCGGGCCACTCTGCCAGTAAATGATGGGCGACAGTTGCACCACTGACAGTAAATGATGGGCGACAGGTGCACTGCTGACGGTCACTGATGGGTGACAGGTACACTGACAGTCTCTGATGGGTGACAGGTGCACTTTATGGGCACTGATGGGTGTCTGATGGGTGACAGGTGCACGGGGGGGGTGACAGTAACACTGCTGGGCACTGATGAGGACTGCAACACTGCTGATGTGGTAATGTGACAGGTTCTCTTTATTTTGTGTGCTTGTGCAATACACTGACAGACACAGATCAGTAACTCACTGATCCTGGCTCATCTCTCCTCACACTGGAAACGGTGCGTGAGGAGAGAAGAGCCAGTAACAGTAAGTTTCCGGCCTGTGTTTACATATGTGATGGGCTGTAAATGGATCATGGCTCACTACGTGGTAAACCGACGCGGTCGTTGGCTGTTTATCACTGTCGTGACGAGCTGTGTCCTGGGGGAGCTGCGCGCTCCCGATTGCCTGCATGCCATTTGAATAGTTAGACGTCATATGACATTGGCCCAGAACGAGAGCCCCCCACTCCGCCATCATTTTACTATGCGGCGGGCTGGAGGCAGTTAAAGTGGTAGTAAAGAGGGTAAAAAAAAAACTGGTCCCCCATAGGCTCATGTCATAATGTGCTAGTATGCCCCGCACCGCATCAAAATCGCACCCCGTTCATGTGAACTGCTGAGGATGTGTATGTTAAGTTAATGACACCCCGGAGTTGGTTCACAAAACACAGTGCGATTTGCAGAATTGAAACGCATGGGTGTAAACACCCATGGGATCCGATTCTGGTGTGGTTAAAAAAAGGGTACTGCATGTTTTTGGTGCGGATTCAGTTTGATTTGAGCCATACAGAATAACGGCTCAAATTGCACTGCTAAAGAATTGCACAGGACTTTCCCCGTAGTTGAGCGATTGGCGCTGCATTGAGGGAAGGCTAGGGGAGGATCATGCATTTCCGGTACCCAGAATTTCTGGTTTGGTTATGGGAACTTCAGTGATCTCTCAGCACATCAGGGAAATGTGGGGAAGGCAAGACAAGCACTGTCCCTCATGTGCAGCAAAGTACACCATTGCTTTACAAAATAATTAAAACTAGGGACAAGTAATTTGCATTTTATTTTGAGTATACTGTATATACTATCTCTATGGAAATATACCTGCTAACAAAATAACAAGCATTGGCATGCACAGATGTACAGTATAATTATTATTTTACTGGATTTATATAGTTTAATTGCAGTTCACCAACTGTAATATATAGCTCTTTTCCAATGAATGTATACAGTATATACTGTATGTATGTGGTTTGAGTTGTATATGAGGTTTACAATTACACCTGTTGAACTTGATGGCCATGTCTGTGCTTTGTCCTGTCATTCAGATCCTAACATGGAAACACGGTTTAGGTGTTTTCCACTTACATTCATTGGCTGAAAAAGAACCTTCCAGCCTCGCCTGTTTGTGGCTGGTATGTTGCCAATTCTTTAATTTCAAGTAATATATAAAAATGGTATGTAATGAGATAATCCCACCCCTACCCTAAAGAATCAGACTTTATTGGCTCAGCATAGCAGGCACAACAAGATATATAAAAAGATAATGTACACTTGGGACTTCTGCATCCCTTGGAGAGAGAGAATGAGAGAGAGAATAAGAGAGAGAGGAGGGAGAGAGACGGAGAGAGAGCGGGAGGGAAAAAGAGAGAATGAGAGAGAGAGATACTGGAATGAGAGAGAGAGATAGCAAGAATGAAAGAGAGAGCGTGAATGAGAGAGAAAGATAGAATGAGAGAGAGATTGAGAGAGAAAGATAGCGAGAATGAGAGAGAATGAGCGAGAATTAGAGAGAGAGCGAGAATATGAGAGAGAGAGAGGGTGAATGAGAGAGAAAGATAGAATGAGAGAGAGAGCACCTCACCAAAAGGGCATTGTAAATTGTAAAATGTATAGACAATCCCACATGGGCAGCCATTCATTGGCTGAAAAAGAACCTTCCAGCCTTGCCTGTTTGTGGCTGGTATGTTGCCAATTCTTTAATTTCAAGTAATATATAAAAATGGTATGTAATGAGATAATCCCACCCCTACCTTAAAGAATCAGACTTTATCGGCTCAGCATAGCAGGCACAACAAGATATATAAAAAGTTAATGTACACTTGGGACTTCTGCATCCCTTGGAGAGAGAGAATAAGAGAGAGAGGAGGGAGAGAGACGGAGAGAGAGCGGGAGGGAAAGAGAGAATGAGAGAGATAGCGGAATGAGAGAGAGAGATAGTGGAATGAGAGAGAGAGATAGCGAGAATGAGAGAGATAACAAGAATGAGAGAGGGCGTGAATGAGAGAGAGAGCGTGAATGGGAGAGAGAGAGAGAGATTGAGAGAGAAAGATAGCGAGAATGCGAGAGAGAGAGAATGAGAGAATGAGCGAGAATGAGAGAGAGAGCGAGAATAAGAGAGAGAGAGGGTGAATGAGAGAGAAAGATAGAATGAGAGAGAGAGAGAGCACCTCACCAAAAGGGCATTGTAAAATGTATAGACAATCCCACATGGGCAGCCATGATAATATCTATGTGAAGGTACAGATCTATTTTCCTTCCCACCACACTCATGCTGAGAAAGAAGAAAATCACACATGAGATTCTTAGCATGAAAGCGGTTAGGAAAACATTTTGAATGCACTTTACGTGTATGCATATAGTGTAAGTTATTTCAATAATTTTCAGTAAAAAAAAAAAAAAAAAATTCTATTCTACTATGCATTTTGATTGCTGGATATGTTATTGGTACTTTTAAAGTTTACATCTAAGAATGAATACAAATGTGTAGATGAAATTTGTATTTAAATTGCTATCTCAAATGCTATGCTGAGCTATTCCATCAGAAAAACATGAAATGAACTTGAAGATAGTGTCTATATTTGCTTTTCATGGTTGAAAGCACATAGAGTGATATAGAATAAGACTGCATGCTCCCATTTCTACATTGATCTCAACATAAAACGTCACACACTGTCAGTTTCTGCTGTTTACCCTGACAGGGTGCTAGGAAAAAAAACTTTAAGAAGAAATCCATGATCTCTAATATTATTATATGATATCTCATAATAGAAGCATCAATATGCCTCAATGAAACTTGTAAATGTAAGCAGCTATACCAAACCTCTTTTAAATGGGCTGATGCAGTACAAGTCTAAATGTCATAACATGCTGCAATGCAGGCACTTTTTTTTTTTCTTACACAGCTTGGCTTGAATTACTACTATGTATATCTCTAACTGTCAAAGACGCATATGTACAATAACGCAATAATAATGCAGCATTACCGGTACAGTTTATTGTTTTATCATTCTAATTAGGAAGATTTGTATGCAACTGTGTAATGCATATACTGTAACAAGGAATGCAGTGATATAAAGTAGATTGCCAGCAGATGCAATAGAGACACAATCTGACCTAGTTTAGGCAAAATTGTCTTTTCTGATACTAAACAGAATTGTGTTCCTAACAAATGAACATAAATACATTAATAAGCCCATTCATTATCAGTACAGTATAGGTAGGAAAAAACAAAGTAATCAATAAAGTTAAATCCTTGCAATCGATTGTTAAATGTAGAACATTGGCTCTCTGTGGAGTAGCTAGGAACCAGCGCATTGGCACAATTGTGTTCTAATAATTGTAACTATGGCCTTCTGTGTGTCTTTTACCATAGGGACCCATTATTTTACCTTCATATGATTGAGGGCAGTACATTTGTGGGTATGAATATATATACACACATGTATGTGGGACATAAAATGTAGCATAGATAAAGTATAATTCACATTTCATAGTCATACATACACGCTAACAAGATCATTATAAATCATCAGTAATAGAGAACATGGCTGTGCAAACCAAATTTATTTTTTAAAGAGTAATAGAAATAGAGGCACTGCTAAGTGCAGTAACACTGGTATTTATTAAATAAATGCGGTTAAAAACACTTACAGAAAGGTAGTGTAAAACAAGCTTATCATCCCACACAGACACGGTAGGTCTCCTCTCACAGCTCTCCTGGATCCTCACGAGCTGACCAGCAGCAGAGGAAAGACAGATTCCAGAGGCAAGATGGCCGACCAACTTCCAGGACCAGCTTGGAGCACATGCACTGGAAGTGACATAAGAAGGGAACAGACGACTCAGCCCAAGAAAGGGTGACCGAAACCAAGGGCTTTTGCTTCTGGATAACTAGGGATGAAAACATGCCACCTAAGGTCTGTCCATGTCAGGACCTCAAGGTTCAGGCGTTCCCTGGACAGGTAGGACAAGACTTCAAAAACTGACCTGCCTGGCCACAATAAAGGCACAATCTCTCCCTCCTCCTAAAGGTTCTCTCATCCGCAGAGAGACGCGTGAAACCTAAGTGCATGGGAGGGGTTCACCTTCACTGACCGACTCTGTACCAGGAGGCATGGGAGGTGAGGGAGGCATGGGTGGGACTGCAAAGCTCGGAGACAAACATACAGGAGGCTTCCCCAAGCGCTCCTTAAAAGAGAGTCTTTCTCTGAGTTTGGAGTCAATGAGGATGGCAAACATGATCAACTTCTCCAGCTCAGTGGGTATATCTCAGGCTGCTATCTCATCCTTGATGGTATGCAAAAGACCATGAGAAAACGCAGCCACGAAGACCTCATTGTTCCACGCAACCTCTGCTGCCAGAGTACGTAATTCAATGGCGTAGTCGGCAACGGTTTTCATACTCTGATAAACATGAGGCAGCAGAGGAAGCAGAGCGTGTGGGAACGTCAAATACTCTTTTAAACAAAGCCACAAACTCAGGGTAGCTTAAGACAACAGGTTTTTGTGTCTCCCATAGAGGGTTTGCCCAGGCCAAGGCTCTCTCCGAAGCAAAGTAGAGTATACGATGGTGGGTTGTATGTGCAGGAGAGGAGTACAGAGTGTATGGCGGTAAATAGTATGTGCAGGAGAGGAGTGCGGACTGTATATGAGTAGTATGTGCAGGAGAAGAGTGTGGAGTGTATGTCAATGGGTAGTATGTGCAGGAGAGGAATGCAGAGTGTAAGGCGGTGAGTAGTATATGCAGGATTGTGTCAGCAAGGCACTGGACGATGTCAGTAGTTCTTTATTTTTATATTTTATATATTTTTTGTTTTTGCAAATACATTATTTATATTTTTTGGGGGGCCAGTGGATGATGTCAGTAATAGACAGTGTCAATTTTGTTTTTGTATTATTATTATTATTATTATTATTATTATTATTATTTTTACAATTTTATTTTTGCATTTTTTTTTTTTCACAAAGATTTTGTGGGGGCAGTGGACAGTGTCAGCAGGGCAGTGGATGGTGTTAGTAGATTTTTATTATTTTATTTTTTATTAAATTCTTTCATTATTTTTAATTTTTTTTAAATTATTTTTTCATAATGCTTTGGGGGGGGGGGGGGGGTGTCAGCAGGGCAGTGAAAGGTGTTAGTAGATTTTTGTTTTTATTATTTAATTTTCTATTTTTTACAATTTTTTTTTAATATATTTTTTTCACAGCAATTAGGGCAGTGGTTGATGTCAGTAGAACATGTGAAAATATATGCTAAATATATGCTCGCGCTATTGGTGTGCAAAACACAAAAATAAAATTAAAATAAAAGCAGCTGCCATACACAGAGTGCTAATCCCTTGAAAAAATGTAGAAATATAAATATGGTGTTCGCAGATATAATATAAGTGAAGAAAAGGACAAAATATAATAGACAAGACAAAGTCCAGATATAGTGACCAAAGGTGCTCCAATCCACGATGAAGGAAATACAAAAATGCTTCAGAAATATTCAGGTGTACAACAACACTCCCCCATGTGTCCCCACTCACCGGATCAAGATGACCCTCAGCTTTGCAGTCTAGGGGTTGCTTTAGGCTTGGTAGTAATATCCAGAGATATCCAGGAATGGTGGATTAAACTTCAGGTCATCAGATCAAAGATTCTTTTATGAAGGTTCTCAGCCGGACACACAGGTACCCAAAAAGATATATAAAGGATGGAACTGATAGTGAAGTAACGTTAAAAAGATTTTTATTGCACAAGGGAATGGGTACTTACAAAAATTAAGATCAAAACAGGCACAAATATGGAGCTGTAGGTGTAAAAAAACGCAGTTCCTGGCGTACGTTCCACTAAACCGGAAGTGAGTTCCACGAGACTGGAAGTGCCATCAGTAATACCAGAAATTGCGTCAACGCGTTTTGCCCTCCCACTAGGGGGTCATCAAAGTCCTCATTATCGGCTAACTGAGCCATCTTTAAATGGAGGGCAGAGGGGAACTCCCCCAAAGCAGACCCAATCAACATTAACATGACAGCCATTTTATTGGTAGGGTAAAGAAGTCACTCCCATGGATAGAGCATCGTCCATAGGAGAGATAAACCCCATATTAAAGGTTTGGTAGAATCAAACAAAATACTTCCAGGATATTTGACCTCAATTCTGGCTACATCGTGGAACTGATACTATATAAAATGCACCTTCATACAACCATGAAATACTAAATTTTAAAAAAATACTTAAAATTAAGAATAAAAATAAAAGTAAATATAGATAATAAATGTAGAAGATAAAATATAAAACTAATTAAAAAGAAAAAAGAAAAAAAAGTAAATGTAAAATGAAGAACAAGCAAAAATGAAAATAAAAATGTGAAAAAAATAAAGATGAGAAAAAACAATAAAGGCTTGTTTTCCAGGCTTGTCATCCTCATGCTGGTTTCACTTCCTAGTGAGTCATTGACCTGAAACATTCAGCAACTGAAATCTGAGAAGCCTAAAAACCATAGACAGATTCCTGTTTAACAAACTGTATTATGTAATTTTAAATTGCAATCCTTGCCAAGCAAGAATCATCCCAATATGCAGTTTAGTACGTCCCAAGAATTTACTATTATTATTTTCTCTGAAATGTAACAGTGAAAGTTCTTTAAAGTAATAAACATACAATGTTTATTTTACATTGTCCCTTCGTTTTTTGTATGTAGATGATGGCATTATAATTACTTTAATAAAAAAAATCTAAGTACCTTTTTCCTAATCAATGTACAGCTGTCACATGACCCAGATCTTTCCCAGGCTGTCTGCAGGGAAACATAAGCAGGAGGAGCTTCTAGTCCTCTGCTACTGGTCACATGTTCTAATTTAAAAATACAGCCTTTGGAATACAGAGTAAAATTAAATAATTAAATAATATCAGTAAACTGTTTTAAATTTCCATACAAATATAAATTTGAAATTTTAAATTGTTTATTATTTTGTGTAAATAACATGGTGTGGGCGGATTTCTGCCAGTCACAGGCTGTACCACTCCCCTCCAGTCTGTGTCTTAGAATAAGAGGTAGGTGAACCCACCATTAATCTACATGTATTATCCCACCCTCATTGTATTTAAATGGTTAGTGGGCATGAAGGAGGGAGGGAGGGAGTGGGCTGTCATTTAGCATTATGTATACACCCACATGTGTGACTCTATAGTCACACGGAATGCTCAGATGTGATAGAGAGGAAATGTTCAGCATAGAAGCTCACTGAAAACTGAGCATGTGCAGAGTTGCCACTACAGAAGCAAAATCTTTAGCTGAATCAGGTACATGGGCAGAAGGTGGAGATAGAAAACAGCAAGAGCAACCACGATTTTTGCAGAATACAGAAAAGGAAGTTCATTGTAACTGAGAATGAACAGCATGTAATACAACAATTATTGATAGATTTTTATGATGTGGGTTTAGTGACACTTTAACTATTTGATTAACTGTTAATTCCATTGTGTAAAGCAGTACTAGCCATGTTTCTGGTTTGTATTTCTTAGGTAGAGCAGCAGAAGCTATTTCCGTAGTGTAGGTTGTTGGCTTAATACACTAACAATTCCATTGAAAGAGGGATACAGATATAGCTAAAATAAATATAAAATTAATTTGTTTGCAGTTACTAGGTTTCCAAGTACTGTGTTTTAATAGACCATATTTTCATCTAATTTAGCCCAAACATATTGTGCTTAGAATTGGTCTTAACAACCCAGGTCATTTTTTTTTTGAAATTCATAAACACAATGGCTTAAGAGTTAGTAACAAAATCTAAAAATAAATAAATAATCCGGGCCAATGCTGGCAGCAATTTGGTCAGCATGAAGTACTAAAACTGATGCACACAGAATCTGGTGCAGCTGTGCACAGTAATCAGCTTCTAGATTATATTGTCAAAGCCTGAAGCATGAAGTATGAAGTACTAAAACTGGTGCACACATAATCCGGTGCAGCTGTGCACAGTAATCGGCTTCCAGATTATATTGTCAAAGCCTAATTGTACAAGCTAAAGTTAGAATTTGATTGGTTACTATGCACAACTGCCCTAAATTCTGTGTGCACCCATTTTAGTAAATCTCCCCCAATTACCAATCAGTAGGTATTTGCCTAAAATGGTATGTTCTGTGTGGAACTACTCACTTTCCCATACATTACATGCAAAAAATGAGTATTGGTTAGGGATGAGCTTCGTGTTCGAGTCGAACCCATGTTCGACTCGAACATCGTGTGTTCGCCCATCGTCTGTTCGGCTCTGTGTAGTGTGTGTTCCGGCGTTTAGAGAGAGAGAGACAGACAGACAGTGACATTTGATTTGAGTTAGATAGATTAGGCAGAACAGTCAGTCAGTTTAGCTGCACTTACAGTGTATTGTGTATATATATGCATCCCAGGTGTTGCATATATATATATATATATATATATATATATATATATACTGTATTCAGTTTAGCTAGATCCGTTCCTGTTATCTTCCTACTGACAGGCAGGCTTGTCTTGTTACAGTATTTACAGCTACCTGAAGAAAATTGCTGGTGTTCTTTTGATCCTATTAGAACCACAGTCAGGCAGCTAGACTATTTACAGTTAGTGCAATGCGTCCTGCTCACAGTGTTCAGCTAGATCCATTCCTGTTATCTTCTTACTGACAGGCAGGCTTGTCTTGTTACAGTATATACAGCTACCTGAAGAAAATTACTGGTGTTCTTTTGATCCTATTAGTACCACAGTCAGGCAGCTAGACTATTTACAGTTAGTGCAGTGCATCCTGCTGACAGTGTTCAGCTAAACCTACAAGTTAGTGGGGTGCGTCCTGCTCACAGTGTTCAGCTAAACCTACAAGTTAGTGTGGTGCGTCCTACTCACAGTGTTCAGCTAAAACTACAAGTTAGTGGGGTGCGTCCTGCTCACAGTGTTCAGCTAAACCTACAATTGGTGTAGTGAGACCTCTGCACAGTGTTCATCTAAAGTTACAAGTTAGTGCAGTGCGTCCTGCTCATAGTGTTCAGCTAAAACTACAAGTTAGTGTGGTGCGTCCACCTCACAATGTTCAGCTAAACCTACAAGTTATTTTTTTGCGAGCTCTGCACAGTGTTCACCTAAAGCTACCTGTAGAAGGTTGGTGGTGTTTTCCTGATCCTATCACTACCGCAGGCAGCTAAAAAAGCTACAAGTTTGTTTTTTGCAAGCTCTGCACAGTGTTCAGCTAAAGCTACCTGTAGAAGGTTGGTGATGTTCTCATACTACAGGCAGGCAGTTGATTTTGCTAGCTGCAGTATCAGTACATATCAGTATGTGTGTGTGTATATATATATATATATATATATATATATATATATATATATATAATATCCCAGCTTAGTGCAGCTACAGGCCATTAGTATGTCTGGAAGGCCAAGAAGGAGAGGCAGACAGTCACAAGCCAATAAGAGAGGGCAAGCAGGCTCTGTGTCTAGTGCTGGTCGTGGAGATAGTGCATCCTCATCAGCACGTGGCCGTGGGACACGCTTGGGCTTTTTTTTCGGCAGCTGGCCGTGTTGAGCCGCAACATGCAGAAGACTTGGTCGAGTGGATGACCAAGCCGTCCTCATCCTCCTCATCCTCTCTCACCCATGCCCAGGGTACTTTGTCTGGCAAAGCAGCAGCCTCTTCCCTCGGCTCAATGTCATCAGTGACTCCTTCCCTAGCCCCACCATGTCCTCCTGAGAAGTCCCTTGAACTGTTTGACCACAGTGTTGGGTACATGCTCCAGGAGGATGCCCAGCGTTTGGAAGGCTCTGATGATGATACTGAGCTCGATGAAGGCAGTAACATGAGCACGGACAGAGGGGGTGCCCAAGAAGGACAGCAATCTGGCAGTCATGCTCCCCCTGCTGCAGCATACTGCCAGGTTTGCTCCAGTGATGAGGAGGGAGGGGATGATGAGGTCACTGACTCAACGTGGGTGCCTGATAGGAGAGAGGAGGAGGAGGCGGCACATCACCAACGAGGCAGGATGCCCTCCAGGGGCCAGCCTAAGGGCAGCACATTGACTACATCACACCCCAAAGCTCCACATGTGCAGGGCGCTGCAGTCTCTGTGCGTTATTCAAAAAGTTCTTTGGTGTGGGCCTTTTTTTGAGACGAGTGCATCAGATCGCACCGCTGCTATTTGCAACATATGTCTCAAGCGTATCTCGCGTGGCCAAAACATCTCCCGCTTGGGTACCACATGCTTGACCAGACATATGTTGACCTGCCATGCAGTTCGTTGGCAAGCGTATCTAAAAGACCCACACCAAAGAACAAAAAGGACCTCTCCTTGCTCCTCATCAGCTGAGATTTCCAACCCCACTATACCTTCAGTCCTCTCTGAGACCTGCACTGAGAGGAATGAAGGTGTAGAATTAGGTGTGTCACAGCCAAGTACTTGTGGGCAATCTGCTTTTGGTACACCAACGTCAGATTGTACCAGGCAAATTTCCCTGCCCCAGCTGCTGCACCGCCGAAAGAAGTTTGCTCCCAGCCATCCACATGCCCAGCGGTTGAATGCTAGCTTGGCAAAATTGCTAGCACTTCAACTGCTGCCTTTTCAGTTGGTAGACTCTGCCCCCTTCCGTGAGTTTGTGGAATGTGCGATTCCACAGTGGCAGGTACCCAAATGCCACTTTTTCTCACGGAAGGCGATTCCGGCTCTCTACCGGCATGTTGAAGGCAATGTCCATGCCTCGCTGGACAGGGCGGTCAGCGGTAAGGTGCATATTACCGCTGACTCATGGTCCAGCAGGCATGGACAGGGACGTTACCTAAGTTTCACGGCGCATTGGGTGACTCTGCTGGCAGCTGGGAAGGATGCAGGACAAGGTGCAGTAGTGTTGGAGGTTGTTCCGCCACCACACCTACAAAATGCTAATGATTGTGACACACCTCTCTCCTCCACCCCCTCCTCTTCTTCTTCCTCCATGGCCTCTTCCTGTGCTTTGTCCTCGGAACCAGCGGTGCTCCGTAGCCATTCAAGGGGCTACGCAAGTACGCAGGCCAAAAGATGCCATGCCGTGCTTGAGCTGGTGTGCTTGGGGGACAGGAGCCACACTGGGGCAGAGGTTCTGTCAGCTCTGCAGGGGCAGGTTCAGAGGTGGTTGACGCCACGCCAACTTAAGGCAGGAATGGTGGTTTGCGACAATGGCACCAACCTTCTCTCCGCCCTCCGACAGGGACAAATGACCCATGTGCCCTGTTTGGCTCACGTCCTTAACTTGGTGGTGCAGCGGTTCTTGGGCAGGTACCCAGGCTTACAGGATGTCCTGAGGCAGGCCAGGAAAGTCTGTGTGCATTTCTGCTGGTCATATAATGCCAGTGCTCGGCTGCCGGACCTCCAAAAGGAGTTTAACCTGCCCAAGAACCGCCTAATCTGTGACATGCCCACCCGGTGGAACTCAACGTTGGCCATGCTGCAGCGGCTGCACACGCAGCAGAGGGCCATCAATGAGTACCTGTGCGACTATGGCACCAGGACAGGGTCAGGGGAGCTTGTTTTTTTTTCCCCACGCCAGTGGACCATGATCAGAGATGCATGCACTGTCCTGTCACCATTTGAGGAGGCCACGAGGATGGTGAGCAGTGACAGTGCATGCATCAGTGACACTGTCCCCCTTGTCCACCTGTTGGAGCACACGCTGCATAGAATAATGGACAGGGCACTTGAGGCAGAACAGAGGCAGGAAGAGGAGGACTTCCTTAGCTCTCAAGGCCCCCTTTATCCAGACAGTGTTCCTGCGTGCCCGCCGATCACACAGGAAGAGGACGAGGAGGAAGATTGTGTCAGTATGGAGGTGGAGCCTGGCACTCAGCATCAGCAGCAGTCTTTAAGGGATCAGTCCCAAGAAACACATGGACTTGTACGTGGCTGGGAGGAGGTGGCTGCGGACCATGTTGTCCTTAGTGACCCAGAGGACTCCGGACCGAATGCCTCAGCAAACCTACGCTGCATGGCCTCCCTGATCCTGCAAAGCCTGCGTAAGGATCCTCGTATTTGTGGTATCAAGGAGAAGGACCAATACTGGCTGGCAACCCTCCTTGATCCACATTACAAGGGTAAGGTTGCGGACCTTATCTTGCCATCGCAGAGGGAGCAGAGGATGAAACATCTTCGGGAGGCCTTGCAGAAAGGTCTGTGCAACGCGTTCCCAGAGACTGGGAGGTTACAAACTCCTGTTTCTGGACAATGTGTTGCTGAGGCTTCGGTCAGTCAAAGAAGGAGCGGTGGAGAAGGTGGCCGTCTGACCGATGCGTTCAGACAATTTTTTGGTCCGCAGCCCCAAGGTATGATCGGTTCCAGCAACCATCGCCAGCGTCTGTTTTACATGGTGCAGGAATACCTAGGGGCAAGATCAGACTTTGACACCTTTCCCACCGAAAATCCTCTGGGTTACTGGGTCTTGAGGATGGATCACTGGCCAGAGCTTGCACAGTATGCAATTGAGCTACTGGCCTGTCCTGCATCCAGCGTTCTTTCGGAACGCACATTCAGTGCTGCTGGAGGCGTGGTAACCGATCACGGGGTGCGTCTGTCCACCGACTCGGTCGATCGACTGACCTTCATAAAAATGAATCCGTCTTGGATCACCACCAGCTACCAAGCACCTGATGCTGATGTAACCAAATAATTTTTTTTGAAATCTCAGATCCCTTCAAAGACTGCCTATGCTGATGCTGAGTGACTATCCCTGAGTAATTATCCTCTTCCTCCTCAATCGTCAAGGTGATAGCTTGTAAGAACATTTTTGGTTCTGGGCGCCACCACCAGTGCCTAAGGCACAATTTTTCTGCCCCTGTTTAACAGGGGCGTGTAATTACAATTTTTGATGCAATACTTTGCAGCAGGGCTCGTTCCTGCGTTCCAACTAGAGTGTCTATGAGGGGTTGCAGTGTTGTGGCACCAGCACCACCACCACCACCAAAGGCCCAATTTTTCTGCCTCTGTTCAACAGGGGCATGTAATTACAATTCTTGATCTAATATTTCACAGCAGGGCCCTGTGAGGGCTTACAGTGTTGTGGCCACAACAACACCTAAGGCCCAAATTTCTGCTGAGTATATAGGGCAGGCCCCTACTTTCAAACATCTAACTTACAAACGACTCCCACTTGCAAACGGAAGGAGACAACAGGAAGTGAGATGAAATCTACCCCTAGGAAGGGAAATTCTCTCCTGTAAGAGTTAATATGGGAAAAACATTTCTCCTTTCCACTGATGCTTTCCAATCCTTGTTCCACAAAAAAACCCAAATTCTCAAAAAGCATTTGTCATTGGGACAAAAAGTGAGGTGAAATCTTCTAAAGAGGAGGAAAGACAGCAAAACAAATGTCACAGGGGTGATAACTTCCTATGTTTTCCAAAAAGCTTAAAGATTTTTTGGCTGGAGCTAAACACGTTAAAAATGTACCCGTTCAAAATGACAAACAGATTCTACTTAAAGTGGGGTTCCACCCAAAAAACAAAAATACCTGTAAAAATTCTAAAAAAAAACCCAAAAAAACATTTCGATATTTTTTTTTTCACTTACCTCTAAATGCCTGTTGCTAGGTGGTCCCTCGTAGTCTGCCTGTTCCTTTGCCTGGGCTGGTGACATCACTTCCCCCCAGGCACAGGAAGGGCTCCACTCTGCTCCCTCCCTCCTGTCAATCATCTGGGACCCAATACAGGTCCCAGGTGATTGAGCGGCCAATCACGGCGCGCGGCGCCGCTCGCGCATGCGCAGTGGGTGCCAGGCTGTGAAGCCACAGCCCAGGGCGCCCACAGTTGAAATGCCGGCGCCGACGAGCGGAGGGGGGGACGAGTGGGGCTTCGATCCCCCGCATCGCTGGACCCAGGGACAGGTAAGTGTCCAATTAAAAGTCAGCAGCTGCAGTATTTGTAGCTGCTGACTTTTAATTTTTTTTTTTTTTGACAGCCCCCCTGGGTGGAACTCCTCTTTAACAGCAAACCTACAGTCCCTGTCTTGTTTGCACCGCCTGTATACTGCTGTTCAGAGTATATAGGGCCTGGTGGCCCCACACCTTTCCTTATTTTAATTTGGGTGCGGGGTTCCCCTTAATATCCATACAAGACCCAAAGGGCCTGGTAATGGACTGGGGGGGTACCCATGGTGTTTGTCTCACTGATTTTCATCCATATTGCCAGGACCCGACATTACATTAAACCTGCAAGCAGTTTTAAATGAGATTTTTTCCTTTTTAAAAATGACATTTGGTGCAGGGACTGTTCTAAACACGGGAAACACGCGCCACTTTACAGGCATACTATAGACACCCCCCAGGTACGATATTTAAAGGAATATTTCACTTTTTTTTTACTTTAAGCATCATTAAAATCACTGCTCCCGAAAAAACGGCCGTTTTTAAAAGTTTTTTTTGCATTGATACATGTCCCCTGGGGTAGGACCCGGGTCCCCAAACCTTTTTTAGGACAATACCATGCAAATTAGCCTTTAAAATGAGCACTTTTGATTTCGAACGTTCGAGTCCCATAAGCGTCAATGGGGTTCTAATGTTCGTGCAAACTTTCGGTCCGTTCACAGGTTCTGAACCGGGGGGTGTTCGGCTCATCCCTAGTATTGGTATGATTAACCTGGCAAAGTAGAAATCAATCCTATGCAAATTTCACTATTTTGTAAAACTAGCAAACATTTACATTTCTAGTAGGATAAAAGTCATAAAGAGAGCATAAATGTGTGTGTGTGTGTGTGTATATATATATATATATATATATATATATATATATATATATACAAAAGTACAAGTGTCTCTAGAAACAATTTCTAGAACAGTTCTTTGTGACCCCTTTCCCACTGAGGCAGTTTTTATGCGTTCTAGCACTAGAAATAGCCTCTAAAAGGTGCCTAGAAAACCGCCTCTTATTCATTGCAATGGGTGCTTTCACACTTGGGCGGTGCGCTTGCGGGACGTTAGAAAAAGTCCTGCAAGCAGCATTTTTGGGGCGGCTTGGGAGCACTGATCCCAAAATGCCCCGCCCATTAAAATGAATAGGCAGTGCTTCCAAAGCGCAGCAGAAAGGGACTTTTTTCCTTTTTTAAGGTCACGCCCCGCTAGTGCCTGAAAAGAGCTGCTAAAGCACTACAAAATGACCAACGCTGCATTGTGAAAGGAGTCTTATCTGCAGTTTATTGTGTCAAAATACCCACATAGAGGATGCCTCCACTGGGTTTTATAAAATGTTTTAAATTAGTGTTAAATTACAAAATATACAAACAGTGCAGTAAAAATGTCCTAAATTATGTTTATAAAACTCTGTTTAGTAATTTTAATGAACATGGGGTACAACGTTTTTATTATAGTGTTCCTAATACAGGTTATAATTCCTATATCAGGCATATGTTTTATTTTTTTTTTTTTTGCTTAAATTCAGCACAATCAAAGCATTTGTTGCTATCTAGTGTTGCCAACAAAGACACTTGTGGATGCTTTAACTATAATTCTGGTTTCTGTAAAATGTCAACTTTTACATCGTACACACGGTCAGACTTTACGGCAGACTTTGCCCGGCGGACTTTTCGACGGACTTTACGACGGACTTTCTGAATGAACGGACTTGCCTACACACAATCCACCAAAGTCCATCAAATTCGTACGTGATGACGTATGACCGGACTAAAACAAGGAAGTTCATAGCCAGTAGCCAATAGCTGCCCTAACGTGGCTTTTTGTCCGTCGAACTAGCATACAGACGAGCGGACTTTTCGACCGGACTCGATTTCGACGATTTTAGACTTGCTGCTTTACTTGGTGCATGCACATTTATGTGCTTAGTGAGCTAATTGCATTCAATTATTTTATGTTTCATATAACATGTTGACAAATACATGCCTTAGTGAACTTTTTGGAACTGGAGATACGAAAGCAGTATTATGTGGATATTCAAAAAGTATCACGTGCATGTGTACCATACCATTACTGAAAATCACTTAAATAGGCTCAAAGATCATGTTCATGTGAGCCTGAAATGCAAGAGATGCAAAAGGTGCTTGATGCATACTACTTCATGAAGGGGCAAATGTTTGATGTTGGTAGAGGTTAAGGGTTTTGAAGGTAGTTACATGTGAATGGAAGAGACACATTGGCTAGGTATTGAATATAGTTTGGATACATAGGTTCTGAGGTGTTGAATCCCAAATACATAAAAATGTGCGGGAAATAAAGAAGTACTTAAACAAGAACAAAAACCAGTGTTAAATCCCTAGGTGTCCTTGTGCACATTGCACCTGTCCCTATTAAAGTCTGAGCAGTGGAAGTAAAAAAAAATTTTTTTTTCTGTGATTTCTAGCTGTGGTGTCACCTTCCAAAACCAAAATATATGGGAGTTTAGATGGGAGGAGTTACTGCAAGTCACTCCCTCTCTATATTCTGTGTCTACTCATCTTTTGTTTAGTGAACATAGTTCAGATCTGCTGCCTGTTATTGAGGGTAAAGAGAGAGTGGAAACTGTCAGATTGTGAGGTGAATAACTGCAGTTGGCTGGAAGTGCTTTCATTCAAAAAAACACAAGCTGACAATAGCACACTATATCTACTGATGAAGCTGAAATTCTGGCACAACACGTATAGGATTTGAGAGCCACATGCACTTTATCACTCTTGTTGGACTGGCGAGGTTTTCTGTTTGATGGATCTATGCACTCTATGCATATGATTTAATGTGAGTAGTTTTAGCTACAGTTTTATTAAAGTTTGAAACATACAGAGAGCACTATCTGTTCTCTTTTTTTACTTTGCACATTTCAATATCTGTTCTGAGAAGAGAGACATATGTGATTGGAGGTGTTGTCCCAAGCACCAAAAGATACCCTTAAATTCCAGGGTAACCTCAGACTAGCAGTGAGGTCATAAGAGAAGGTGAGCGGACTCTTGAGCAGATGGTGATTGCATGGTGTGATGATAGTTGGGAACACAATCTCTCCAAGATCTCTCTTTCTTCATACACTGGAGATTGTATGGTTGGTGGGGTACCCAGGCTTGTGGTTCTTTTGCGCTATTTATACTACTCTATGATCAACAGAGAGCTGATGTTAATCATTTATGCATTGTGGACTATCAGGAGTTTTTATTTTCAGTATGTGTCACTAAAAAGCATTTTTAAACCTCAGTCTAACAGTGGGGTCATATGAGAAGGTGAGCAGCCAATCTTACACATATTTGGGTTTTTTTGGAGGAGGATCCCACCATTATTGCACATTGAATACAAGAGTTATATATTGACTTGCATTATATTTTGTGTGTTGCGCTGCACTAATATTTAATATCCTGACCATAGAACACACCAACTTCTGCACTAGGCTATCTCAGACAAGCATAGTAGCTGCTGTGTGTTGTTGTCAGCTTGTGTTTTTGTGACTGAAAATGACAACACAAGTT
Source organism: Lithobates clamitans (assembly GCA_037952925.1). NCBI lineage: Eukaryota > Metazoa > Chordata > Amphibia > Anura > Ranidae > Lithobates > Lithobates clamitans. Next base: position 4,411,361 of record JBBGZY010000025.1, on the reverse strand, counting down.
GACAGTTTCCACTCTCTCACTGTGCCCTGAATAGCCGGCAGTGGGAGGCAGCGAGGAGACAGCACTGCATAACAGAGCAATGTTTCCTCTTACAGTTTTGGAGGGCTGTGTAAACTCTGTGTGTACTCTGTGTGCACTGCCTGTCAAGTCCCTTTTAAGCTGTAGGTCAGAAATCTGTCTCCTTTGATCAGTGTTCTTGGATAGCTAGGGCATTGGGCAGGGCTAGCTATCCAATGCTACAGCTCAGCAACCTCAAGTCATCTCTTTCTGGTGATATTTATTTTTTGAAGCCTTCTTCAGTAGTTAGTTACCATTATATAGATAGCAGACAGGCCATCCTTTCTAATTAACATGCTATTACCTGGAGATTGTTTTTATTCGGGATTACCATGACATACAAGTACATAATTGGCCACATAAAATGGTATGGCCATGATGTGCAGTATGTAAGCAGTCATAGAATTGAAATGACCCTTGCTACTTCTTTAGCTTTCTTTAACTTTTTTGCCCCCTCTTTCCTGTCCTTGTAATCCTTAGATTAGTAACTATAAAACTGTGTACTAACATTACTTTTCTTTCAGAAGTCAAGTGTGGATGACTGCAGAGTGTGCCTGTGTAGTAAGTCTGCCTGGAAAAATGATATCATCACTGTCATGGCATAGCACAGCTCAGTGAGCTGTCAGCCAATAAAAAAAATAATTCCAGCACATCAGGAAAGGTAGAAGAACTATCACCAGAAGAAAAAAAAGCTTGTTAAATCCCTCAGGCATGACTGTGTACGTAACATTTGACCCTATTAAAATCAGAGCAGTGCAAGTTAAATAAAATACATTTTTCTTTCTTGTCATTGCAGGCTGTAGCTCCACCCGGATGCCTAAAATTATGGGCGGGGGGGGGGGGGTTTACGGTCAGCACTGGGCCCTGCCCACTCTCCATTCAGCATTACCCTGTCTCCTCATCTGTCCTGTTTAGTATACACTTAGTCTGGACATGCAGGCTGCTATTCAGGGGAATATAGAAGTGGAAACTGTCAGCTTGTGTGGCCAATGACTGTAGCTGGAAAAAAGGGATTTTATTCACATCATAAGCTGACAACAGCACACACCAGCTACTACACTTATCTGAGACAGTCTAGCATAGTACCTGACCTGGGCTGTTGTCAGCTTGGGTTCTTGTGAATAAAAGACCTTTCCTCCAGCTGTGTTTCCTCCAGCTGTGTTCATTTATAACACAAGCTAACAGTTTCCACTGAATAGCAGGATGAAGCTCCAATCCCAGTGTAAACTAAAGAAGCGACAGCATTGCACAAAAGGACAATATTGGGCCAAGGAAACTTGGGAGTTGTGGGAAAAGGTTTTGGAGGGCCCTGCCCCTGCATCTGAGTGTGGTGAAGGAATAGGCACACAGTCATTCTATTGGCCATCTCATCCTGCCACTACATCTTCCAATTGGCCAGGGAAGCTCCCCACTACTTTTCTTGGCCAATAGGCAGCTGTGTGGAGGGGGACCAGAATGTGACCCTGAAAAATCAGCTCACAATTTGCATAACAGAGCACCTTGGGTTTTGGCGATAGTGGGCCACTCTGCATTTGCACCTTGCACCTAGTACCTTGGAACAAACATATTAAAAAGACTATTGAAATTCTTTAATTCCAATAGTCTCTTTAATATGTTTGTTCCAAGGTACTAGTTTAGCAGGTGAACATAGATAATTGATTTGCCTTGAAGTAAACACGAGCAATTGATGGACAATGGAAAAATGCATAAACAGAGGTTACATTTCAAGTAAAAGTGTGCAAAAAATTTGTGGTCACCAAGATATTGAACCCTGAACTGTAATTTACATTTTCAAATTTTCCTGTAAAAATTGATTTTGACATCACACCTCTGCTTTCAACAAGGATATAGAAAAACAGGGAGGGCGCACCAATCTTTTGCATTACCAAAGATAAAATGTATTTAAATAGTAAAAACAAAAGTCATACTCACAAACAAACGTTTAAAAAAGGCTTAACATTGCTCCAAAAATTCAAAACCGTGTCTTCTAGACACCTGCAACCTGAACCGGATGTTAGGAGGAACCAGATGGCATCGCAAACGGCTTACGTGTTACGAGAGAGTACCCTCTTCATAAAGAGCCACAGCGATAGCAGACTGACTTTCTCTAAATTCCCTCTATATAAAGCCATTCACTATGCACTAACGACAGGGTGCATCTCCTGCATCCACCAAACCGTCATCTCATATAACGACCAGGTCTATGAGATGACAGTTTGGATGCAGGGGGTGCACCCTGTCATTAGTGCAGGGATATAGCCTCCTCTCTATGGGAGTAAAGATATGCCTAGATGGTTGATAGCATGATTTAGCATATGGTATGTTTTGATGGATTGACATGGTAGGCGGCGCCCATACTGATGGGTGTGGCAGGCTCCAGTGGGCGTCCACCCAGACATGTGAAAGGCTTTATATAGAGGAAATTATAGAAAGTCAGTCTGCTATCACTGTGGCTCTGATGAAGAGGGTACTCCCTTGTAATGTGTAAGCTGTTTGCGATGCCATCTGGTTCCTCCTAACATCCGGTCCAGGTTGCAGGTGTCTAGAAGACATGGTTCTGAATTTTTGGAGAAATGTTAAGCCTTTTTTAAATGTTTGTTTGTAAATATGACTTTTGTTTTTACTATTTAAATAAATGTTATCTTTGGTAATGCACAAGGTCAGTGCGACCTCCCTGTTTTTCTATATGTTTCAGCTCTAAGGATACCCATTGTTCGGAGGAGGGTAGCAAGACCTTCGACATTCCATATTCTATCCGAAGGGTTGGCTACACCACTTACACTAGGACTAAGCTCCTGAGTGCAGGAGATTGTGTTGTGTTGTTTCAACAATGATATCACTGACTAACAGGGATGCCTTGGAGGAGAAATGGGAGGGATAAGGTAAACCTCCACAGTAATATGGACATTTGTAAAAATATTACACGTGCTACCTTTGGCTTTATTAATTGTTCTGACATATGGCTATTAGGGATGAGCTTCGAGTTCGAGTCGAATTCATGTTCGACTCGAACATGGGCTGTTCGCAAGTTCGCCGAACAGCGAACAATTTGGAGTGTTCGCGACAAATTCGAATGCCGCGGAACACCCTTTAAAAGTCTATGGGAGAAATCAGAAGTGCTAATTTTAAAGGCTTATATGCATGGTATTGTCATAAAAAGTGTTTGGGGACCTGGGTCCTGCCCCAGGGGACATGTATCAATGCAAAAAAAAAGTTTTAAAAACAACCGTTTTTTCTGGAGCAGCTTATTAATGCTTAAAGTGAAACAATAAAAGTGTAATATCCCTTTAAATTTCGTAGCTGGGGGGTGTCTATAGTATGCCTGTAAAGGGGCACATGTTTCCCGTGTTTAGAACAGTCTGACAGCAAAATGACATTTCAAAGGAAAAAAAGTCATTTAAAACTACTCGCGGCTATTAATGCATTGCCTGTCCGACAATACACATAGAAGTTCATTGATAAAAACAGCATGGGAATTCCCCACAGGGGAACCCCGAACCAAAATTTAAAAAAATGATGTGGGGGTCCCCTAAATTCCATACCAGGCCCTTCAGGTCTGGTATGGATATGAAGGGGAACCCCATGCCAAAATTAAAAAAAAAAAACGGCGTGGGGTCCCCCCCAAAAATCCATACCAGACCCTTATCCGAGCACGCAACCTGGCAGGCCGCAGGAAAAGAGGGGGGATGAGAGAGCGCCCCCCTTCCTGAACCATACCAGGCCAACATTGGGAGGGTGCTTTGGGTAGCCCCCCAAAACACCTTGTCCCCATGTTGATGAGGACAAGGGCCTCATCCCCACAACCCTGGCCGGTGGTTGTGGGGGTCTGCGGGCGGGGGGGCTTATCGGAATCTGGAAGCCCCCTTTAACAAGGGGACCCCCAGATCCCGGCCCTCCCCCCTGTGTGAAATGGTAAGGGGGTACAAAAGTTTCCCTACCATTTCACTAAAAAAACTGTCAATATTAAAAATGACAAGAGACAGTTTTTGACAATTCCTTTATTTAAATGCTTCTTCTTTCTTCTTTCTTCTTTTTTCTATCTTCTATCTCCCTTCATCTTCTTCTTCTGGTTCTTCCTCCGGTGTTCTTGTCCAGCATCTCCAGCAGAGAAGAAGATGAAGAGAAGAGCGGGAGCCTCCCTCCATGCCATGGATGCGGAGCGGCCCGAGGAGAAGAAGGGAAGAAGAGGCCGCGGAGGAGATGCTGGACGAGAACACTGGGGGAAGAACCAGAAGAACCAGAAGATGAAGGAAGATAGAAGACAGAAGAAAGAAGAAGCATTTAAATAAAGGAATTGTCAAGAACTGTCTCTTGTCATTTTTAACATTTTTGACAGTTTTTTAGTATAATGGTAGGGGTACAAAACCTTACCATTTCACACAGGGGGGAGGGCCGGGATCTGGGGGTCCCCTTGTTAAAGGGGGCTTCCAGATTCCGATAAGCCCCCCACTTGCAGACCCCCACAACCACCGGCCAGGGTTGTGGGGATGAGGCCCTTGTCCTCATCAACATAGGGACAAGGTGTTTTGGGGGGCTACCCCAAAGCACCCTCCCAATGTTGAGGGCATGTGGCCTGGTACAGTTCAGGAGGGGGGTGCTCTATCGTCCCCCCCTCTTTTCCTGTGGCCTGCCAGGTTGCGTGCTCGGATAAGGGTCTGGTATGGATTTTTGGGGGGACCCCACACCGTTTTTTTTTTTTTAATTTTGGTTCAGGGTTCCCCTGTGGGGAATTCCCATGCCGTTTTTATCAATGAACTTCTATGTGTATTGTCGGACCGGCAATGCATTAATAGCCGCCAGTAGTTTTAAATGACTTTTTTTCCTTTTGAAATGTCATTTTGCTGTCAGACTGTTCTAAACACGGGAAACATGCGCCCCTTTTACAGGCATACTATAAACACCCCCCAGGTACGAAATTTAAAGGAATATTACACTTTTATTGTTTCACTTTAAGCATTATTAAAATCACTGCTCCCGAAAAAACGGCCGTTTTTAAAACTTTTTTTTGCATTGATCCATGTCCCCTGGGGCAGGACCCAGGTCCCCAAACACTTTTTATGACAATAACTTGCATATAAGCCTTTAAAATTAGCACTTTTGATTATTCGTGTTCGTGTCCCATAGTCTTTAACGGTGTTCCCGTGTTCGAACAAATTTTTTGCCTGTTCGTATGTTCTGGTGCGAACCGAACAGGGGGGTGTTCGGCTCATCCCTAATGGCTATAGCTGGAGAATACTTCTGTTTATGCATTTTTGTATCATATGTTTGTTTTGATTTGCCCAGGTTTGTGACAGGTATACTTTCTTCCCTGTTCTGTTGTGAAGATTCCAGCAAAGGAGCTGTCTTCAGATAACAGAATGTGTGCCTACTTTTGCAAGCTAACCAGAATGAACATTTCCAAACATCCAGAGAAGCCTGTAATGAGGTGCTATAGACAGTTTATGGATTAGCACAGAACATGTTACAAGATAGTATGAGAAAGATTGACACAATATGACATCTGTAGTGTTTTATTTGTGGTATTTGAAAGTTCAATCATATGCATTCTAATTGGTTCATGTTTTCAACAGAAAATTTAGTTGTACAGACAGTTATACTCTGTCCTTGTACTGAATCAATGCTCTGCATGAGCAATGATGATCAGCTTTTCCAGCTATCTACCATTTCTCTTCCACTAATTAACACATGGAAGCACACAGAACTTTGCCTGCCTTCATCTCTAGCATTGATTAGTGCTGGCAAGTTTCCCAGCAGTGTTATAAAGAAGAAGAATTCGACTTTTCCATCACTGTGTTCTGAATAGCCTGCTTTTAGTACATTTATGTCTCCAGAGATTCTCCTAGCAATAAAAGCCCCCAAATTATCGAACACCGGTCAGTGCTAGATCCATTTTCATTTTATTGGAAAAGTAACTTGGTAAACAAGTAAAGAATAAACAATGGTAGATTATATTTATGGGCATACCTGCAAAGCATACATTGTTTAATTGATTTATTTATCTATTCATTGTGCTTGCCAAGAATGGGCAGAATGATTAAAAAGTATTTATATTGACAATATAAAGCCAAATGTATGCCGTATGATGTTGTAGTCCATAAAGAAAGTCTCCCTAATATTTTTCTGCTTCTACCTGCATTCCTTAGTTTATAATCTATGTGTAATGAAAACTGTTATTAAGGCAATGCGGTATGTACATGTTTTCTATAGTATGTATATCCAATAACTAGAATCTCAATTTTAAAAGCATTAAAAAAAAAAAAAAAAAGATTTAATTGAAATAAACCCTGGTCAAAACGTTCATGCTCAGGCACTTTCAGTTTTAGGATGGCAACAGTCAGCAACGCAAACCCCATATTTTCCTTTAACCCTTTCACTGCTAGGTCTTGCACTCCACTTTTAAATTCTGGTGGCCAGACCATTTTTGTAATTTTTCCATCACCTTTTTATTTTTTCCTTACAGCTTTCAAAGTTTGTAAAAGACCACGGTAACCAAATGTTTTCTGAAAGCACATGACCAGTAGAATAAAAAGAAGGTGCTACAGATTTTTAAGACCCTGCGACATTTGCGCAAATGTTTATCAAAACAATTTTTTTACTAAAAATACACTAAAATCATTGTTAGCAGATACAAACACACCACATTTTACAAAATACTAGCTAAATTCCTACTAAATATAAAAGCTTAACCTCTATTGAGTTAATAAACAACAAATATTTGTACATTTTAAATTGCGCCTTTTTGAAAATGGTGAAAATCTAATGTATGCAAAAACAGAAAATTTTTATCAAATACTTACTGTATTTTCCTTTCCTGATGGACTCCATGGAAGCCTACCTGTGGGTTAATCCCGCCCCCTCATACCTCATAAAACCCTTCTCCCATAAATCTTCGTTCCGGGCCAGAGGCTGTGTTCCATAATTTAGCCTACTCCAGCCACTGGGAGGGAATTCCTGCTGCCATGGAGTCCATCAGGCAAGGAAAATTACGGGAAGTATTTGATAGAAATTTTCTGTTTTCCGTGACAGACTCCATGGCAGCCTACATGTGGGAAATAACTAGCCATACACACCCGGTGGGCAAAGTGCTGGACAAAAGAAAAAAGGTTTTATTGGCACCATCAACAGACAATATACGTAAACCAAATTTAACAGAAGATAACAAGGCTGGCTCTACGCAGTAGTGCACCATGAACGTGTTAATTTAAGACCATGAGGCCACTTTGCAAACAAATTCTGGAGCCACGTGGCGTGACGCCACCCATGATGTAGACATGCTTCTGGTTGAGTGAGTGGTCATCGCTTCTGGAGGCGCCAAGCCCTCAGCCTTGTAGGACCACTGAATGACCTGAACAATCCATGCTGGGATAGATCTGGAAGAGGCACGCATTCCCTTATTCTTCCCATGAAAAAGAACGAACAGATGGTTAGACTGACAGAAGAGAGCTGTAGCTTTCAGAACCTTCTCGACATCTAGGGGATGAACACTGGAATCTCCGGTAGATCTAAACGTTGGAAGAGCAATCCCCTGATTGTCGTGAAACACAGATGAAACTTTGGGGTTTGAACCCAAGAAAGGGATCAAAACTAAATGATCAGGAAAAAAAGGTTAGAAATAGCTCCTTGCATCCCAGAGATCTGATTTTGGAGTCCTCTTGGCCGATGTTATAGCCACCAGGAAGGCAACTTTTAGAGAAAGTTCCTTAATAGAGGACTGATCTGCATGTTCCAATTCTCTTCCTGAGAAGAAATCTAAGACAAGGGGAAGATCCCACTTAGAGAATCTTGGCTTTTTCTGAGGTCTGAGCCTTATTGCTCCTCTGAAGAACTGCTGAGTAAAAGGGTGTCTAGCCCAGGAAACGCTCGTAAAGGCAGAAATTGCAGAGACTTGGACCTGCAGCGATCTGACTGACAAGGAAAGATTCAAGCCCAATTGTAGGAATCCCAGGATATCATGTATCTTTGGGTTATTGCAAGACCCTGCAGTGGAAGAGGTATAGTCTATAATTTTTTTCCAAATCCTCGGTAGACCCTGTTGGTGCCGGCTCTTCTGGCATTTAATAATGTGGAGATGTCCCTAATTGGACAGCCTAGGGCCTCCAGCCTTCCCCTCCCAAGAACCAGACCATCATATGTAGATGGGCCGGTCATGGGTGCAGAGTTGCCATTTCTGATAGGAGATCTGGTCTGGAGGGCAGAGGAACTGAGTTCAGGAAGCTGAGTTGCATCAGCAGTGGAAATCATGGCCTTTTGGCCAGTACGGGACTATTGCCACTATCTCTGCTTCTTCCATCCTGAGCCTCGACAGAAACCGGAGAAAGACAGGAACCAGGGGAAAGGCATAGGCCCTGTGGAATCGCCAATGGTCTGTCAGTGCATCTACCCCGAAAGCTTGGGGACAACGAGACCTCATGTAGTATTTCTCTAGTCTGTAGTTGCACGGGGAGACAAACAAGTCTACTTCCGAAATGACTCCCAGGGAGAGGACCCACTTGAAGACTTTGGGGTGGAGAGTCCACTCGTTGTTGTCTAGAGAAACTCTCAACAGAAAATCTGCCTGAACGTTCTGGACTCCAGGGAGATAGACAGCTGTCAGGTTGGCCAGGTTCGTCTGGGCCCAGGACATGATGGGCTCTACTTCCTTCAACAGGGAGAGTCTGTGAGTACCCCCTGTCTCTTGATGTATGAGACTGCTGTCGTGTTGTTCAGTCTTAGGAGGACTGAGGCTCCTGTCGTTAAGTGGTAAGAGGCCTTTAGATCACAGAATGCTGCCCGGAGTTCCAGAACATTGGAGACTATCCTGTGAGAAGGAAAGCTTCATATGCCTTGGGCTACCACTGTCAAGCAGAGAGCCCCCTGTTGCTGGCATCTGCTGTAATGGTTATCCAAGACACAGGTGCAATGGAGTGACAGCTGAGGAGGTTATACTCTTGTAACCACCAAGGAAGGTTCTCCCGCATGGATAAGGTTATTTGGATAGAGTGATCCCGAAGCCCTGGGTTCCACTGTTGGAGGAAGCCCTTCTGGAAGGGCCGCATTTTCCACTGAGCCCACTTTACCATGGGTGTTGTTGCTACCATGGTGCCGATGATTTTTAGGCATTGTGAGGCTCAGAGATGAGAGGAGGACATTGCACTCGAGTAGAGTGGAGATGACCTGGGATTTGTGGAATAGCAACTGCTCCCTGTCCTGAGATAATACAGCAGGTCGTCAAGATAATGATACAGACAGATGCCTCTGGTCCTGATCAGTACCACGACAGCCAACAAGAGTTTTAAAAACACACAAAGCGATGTCGTAAAGCCGAAGGGGAGACAGGTCAACTGCAGATGGAATTGATCGAAAACAAAGGTATTTCTGGAACTCTGATGCTATCGGGACATGGAAGCATCCTTCAGGTCTATAGACACGAGCCAATCGCCTAGCTGGATTGCTTGACAGATCGTGAGCAGTGTCTCCATCTCAAACTTCTCCTTCTTGATAAAAGAATTCAAGTGAGTTAGGTCTATAACTGGCCTGCAGGAGCCGTTTTTCTTCAACACCATGAAGAGGGGCGAGTTGACCCACTGAAACCTTTCATTGGCTGGAACTGGTATTGCAGCGTCCTGAGCCACAAGAGACTCTGCATAGGACAGGAAAATTAGCTTTTTCTCTTTTTAGAGAGGCAAGGATGTGGGTGTGATTCGAAGAATGGGTGGCTTGCTGAACGTCCAGGCATGGCCTGATGAGACTGTCTTGAGGACCCAATAATCTTTGATCGAGGCTGCCCAGACGTGTTGAAAATGAAGTAAGCGAGCTCCAACTCTCTCTGTCTGGGCAGGCGCAATATCAAAAAGACTTAGGAGCTTCTCATCTTTTAAAAACTTCTGGCCTGAAGGCTGGTTTTTCTTCCAGGTCTTCAGGAACTCACCGCCAGGCCTATAGCAGCGGGTTTCCCTTGCTTGATCTGAACCTTGCCTGGGCTGTGTTCTCTTCTGGTTTAGCAGACGGCGATCCTGGGGAAAGAATCCCAACTGTGGCACGGGTGATGGCACTGTCCAATTTGTTTCCAAAGTGGGACGAACCCCCAAAGGGAATCCTACACCATGCCTGCTTAGAGGCAGGGTCAGCTACCCATGGGCACAGCCACAAGGCACGCTTAGCCATGACAGATGACAGCATGATCCGAGCCACCAGGTAAATTATATCCAGGGAAAGCTCCCCCAGAAAAGCCGCCGCCAACCTTAGTTCATGAACAGGTGAGCTCCTGGCCATTTCTTGCAAGATGCTCTTCATAGAAGCATCTATGTCACCCATCCAGACTTCCATCACTTTTGAAAGAGCTGCGAGAGCTAGAGCTGGTTTTCAGGTCATACCCGCTGTAATGTACATCTGTTTGAGGTCGGTATCAATTTTCCTCTCCGGGCCATCCCTAAAGGATACAGTATCCTTCAGTGGGAGTGTGACGTGCCGCACTAATCTCATTAGGGCTGTGTCAATGAGAGAAGCGGACTCCAGATGTTTCACATCCTTGCTTTTAAATGGGAACATACTTGTTACCTTCATTAACAGGGAATTCTTCCTTTCAACACCACCCCATTCATCGGTAATTATTTCGCTGAGTTTACCCAAAAATGGGAAATTCTGGCGTACTATTTTGAGGTGTTTAAAATATTTCCTCTGTTTGGAGGCTGCCACAACTGGCTTTTCCCATCTCAAAGCTTCTTTGACAGCTATGACCAGCTGTGGTACTAGGGCAAATTCAAAATCTGCACCAGGGTCATCTACCTCCACCTCACTGTTTGAGGCTTCAATTGAGGAATGGCTCGGCTGTGAAGGGCCTGGAGCCTCGAGAATAGGGACTGACATGGTGTTGCCAGCAGGGTTGTGGGTGCAATCAGAATCCACTTTACTCAGGGACTCGCGGACCACCTTTCTGACCAGTGCTTCCACTTGTTGGACTCAACCCCCTCTTTTTCTTGTGGCTTTAGAAAAGCATCGCTCGCATAGCGACTTGCCTTCAGGGACCTGGGCCCCGCATTCCCAGCAGGATTTCTTCTCAGAGCGACTGGAGTGGCAGTGAGAGTGATGCACAGAGGTGGTTTTAGACTCCTCTCTGTGGTGCCTAGATCAGAAGGGTGATCTATGATGTCTGGAGTTTGAAGAGGATTGACGACGTTGAGACCTAGGACAGTCCTTGTCTTCATGTGCTGTGCTTTGGTGTGAATCTAGAAGGGCTGAGTGGAAAAGAAAGAGTTAAGAGCTCCTGTGATTGTACACAAGCATCACAGGAAGAAAAGGAACTAAATCCTACCTGCAGAGCAAGGGTTGGCCACAGGGGGGGGGGCGGTGACAGATCCATGGCAAGGCAGCTTGAACTAAAAATGAATCATTAAAGACTATGAGAGAGAGGTGTGACACAGGTATGAGAGAGCACATAAACATAGCCAGCAGCGAGGAACCAGGGAGCCTGCAGCAAGTCATTTACCTTAAGAACCAAAGACCAGTGCCTGGGGAAACCACCGCATAAGCCTGCAAGTCATCCCAAGGAATAGCTGGTTTGACAGCTATTTAAATCTGCTGCCGTTGATGAAGTTAGCGCCCCACAGTGCTCTTGCACCAGAAAACGTCGCCGTTTTGGTGGAACCGCGCCTGCACGAACCAAGCCTCAGTTTCGTGCAGGCAGGTTCACGGCTTGCAGATGCGCAGACAGGTCTTGGCAACTTCCTGAAACGGCGAACAGGAATACAGCTGCGTTCCAGCCGCCATGAACATAATTACTGGAGCATGATAATAATCTTTAGACACACAGACACAGAGATACAGCTGCCATTTAAAATGAATATTGTTCATTACCACTGAATGGGATTGGGAGCTGCCGCTCGACCCACCACACGACCCCGGCGTTTACAAGGCCTCCCGCTAATAGCTGGAACATTTGGCCATATTGCCGCTTGCCTGCCAATGGCCAGGCTAGTAAGCTCTTCATGGCATTGTATAATATCGCCCGTGTCAACCTGCTAATAGCTAGGATTGCTGGACTTCAGAGAAGATCACTGTTAACCACTGCAGTATCACCGTGCGCACCAGGCCTGGATTACGGAAAACTTCATAAAAGGTAGGACTTCATCTTGGTCCTAGGAGGAGGACAAAAAAGGTAATGTTTATCAAGTCGCTATTTTCACAAAAAAAGCACTATAATCCTTATTTGTACACATAAACACAGCATAACTTACAAAAAATTTCTGCTAAATTTCTACTAAGGCCTCGCTCATATTGGGTGTACTATAGCGTACGTCAATGGAGGGCCGTGTTTATGCACGCTGTACTATAGTGTACGTCAATGGAGGGCCATGTTTATTCACGCGGGTCTGGAAAGGTGTTCTGTGCATCCCTATGCAGGCAGTCCTATTCATGTCAGTTGGAATGCAGCAGATGTAAGGACAGATCTGACATCCATGTAAGAGTGGGTGCATGGCCCCAAATGCAGACAGTGTGGGTTCAGGGACATGCACCCACACAGATGTTAAGTTGAGAGCAGTGGCTGTGTCTATGCAGTCACTGCATCCCAATTGACATCAATAGGATGCCTGCATGGGAATACATGGAACACCTTTGCATCCCTGTGCAGCTCAACAGGGCCTCACTGTAGTATGATCCTTGTAAACGAGGCTTTGGCCCTTGCATTTGGGGGCAGCAAAAATGTGCAGTTAAGCTGTATTTCTACTGCCTGCCAAGCACCCCCCCACCCTTAAGCTGCAATAGGCAGGGGTGTTTACATGCTGTGACCGTGATGCTTTGCTTTGCGTCTGCGGCAAAGTTGACCACACTTGTAGTGATGCTGCCTTCTGAATGCTACACATTCAAGTTAATAGGGAAGAGCAGCAAATGCCTTACAAATGTGTGAAATGCATGCGGTTGCAATGCATTTGTTGGCAAAAATGGAGTTAAAACAGGTGGTGAGGAGGCATTGCATTGCTTCCTCATTGCCTGTCAGTAGCCTCTGGAGCCTGATCCAAACACTGATTGGGCTTCAAAGGCAATGGAAATTTGGATGCATGTTTGTTTTTTATTTTTATTATTTTTTACCATTTAATTTTTTTTTAAAGGGTGCCATTTTTGTATTTTTTTTTTTTACATTTTTTACATTTTTTTTGGGGGGGGGGGGGGGGGCTTTGCAGAGACATCAGGGATCTAAACAGACCCTAATGTCTCTTTTTTGAGACAGAAAAAGGGACTGAAGACAGTTCCTTTCTCTACAGCTTCATCTGCACTGTTGAGGCATGAATAGGAGTCTGTATAGAGACCCCTAATCATTCACAAACGGAAAAATATTAAACACTGTTTACTATATTATTATTAATATTAATTATTATTATTATTATCATTATACAGGATTTATATAGCGCAAACAGTTTGCCCAGCGCTTTACAATTTGGGGCAAAAAGTACAGTTACAACACAATTCAATACTTGAGGAATCAGAGGGCCCTGCTCATTACAACTTGCAATCTAAGATTGACAATCTTACTATACTTTAGTGATGAATAAACAGAAATAAACAGAAACAATCAGTACCAATCACTGTGCTCATTCATATATTTACCAGCCCCCCCTTCTCCATCTGGACAATCGCCAAATCTCCTGGGCAGCATTTGCCACCAGTGGGAGTGGGCAGAGGGTATAAGCAGTGAGGGAGAGGCACAGAAGCACAGGCAATGAGGGGTAGGGGTCATTTTAGGTGAATAGCTCTAATCAGCAGCTTCTTAGCCTCTATTTAGAGTTATTGTTTTGTTCAGCAAAGTCTGCTGAACATTTCTGCTATAAGTTCATGGTCACTGGAGTGACCATGAGCTCATAGCAAAAGGGGGAATTCAGGTCCAGCGTGAAGTGGCCAGCTGGCAGCAGTACTGTAGGTCCATACACAGTATGGACCTGGAAGTAAAAAGGGTAAAGCACAATTTTAGCCTGAGAAAAAATAAGGTAAATCATCAGGGAGTGCCAGAAAAACATTTTGTTTTAGAAATTACTTACATTTACGATTCACAATTGTTTATTTTATTGTGCTCCAGTGCTAGTCCCAAAAGTCAATTTCCCTGCAGCCCATTGAAAATAAGGACCTCTGTCTAGTAGTCCTTATTACTGTCCATTCATTAATGAGCGTGTGTGTTGATGTTTGAAGAGCTACAATTATATTGCAAATCCTTGAAGCAAACCAATTAAAGGTGGGTTTGTTGTGTTAAATCATTGAAAAAACTCCCAAGAATGTATCATCCCTCAAAACAAGTCATTAAACAAACCATAGAGAAAAGGGGGTCTATAAAAAATTCTTCTGATTAGATCAAACAACCTGAACAAACAAACTTAAATATTATATACAAAAAAAACTAAAAAACAAGCCTACACCATTTGGCATATACGTACTTGCAGGGAAGATCAAAAGAGAGCAAATCCATAAAATCTTTAAATTAAAACACAATAATTCTCATGATCAGCAGAGAATCACAGAAATATAAGGTTAAAAATGTTTCCCTGAAACTATTATCCAAGTGAGCTTTCCTTCTTCCAATTTGTATGCTATTTTAACAAAAAAACATAACAATTCACAAATCAAAATCTCATTCATTCAAAATGTACTAGTGCTAATAAATGAGAACAGCAGTGAGAAGAATCAATAAGTAAAAAATTAAGACACTTTCCACAGTTGGGTGGGATATTGGAACTAGAAATCCAGTGTGGAAGTTTTCATGAGTAGGATAATGTTTTTGTTGTAACTGGAGGGAAACTAATAATAAAACAAAAACCCCAATAAGTAGTAAGTAAGACTTTAAATGTAACTCACAAATGTTATATATAATAGTTCTTACACCGTTTGTCATGAAAACATATTTTATTTTGCACAAAATGTAAAAACAAACACAAAATAAAAAATCATACATAAATATTAAAATCACAGTTTGGACACTTCAGCAAATGTTTATGCATTTTACAGAAATTCTGCTTCTTCAGGCCACATAAAATTAGCTTTTTCATGTCAATGGGATAAGGAGAGGCAATATTCCACCAGAAGCATATTGACAATTATTACCAATCACAGAATGGCAAAAAGGGCTATTCAGGGTCTACCTTTTAGGACGAGGAGAAAAAAATACATCACTACACACATTACAAAGAGGGACAACCCACCTGGAACAAAACCAGACTGCTACATAAATACCAAGTTGGAGTAATAGATGCGTATTTTTTTTTCTCCTCGTCCTAAAGGGTAGACCCTGATAGTCTTTTTGGCATTCTATGATTTTTAATAATTGTATATTTTGCTTTCAGATGTAATATTGCCTCTTCTTACCCTGTTGATATGTCCCAAAGAAGTGCATTTTCCATAAAATGTGTAAACATGTGTCCAAACAGTGATTCTAATATTTATGTATGAATTTTTGTTTTGTGGTTTGTGTTTACATTTTGAACAAAATAAAATATGTTTTAATGACAAATGGTACGTTGTGAGAACTCCTATGTATAACACTGGTGAGGTACATTTAAAATATTGATAGTGATGTCACAAAAATCTAAATTCCCATGAACAAACAGCGCTTGTTAGTAACATGTAATATTAATCTCTTACAGATTCAAACCAACAAAAAAAAACATAAAAGTTCAGTGTTCATAAGTCCTTTGACAGTGGTTTTAAAGAACTCCTTTTTCCAAAAAAGCACATTCTTGCTTTATAAATCTCACAGATAGTGACACTGAATGTAGTTTACCTTCAATGTCATACGACTGGAGAGGTCAAATGGGCTTCAGCTGTCTCCGTGACCAAGAGGTCCAAAATTAGGCTCCAATCGTTCTCTCCTTACCGCATTCTGTACATCCAAGGATAGATCTCCTGGCAATCAGAAAAAAAAAAAAACAGAGAGCGGGCTCCACATAGCGTAAAAATGTTTTGACTCTTTATTTAAAATGCCTTCAATTGCCTTCAGACAAGTTCAGTTTACAACAAGAATCTTTGCAAACCCTTCCTGTACAGGCATTCGTAACAGCAAATAAAACATATAAAATCGCTCAGGTGTATTGGCGTGCGTTCCACCTAGAGCTCTGCATAATGCACTGTGCTTCCTGACTTGACAAGTTTTGTCATCAAAAATGACATCATCAGAAGCTGGGAGTCACGGTGCGTAGCTTCTTCTTATATACTTTCCATGTCTAACCATGATGCTAAAATTATATTAAATTTAAATAATTAAAACATTGTTAAATAATACTACAATGCTAGGACCGTATAAGATCCATACTCACGCCATCTTGTGGCGATATGGGATATCTATTCAAAGACTGTTTGTATTGTCAACCGTGGGATTTTTTATTTCAACATAAGTTAATATTTAATTTATATTTAAGGGCTCAAAAAAGAAAAATAAGGAAGGAAAGATTATGTTCTACTTACTACTTACTGAAAAAACTATTTTTTAAAATTTTACTAGGGTATTCAACGCACATTTATAATTACCCATATAATTAGACCGCCATTTGATCTGTGCAACACATTAATAATTGGTTATAAAACAATTGATATCACTATCTATATTCATTCCCTGTTGGCTCAAAGTGCATAATTCATGGATCCAGTGTGTTTCATTTTGCGGCACTGCTTTGCGCATATCTATACCCCTCCAATGGTTATCTATTTTGCCTATGCCACAAAAAGTGAGCAGGGTGGGGGTTATGAAAAAAACCTAAAATGATAAAGACTATTCTTTCGTTTAGCCACTTTATTGTGACTTTTAAAGCCATGGTGGACCAGGACCTAAAACTCGTTAATATAAAACATAGGAGACATAAAAAGTATTTATGGGCAGGCATTAGGGCGTTAGAGGATAGGATACAAGTGATGATAAAAGGGGGGGAACAGTCATTTTGAGGAAAGAGGATTAATAAAAGAAACTCAACAGACTAGTTAATGACCCCATCACATATGTAAAATTAAAATGCAACCCTACATTAAAATATAGATCCAGATGAAAAATATTAATTAAAAATACTCATAAAAGGGGATTTAAAATAAAAAGGAGTTTAGATATCTTATGCCCATTTCCCCAAACATACCAGTTCTCTATCAAATCCCCAAGGTTCATAAAAAGCAGACTACACCACCTGGTATGCCCATAATTAGTGGGATCAATTCCCTAAGTTCTAGATTAGGGGAGTATCTGGATTCCTATCTACAACCTTTTAGTACAACAATATCCAGCCTATTTGTGTGACAGCAAACAATTGATCAATATGCTGGAAGACTTTCAAGTAGATGACAATACTATCCTGGCCACAGTGGATGTAGAGTCACTCTATACAAATGTACGTCAGGATGACGCTTTAAGAGCAGTGAAATGGGCCTTAAATGAGAAGTCACAATTGAACATGACCCAGCAAACTTTTATATTAGAAGCCCTTGAGTTTTCCATGGGAAATAATTACTTTTGGCAAGACGGAAGCTTTTACCATCAACACAAGGGGGTTGTCATGGGGGTTAGATACGTGCCTAGTGTGGCAAACATCTTTCTTAGCGAGTGGGAACAGGAGGAAATATTCGGAAAACCAAGAAAAAAGCTGGAGATGTATATCAATGTATATTAATGTATATTAATAATAATATGGAAGGGCAATGAGGAAAGTCTAAAATTATACCTAGATGAAATTAATATAAATGCGTATAGCATTTTATTTATGGGCGGATGGGATCACCAACAAATACACTTTTTGGATCTGGTAATATATAAAAAAGACAATACATTTTTTACAAAGACTTACTTTAAGACAACAGATAGGAATGGCTACATTCCAACTCACAGTTATCATAAGCCCCGATGCGGTTCGCACCAGAACTTGCGAACAGGCAAAAACTCAGACGAACACCATTAAAGTCTATAGGACGCAAACATGAAAGATCAAAAGTGATAATTTTAAAGGCTTATATGCAAGTTATTGTCATAAAAAGTGTTTGAGGATCCGGGTCCTGCCCCAGGGGACATGTATCAATGCAAAAAAAAGTTTCAAAAACGAAAGTTTTTTTCGGGAGCAGTGATTTTAATAATGCTTAAACTGAAACAAGAAAAATTAAATATTGCTTTAAATATAGTGTCTGGGGGGTGTCTATAGTATGCCTGTAAATTGGCGCAGTTTTCCCAAGTTTAGAACAGTACCACAGCAAAATTATATTTCTAAAGGAAAAAAACTGAATCGCTGCTGTAATGAATTGTTGGGTCTCGGCAATATAGATAAAACTTGAAAAAAATGGCATGGGTTCCCCCCCAGTCCATTACCAGGCCCTTTGAGTCTGGTATGAATATTAAGGGGAACCCTGAACCAAAAACATTTTTAAAAATTGCGTGGGGGTCCCCCCAAAATCCATACCAGGCCCTTAAGATCTGTTATGGATATTAAGGGAAACCCTGCACTAAATTTTTTTTAAAAAGGCGTAGGTGTCCCCCCAAAATCCATACCGGACCCTTTATCCGAGCATGCAACTTGGCCGGCCAGGTGCGGGGGGTTTATCGGAATCTGGAAGCCCCCTTTAACTCCCAGATCCCGCCTCGCCCCTATGTGAATTGGTAACGAGTACATTGTACCCCTACCATTTCACAAAAAAGTGTCAAAAATAGTAAAAAAAAAACTTTGGGACAAATCCTTTATTAAAAAATAAAAATGTCCCGCGATGTAGTTCCATCCCACGCCGCCTGACGGACCAAAAAAAAAAGCCTCACTCAATGCTTCTTCTTGGGGACAGCTGTTATATAGCTGAGGGCGGGGCCACTCAGTGATGTAAGCGGGTGACTTTGCCCCCCGACGCCATGTGATGTCAGAAGAAGGCAGGGTCATGCATTTACGTCACCAAGTGGCCCCACCCTCAGCTATATAACAGCTGTCAGCGACAAGGAAGCATCACTCGGTGGGAGCCTACCATGGAGGCAGAGCTGTTAGGGCCTTTTTTTCTTTTTTAGGCTTGACTGTGGCGTGAGATGGATCTACATTGTGGGACATTTTTAGCTTTTTATTTTTTAATAAAGGACTTCTCCTGTATTTTTTACAATTTTTGACACTTTTTTGTGAAATGATGGGATACAATGTACCCATTACCAATTCACATAGGGGGGAATTCTGATAAGCCCCCTGCCTGCAGACCCCCAAAACCACTGGGCAAGGGTTGTGGAGATGAGGCCCTTGTCCCCATCAACATGGGGACAAGGTGCTTTGGGAGGCTATTTCAAATCACCCTCCCCATGTTGAGGGCATGTGGCCTGGTATTGTTCAGAAGGGGGGCACTCTCTCCTCCCCCCTCTTTTCCTGCGGCCTGCCAGGTTATGTGCTTGGATAATGGTCTGGTATGGATTTTGTGGGGGACCCCTACGCCCTTTTTTTTATTTTGGTGCAGAGTTCCCCTTAATATATATACCAGACCTGAAGGGCCTGGTATGGATTTTGGGGGGGACCCTCACGCAATTTTTTTTTAAATTTTTGGTTTGGGGTTCCCCGTAATATTCATACCAGACCCAAAGGGCCTGGTAATGGACTGGGGGGAACCCCTTTTTTTATTGCCGAGACCTGACAATTATTATTATCACTTAAGGTATCTTTATAGCGCCGTCAATTTATGCAGCACTTTACATATACATTGTACATTCACATCGATCCCTACCATCAAGGAGCTTACAATCTAAGGTCCCTAACTCACATTCATATACTAGGGCCAATTTAGACAGAAGCCAATTAACCTACCAGCATGTCTTTGCTACCCACTATACTACTGTGCCGCCCAATACATTACAGCCGCAATCAGTTTTAAATTACTTTTTTTCCTTTAAAAATGTAATTTTGCTGTGGTACTGTTCTAAACACTGGAAAACTGTGCTACTTTACAGGCATACTACAGATACCCTCTAAGGCACAATATTTAAAAGAATATTTCATTTTTATTGTTTCACTTTAAGCATTATTAAAATCACTGCTCCCGAAAAAACGGCCGTTTTTAAAAAAAAAATTTGCATTGATACATGTCCCCTGGGGCAGGACCCAGGTCCCCAAACACTTTTTATGACAATAACTTGCATATAAGCCTTTACAATGAGCACTTTTGTTTTTTCCTGTTAGTGTCCCATAGACTTTAACGGGGTTCCGCGGCTTTCGAATTTGCTGCGAACACCGCATAATTGTTCGTTGTTCGCCGAACGTCTGAACAACCAAAGTTCGGCCCGAGCAGAACCGTTCGCCCATCCCTATAAGCCATGCAGAACAGTTAAAAATAGAAGTAGACGTACACACACCTTTCCAATGTCACCCATAAACAAAAGCCTATTAAAAAACTGATCACCTGTCAGAGTACTCACGTAACCTAGCTCCTCTCCTGTCTGTGTGGCCAGCATTATCTGGGCCACACTGTATGCAGGTTGGCAGTTAGATTGGATGAGCACCTTAATAATATAAAGAAGGGGTTCAGAAAGCATAGTCTTTCATATCATGTTAGGCTTTTTTATAACAGAGACCCCACCCTGCTCACTTTTTATGGCATAGATAAAATAGATAACCATTCGAGGGGTATAGATGTGCGCAAAGCAGTTTTGCAAAATGAAACACACTGGATCTATGAATTATGCACTTTGAGCCCAAAGGGAATGAACATAGATATAGATATCAATTGGTTTATAACAATGATTAATGTATTGCACAGATCCAATGGCGGTCTAATTATATGGGTAATTATAAATGTGTGTTGAATTCTCTAGTAAAATTTAAAAATGATTGCTTATTCAGCAATTTTGAACACAATCTTTCCTTCTTTTTTTTTTCTTTTTTTGAGCCCTTAAATATAAATTAAATATTACGGTAACTTATGTTAAAATAAAAAAATCACACAGTTGACCATATAAACACAGTCTTTGAATAGATATCCCAGTATTATAGTATTATTTACCAGTTTTTAATTTTTTTCATTTAACATAATTTTTAGCATCAGGGTTAGAAAAAAAACAAAACAAAAAACTATATATATATATATACACCGTATCTGTGCATCTATTTGTATTGACGCTATTGGTGTAGATGATTTAGTGAGTATCTATGGAAGGTATATAATAAGAAGCTATGCACCGACTCCAAGCTTCTGATAACATCATTTTAACATCATTTTTGATGACGAAATACATCAAGTCAGGACGCACAGTGCATTATGCAGAGCTCTAGGTGGAACGCACACCAATACACCTGAGCGGTTTTACAGTGGGGACGGAAACTATTCAGATCCCCTTAAATTTTTCACTCTTTGTTATATTGCAGCCATTTGCTAAAATAATTTAATTTAATTTTTTTCCTTATTAATGTACACACAGCACCCCATATTGACAGAAAAACACTGAATTGTTGACATTTTTGCAGATTTATTAAAAAAGAAAAACTGAAATATCACACGGTCCTAAGTATTTAGACCCTTTGCTGTGACACTCATATATTTAACTCAGGTGCTATCCATTTCTTCTGATCATCCTTGAGATGGTTCTACACCTTCATTTGACTTCAGCTGTGTTTGATTATACTGATTATACTGATTAGACTTGATTAGGAAAGCCACATACCTGTCTATATAAGACCTTACAGCTCACAGTGCATGTCAGAGCAAATGAGAATCATGAGGTCAAAGGAACTGCCTGAAGAGCTCAGACAGAATTGTGGCAAGGCACAGATCTGGCCAAGGTTACAAAAGAATTTCTGCTGCACTTAAGGTTCCTAAGAGCACAGTGGCCTCCATAATCCTTAAACGGAAGATGTTTGGGATGACCAGAACCCTTCTTAGAGCTGGCCATCCGGCCAAACTGAGCTATCGGGGGAGAAGAGCCTTGGTGAGAGAGGTAAAGAAGAACCCAAAGATCACTTTGGCTAAGCTCCAATGATGTAGTCAGGAGATGGGAGAAAGTTGTAGAAAGTCAACCATCACTGCAGCCCTCCACCAGTCGGGGCTTTATGGCAGAGTGGCCCGACGGAAACCTCTCCTCAGTGCAAGACACATAAAAGCTAAGGAGTTTGCTAAAAAACACCTGAAGGACTCCAAGATGGTGAGAAATAAGATTCTCTGGTCTGATGAGACCAAGATAGAACTTTTTGGCCTTAATTTTAAGCGGTATGTGTGGAGAAAACCAGGCACTGCTCATCACCTGTCCAATACAGTCCTAACAGTGAAGCATGGTGGTGGCAGCATCATGCTGTGGGGGTGTTTTTCAGCTGCAGGGACAGGATGACTGGTTGCAACTGAGGGAAAGATGAATGTGCCCAAGTACAGGGATATAATAAACCTTCTCCAGAGTGCTTAGGACCTCAGACTGGGCCGAAGGTTTACCTCCCAACAAGACAATGACCCTAAGCATACAGCTAAAATAATGAAGGAGTGTCTTCACAACAACTCCGTGGCAGTTCTTGAATGGCCCAGCCAGAGCCCTGACTTAAACTCAATTGAGAATCTCTGGAGAGACTTAAGACTCATGGCTGTATTAGATTAAAAGGGTGCTTCTACTAAATACTGAGCAAAGGGTCTGAATACTTAGGACCATGTGATATTTCAGTTTTTCTTTTTCAATAAATCTGCAAAAATGCCAACAATTCTGTGTTTTTCTGTCAATATGGGGTGCTGTGTGTTCATTAATGAGGAAAAAAAATGAACTTAAATGATTTTAGCAAATGGCTGCAATATAACAAAGAGTGAAAAATTTAAGGGGGTCTGAATACTTTCCGTCCCCACTGTACATGTTACTATCTATGGGACTTATACGGTGAAAAAGGAGTTCTTTATAACCATTGTCAAAAGACTTATGAACACTGAACTTTTATGGGTTTTTTTTGTTTATTTGTTGGTTGAATCTATAAGAGATTAATATTACACATTACTAGCAAGCGCTGTTTGTTCACGGGAATTTAGATTTTTGTGACATCACTATAAATTAATAATTACTTGATTTGAAACAGCTGCTGCAGCATACACATTATTGTTGTCAAAGGTTTATCACTTTAGGCGCGAGTGTTTTTTATATCACATTTAAAATCTTACTTACCGTATTGAGGGGTTTTGTTTTATTTTTAACTAGTGCAAGTGATGGCACATTCCAGTGTTACTGTGGAGGAACTAATACTGGGTCCTAACCAAGTTTGATTGAAACTAATGATACTTATATGCTAAAATGTTTATTAAATGTATACAGCCACTGCAAGACACTTAAAAACTACCATTACCACTACTATTTTATAATACATGGTTGCGCTTGCTTTCTTAACATTTTCATATTTACCTGCCTGACCTAAAAAAAAAATAATAATAATTTTTTGAAAAAGTTTTATTTTTATTAGTCCTCTTTGACATAATACATTATTAAGTACATTATATACAAAACAAATATGTCCTCCTTAAGGGCCCATTCACACTGCCCCAGACAGTTGCCACACACTAAACAGTGGTTTAATGGATGCCAGCTGTCTGTTCCAGCTGCAGTGAGCCAGCAGTAGGAGGTGGTGTGATGTGCATTTCAGCACATCACACAACTCCCATTTTTTTTTCTGGTATGGAGTTTATTTAGTTAAGTATAAGTAAAAAAAGTGACATTTCATTCATGTCACTGTACAGCAGCATATTGCACTGAGCTGCTGTACAGTGAAATGCAATTTCACTATGTGTGCTGCAATAAAATGAAGCATGTCTGCATTGTATAGTATTGCAGCTAACTGCACCACATCTTTGGGGTATGAATAGGACACATAGAATACAACTGTTTTCAGTGTGTCCTAGTGGCGACCTGCTTTTCTTCCAGTTTTGGAAAATGCAGGTCACTGCACCATATGTAAACAGGGTCTGAATGACAAACATTTCAGTTATGACCATTAAATTTGAAAGTACTGCAACTTTGAGAATTTGACTTTTGTGTTCAAGCATTGCACATATATGTAAAGGTGATTGTTCATTTCTAAATCACATTACTCAGACACAAAGGGCTTAATTTACTAAATTGTTATTTGCAGTGAGGTTTAATGATCCTGGACTAGGTTAAACGAAATGCAAGTTTTTTTGATGTGATCCAGTGATTAAACATCCTACGAAGATACATTTTTTTTTCAAATTTCCCCAAGCTAGATTGCATGTTTTAAATTACCGTAATAAAGGTTTGATTTAACTCACTTTACACTTTAGTGAATCTGGTCCAGGTTCATTCATCTCTGCCCATAGGTACACTCCAGTACTTGTTCCATTGATATTATTTTTCTTTAGAGACTCAATATATTCCCTTATATAAACCTACACTTGCATTAGGGTCACACGCTTTGTATGTCATAAATCATCTTGGCTATAAATAGCTGTGATCTGCTGTAATGTTTGATATAGCATATGATAGAAACTGCATATTTCTGTAAAAGATTATGTGAAATGAAAATGATTGAAGTGTTTAATAGTGAGGAAATTATGGATAACATAGCCCACTCAAATAGTATGACTATTACAAACCTCAAGCAATTAACAGAAGTCTTTATGATTAAAAAAAGGTCACTGGAGCAGTAACAGCATATAGAAAAGCCAGGCTTCAGTAAGCAGTGTGAGGTATTTATTGGAAATCAGTGCTGCATTGGGATGAAGA
Source organism: Lithobates clamitans (assembly GCA_037952925.1). Classification (NCBI taxonomy): domain Eukaryota; kingdom Metazoa; phylum Chordata; class Amphibia; order Anura; family Ranidae; genus Lithobates; species Lithobates clamitans. Next base: position 4,386,673 of record JBBGZY010000025.1, on the reverse strand, counting down.
TGAATGGATATGCCTGCAGCATTACAGATATGGATTGCTTATTGTGCTTAAATTGTACAGTAGTACAATAAGCAGATGTAATAGTTAGGCCATTCTTTAACACTCAGTATAATTACGGTTTTGTTTACTTTCATATTGATGTGTATTAGGAACAGCTAACAAAAATATATTGAGCTTTTTACACAGATGGAGTACTTACAGCATGATTTACTTAGTATGCAGTGATCCTAGGCCCGTAACACTTTATTTTCTAATTGCTTATGTTAACTACAGTTGACACAAATTCATGTTATTTCTCAATAAGCACCAAAAATGCTTGTAATCATTTATCTGGGTGCATTTGCTAAATGCCAGTGTTCACTACAAGGTGTCACTAACTCTTCAACCTTCTTATTTCCACTGTAAGGCGCATAGATGGGGATTTACTAAAACGATAGCACACAGAATCCGGTGCAACTGTGCATAGTAACAAATCAGCTTCTATATTTTTTTTTGTCAAAGCTGTGTTGAGCAAACTGAAGTTAGATGGTGATTGGTTGCTATGCACAGCTGCACCAAATTCTGTGTGCTCCGGTTTTAATAAATCCCCCCCATCGAGGCAAATTTACTAAAAGATTTGAAGATGTTCACAGAATACATTATGTGAAGTTTCACTTAAATTATTCAAAATTGTGAAAAGAAAATATCTGTTTGCTTATTTAATCTGACTGGATAAATATAGTGAATATTAGCACAATTTATTGTGTGAACATTCTCAAATCCTTAATAAACCAGCCTTATATTCTATAGGAAATTATCATTCGCATTCTATTGTTAGATTTGCCAATGTTCCCCTAAATTCTGTTTTTTCCTTTAAACAATAGGACCAATATGAGGAAAATTTTATACTTACCTAATGGTAATTTTCCTTTCCTGATGCAAGCATGACAGCATATACGTATAGGTAGGCACCGCCCCCTGCCCTATCACAGGATCGGTTATACTATAAGATTAGGTCTCCTCCCTACCTCCAGTATTCTCGTAATTTAGTATCACTGCGAGGCCTTTCGTTTTTTCATTTTATTTATTTACATATATATATTATTATTTTTTACGGGAGGGACCCCTATATGCTGTCATGCTTGCATCAGGAAAGGAAAATTACCGTTAGGTAAGTGTAAAATTTTCCTCATTCTTGACACAGCATGACAGCATATACGTAATGGGTTGTACCAAATCACCAGACGATAAGGTTGGGTACTGTTGGAGTGTTTGAGGATTAGATCTATCCCCACTAACGACTGAGATGTATTATAGTTAAGGCTGCTGGTCCAGAAGAGTGGATCTTTAGCATATTGAATGTAGACCAGGTCTTAGTTTACATATTAACTCTGGAGGGACTCCTTTTGGAGTTCCGTCTATGGATGCGCAATCAGTTTGGAAGAGCGGTCTCTGCCCTTATGTGATAGATTTGTCCTAGCCATCTAAGCCCTTTGACTGACTTGATCTGCACTCCTGCGATTGTCTCTATTGGACAGTGCTCGTCTTCTGATGTCGTTAGGCCTGACAAGCCTATCGTTTTTCTTCTTGAAGAAGGGCCAATTCTATGTCTATCATCTTCAACTTTGAATCTATTTTCAATGTTTGGTAAGTATGGTATTCCTGCGCTACCATGCAAAATTGGAAAACTATATGGAGGGGGGAGGGACAAGCAGCTTGCACCGAATAGGGTGCAACCTGGCCCTAAAGGGTAACTAGAATACAACAAAGAGGGGTGGTGCTGCGCTAGTCCTAGTGTAAACATATCTAAATAATGCCGAGTATTAATAGAGTGGCATATTGCCTAATGTAAAAGATTGGTAATAAAGATGAATACTGTGTTGTTAAAAAATGCGCTGCATACGTGGATTAATAAAGAATGAGAACGACAGGTGAATGGAGTGAATTCACAAATAATTCCAGATGCAGACCCTACACCTATGGTGTGATGAGCAATAAAAATGCATGTGGAAAAAACAAGCAAATCAAATTAAATATAACACATCAATATAATGTGAACCACGCTCAAGTACAGGGTACCTTTGAGTGTTAAGAGTGAACACAGTAAAGTGATATATATGCAGAGTGACAACACATAAAAATAAAATAATCAAGATGTAAAAATAAACCACACTTTAGTGCAAGGTTACTATGAGTGTCTTGAGGGATCAAGTTAGAAGTGATGAAATAAAATCAGAAAAGTGAAAAGTAAAAACTGTGCATAAATAATCAGAACTTATGGGTAAAGGTATGACTAATCCTTCAGCTGCAGTGCAAACCTTTTGTATAAATAAATATAAACATAAACGCATATGGATAAAAATAAGAATAACATATACCGCACTCCAGTGCAGTATAAAAATAATTGTCCTATAAAAACCTATACAGGGTGATGTTAAAGTGTCCAGTGTCAGCAATCCGTGCTCACAGAAATAGTACAGCGTCTAAAAAACAAAGTGACTTTGTGCAGCAAAAGTTATTTCAAAAAACTTCTTAAACGTGCTTAATAGGGAACGTGAAGGCAGCAGCTAGATTCTAGCGTTGCTTTCCTCAGATGGGTGAGAGGTGTGGAGTGAAAACAACAATCCTCTTCATGCAGCAATCCTATAATGGAGGGCAATGGCCCCTTACCTCACTGTGCTGAGGTTACAGCATGAAACAGTGTGTATGATGTCTCCTTTGGGGGTCAATCCTGGGTCACAAACTGTCCTTCAGTATGCCTCAGATCATGCAGGGGGCACAGCGGCCAGAAGGAAAACGAAAATGCCACATAGTGTAGTAATTTTATAAAGTGAATGCTTTATTCAAAGAATGATTATGGTACTCACACAGCGGTGCAACAGGGGATGAGATGTATCCTGACGAGCAGCGAGTTCGTTGTTACAGTGGAGGGTGCCGGTCCCTACGCGTGGTGTCACGGGTCACGTGGCTTCTTCAGGGGATACTAGAGGGCACCCATCCTTGTCCTTAAATAGATCAGGTAAATGCAATGTACGGCGGCCATTTTCTCGGAGTTCAATGGAGAATAGCCATAGTGGCCATTTTCCCAGGGCTGTATGGGTGCGGCTATTTTGTTGGTTATCTACAGCAGGCTGAGATAGTGACAGCGCAGCTGATCCATCAGGGCTTTGTGCCTGCGATGTTTCGATATTAGGATTTGTTTACTAATAGTACTAAGAGCTCAAGCGGGGAGCTGCCTAACTCATAAGAGCTCTCACTACACCTCCTTTCACAGCGCCAATGTTATAATAGTAACATGTACGGCATACAGAGGGAGGGGAGAATTTGGGTGTCAGTGTAAAGGTAAACTCATCCTAAAGTATGATGATACAGAAAGACTGATGGTTGACTGAGGGAGTATCCCCTCCACTGTAGCAGATACACTCATCCATAATACATATACAAAAAACATCCTATTTAATAAATATCTGTTAAAATTACTAAGTATATAAGGTTAAACTGGGAGTACTCAATTAATTAAAAAGACTAAAAATGTCTGAGTGATAAACGAATCCTAAGACGGCCATAAAAACAATTACTCTATAGAACATTAAGTATATAAAGCAATGGATAGACAAAATATTAAGACGCCCAAAGAAAGATAGCAAAGACATTAAAATGATAATATGAAATTATAAAAATAGAAAATAATAAGGATATAAACTAAAAACTAAAAGTGAGCCTAGGGGGGGCAGTAAAAATAAGATGCTAAAAGCCAGTATGCCCACCAACACGTAGCACAAACTGCAGGAGAAGTGGACGGGAAAAAAGTAGAGGAATCGGAAAGATAACGATCAAATCTAGTGTACTACATGTATGCGGATATGCGGTTAAAAATCACTTAAAAAGCAGTTCAGATCGAATTCTATATTGAGGCCGCGGGGTGCAAATGTGCCTAGGGTGAATATCCACCTGGATTCCGCCTGGCTTAGGGTTCTCACCTTATGACCGCCTCGCCAATGTCTGACATAAGGTTCGATCCCCCAAAATTTGAGATGAATAGGATCTTTATTATGGCATAGTAAAAAATGCTTGGAGACACTATGCTATTCATAGCCATTGAGGATGTTCTTCACATGTTCTTTGATTCTTATTCTCAGTGGTCTTTTTGTGCGGCCAATGTACTGGAGCCCGCAGCTGCATTCCAAGGCATATACTGCTCCTTCAGTGTTGCAGCTGATGAAATTGTTTATTTTGTAGGTGACTCCAGTACTTGTTGATGTGAAATTTTTTCTCATTGGGTCTTCTTGTCTTCGAGCACGCGAAACACCTTCTGAACGGGAAGAAGCCCTTCCCAGTAAAGAAGGAGAAGGTCCTTTTGGGCGGCTCTATAACGTTTTTTACTACCTTATCTCGAATGGTAGGTGCTCTTTTGTATATAAAGTGCGGGTGCACGGATAGGAATCTATGTAATTGTTTGTCTGCAAGGAGGATATGCCAGTGATTTTTAATAATTTTTTCCACTTTTTTGTGTTGTGCGCTGAAATCTAAAATCAAAGGTGCTCCCTCTAGTGGCTTTTTTGTTTATTAGCGTCTTTAATTAGTTGATTCCGGTCCATCGCAGCAACCTCCTTTACTTTCTCTTCAATAAATTGGCGTCCATACCCTTTGTTTGAGAATCTCGATATTAGTTTATCTGCTTGATCTAGAAATGTATTCAGTTGTGTGCAATTCCGTCTTAGTCGCACCAGTTGGCCCTTTGGTACATTGTAGAGCCAGTTCTTGTGATGGCAGCTTTCGATAGGCAAGTAACTGTTCCTATCTACATCCTTGAAGTGCGTTTGTGAGCTGAAACCCGATTCATCTTGTAAGATCTCTAGGTCGAGGAAGGTTACCTTAGTGTTGCTGATGTCCCAGGTCAATGTGATATTTTTATTGTTCTTATTAAGTTCTTCTAAAAAACACGTAAGTCCGTTTGTGTCTCCTTTCCATAGAATAAAAACATCATCTATATATCTTTTATAGACCACAAGTTCACCTGGTGCGTTTTTAAAAACACTATCCTCCTCCCATTCTGCCATGAATAGTCCTGCTATGCTAGGGGCAAATTTAACCCCCATGGCAACTCCAGTGTGTTGTCGATAGTATCTATTATTGTACCAAAAGAAATTGTTCTTTAAATTGAAATCAATACACTTAATAAGAAACTTCCTCTGTATACAGGGTAGTTGAGTGTATTTCCTCAGGCCCCATTTTGCTGCTTCACATGCTAAATGATGCGGTATGATGGTATATAGCGAGGCGACATCCGCAGTGGCCATAACCCATGGTCCTTCTTCTTTTGGAATATTTTCTAATATCTGCAGCATCTGCTTCGTGTCCCTCAGATATGCCTGTGTGTTTTGTACTTCAGGTTGCAAGAATACATCAATATATTGGCCTAAACGGGATGTGAGGGAGTCTATACCATTTACTATTGGTCTCGGCGGTGGATTAGTGTTATTTTTATGCATCTTAGGTAAGGTGTATATAATAGGTGTCCGGCATGACTCTGGTATTAAAAACTTAGCCTCCTTTTTGTTCAATATATTTTTCTTTACTCCTAAGTTTATGATCTGTTCCAGTGCTTTCCTACATTTATATACGGGATTGCTCAAAAGTCTTGTATAGGTGTTCTCATCATCAAGCATCTCTATCATGGTTTGGTGGTATTGTTCCTTTGAGAGTACAACAATTCCCCCACCCTTGTCGGCTGGGCGGATTACCAAGTCTTTCCTCTTTACTAATTTTCGAATGCCACTTTTTATGTAATCTGGATCCTCCTTCTTCTTTATTTTCAGTTCTTTGATATCTTCTAAAACCACTTTTTTAAAAACTTCAATATATTTGCTATCCTTTATGGGCGGGTTAAAAACAGATTTGTTCCTTAATGTGCTATGTGTGACGCCATTCTCTTCAGTAATCAGATATTTTGATCGAGTAGGGTTACTCATGATGTATTTTTGAATATTCAATTTTCTTATGAATTTCTGAATTCCAACATAGGTCTGGAATTTATCCAGATTCTTCATGGGTGCATACTTGAGGCCTTTATCCAACACTGCAATCTCTTCGTGTGTTAATTCCTGTCCACTTAGTTTAAAGATTCCTTCTCCTTTTACACTCTTTTTCTTTTGTGCTCTCTTTCCTGATCTCCGTCCTCTCTTCTTCCTGGACTTCTTCTGGAATTTCTAATTTCGTCTAATAATCTGGGTGGGTAATCTTCTCTGCCCCTGTCTAAAAAAGGCCTATTGTCTGCTTGGTCTCCATATTGTGTTGGATGGTTTCTCTCTGGTCTTTCCTCTTCCCCTCTCTGTGCGAGTGGAGCGTAGTAATTATATGTTGGTATTGGGCTTCGTTCATTGTGGTGCTGGTTCCTATATTGTGGGTCTCTTCTTTCTCCATGATCGTATTCATACATCGGGCTCCTGCCTCTAGGCCTATGGTATTCGTATGGTGGTTCTTTATTATCCCTATAATCATAGGATGGTCTTCTCTGGTTTCTAGGTCCTTGGGGTGGACCCCTATACTCTCTCTGGTCATAAGGTTGTTTATGCCAGTTGTTGTATGGCTTTCTGTTATTCTTCCAGTAAGGTTTTCTACCCCCATTTTGTGGGGTGCGATTCGGTTGGGGTCTTCTATCCCCTTGATGTGGTGTAGCTAGTTGGTAGTATGGATTTCTTCCATCGGAGTTTTGGTGTCTCGGGGTGGTTGGTATATATTCATCTCTTGGATCATAATTCCTCCCATGTTGGGTATTTTCTGGATTCAAGGTCTGGTGAGGATCTACCCTCACAATCTTTTCTGGTGTAGAATAGGTAGAGGCGATGTCTCCTCTGCTTACTATGTTCTGCCATTTGAATACCTGATCATTTTTAAAATCTTTTGTGTCTCTGATGTACTTTTTACTCTTCCTCTGTTGGACCTCTTTGTCCTTTTTCATGAGGTCTTTATTCAACTGTGTGGTCAGGGTTTTAAATTCTGTTGTTTCTTTATACCCTTCAAGTTCTTCTTTGAGTTGGGAAATATTATGGTCTATCATTTTCATTTTCCTTTGTTTTCTTTCTAATAGGAATCTTAATAGTTCCAATCCTTTGTCATTAAATAATTTAAACCATTCTTCATTTGATTCTTGGTCTGTCAGACCATCATTGGGGGGCACATCCCATCTTAGTCTCCTCGGGACTAAGTTTTCCTTCAGGTAAGTCTCGAAGGTGCATATATCCCACCAGAGACTTACCTTTTTCTCCATGTTATGCCCTAACTTCCTCATAAGGCTTTCTAGATCTAGGTTTTTTGAAACATTGGGGTTAGTTGTGTTGAACACTTCCTCAAGATTAACTTTTCTTTTTTCCATAAACGCAAAGACATCCATGGTTGCAGAGGGAATGGTTGCAGCGGGAATGAGTAAGGTTGGTAGGTAAACAATGGTAAGTATGGTATTCCTGCGCTACCATGCAAAATTGGAAAACTATATGGAGGGGGGAGGGACAAGCAGCTTCCCCCGAACAGGGTCCAACCTGGCCCTAAAGGGTAACTAGAATACAACAAAGAGGGGTGGTGCTGCGCTAGTCCTAGTGTAAACGTATCTAAATAATGCCGAGTATAAATAGAGTGGCATATTGCCTAATGTCTTTGTTGTATTTTCAATGTTTGTGGTACTTCAAACACTTTAGTTTGGATATGCCAGAAGGATGATGTTCTAACCCAGGTTGCAAAGACACTAACCTTTGTATAGTGTTGGAAGAGACTAGAGCCATTTTGCCTGATAATTTCTGCAACAAGGTAGTTTATGGCTTGACACTTGGATGTCTGAGATCCTTCTAGACCAATTTGCCATACAGAATACTTATTCCGTGTTACTGGCCATGTTGGAGATGTTTTATCCTTCTGGATGGAGAGTGAGACCATGTGTCTCACACTATTTGGAATACCCCATGGGGGAATGAATAATCTGCCCAGTTTTTTCGGCATTGGTTGCCAAGATATGCAACCGTTACTGGATTCCAGAGGGTGAGGACACAACTGAGTTTCATTTATCCTTTAATGCCGTCTTTAGGCTTACTTGTATACAATTCAATCCTTACAGCAAGAAACAGAATTCCATCCTTTAAATTCTGTAGGTTTTTCTCATATCTAATGTACTTGAAGTCTGGAGTAGGCGTTCTGACTTCCATAGGATTTCAAAAGCTAAAGGTGAGACCTCCACTTCTTGGTCTCCAGCATCTAGATACAACTTGTATGGATTTGGAAGATACCGTTGGCCACGCTGTATGAGGTGTTGGACCTCTGGAAGGAGAATAGGATGATATTGTACCCACGTATATCATGGCCTGCAAGCCACAGGGCCATTATTATCACTACTGAACGGCTGCTAATCCGGATAAGGATCCTGGAGACTGTTAGGTTTGTTCAATATACATATTGGCCAGTCTGCCTGCAGAGCTGGCTGTGATTAGTTTCTCTACTTCCACCTCTGGGAAGCCACCCAGGTTATTGTCAGACCAATATCTTGATAGCCTTTACTTGTTGCTGATCCCTTGATTGGCTTGTAGGTTTGGAGACTATCCATTTGTCATCCAACGGCCTTTGTACCTTACGCCGTCTGGCAGTAAGTTCTAGAAACCCTGCCTAACGGGCTTGTAGACATGACTGGGAGATACCTCTGACAGAAGTTGACTAGTTTTGCATTTATTCTTGACAGCGAAGATAGGACTTCCCCATTTTGCTGAGTCTTTTTGCAGCATAGTTGAGGCTCTTTTTGTTGTGTTTTGGAAAGACTTCAGTCTGCGACCACTGCAACTCTGACTTTTGGACACCTTGTCCTTCATCGGCATGAATACCCGACGAGTAACAACTTGTGTTGATCGATATGCCTAATGGCTGATATGCTGAAAGATTAGTTAGCTTAGCTACCTCCTCAAAAGGGGACTTGTTTCCTCTGTGGATTCACTGTTCCTGGTGCGGGAAGTAATTCTTTCCTTACTACAAAAAAACAGTTAATACAGCTGTCAACCTTCCCTTGGGCCCTTTGGACCACCTGGGCTACTACAGGTTACTTTATCCCTCTTGCGACTGTGGGATGCAACCAATGGAAAAGAGCTATTTGTTTAATTGAGATACTTATACTGTTGCTCTCTCTGAGGGTAACTTTATTGTATTTTTTCAGAGATTCAGAACTGCTTCCTGATAGGTCATTGTTGTAATGAGACTAGTTGGTCTCTAGATGAGGACTCCTCCTGACTCAATCAGAGTATGTACTAGGACTCTTTTCCCAGAACCTGGAAGTCTTTGCGCCAGTCTGTTGCTCAAACAAGGCTCACCAGAAGTGCTTGCTCCCGCAAGTCGGCCCCTACTGGACCCAATATTCCGGGAAATGCCCGGAGTTTGTGAAAAGGTCACAGTCTGCCCAGTGAACTCGTAGTGAACTCTAACGGCCAAGCGAAGGTACTCGCCGAAACATGGGCATCTCGAAGTGTGTATACAGTATACACACACTTGTGAACGACCACAACATACAGGATATACAAGGTAATACCGACATATAATCACACACATAGGTTGGACTTGATCGACTTGTGTCTATCCTCAACCTCACCCACTTTGCAACCATGTGATTATGCAACTTGCTAGGTCCAAAAACCATCTACAGTCTTAGCCTAGGTTTCCACTCTTACGACCTAAAAATTGTGTGATTTTACTGCGATTTCTATGTGACGTGATTAAATGCCTGTGTATTCTTGATGTCCATGGTCCCAAGAACATCACAGTGGGATCAAAAGTAGTGTAGGGACTACTTTGAAGTCGTTGCAACTTGGAGTTGCACTGCTATAAACGATACTTCTTGAAAATCATGGGGTATGATTTGTGGAGGCCAAGCCTTACTGACGGCTGGAGAGATTTATTGCAACAATGGCCTATGCGATTTTGGATCCTCATCCTTCTGCTTGTTATTCAAGTCTTACTTTTGACTAACGACCATGTCGTCATAACCCTTGTGCTTCTAATGCGTCATGGAGGGGATGCAATGAATTGGCAGAGAGGAATGAAAATTCCATCGTTTTCCTTAATGCACAGGACCCACGGATCCTAAGCTCAAATTTACATAGAACTGTCAGCTGCCCTACTGGGCGGCTTGGGTTTAGGCAAAAAAAGATGATATTTGATTCTTTATTTTCTGCTCTAGTTCTCCTAGGTATAGCCTGTCATTCACTCTTCGTTACTTTGCCTTTTTGGCTATCCTCTGGTCATTGGCGATTAACATAAGGGATTAATCCTCCTTCTAGATATCACCAGATCCGACTTGAACAGTTACCACTCTGACTTAAAGCGGCATGTGTTTACATGTGGGATGAGCCATAAGCGTTCACTGACCACAATGATTACTGGAGAAACAGTATACAGTCTTGTATCCGCAGTGGCTGAACTGCATCATTGGCTACTCCATTTTCAATCTAGGATCCGCCATCCTAGAGAGTTTATCACTGACCAGAGCTCTGCTTTCATCCTGTCTGGGGTCCTGACAGTCTGGCTACTGAAGTGACCTCAGTCGCAGGTCAAAAAACACTACTTAACAGTGGTATGAACCTTCTACATCTCTGGCTTTATTTTCTGTCCCAGAGTCTCTGCAAAGGATATTGTTTCTTCTGTTGGAAGAATGGCACCTTTGGTTAATCTTATGAAGCCTGTTTGGCCGGCTGCTATTGAGGCAGAGGTACCTTTTTTAGATGACTGTTTGAATAGCTTAGTACCTGAGCTCCACATAGTCAGTCTGGACGGAGTTAAAGTATCCACCTTTGGTGGTGAAGTGCCTCTGAGGTAGAGGTTGCCTTTAAATAAACACAGCTGTTTGATTAGGCTTGGTATGGAAACATTAGTGGCTGTAGGCTTTCTCAGTCTCTGCCCATTTGTCACTGCTTCTGGCCTTTGTTTTGCATTTTGGCCAACACACCATTTACCACCAGACCACTGATTACTGTAGAGATTTTTTGATCTGCCTCTTCTGGCAGTTAAATACATAGTGGTTCCTTCAGGGCTGAAGAGGATCTGTCCCTTGTGGCAGAAGCAGGTCGACTGGTGTTGGTGTTGAGGGCTGGAGAGATTATGCCCATAATACTATCCTGTATATAGTTAACCCTCCCCTCTCCTGTATATAGTTAACTCTCCCCCTCCTGTATATAGTTAACCCTCCCCCTCCTGTATATAGCTAACCACCCCTCCTGTATATACGGAACCCCCCTCCTCCTGTATATAGTTAACCCCCTCCCTACATTAAAGTTAAATTGCTGCAGAAACAAGAGCCAGTGGTATCACTATAGCTGGTGTCACCTGGTACGGAAAAAATTGGTGTCACCCCCCCCTCCACCAACTATGGTCCTCCTTTAGTACAGACCCCCCCCACTAAGTACAGACCGCCACTGCAGCAGTATAGATCCTCCTCCCTCAGTACAGACCCCCCCACTATGTACAGACCCCATCCATCAGTTTAGACCCCCTCAGTGTAGACCGCCCTCATCAGTATAGTCAGTATAGACCCTCTCAGTACAGACCCCTCTCCCTCAATACAGACCCCTCTCAGTGCGGTCCCCCCATCTATCAGTATAGACCCCCTCAATCAGTGCAGACCCCCTCAGTGCAGACCCTCCCCTCCCATAACGCCCCCCAGCACGTCCATTACAGCAGAAGGAAAATCATACATACATAGCTGCATGAGCGACCACTGGTGCCGTGTGTTCAGTGGAGAGGGGAGGGGCCGATCCATGCAGCTAACCCCGGCTTCAGTGTGAAGAGAGAAGACGATTCATTGGCTGCACGGATCGAGCCCCCTTCCTCCCTCCACTGAACACAAGGGGGAACAATGTGACGGCGGTGCTGTCGGCCATTTTGCTGAAGCCGGCTGCCCAAAAAATTAAAATGCAAACATTCCCGGTTTTCCTGGGCAAAATCCTGTTTCGGGATAGCCTTCGATCAGGACGAGGGTCCCAAAATCAGGATTGTCCCGGGACAATCGGGACTATTGGCAACTATGTACTTGCAGCAGTAACTGAATATTATTGATTTGTGCACCAGGTGGTGCCTTACTACCTGCATGCTTCCAGTCCAAACAGAAAGTCCAATGAAAGTCCATCCATGGCGTCATGATAAAGGAGCAATCCCTAGAGACCAGATACCTGTCTCCCCCACAAGGATCCCTCTCCAGGATCCTTGTGGGGTGAGGTCTCCCTCATATAGGCGTTCATGTCAGCCTTTACAGCGGGGAGCTTCGTCACAGGAGAGGCTCGAACCTGTGCGGCTTGGTCAGAAGTGTCTGACAGGTGAGGGAAAAATTAAAAATCCTGCTCTTTCAGCAGCAGCATAACCAGCTGTTAGCAGTGAGGAAAAAAAGAGAGTACTGGGGGTAGGGAGGAGACCTAATCTTATAGTATAACCGATCCTGTGATAGGGCAGGGGGCGGAGCCTACCCATACGTATATGCTGTCATGCTGTGTCAGGAAAGATAAATATCAGTGTCCATTCTAAACAGAATGTTCACTCATTTGTTGGAAAGCACACATTTTAACCTATCGCCAAATAATCAGTATAACACTAAAGCCAACTGAATTATTATTTGTATTAAGCTAATCTGGACAGTGACCTATGCTGCCATCTAGAGTATTTTAAAACAAGGAATATAGGCAAAGCTTTTTTTATTTTGTTTTAGTTAAAGTAAGGGAGGACCATGTGTCTGTGGAACAACCGGGGAGATTTCCCTTCATTACCTGTCCCATGATAAAAATAGGAAGTGAGAGGAAGGCCCTCCAAAGTTAGGAAACTTTGGGTTATCACCAGTGTCACTACAACGAGTGTCTCCATGAGATTTCCCTCTATTCCTGTTAACTCTTGGTGATAACAATAAAAAGGATAAATAGAGAGGATGAATCTCCTTAATGGGGGCACAGACAGCAATAAAAACCTGAAAGGTGTTCTAATATTGCTCCATTTTATCCAAAACTAAAATAAAAGTTTTTCCTTTAGTTATACTTTAAAGTGGTTGTAAACCCTTACCTATACACAATGAAGTGACTATCCTCAAGTGATACACAGAGACAAAACTAATCCTCCTAATCCTCCTACATAAGTTGTACTTTTCTATCTGCAGTGTTCTTTTCTCTACACCCATTCAAAATTTATACAGCTTTAAAGAAGAACTGTATGTGAATGCACAATGTATATGTAAAGCGCTGCGTAAATTGACGGCGCTATATAAGCACCTGAAATAATAATAATAATAATAATAATATTATCCCCCACACCACCTTTTTTGGCATGTGTGTTGTAGGTCAAATTCTAGTGGATGGCTGCAGACAACCCAATTGTGTTCCCACTAAACCACTAAAAATAAATGTTGTTGAGCCTATTTTCTTATATGTGCATAATGATAAGTATTAATAATATCAAATTATATCATAAACTTTCATATAAAGTGAAAAAACGACAAACTCCTCTAAATGCCCCAGTAGGTAAAGATTTATATGTATAATGTTCTGTTTACATCCAGTGTTGTAACCGTGCAAGAATTAAAGTGAAAAATTAAAACAAACAGTGAACAGCAATAAATGAAACGTGACTCTTCAAAGTGTCCTTTTTTTTTTAACAGCAAAAGGTTTTTATTTTTTAACAAATCAGCATTACAAAACAGTCAGTGTACGACATAGAGTATCTCAATTCTTACAGCATTATAGTAAAGCATCTGTTCAATAATGCAGCATCTCACAAGTGCGAATTTGCTATTTCCCTGTACATCCTTTAGAATATAAGAAGGATGATGACTTAACTAATCAGCAGTAATGTGCATTTCAAATACAACATAAGGTATCATATTTGTTACATCTTTACATCAAAGCATTCAACCTTGTTCGTAATCTCCCTCTAATCCATAACTGCACATTCCCTATCTTTCTTGTCCGGTGGGATCTGAGGATATTCCTGTCTTTATCCAACCCTAAGGATCAGCAGATCGCATATTCACCACCCCCCAGAGGGCCATCATGTGCATGGGAAGTTCGTCAGATTAAAATCAATCGTCCATCAATATGACCCGACGGTGCCCTGTGTCCGAGGGAGGGGCAATGCCCCTGACCACAAGTGGGGAAGTCCATCAATAGATCCCCCACTCCCAGGCCCTCAACCACGTGCGCCATCCAGGTCGACCAAACCTTATCAAATTTAGCAGGGCTCTGCCTGCTCTCATATGTAAGTTTGTACAGTGGCAGCACCGAGTCTACCACTTTCTTCCAGGATCTGAGGGTAGGGGGCTTAGCTGACTTCCAATGTAGCATTATCTCCCTCCTAGCATAGAATAGCAGGAATGTAATAGAGAGTTTGGTGTATCTGTCCCCCTCCACATCTCCCAAATAGCTCAACAGAAGCAGCATAGGGTCAAGTGACAGCCTGAGGTCCCATATGTCATTAAGCACCCCGTCACTCCCTCCCAGTATGGTCCGAGCTTCGGGCAGGCCCACACCATGTGCCAGAATGTCCCCTCTCCGGTCCTGCATTGGGGGCATAAGGGGTCAATAGGATAGATTCTAGCCATCCTGTGTGGAGTAAAGTAGGCCCTATGGAGAAATTTCAACTATATGAACCTGTCCTTAGCTGCTATCACAGTTGGGATGTAGGTCGAGACGCAGTCTTCCCATTCGTCCTCCCCCAATGCCTGAATATCCTCCCTCCATTTATCAAATGTACGAGTGGGCTTAACGTCGTGTGCTACCGTCAAGTATAAGTTCAAAGTGTCCTTTAAATGAATTCAGATATGTGATGCAGTTCATAGTGGAATAAAAAATTCTCCACAATATTGTGCCAATACTTCAGTGACTCCCACCACTATTCAAATAATGCGCTCACCTCCACATTTGACCTCCCCATACCAGGACAAATTACACTTTCCCCTATTCTGGGGCACAAAACTTGGCTCCTCTGCACTCCTCCTCCTCCTATGTACCTTCTGATGTCCTGGTTAGGTGTATAGCCCTTTAAATTCAGGATTCCGTCTGTGTATGAACTCATACAAAAAAGGGCATCCTCATGGTGTAGTAAGTGTGTGTGTGTGTGTGTGTGTGTATGTGTATATGTGTGTGTGTATGTATATATATATATATATATATATATATATATATATATATATATATGTGTATACAGTATATTAAAGTTTGCAGCACTTAAATTTTTAGATTAAAAAAGTCCTGTTTCTAACTGACAGCGGTGCTCGGAGGCTCCCGCATCATTTCTGTTATTGGCAGCATCACCCGGCTCCACTCCCAGAGTCTTATACAGTATATTATAATACATTATGAGTCTTCTGGGTGAAGGGTTTGCTCCAGTTCCTGCAGTGTAAAGGTTTTAGGGGTTTTTACTCGAACCTTTTCACTGTCCTCAAACCCAAAGGGGCATCCACCCCAGTATGGATCTCAAGGCTGTAAATGTCTACATGTGGACCCAAAAATCTTGTATGGAATCCACCAGGTCTGTCACAGCCTCTCTCAATCAGGGAGACATATTTTAGGCCTCTGTGGACATCAAGGATGCATACTTGCATGTCCCCATTTTTTTAATACAACAGAATTTCATTCACTTTAATGTGGGTCCCCAGCACTTCAAGTTTGTAACCTGCTATTTGTTTTGCCTTTTGCATCTCTCTGGTTTTTACCAAGTTTCTGGCCCCTGTTATGGCCTTGTTATGTACCCAGGACATCCCCAATGTGGGATATCTGGTTGACCGCTTTTTGAGGGAACAGATGGCATAAGTTCTGCCTGACATTGTAGCATGGACAGTTTAGATCTTAAAAAGGTTCGGTTGCATCCTGAAACTTCATAGGTAAGAGTTTCAGCACTTAAGGGTCTGGTATGTATTTTGGGGGACCTGTGGGGGGTCCCTATGACATTTACTAAATATGGTCATTTGTACACATAAGGGCAGAGACATCACCTGCATCCCACCACATTGTTTGAGTGCCGCAGGGTGGTGAATGCCCTGGCCTTCAGCTGATTAGAATAAAATAGAGCTTGACTTTTTAATTGGAAATGTGTTCATGTTAAAATTCACTTTCAGAGCTACATTATTACATAGTTACATATTACCTGTTTGTTTAGAAAAGTTGAGTAGGCCCTCTTTTCACATCTTTAATTTTACGTAACTAGAACCTTTACATTTTCCCTGCAGTGAAACCTCCAGTTAAACTCTAGTATTGCATATTTTCCTTGTCAAAAGAAGTTTATTGAGTATACAATATTATAAAGATACATAAAGTAAGTTTACAAGGATCTATAAAGTAAGCTCATTGTTTTACAGTAGGGTTTATATAGGTAAATATCATGAAATTTCAAATATTAAACATTGGGTTCACGTAAACCTAAATTAAAGATATATATCATTTCCTTAGTTACTTTTGTAGGTATTTAAATGATTTATACCTACTATACATATTGTTTACAAGTAGAGTGTATATAGGTCAAATAAATTCTGATAATGAGCTTTAATCGTAAGGTGGAGAAAAGGAAAGAGAAAGAAGAAAAAGGGTTGAAAGGTAGAGGTATGGTCCACAAGGTTGTCCCGCTCGTCAGTTTATTATTCTCTTTAGTTCTCTTTGAAGCCTTAGAATGGGTGTCTCTGTAAGTCATGTAATCCGTTACCATGGCAACAGGACAGAGTCATTGAAATTTGACAGGAACTGTTGTTTTATCCAAGGATGCCAAAGTTTTTCAAATTTTGGAATTTGATTTTGATCGATGGCTACCATCTTAGCATGGGACATTGTATTATTCATTCTGTGAATTGTTTCTGCTAGTACCAATGTAGGAGATTTCCATGCCTTGGCCACTGTTTGTTTTGCAGCCGTTATTAGTTGGATCATAAGTTTGAATTGAGAGAGTGTTAACCATTCCGGTTTTAGATTAAGTAAAGTTAAATATGGATCTGGTTGTATTATTTTTAAAAATATTTTAGATGCAATCACGAAGACTTCCTTCCAGAAGGTTTGGATTACTGGGCACGTCCACCATATGTGTAAATATGTGCCTATTTCTGGGCATCCTCGAAAACAAAGAGCTGAGGTATTAGGTGAATATTTTGCCACTCTAGCGGGTACAAGGTACCAGCGAGTTAGGACTTTATAATTTGTCTCCAGTGCTAAGATGTTGGGTGAAGATGACTTAGATGTGAGCCATATGTTAGACCAGTCCGTGTCTTCTAAAGTTCGTCCCAGGTCCTCCTCCCACCTCTGAACGTAAGAGGGTCTATTAAGATTTGCTACTCCATATAATTGATTATAAAGTGATGAAATTGTACCTTTAGAAAATGGATCTTTTGTACAGATTGATTCAAAAATGGATAATTGGGATAATGGTGTATCCCCCTTTAGGAATGGTGTATAGAAATTTTTGATTTGGAGATATCTAAATATCTGAGTTTGGTAGATCATATTTTTCTCTAAGCGATGGGAATGAAAGGAATGATTTAGATGCTATGAAGTCATTTAGTGTCTGAATGCCTGATGTTGTCCAAGCTTTAAAAGAATTTGGGTAGATCCATGCCGGATAAAAGGCCGGATTTCTGATAAAAGAAAGAAGAGGATTGTGTGGAGATATTTGGTTTTTAGTTTATCCCAGAGAGATAGGAAGTGTTTAGTTATGGGATTATGAATTTTAAAGCGGTCTTTAGGATCAAGCCATAATAAATTTGATATTAATAGAGGGTCATTTTCTGAAGCCTCTATAAATACCCATAATGGGATTTCCTGTTTTGCATGGTATTTGGACAGACTGGCCAAATGTGCTGCTCTGTAGTAGTTAGTAAAATTAGGGTATCCCAGGCCTCCTTTATTTTTGGGAAGATGTAGTGTGTGTATAGGTATACGTGGTTTAGAAGAGCCCCATATAAACGAAGTTGCTCTTTTTTGTACTATTCTCAAAAAATAGGAAGAAATTGGAATAGGGAGGACTCTGAATAGATAAAGCAATTTGGGTAGAATAGTCATTTTGATTGCATTAATCTTCCCTATCCAGGATAAAGGAAGTTGCGACCATTGTTGTATTAGATTTGTGATCTGTCTTAATACAGGAGGATAATTGGTTGAGAATAAGTCAGAATGAGATGCTGTTAAATGAATTCCAAGATATGGGATTGATTTTTCTGCCCATGTGAATGGGAGTGCAGCCCTAGCCGGGATCAATTCCATGTTTGTGAGTGAAATATTAAGCACTAGGCATTTCTTAGCATTAATCATATGGCCGGATAGGGCTGCAAATCCATCAAGAGCTGGTATTAAGTTAGGACCAGAGACCTGTGGTGATGATAGAAAAAGTAATATATCGTCTGCAAATATACATAATTTGTGTGTAATACCTCCTACTTCAATGCCAGTTATAGTTTGGTTTGTTCTGATGTATTGGGCCATGGGTTCGAGTATAAGGGCAAATAATAAGGGAGATAATGGGCAACCCTGTCGGGTACCTCTTTCGATATTAAAGGCATCAGATTTGTATCCAGCATATTTTATATAGGCTTTGGGTTTATTATATAATGCTTTGATCCATGTTAAAAAGTGGGGTCCAAAACCCCATTTTTGTAATGAATATTGCATATATTGCCAGGATACTGTGTCAAATGCCCTCTTAATATCGAGTGATAGAAAACATAAAGGGATTTTCCGTTTTTTGGCAATATGTGCCAATAACACTGCCCTGCGTATATTATCGCCTGCCTGTCTATTTGGCATGAAGCCTACTTGATCTCTATGTATTAATTTTCCTATAATGCTATTGAGGCGTTTTGCTATTATTTTTGCTAATAATTTAATATCGAGGTTTAACAGAGAGATAGGCCGATAATTCACACAGGAAGTATCATCAGAAAGGGGTTTTGGGATCATACAAACAATTGCCATTAGTGTTTCTTGCCTAAAAGAATGTCCATCTAGAAGTTTGTTAAAAGTTTCAGTGAGAATGGGAGAGAATATTTCTGAGAATGTTTTATAGTATAAAGCCGAGTAGCCATCTGGGCCTGGTCTTTTGTTAAGTTTTAGGTCTTTTATGGCGTTAGCAACTTCATCTATAGTTATAGGCTCATCCAAACTGCTTTTTTGATTCTGAGATAACTCAGGTAAGGTTGTTTTTGAGAAGAAGGATTCAGCCTCTGTAGGATTAAATTCATTGTTTGTCTTGTATAAAGTTGCGAGATGTGAGTGAAATTTATGGACTATTTTAACTGGATTACAAGTGTAAACATTTTTTGATAATTTCAAACGTATTGGTTTGAAAGATTTGTTAGTTGAATTTAATGCCCGAGCCAAATATGTACCTGGTTTGTTTGTATTCATGTAGAAATTGTGTTTGGAGCGTTTGAGGGATTTATCAACTGACTCAGTGAGAAATAGATCTAGATTTTTCCAGATGAGATTTTGTACTCTGAGATGGATTATCTTGAAATGATATGTAGGCTGCATTAAAATTGAGTTCTAGTTTTTTTGCTAGATTTTTGCATTCCCGTTTAAATAGTGCCATTTGTCTTTGTATTGTACCACGCAAGACAGGCTTATGAGCTTCCCACAGTGTTATTGGGGAGATGTCTGTTATATTATTAATTGATATGTATTCCTTTAAAGCTTGTTCAATGGCCATCTGATGTAGTGGGTGTTTGAGCATTATGTCCGGTAAGTACCACGTTGGGTCATGCGCTTTTGGTATGGCTGAGGCTATAGTAGTGTATACTGCATTATGGTCAGACCACGGTATCGGAATTATATCTGATGCAATAATTTCTGGTATCATTCCTATTGTTAGAAAAATATGATCTATTCTGGTGAAGGTTTGATGAGGGTGCGAGAAATAAGTGAATTTCTTTTTCATTGGGTTACTTTCTCTCCACGAATCTACCAGATTGTATTTGGAAAGAAGTTGAGAAAAAGGTAATCTAGAGGTTTTTTTGGATGGTGTAAAAGGTGATTTATCTAGAAATGGGAGGAGGACCTGGTTCGAATCCCCACACATTATCACTGTTCCTATTTTGTGTGTATTAATCACTTGTAATATATGTGAGAGGAATGGTGTAGGTTGTTTGTTAGGAGCGTAGTAGGAAATCACCGTGATTGCTGTATCCATTATATAACCCATGAGTATCAGGTATCTACTTTCTGGGTCTTTAATTTCTGATGATAAGGTGAATGGTGTGGATCGGTGAAATGCAATTAGAGTTCCCCTTTGCTTGGCACAGGCAGAAGCCGTGTAAATTTGTTGATAAAAAGGAGAAATATATTTTGGAGTAGAA
Source organism: Lithobates clamitans (assembly GCA_037952925.1). Classification (NCBI taxonomy): domain Eukaryota; kingdom Metazoa; phylum Chordata; class Amphibia; order Anura; family Ranidae; genus Lithobates; species Lithobates clamitans. The sequence continues at coordinate 4,366,374 of JBBGZY010000025.1, read as the reverse complement.
TCTTTGGTGAAGTGTGTTTCTTGCAGGCATACTATGTGAGCCTTCTTGTTATGAAAAGTACGGAAGGCTTTGGTCCTTTTTTGAGGGACATTTATTCCCTGAACATTCAGGGAAAGTATATTCAGTGGTGCCATGGCAACAGATCAAATAGTTTTGACTCACTTTTTGTTATGCAGAGCTGACTGCGCAGATCAACCTGTGTGGACTGAAGAGATGAATAGATAGAAAAGAAACCAGTGAATTCTGGAGTAAAGAGTAAACAAAAAACATATGAGATTAGATGATACATTGTATAAGTTATTTTTTGCAAGTAATCACAATTTACCCGTGAAAGAGAGTAAATATCTCTCTCACTAATTTAGCCACTAAGTGTGAGATTGAATTATACTGTCTTCACTGTACCTATTGATTTGACATACTTTGGATGATCATTGTACATTATCTGTCTTAAGCTAATGTAACTTGTTTTATATTTTTGTTTGTTCAGAACAAATAAATAAACTTTACGTTAAAAGAAAAAAAAAATATCTCTCTCAGGGGAATAAGTGCCTTCGTCACACTCCCACATAATATGGTTGGGAGAATGAGGAGGACTAATGGGGGTACACGGATCTTCCGCTTACAGGAGAGAAGTGCTATGTCAAAAGACATCAAAATGATGTTTCATTAATTGGAGTGCAGAATATAGTTTTTATTAAGTGTTCTTGCATAGCAAGACCACTTACTGTTATCTCACATATATATTATTAGTGGGAATGCTTTAGCAGTCCCACTATTGTTATTAGTGGGAATGCTTTAGCAGTCCCACTATTGTTGTTCGATTTTATTTATTTTTAATCTTCTTAATTTTAATTTTATTCCGTACGTTTTTCGGTAATGCGTAACTTCTGCATACTTTCAGCTATTAAAACCATTCAACTATCAAAATGTTCGTCTCTTTTAGCTGAGGTGTGCTCTTTTTCAACTTTTTTTCTACCATTTATACTTTTTAAAATATTAAGCTTTTTATCACTTTTTTTTAACATTGAAGTCAATGGGAGCATGCTTGAAATCCTTAAATTTTTCTTCCGCTCCCAAAAGTTTCAGCTCCTTCATACTTTCACCTAGAGACACCAAACAAACTTTAAAATGTTCACAAAATATTCAGCTATCTGGCTATATCTTTTCAGTTTGATATCTTTTACAGTTTTTGAGAAAAAGCTTTTTGTTTAGAGGTCATTTCAAGAAATTTTAGCCATTAATCAGAGTGTACTGTGTGTGTTTTGTTGCCATGGTTACCAAAGCTTCTGTTATACACAGGGGGGGAGGTGGCTGGAGCATCTCAGCTCTGATTAGAGCCCAGGGGAGGGGACAAAAGCTGAAAAATCAGAACATGATTTCTAAACTGCCGCCACTCCCTCATTTTCAAGCCCACCTACACAAATCTTATATCAAAACGTTCAGCTATCCCTGCTGCCACTAAACATGTCCACGGCTAAGCCATAGTCCTGATAGTTTTCACAATATGACCATTTGTTTGCAACTCACACCGTCCATTGACATTCATTGAAACTACACTGTAGCCCCTTCAAATTTGAAGGGCAATTTCTAAACTGCGACCGTGCCTTCAATTTTAATATTTCAGAGACATACTATGTATCAAAATCTAGGTCTGGGTCTTGTGATTCTCACAATATAAAGATCTTCACTGTAGGATGTATAGTTTTTAAAATACGGCCATTTGTTTAGAGGTCGTTTCAGGAAATTTTAGCCATTAATCAGAGTGTACTGTGTTTGTTTTGTTGTCATGGTTACCAAAGCTTCTGTTATACACAGGGGGGGAGGTGGCTGGAGCATCTCAGCTTAGATTACAGAGCCCGGGGGAGGGGACAGACACACCACATACTGATTTATAATAGAGGAATATGATGGGGCAGTTTTGATGGGGTCATTCTGATGGGGCAGTTTTGATGGTGGCAATATGATGGGGCAGTTTTGATGGTGGCAATATGATGGGGCTGTTTTGATAGGGCAATATGATGGGGCTGTTTTGATGGTGGCAATATGATGGTGCAGTTTTGATGGGGCAATTCTGATGGGACAGTTTTGATGGTAATATGATGGGGGCAATTTTGCTGGGGGCCGTTTTAGCAATTCAGCATTCCCACGCATTTTCCCCAGGAAATGCATTTTCTAGTTAGTGGGAATGCTTTAGCAGTCCCACTATTGTTATTCGATTTTATTTATTTTTAATCTTCTTAATTAGTGGGAATGCTTTAGCAGTCCCACTATTGTTATTCGTTTTTTTAGTGGGACTGCTTCAGCAGTCCCACTATTGTTATTCGATTTTATTTATTTTTAATTTTAATTTTATTCCGTACGTTTTTCGGTAATGCGTAACTTCTGCATACTTTCAGCTATTAAAACCATTCAACTATCAAAATGTTCGTCTCTTTTAGCTGAGGTGTGCTCTTTTTCAACTTTTTTTTCTACCATTTATACTTTTTAAAATATTAAGCTTTTTATCACTTTTTTTTAACATTGAAGTCAATGGGAGCATGCTTGAAATCCTTAAATTTTTCTTCCGCTCCCAAAAGTTTCAGCTCCTTCATACTTTCACCTAGAGACACCAAACAAACTTTAAAATGTTCACAAAATATTCAGCTATCTGGCTATATCTTTTCAGTTTGATATCTTTTACAGTTTTTGAGAAAAAGCTTTTTGTTTAGAGGTCATTTCAGGAAATTTTAGCCATTAATCAGAGTGTACTGTGTGTGTTTTGTTGCCATGGTTACCAAAGCTTCTGTTATACACAGGGGGGGAGGTGGCTGGAGCATCTCAGCTCTGATTACAGAGCCCGGGGAGGGGACAAAAGCTGAAAAATCAGAACATGATTTCTAAACTGCCGCCACTCCCTCATTTTCAAGCCCACCTACACAAATCTTATATCAAAACGTTCAGCTATCCCTGCTGCCACTAAACATGTCCACGGCTAAGCCATAGTCCTGATAGTTTTCACAATATGACCATTTGTTTGCAACTCATGCCGTCCATTGACATTCATTGAAACTACACTCTAGCCCCTTCAAATTTGAAGGGCAATTTCTAAACTGCGACCGTGCCTTCAATTTTAATATTTCAGAGACATACTATGTATCAAAATCTAGGTCTGGGTCTTGTGATTCTCACAATATAAAGATCTTCGCTGTAGGATGTATAGTTTTTAAAATACGGCCATTTGTTTAGAGGTCATTTCAGGAAATTTTAGCCATTAATCAGAGTGTACTGTTAGTGTTTGTTTTGTTGCCATGGTTACCAAAGCTTCTGTTATACACAGGGGGGAGGTGGCTGGAGCATCTCAGCTCTGATTACAGAGCCCGGGGGAGGGGGACAGACACACCATGTACTGATTTATAATAGAGGAATATGATGGGGCAGTTTTGATGGGGTAATTCTGATGGGGCAGTTTTGATGGTGGCAATATGATGGGACAGTTTTGATGGCAATATGATGGGGGCAATTTTGCTGGGGGCCGTTTTAGCAATTCAGCATTCCCACGCATTTTCCCCAGGAAATGCATTTTCTAGTTATTAGTGGGAATGCTTTAGCAGTCCCACTATTGTTATTTGATTTTATTTATTTTTAAACTTAATTTTAATAATTTTATTCCGTACGTTTTTCGGTAATGCGTAACTTCTGCATACTTTCAGCTATTAAAACCATTCAACTATCAAAATGTTCGTCTCTTTTAGCTGAGGTGTGCTCTTTTTCAACTTTTTTTCTACCATTTATACTTTTTAAAATATTAAGCTTTTTATCACTTTTTTTTAACATTGAAGTCAATGGGAGCATGCTTGAAATCCTTAAATTTTTCTTCCGCTCCCAAAAGTTTCAGCTCCTTCATACTTTCACCTAGAGACACCAAACAAACTTTAAAATGTTCACAAAATATTCAGCTATCTGGCTATATCTTTTCAGTTTGATATCTTTTACAGTTTTTGAGAAAAAGCTTTTTGTTTAGAGGTCATTTCAAGAAATTTTAGCCATTAATCAGAGTGTACTGTGTGTGTTTTGTTGCCATGGTTACCAAAGCTTCTGTTATACACAGGGGGGGGAGGTGGCTGGAGCATCTCAGCTCTGATTAGAGCCCAGGGGAGGGGACAAAAGCTGGAAAATCAGAACATGATTTCTAAACTGCCGCCACTCCCTCATTTTCAAGCCTACCTACACAAATCTTATATCAAAACGTTCAGCTATCCCTGCTGCCACTAAACATGTCCACGGCTAAGCCATAGTCCTGATAGTTTTCACAATATGACCATTTGTTTGCAACTCACGCCGTCCATTGACATTCATTGAAACTACACTCTAGCCCCTTCAAATTCGAAGGGCAATTTCTAAACTGCGACCGTGCCTTCAATTTTAATATTTCAGAGACATACTATGTATCAAAATCTAGGTCTGGGTCTTGTGATTCTCACAAAATAAAGATCTTCGGAATAGAGGAATATGATGGGGCAGTTTTGATAGGGCAATTCTGATGGGGCAGTTTTAATGGGGCAATTATGATGGGGCAGTTTTGATGGTGGCAATATGATGGGGCAGTTTTGGTGGGGCAATTATGATGGGGCAGTTTTGATGGTGGCAATATGATGGGGCAGTTTTGATAGGGCAACTCTGATGGGGCAGTTTTGATGGTGGCAATATGATGGGGCAATTCTGATGGGGCAGTTTTGATGGTGGCAATATGATGGGGCTGTTTTGAAAGGGCAATTCTGATGGGGCAGTTTTGATGGTGGCAATATGATGGGGCAGTTTTGATTGGGCAATTCTGATGGGGCAGTTTTGATGGGGCAATTCTGATGGGGCAGTTTTGATGGTGGCAATATGATGGGGCAGTTTTGATGGGACAATTCTGATGGGGCAGTTTTGATGGCAGTTTTTGAAAAAAAAATATATTTTTGAAAAAAAAATATATTTTTGAAAAAAAAAAAATATTTTTGAAAAAAAAAAAATATTTTTGGAAAAAAAAAAATATTTTTGGAAAAAAAAATTACTTTAAAAATAAAAATAATTTCGAAAAAAAAAATTATGTTCGAAAAACAAAATTACTTTTGAAAAAAAAAATTACTTTTGAAAAAAAAATTCATTTTTGAATAGAAAAAAAATCATTTTTGAATAAAAAAAATTCATTTTTGAATAAAAAAAATTCATTTTTGAAAAAAAAAAAATTCATTTTTGAAAAAAATGTTCAGCTCTTTCAGCTAATGATGGAACTTTTTTACTACTATTTATACTTTTTAAAATATTAAGCTTTTTAACACTTTTCACAGTTACTCAAGCCACTCCACCCAGTTACTCCGCCCACTCCAGTTGTAGAGGCAAGAACACTTTCACAATTTCCCCAGAAATTGTACCTTTTCTAGTTGACATTTATTATTCCAGGGTGGTTGTATATGGTTAGTCTTGCCCTAGGCTAAATAATTCAGTTAGAAAGGTACTGTTAATAACTTTGGTATTGATGAAGATAGTTTGAATTATTTTGGGATTCTAACCCTTTTAGAGTAAACAATTACATATTTTATTCATATGTAACTGTTTAGATATGTTAACTCATAAAATTGAGGTTGTATTGCTTCAGATTAGAATAAACAAAAACATAATTCTAGGAACTAGTTAGGTAATAATATATTTGTTTTAAGAAAGGAAAGAAAAAGCTTCCATTACTTCTGGATTATTGAACATATTTGTCCTAAAAAGTAATAAATCTATTGTTATTACCTGAAAATATATAACTGAACAAGAATTTCCTTATTTCACTTATATATTCTAAGGCTATATGAATCAGAAGTAATAAGAAATATAACTGGAATGTAACATGATCCCACACAGTGTGTGACTATCAGAATGCAGTTACATTCAGTTATAAATACAGTTTTTTTTTATAGAGAACCATCTCTTAGTATAATAAATGAAGAGATATCAGGAATTAGGATGTCAGTCCATTGAATCTTCTTGGTCCATGGATGATGTGGCATAACGGCCTCTTTTGTGAGAATGATGATTCCCATTTTGTTCTGATATTTTCTGGGTGCTGCCTGAAGGTGAAGATGATGCCATTCTTCTGCGTGTGGGAGAGTTGCTGCTTGTGGGTTCTGTCAGATTTAATTTTAAAAGGGTTTGTTGTAGTTCATCTGCTGATCTGCTTCTGTAAATTGTACCTTGGTAGTTAAATCTGACTGAAAAGGGGAAGCCCCATTGATACATAATGTGGCGTTGCTTTTCCATTAGTTGGGGTTTCATGGATCGTCTTTTAGTAATAGTAAGTTGGGATAGGTCAGCAAAAATTTGATAATTGTGTCCTTGAAAATTAAGTTCCTTTTTTTCTCTTGCAGCAATTAGTATTTGTTCTTTCGTTCTGTAATAATGAAATTTTGTGATTATATCACGTGGGGGTCCATCTTTCTTTTTGGCTGTGAGGGCTCTGTGTACTCTGTCCAGTTCTAAACGTTCAATAGGGATATCTGGCTTTAGTTCTTGTAATAGAGCAGTAATAGTAGATTGCAGGTCTGTCACAGTTTCAGGTATTCCCCTTATGCGCAAGTTTGAACGTCTGGCTCTATTTTCGTAATCTTCGAGCTTAGTTTGAAGTATTAAATTCTCTTCTTTTAATTGTTCCAATTCTGTTATATTTACTTGGGTTGTAATTTCAATTTCATCCATTTTTTTTTCTAAGGCTGCGGTGCGGTTTCCCAGCTCTCTTATTTCTTTGGTTAGGCTTTTTGTTATTTGGTCTGAGGTTTGTTTTAAAGCCTTATGAAGCATCTTTTCAAATTGTAATAATATTACTGGGGATGCTGAGGAAGCTTGTGGAGAAGTTTGTGAGAGGATTTGTTCTGTATCTGACTCAAATGGAGAGTCTTGCTGTGACATTTTCTGTCTGTGAGAGCGCCTTGATGCTGTATCTTGTGAGGTGACTGGAGCTGCTTTAGTTGCAGTGAGTGCCTGTGAGCTCTTTGTGAGGTGATTTTTATTTCTGCCACGGTTTCCTCCCAGTACCATATTTCCTGCCCAAACTTTCACAGTTTGTTCCCTGGGGCAAAAAGGTTCAAATGGATACCTTTTGAGCCTGCAGGCTCCGCTTTGTCCTTCTCTTCTCTCCTCAGCGGTGTGAAGCTCTAACAATGCATGTCTGCTCCGTTAGGCTCCGCCCATCTCCCCCCTAGTATTGCATATTTTAAGAAATAGATACAATATGGAAATAAGTACAGCGCTGCGCCAAACAATATTAAAAGAGAAAGAAAATTGTAGTATACAGTTAGCAGCTGACACACCTCTAGACACAGGTAAAGGCAAAAAATAGTAAAAAAATGTAGTGTAGCGCTATGTGTATATAAAGATTATAAGTATAACATAAATAAACAGTGAATCCATTCGTCCTTTGCGGGACAAAAACAGTATTGAAACACTAGGTGATACAAATTGGCATTTGGAAGTGACTACAGTAAATACAGTACCTGACCGCGAGATTGTGTTTCCAGCGCGATAGCATCACGCTGGTTCTCGGCGACAGGGTACTGTGCATGTTGCGCTGGCTCACTCATCAGGAAAGGAAAACTTTGTTTTCCTCCCGCGATGAGTGACAGGCAGTGCTGACAGCTGTCTGGTATGAATCCTGAGGCGGGAACACCGCGCCAAATTTTAAATGAAAAAAACAGCGTGGGTTCCCCCCCAGGGGCATACCAGGCCCTTAGGTCTGGCATGGATTGTAAGGGGAACCCCCTACGCCAAAAAATTGGCGTGGGGGTCCCCCCAAAATCCATACCAGACCCTTATCCGAGCACACAGCCCGGCCGGCCAGGGAAGGGGGTGGGGACGAGCGAGCGCCCCCCCTCCTGAGCCGTACCAGGCCGCATGCCCTCAACATGGGGGGTGGGTGCCTTGGGGGAGGGGGGCGCCCTGCGGGGCCCCCCCACCCCAAAGCACCTTGTCCCCATGTTGATGAGGACAAGGGCCTCTTCCCGACAACCCTGGTCGTTGGTTGTCGGGGTCTGCGGGCGGGGGGCTTATCGGAATCCAGGAGCCCCCTTTAATAAGGGGGCCACCAGATCCCGGCCCCCCACCCTGTGTGAATGAGTTTGGGGTACATGGTACCCCTACCCATTTACCTAGGGAAAAGTGTCAATATAAAAAAAAACACAGTACACAGGTTTTAGGAGTAATTTATTAGTCAGCTCCGGGGTCTTCTTCCAACTTCGGGGGGTCTCCTTCCGCCTTTCCCGGTGTTCGGCCTCTTCTCCGGGCCCCACCGCTATCTTCTTCCAGCTCTATTGCCAGCGAGGGGCCCGGTCTGCTGCCGCTGTCTTGTCGCCGCTGTCTCGCCGCCACTGTCTCGCCGCTTCTTCTCTTCTTCCCCGATGTTGACACGACGCTCTCTCCGGCTCGAATGCTGTGTGCGAGCTGCGGAGCCATTTATATAGGCGGTGACCCCGCCCCCTTACGACGTCATGGTCCCAGCATGCGCAGGGACTCTGGGGTCACGCCCCCTTATGACGCTAGAGTCCCTGCGCATGCTGGGACCATGACGCCGTAAGGGGGCGGGGTCACCGCTTACATAAATGGCTCCGCAGCTCGCACACAGCATTCGAGCCGGAGAGAGCGTCGTATCAACATCGGAGAAGAAGCGGCGAGACAGCGGCGGCGAGACAGCGGCGGCGAGACAGCGGCGACAAGACAGCGGCAGCAGACCGGGCCCCTCGCTGGCAATAGAGCTGGAAGAAGATAGCGGTGGGGCCCGGAGAAGAGGCCGAACACCGGGAGAAGGCGGAAGGAGACCCCCCGAAGTTGGAAGAAGACCCCGGAGCTGACTAATAAATTACTCCTAAAACCTGTGTACTGTGTTTTTTTTTTATATTGACACTTTTCCCTAGGTAAATGGGTAGGGGTACCATGTACCCCAAACTCATTCACACAGGGTGGGGGGCCGGGATCTGGGGGCCCCCTTATTAAAGGGGGCTCCCGGATTCCGATAAGCCCCCCACCCGCAGACCCCGACAACCAACGGCCAGGGTTGTCGGGAAGAGGCCCTTGTCCTCATCAACATGGGGACAAGGTGCTTTGGGGTGGGGGGGCCCCGCAGGAGCATCAAAAGAGGCTTACCAGAATCAGATGACTTGAAAAGACATACGTCTTACAAGTCTAAGAAAGCTTAATGACCACCAGGTCTGGCGAGATGAATCGTCAGATTATCCTCGGCTTCCAAAAGGGGGGAGGGGTCTCACCACAGCTTCAAAAGTCCCCAAGACAGTCCAACAAGCCCAATGGATGTTTCAAATATCATGCAAGAAAAAAAGCTCACATGGCATGATAACGTTTAAAAACATCAAGCTGAGGATAATCTTGACGATTCATATCGCCAGACCTGGTGGTCATTAAGCTTTCTTAGACTTGTAAGACGTATGTCTTTTCAAGTCATTTGATTCTGGTAAGCCTCTTTTGATGCTCTGGTGATGGTCCTACCACTTATTTAGACCCTCCACCCATCTGTGATTTCTTACCTATTTTTTCATCTGCCAGAAGTGAACAAGTTTGTTTATGAGGAAACCCTGGGAGTTTTCTATTTTTCAAGCACTCAACTCTTATGGACTTTTGGTGGTGGTTTTCTATTCCACTAGTCATTACCAATATAATTGTCAAATTCTCATGGACTATATTATTTGATTTGCCACATATGTACGTTTTTTAGACTTATTACGTAATTTTATATTACTGATTCACATTACTTATTTACTGTAGTCACTTCCAAATTTTAATTTGTATCACCTAGTGTTTCAATACTGTTTTTGTCCCGCAAAGGACGTACGGATTCACTGTTTATTTATGTTATACTTATTACCTATATATACACATAGCGCTACACTACATTTTTTTACCATATTTTAAGAAATCAAGTGGATTTACAAGCATAACAATGGACAGGATGGCAGGAGGTGTGAAACAATTACCGATTTAGGCTGTAATGTGTATAGCTGTAATTGAGTCAGTGTTAAGTCGCTTGCTGCTCTGTTCAGCACAGTGTGAACAGAACTGACAACACTAATAGGTTTCACAGCTGTAGTTTAGATGAGCTCCAAGCTTCAGTGATGGAAACAAATCAAAATAAAGTTTCTATTAACTTCCATAAAGCCAGAAGTCAGGCAGATATCCAAGCTACAGCAATGTGCTACCTATAGAAGCTTACTTAAACCTTAAACATCAGGGTTGAAAACAAATATATTGCTGTACGCTGAGTACACTTAATCTTAATCAGATTTTATATTTGATCAGGCTGGGTTCACACATGCTTGGCTGCGGTTTGCAGTCTGGAGTCCAGTGCATTTCTGTTCAGTTCAGGTGCAATTCGGGTGCAAATTTTAACCTGAATTCGCACCTGAACTGGACACACAAATGCACAGGACCCTTTTTCAAACCACACCCCCCCCCCCCAGACATGTGTGAACCGGCTCCATTGAAAGCATTCACATGTTATGCAAATTTGTGAAATGGGTGCGGTTAAAAATGCATCCAATCCGCATATATGTGAACCCAGCCTCAGAGTTAAGTATTAAATATTAAGCAGGGGTGTGCCTAGAGCATGGGGCGGATCCCATATCTACCCCCTGCCCCCTCCCCAACTTTAAAATGTAAAAACACCCACAAAAATTTGTAGTGTTTGCAAGAATATTTATTGCACAAATTTCACAGCCCCTATCACAGTCCCCCCTGCAGTCTGCCCCCCCCATCTCTCTAATGACAGTGCCCTCTTTTACTCTCTGCCTCCCCTAAACAGTCCTACCTTTGGCAAAAACAGATAGCTAATACTATTAGCAATGTGTTTACATTTAAGTAAGAAATTGCAGCCATACTACAGGAGATGGTTAGAGACTGAGGACATGATACAAGATGGGCAGAGACTGCAGACATGATAGGGGAGATGGTCAGAAACTAAGGACATGATACAAGAGATGGTCAGAGACTGCAGACATGATAACTGAGATGGTCAGAGACTGCAGACATGATACAAGAGATGGTCAGAAACTGCAGACATGATACAAGAGATGGTCAGAGACTGCAGACATACTACAAAGGTTTGTGTGCTGCCCCCGCCCCCGCCCCCCCCCCCCCAAAAAAAAATTGAGCACCAGCCGCCACTGCTCCACAAGGTTATATTTTTAACAGTTGGTACAGAGACTAATTACAGAAGGAGAATTAATCACCCCATTCTGGTAAGTTTCTGAAGATTAACATCAAAGAAACTCTATTTAAAATGGGAACTCCAGAATACTGGAACCTACTAAAATTAGTGTTTGTTAGCCGGATTACTCATTCTTCTTGTCTCAACAGTTGATTAGCTGCATACAATAGGCAAAATTAGACTGATCCCTTAATCCTTCCCCATAGCCTTTTTTACACCTGCTGGAGACAGTATTTCTCACAACTAGGGATAAGCTTTATGTTCGGGTCAAACATGAGTTCGACTCGAACATTGGCTGTTCGCCAGTTCGCCGAACAACGAACAATTTGGGGTGTTCGTGGCAAATTCGAAAGCCGCGGAACACCCTTTAAAAGTCTATGGGAGAAATCAAAAGTGCTAATTTTAAAGGCTTATATGCATGGTATTGTCATAAAAAGTGTTTGGGGACCTGGGTCCTGCCCCAGGGGACATGTATCAATGCAAAAAGAAGTTTTAAAAATGGCTGTTTTTTCAGGAGTAGTGATTTTATTAATGCTTAAACAATAAAAGTATAATATTCCTTTAAATTTCATACCTGGGGGGGGTGTCTATAGTATGCCTGTAAAGGGAGCACAGTCTGACAGTCAGCTTAGAACAGTCTGACAGCAAAATGACATTTCAAAGGAAAAAAAGTCATTTAAAACTACTCGCAGTTATTAATGAATTGTTGGTCCGACAATACACATAAGAGTTCATTGATAAAAATGGCATGGGATGCGTGGGGGTCCTCCTAAATTCCATACCAGGTCTGGTATGGATTTAAAGGGGAACCCTGCACCAAAATTTTAAATAAAATGGCGTGGGGTCCCCCTAAAAATCCATACCAGCCCCTTATCTGACCATGCAACCTGGCAGGCCGCAGGAAAAGAGGGGGGACGAGCGCCCCCCCCCTCCTGAACCATACCAGGCCACATGCCCTCAACATTGGCTAGGTGCTTTGAGGTAGCCCCCCAAAACATTGTCCCCATCCTGGCAGGCCGCAGGAAAAGAGGGGGGGCGAGAGAGCACCCCCCTCCTAAACTGTACAAGGCCACATGCCCTCAACATTGGGAGGGTGCTTTGAGGTAGCCCCCCAAAGCACCTTGTTGATGGGGAGAAGGGCCTCATTCCCACAACCCTTGCCCGGTGGTTGTGGGGGTCTGCGGGTGGGGGGCTTATCAGAATCTGGAAGCCCCCTTTAACAAGGGGACCCCCAGATCCCGGCCCCCCCGTGTGAATTGGTAATGGGGTACAAATGTACCCCCTACCATTTCACAAAAAGAGTCAAAAAGGTTAAAAAACACAAGAGACGGTTTTTGACAAGTTTTTTTTTAATTTCCCTCATCTTCTTTCTTCTGGTCTTCCTTCGGTGTTCTTCTTCTTCCTCCATCTTCTTCTTCTCCATCTTCTTCTTCCTCCGCTCTTCTCGTCCCGCATCTTCCTCCAGGCTTCTTCTCCGCTCCGTCCGCACGATCTGCCTCAGTGGGAGTCCTCCTGTGGCTTTTCCCGTGTTGTCAGAGGGGGCGGGGTCACCTGGGTACATAAACGGGTGACCCAGCCCCCCTCTGACAACATGGGGAAAGCCACAGGGAATTTCCCCGTGCATCAGAGGAGGGCGGGGTCCCGGGTGGCCCCGCCCTCTGTTATATGAGGAATGTCAGAAGAACCAAAGCATCACATGGTGGAAGACTCTCAGTGAGGCGGATCGTGCGGATGGAGAAGAAGCCTGGAGGAAGATGTGGGATGAGAAGAGCGGAGGAAGAAGAAGATGGAGTAGAAGAAAATGAAGAAGATGTAGGAAGAAAATGAACACCGAAGGAAGACCAGAGGAAAGACGATGAAAGAAGAAGAAATTAATAAAGGACTTGTCAAAAACCGTCTTTTGTGCTTTTTAACCTTTTTGACACTTTTTTGTGAAATGGTAGGGGTACATCTGTACCCCATTACCAATTCACACGGGGGGGCTGGGATCTGGGGGTCCCCTTGTTAAAGGGGGCTTCCAGATTCCGATGAGCCCCCTGCCTGCAGACCCCCACAACCACCAGGCAAGGGATGTGGGGATGAGGCCCTTCTCCCCATCAACAAGGTGCTTTGGGGGGCTACCTCAAAGCACCCTCCCAATGTTGAGGGCATGTGGCCTTGTACAGTTTAGGAGGGGGTGCTCTCTCGCCCCCCCTCTTTTCCTGCGGCCTGCCAGGTTGCGTGCTCGGATAAGGGTCTGGTATGGATTTTTGGGGGGACCCACGCCATTTTTTTTATTTTGGTGCAGGGATCCCCTTAAAATCCATACCAGACCTGAAGGGCCTGGTATGGAATTTAGGCAGACCCCCACGCATTTTCTTTTTTTGTATTTTGGTTCGGGGTTCCCCTGGGGGGAAATCACATGCCGTTTTTATCAATGAACTTTTATGTGTATCGTCGGACCGACAATTCATTAATAGCCGCGAGAGTAGTTTTAAATGACTTTTTTTCCTTTGAAATGTCATTTTGCTGTCAGACTGTTCTAAACATGGGAAACACGCGCCCCTTTACAGGCATACTATAGACACCCCCCAGGTACGAAATTTAAAGGAATATTACACTTTTATTGTTTCACTTTAAGCATTATTAAAATCACTGCTCCCGAAAAAACAGCCGTTTTTAAAACTTCTTTTTGCATTGATACATGTCCCCTGGGGCAGGACCCAGGTCCCCAAACACTTTTTATGAGAATAACTTGCATATAAGCCTTTAAAATGAGCACTTTTGACTATTCATGTTCGTGTCCCATAGACTTTAACAGTGTTCACGTGTTCAAATGAATTTTTTGCCTGTTCGCAAGTTCTGCTGCGAACTGAACCGGGGGGGTGTTCGGCTCATCCCTACTCACAACACATATAATTTCAGAAGATTTCTCATAGTAACTATATGATTTTCTATACCTTTTTACAATGTTAGCTAAACATTTCTCTATGCTCCAATAAACACTCAAATCATACTTTGTACTTTCTTACTTAAAGTGGAAGAAAAGCATATGTCCAACTATTTCTAAAAATATTCCCTTCCCCCTTCTCTCATCTATCTTGCCTAATCTGTATAAAAAAATGTGTATATTTACCTATTTTTAATCTGCTCTGGTTTGGTCACATGATCATGCTCTGGCTTCTCTGTTAGTGAGCAGCTGCTGCAGGGAAGAGGAGGAAGAGCCAACAACGGCTGGGCTATGGAAGTCTATAGGTGATTTCACGGCTCCTGGAATTCCTAGCTGTTGAGTGTTTCCTTGACAAGAGCTGCAGGATCACAAGACCGAGGAGAAAGAGAGAGGCTATACAGGTTAGGCAGGATAAGTAGGAGGAGGAGAGGGGAGGGAACTTTTAAAATTAGAAAATTAGAATTATAGGGCGTACACACGGTCGAACTTTGTTCGGACATTCCGACAACAAAGTCCTAGGATTTTTTCCGACGGATGTTGGCTCAAACTTGTTTTGTCTACACACGGTCGCACAAAGTTGTCGGAAAATCCGATCTTTCTAAACGCGATGACGTAAAACACGTACGTCGGGACTATAAACGGGGCAGTGGCCAATAGCTTTCATCTCTTTATTTATTCTGAGCATGCGTGGCACTTTGTCCGTCGGATTTGTGTACACACAATTGGAATTTCCGACAACGGATTTTGTTGTCGGAAAATTTTATCTCCTGCTCTCCAACTTTGTGTGTCGGAAAATCCGATGGAAAATGTCCGATGGAGCCCACACACGGTCGGAATTTCCGACAACACGCTCCGATCGGATATTTTCCATCGGAAAATCCGACCGTGTGTACGGGGCATTAGACTTTTCTTCCATTTTAAATTGCTGTAATTCTTTTAACTAATTCTGCCTTTATTAACTCATGGTGACAGCTCCCAAATGTCCCTCATTTGAAAGAACTGTCCCTCATTTGTAGTCAAATCCCTTTGTCCCTCTTTCCTCCTCGATTGTCAATGTTTTTGATCTGATATATAGACTTCTAATAAATGAATGCATTATTTAATTACCAAGGATGTTATGCTATACTAAACCGTTCTTTTTACCTCTGAATTATTGCATTTGTTTTAAAAACCAATATAAAGAAAACATTGTGGTGGAAAATTCTCTTGGATATTTAACAAATTATTTTTTTATTAATATTAATTCCTTATGATTCATGTAAGGTGGCAGGAATGTGTTGTTTGTCTAAGTATATAGGGTGTCCCACTTTCTCATTTCAGAAAGGTGGGAGGTTTACATGGTCACTAAGCTAATACTTGCTCATGTACACTCTGGAGAAAAGAGTGCAGCCATGTAGGCCAATAGGCAATGTCCAATAACTTCCAATACATGGATTATGTAACTGACCTATTTGCAGAAAAACTCTTGCACTCTCTACACTATCTTTTTAAATTAATTTGTTTTGGGGTTTTTTTTGCAATAAATTTGCTGTACTCCAAATCCATTTTTACATAAAAATGTAAACATTACTTGAACTGCACCTATGCACATTTTGAAAAAAAACAGATGCTTTTGTCTTTTATTTAAAGTTTTAAAGGTATGGCTCACTGACGTTTAGAATTGTGAACTGGTCAAAGCCAAGGGAAATTCTGTCTGAATAAGGTTGAATATAATAGATTGGAAAGCGGAAGGATTGATTTACTGAAAAAGTAGAGGCTGTTTACTATGGAAATTCACATAACCCAGTCAAAATAGACTGTTTGCTTTAGTTAGCCAAAGCATGACATGTTAGGTATCTATTAACTCAGCGTAACATCATTTTTCACATTATACAAAAAATTGACTGTTTCGTTTTTTTTCATTTATGAAAGTGTCTTTTTTTCCCCAAAAAAATGCATTTTGAAAGAGCGCTGCGCAAATACCGTGTGACATAAAATATTGCAGCAATCATCATTGTATTCTCTAAGGTCTTTGCTAAAAAAATGCATATAATGTTTGGGGGTTCTAAGTAATTTTCTAGCATTTTAACTTGTAAGCAACAAATGTCAGAAATAGGCTTAGGCGTGAAAGGGTTAAACTACAAAATATTAGTAAATACCTAATAATCCTATCAGGTCATAAGACTTGCTTGTTCAGAGAGGTTGTATGTGTTTAGGGATGCATGCAATGAATGCAGAATTCTTGTGTTTGAGGCATACATCCCCAAATGTTTACAGCCTTAAACATGGGAACCACTAGGTAAAGCGTACTGAAAATCAATTCAATTTTAAAGTTATTGTTACCCCCCAAAAAAATCATGCTCCTGTTCCTTTAAGGCACAAGCTATAACTTAGTGCTTTTGCCTAGTCACTTGCCCCTTTATATCTCCTACAGTACCTGGTTGATTCTGCCTGGTCCTGATTTCCCCTCAGAACTGACCACATTTATCATGGCTGCTGAGCCATGAGATTATCGTCAGGATACATGCCTCCATCATCTAGCTTCTCTCCTGTGTGCCTGTGTGTCTCTGCAGCTCTCTCCTCCTCCACCTCCTCTCTCCCTGTCAGCTCCATAGTGTGTAGTGAGAACACAATCTCATAGCCCCTCCCCTCTCCTCAAGCCTTCATTGACTGACTATACTATTTACCTAAAACATAAGGGGAATTTCTGCCCCTCTCACTTGGCTCTCTTAGATCGAGATACGGAGCAGAAAGAGGAGGTGACCACAAATGAGCACAAAGAAAAAAAGGCATTTTGAACTGAAAAAAAAAACACACTGCACTGCTTAATGAACAAGCTCATGGAGGCTAGATCAGTTTTAGCTATTTGAGTTTACAACCACTAACCACTTCAGTCATGGAAGTATTTACCCCCTTAATGACAAGGCCATTTTTTGCGATACGGCACTGCGTTGCCTTAACTGACAATTGTGCGGTCATGCGATGCTGTACCCAAACAAAATGGAGGTCCTTTTTTTACCACAAATAGAGCTGTCTTTTGGTGGTATTTGATCACCTCTCCGGTTTTTATTTTTTATGCTATAAACAAAAAAAGAGCGACAATTTTGAAAAAAAAACAGTATTTTTTTCTTTTTGCTATAATAAATATCCAAAAAAAAAAATTTCTTCATCATTTTAGGCTAATATGTATTCTTCTACGTATTTTTGGTAAAAAAATCACAATAAGTGTATATTGATTTGTTTGCGCAAAAGTTATAGCGTCTGCATAATAGAGGATATATTTATGGCATTTTTATTATTATTTTTTTTTTTTACTAGTAATGGTGGTGCTCAGCGATTTTTAACAGGACTTGCAACATACATATCGGATACTTTTGACACTTTTTTGGGATCAGTGACATTATTACAGTGATCAGAGCTAAATATAGCCACTGATCACTGTATAAATGACATTGTCAGGGAAGGGGTTAACACTAGGGGGCGATCCCTAGGAAGGTGTTTCTAACTGTGGGGGGAGTGGAGTGACTGGGAGTAGAGAGATATCAATGTTCTTGATCACTAGGAACAGACAATCTCTCTCTACTCCCCTCACAGAATGGGGGTCTGTTTGTTTACATTGACACATCCCCATTATTTCTCTCTGTGGAGTGATCGCTGGTGGCTGGCGGTCATCGCTGCCGCCGGCCACGCGCATCAGCTTCAGCGCGCCTGCTATAGCCATTAAATGGACCTTTGTACCGGTAAGGGACCCCCGCACCGGTATGGCGATTCGCGCAGCTGAGCCAACCTGCCACAGTATAACTGTGGCGGCTAGTCGGCAAGAGTTTAAGGCAAAGGATTATTTAAAAACATGGAGAGCTGCCCATTGCCATGAGGAACTTGTACCAATGCCTTAAGGGACACAGGAGTTTTTAGACTGCCTGGTAAAAATACTATCACCTATACTAGAAATGGACACTGGCAACAAAAAAAAAACCTATTACCAGCACAAAATAACTCTGCCCACTACCAGCATGCCTCAGTATTTTAGAAAAGTAGTACCAAGTGCCTTAACATAAACACATAGGGGTTAAACCTGTATCCCGCAATATGCTCCAAGAAAAGGAGTACAAATATCATTTTTTATTTCTTGCCAGTTTAGAGACACAGGCATTATTGGACTTTTGGAACATCCAAAAGCCAGTTTAGAGACACAGACATTATTGGACTTTTGGAACATCCAAAAGCATTCCAACAGAGGGTGAGCAACATGGCAAATGCTAGCAGGCCCAAGAAACAACAGAAAATTGGAGTCTACATGCAGCTAAAAGGGTCACCTGAAGGACCTTAAGGTTAAATCTGACATTAGATGAGGCCGACACATACACCTAAAAAAAAATATTAGAGAACATGAGAACAGATACAGGTGGTAGCCTTGCAATTAAGGAGAAAAAGTGTCTTGATGCCAAAAAGAGCAAGAAGCACTTAAAAGTTTTGTAGAGTGCAACTTGAAACCATAGAATTGGATAATGTTCTACTTGAACCCATGAGAGATGGGGGTGTGAGAGGCTGGAGCACCCATTTGGGGTTCATCTGGAATGACAAAAAGTGAATCAGTTTTTGAAAGAAGCAGTAACTGAGAAATAGTTTCTCACAGGCAAACCACATACAGTAAATCAAGGAAAATTTTACAAGGATGAACTGGACAGAGGGATCTTCTTGTAGAGTATCTGGGGGCTAGAACATAATAAAACACCACTGATTGGCCCTTTTAAGCCACATAACCTAACTACAGTTCCGAGGTCAGAAAGGTCATTATTAGTAATTGGTTGCTATACATGCAAATCCCTGCATATTCCCAATATACAGAACTAGACATAATTCTAAAATGTGAAGGTATCCAAAGGCCATTTGAAAATCTGCATTTCTGTATGTAATTTAAGGTTTTTGTTAGATAAATTTGCACGTATTTGTGCATATTTGCATGTGCGCATTTGCACGTAATCATATTCAGCCTTTCTAGCTCCCAGAATGTTTTAAACTATTTGTGCCCATACTTGGGAACGCAGACTTTTCTATTTTATTTTTTTTTTACTCGTGAATACTCAGCGCATTGTGAACAATGTGCTGCATTTTAGATGAGTGAAAAAAGTACTGAGCTTTTTCAAGCTGCGGTGTGCAAGAGGTCAAACACTGTTTCAAAAAGCCTATTCCAATTTTTACGAATGCATTCGATCTTAGGTGAGTCTGTACACAATTTGGATTTGTGAACAATATTGAGTATCTTTTTATGATTGCTTTCTAAATCTAATACCCTAACATTATTAATAACAAAATGTGAATATTTTACACATTTTTTTTTTTTTTTTTTTTTAAATTGTTTATTTAACATTTTTTCGTGACATTTATAATAACATCGTTGTCACATTCAGAATAAAAAGGAAAACATAAGGCTTCAATACTGTCTATCGCGAGTGCATGACCTTATCAGGAACCGTAGGATATCTTACACTACAACTATAAGGTTGGGAGTAACAAGTGATAAGAACCTTTGGTTATTAATTAGACGATTCTACTGTGATTACATATAGGAAAAGGAAATCTTGTTGAGGAGAATTTGCACAAACAGAGGGGTAAAGTGTGTGTTAGCCCAAGAGATATGAAATGTTTATTACCATAGACATCTATCATTTCAGCCTGTTTCATTTGTCGTACTATTGTCATCATAGTCGTCCCAAGGTTGCCAGATGAGAGAAAATTTCTGTATGGAACCTTCAACAATGGCAGTTAGGTGTTCCATTCTACGTATATCCATTAAGATGGTTAGAGTATGTGATAGGGTGGGAGGGGAAGTGGATAGCCAAAGTTTGGGGATAGTTTTTTTAGCTGCTAGTAATACGTATGACATCAGTTTCTGTTTTGTTTTGTGAAGACCTTGATAAGGAAGACCAAGTAGATAATATATGGGATCCAGGGGAACGAGGATTCCCACCAGTATCTCTAATAACCTTTGGATCTGCTCCCAAAGTTGTGTAACCAAAGAGTATTCCCAAAAGATATGAAAATGGGAACCTACTTTCTTATTACATCTCCAGCATATTTGGGATATGGACGGATCCGCCGCATGTAGTCTTTCTGGAGTTTTATACCAAAACATAAGTACTTTGTAACCTATTTCTTTGTGGGAAATACATCTGGAGCTCTTGGAGATGGAGATCCAAATCTTGTCCCAGTCTAGGAGAGATATGTCATGTTGGAGAATCTGTGACCATTTTTTCATATAATAATGCGTATCTACTTTTAGGGGGTTGGCCTCATGGAGTATTCTATAAATGGTGGATATCAGTTGGGGTTCATGAGGGCCTGTAGCACAAAGCATTTCGAATTGGGTAGGTTTATCTAAAGATAGTGTGGGGTTTTTGGTAGAAAAGAAGTGTTTGATTTGGAGGTATGAATAAAATATTGTTTTGGGTAATTGGTATTGTTTGTTAAGGTCCTCAAAGGATAGTAAGTGTCTTGTAGCTGGATTGACTAGCTGTCGTAGTTGAAAAATCCCGGCCTTAGTCCAGGGCATCATACGTTCATAGGACAGACTGTCTGGGATGTCTGGGTTAAAAAGAATATTAGTGAGAGGTGAACTTGTGGATGAAAGTGAGTATTTAGCGGAGCATTTCTTCCATATTGCCAGTGTAAAGAGCATTGGGGCCAGGCATAGAGTTCTCAGCTGGGGCATATATTTGGCCGTGGACGGCCAGAGCATGTAGCACGGATGTACTGGGGCTGTTATGCTCATTTCTATGTCCGCCCATCTGTTTGGGGCAGTTCTGTTGGTCCACGAGGTAAGAACCCTTAGGTGAGAAGCATAGTAATATTTGATGAAGTCGGGGGCACCTAGGCCCCCTTTAAGCTTGCGTGCCATGACCACTGAGCCCGCCACCCTATGTGAGGCGTTGTTCCATATAAAACGGAGGCTTCTTCTTTGAAGCGTTTTCAACTGAGACATTGGTATTGCCACTGGGAGTGTCTCAAATAAGTACAATAGTTTAGGAAGGATAGACATTTTTAGAATATTTATACGTCCCAGGAGAGAGATGGGCAAAGTGGTCCAGTGATTCAGTAGGCGGTTAATTTCTTGGAATAGAGGGGGGGAAATTCGCCTGATATAATGAGGAGTATGATGCTGTAATCCGGACACCTAAGTATTTTAAGGATGTGGAGCTCCAGTGATAGTTGTATTTCTGTTTAAGGGTGTTCAGATTAGTTGGTATGGTATTTATGGGGAGAGCTTCTGTTTTGGTGGTGTTAATTTTAAACCCAGAGATTTCACTGAAAGTGTTTAGAATTTTATGTAACGAGGGTAGGGACGTGTGTGGTTGAGTAAGTGTTAAAAGGATATCATCTGCAAAAAGGGATAATTTATATTCTGACTGACGTAAGCGTACTCCTGTAATGGAGGGACTTTCGCGGATTGTTGTGGCTAGGGGTTCTAAGTTAAGTATAAAAAGTAGGGGTGACAAAGGGCACCCTTGTCTAGTACCGTTGCTGAAGGGGAATGTGGGAGAAAAGTAGGATGCAAGTTGTACTTGGGAGGTAGGGTATGAGTATAGGGATCTAAGGGCCTGTATAAAGGGACCTGAGAAGCCATATTTGGACAGGATCGCAAACATGAAAGGCCAACTAAGGCGGTCAAATGCTTTCTGTGCATCTAAGCTAAGTATTACTGCCGGGGTTTTAGTTCTAGTTAGTAAATCGACAAGATCTATGGTGCATCTGGTGTTGTCCCCTGCGTGTCTCAGGGGGACAAATCCTACCTGATCTCTATTTATCAAAAATGGTAAAATTTTGGAGAGTCTGTTTGCCAAGATTTTGGTGAAAATTTTATAGTCGGAATTTAGTAGGGCTATAGGACGATAGTTGTTAGGGACAGCAGGATCTTTATCTGGTTTTGGTATGACTATGATATGGGCATGAAGAAATTGGGGGTGGGGTATTGTACCTTTTAGTAAGGAGGCATACAAATTTAACATATGTGGAGATAGGATAGGAAGGAAGGTTTTGTAGTAAGAGTAGGGGAGTCCATCTGGGCCTGGGGATTTATGTAAGGGGAGCAGTTTAGTCACTTTGGTTAATTCTTCAGTGGTAATGGGAGCATTTAATGAGGAGCACTGGTCTGGTGATATTTGTGGGAGCTTCAAAGATGAGATAAATGAATCAAATTTCTCTTGTGTGAATTGGGTATGTGGGTCAGAGTTTAAACAGTTATATAATTTGTTGTAAAAAGCTCCAAAGACCCTAGACATGGATTGGGGACAGTAGGTGGGAGTTCCATCCAGTTGTGTTAAATGATCAGGGATAGAGAGACTTGGACGTGGCTTCAGCTTGTTCACTAACATTCTGTGGGGTTTGTCAGCATACTCGTAAAATTTTTGCCTCGACCATAGAATGGCCTTGGAGATTTTATTCATGTCTAAGGACTTAATTTTGTTACGGATATTTATCACCTCCTTTAAACGGGCAGTTGTGGGGGCTTGAAGCAAGTGCACCTCGGGTGAACGCAGCTGGGTCAGTAACTCAGATTTTTGTTGGAGCGAATCACGCTTCCTATGCGATCCAGCAGAGATGCACTCACCCCTGAAGAAGGCCTTGGAAGTGTCTGAGACAGAGCCTTCATTAAACTTGAAGTATTCAATCAATTTTGATTGGAGACGTTGTTTGGTGCCTTCGTCTTTCAGGAGAGATTCATTAAGTCTCCAGTGACATGTCTTGGGGGATGCTACATGTAGGGATATGTCTAAAGTTATGGGTGCATGGTCAGACCATGTAATTGGGCCAATTTCAGAGGCTACTAAGTGAGATAGTAAGGGTGCGGAGAGTAGGAAATAATCAAGGCGAGAGTATCCTTTGTGTGGGGGGGAGTAAAAGGTGAATTGTTTACCAGTGGGATGTTTCACTCTCCAAGAGTCAAACAGGTTGTGGGTGCGAATTAATTTGCGGAAAGAGGTAGATAACCTATAGGCTTGGGTTGGGGGAGTGTTTTGGAAGAGATTTAGTCTATCTTTGTTGGCAGACATACACATGTTAAAATCTCCTCCCACAATTGTAAATGGGTGAGGGGAGTTTTGTACCTCCTCAAGGACTTTAGTGAGAAATCCTATCTGTCCAGAATTGGGTGCATATACGTTAACTAACTTGAGTTTTGTTTGCAAATGGACACAGTTCAGGATGACAAATCGTCCCTGGGGGTCTAATTTGGAGTCAATTACTCTTATAGGGCATGAGTTCTTGAGCAAAATTGCTACCCCTGCTTTCCCAGATGGGTCAGAGGCTACAAATGTGTTGGGAAATAATTTAGAAGTGAACTTAAAGGAGCCACCCGTTCGGAAGTGTGTCTCCTGAACCATGACCACATCAGCTCCAGAGGCTCTGAATTCCTTCAAGGCCAACCAGCGTTTGTGAATGGAGTTCAGACCCTTCACGTTACATGAGAAGACCTTCAGAGCCATAAGGAGGACAAGCAGTTTACAGCTAGTGAAATCTTAGTAATAAGTAACAGCATGTTTAACCAGTGTAAATTAGTTAGTAAAATCTTTGCACATTTCTCAATTAGCATGTAGACAGTGAGCAAATATACATTAACAAAATAACCAGAAAATGTTAAGTATATATTCAGGCCAAAAAAGGGCCTAGGTTTGAAAAAAGGAAAAAAAAGGAAAGGAAAAATATGAACTATAAAAAAAGGTCCAAAAAATAACAATAATAATAAAAAAAAAAACATTTTGTAAGCCTGAAGGTGTAAAAATCTTCAGGAAGTCTTGGCTAGCAGCCATAGACCTGTAGAGGAGCATGTCGGTCAGCGACAAGGGCGGGATGGTACCCGCTCCCTCCAAAAGGAAAAGAAAATTGTGTACGCAAGCTTTAAACTTTAAATTCTGGGGGAGAGTAAAAGAAAATCGAAGAGAGAGATGGGATCTTCTCGGCCGGGGAATGGAAGTCCAAGACTGGAACAGTTGCCGTTAACCTAGGCCATCAAGGACTGAAATGGGGAGGTCTCTCTCTGCGGATACCAGGATAATGCCGCTATCAAACCCTCGAGGTGTCGAGGAAGACGGCAGCCAAAAAAGGAAAGAGATGTTGAGGAGCTGTTTCTCCTTGTGTGGAATAAATTCAGGTAGGTAGTCTAGCTGAGGCCGGGCGTTGAGGAGTGGAAAGGTTTCTTTGACGTCTCCGACGAACCGGGGTCCAGATCATTGTAAGTGGTTGAAGAGGGCCGGGGGTCGTGTTTAGTGGTGGCGGGGGAAGTTCCTCTTCAGGGATGGGCGGCAGTCCCAAGTTACAGACGAAGGCTTCACATTCGTGTAAGGCTCGCATCGAATATTGAGTGCCATCTCTCGAGGCTGAGAGGCGAAAGGGGAAACCCCATCTGTAGGCGACTTGATGTTGTTGTAGGTGCATGGTCACTGGCCGTAAGTCACGTCTTTTGGCGAGAGTGATGGGAGATAGGTCACTAAATATTTGGAGTTTAGCGCCTTTATATTCAATGCGGTGTTTATTTCGCGTGGCCGTCATGAGAGCTTCTTTGCTTTCGTAGTAGTGGAGGCGAGCGATTACATCTCTCGGGTTGGTGCCAGGGGGTGGTTTCGGAGCTAGGGACCTATGGGCCCTATCTAGCCTCCAATCGATATCCGGAATGTGTGGAGCCATAGTGACAAACAGTCCTAGGAGATAGGGACGTATTTCTTTGTCAGGGACTGTTTCCGGAATTCCACGTATTCTCACATTTTGACGTCTCTCCCTGTTCTCAAGGTCCTCCTGCTGTGATTGGACCTGAAAAATGCTTTGTTTGAGTGTCACGTTGTCTTCTTCAAGCACGTGTACGTATTTCACCAGTTCGGCAAATTTGGATTCTAAGGTATCTGTTCGATAGCCAAGTTGATCGATTTCCCCTCGTAACTCCTGGGCCAGTTTCCCTACTGCTACTGTAAAGTTACGGGTCAGGTCCTGTAGCAGGGACTGTAGCTTTAAGTCCAGCACCGCAACTGTAACTGTGACTGAGTTGTCTGGTAGTGGGGGGGTAGATATGGAAGTACCTGTGAATAATGCAGGGTGATCAGCAAGGAGGTCTGCAGCATGTTCTTCTGTTTCTCTATAGTTGCTGTGTGAAGTCTCCCTTCTCTGTTGCTGTGCAAAGGAGGGTGTCTCCTGGGATAGGGGGCTGTGTGCAGAGCGATCCGGTGCAGTGGCCGTCTGGCTACTTGAGGCCGGGGATTGCGGCCTATACAGGAACCGCTCCATGTTTTGAGCCGGCCGGGAGGTCGGAGGCGGGACAAACCCCTGGTATCCGTGTCGCTGGGATCCTATTTTCCCCATGAGGTGCCCGGGGTGTTCCGGCGTCTTTTCCAGTGGATCCTGGATCTATTGATGCTAGTGTTGTGGAGCAGGGTCCGGGAATGGAAGGAGCGGGTCTGGAGCTTCTCTAATGAGCGTCCACCATCATCGCCGGCCGCGCATGCGCCCTTCCACATTTTTTTAATGTATTAATTTGTCAAACAAAATCTCTTCTTTTCCATAGGATTTGAGGTTTTCCCATAGGATTTAGGGTTTAGATGAGGTTACGAATTTGTAAAGTGCTAACGTAAAGAAAATTGTGAAACTGAAAATTAGTTAGCGTTAGATTACAATGCCTCTGTATTCAGAGTAAATTTCAGAGGACTAGTTTGTAATGTGGTTCAGTTCCCTAGCAAGGAGGTAAGGAACAACAGACAAAGTCAGAACATCAGAACCCCCAGTTTTCTGTCTCTTTGTTGTAGTAAAATTATCTAGACAATTAAAGCATTTTTCAGAATGTTACTATCAATTCATAAATAGGCTGATGCATTAATAACAACTAGAAGCCATCAGGAGATTGCATTGCATCACTGGGTTTGCACCTGGCACCCTGTGTAACCTACATACAGAGGGAATGAAATGCTATGCTGTTTCTCCCTGCTCACCTCATTATGTAGTTCACCTCATTATGCATTGATGCATTATTAGTCAATTCTGTGCATCCTTTATATACCAGGACAGATGGAGAGCCAGCAGTGCTGTACAGTTTGTGAATTAATTGCTTATAATGCCAGGACTGATTCACATTTACCTGGTTACTGTAGTGGATAGCTCAGGTCTTTCCAATGTGTGGGAACACTTTAAAAAAGATTTGCTTTTTATGCTACAAATATGAGTATGGGGGGTGGGGGCAGCAGCCATTTCAGACTTTCAATTAAGGATTCTGTTTACCTGACCATCATACTGACTTTTGACCTTATTACTTTCAAAATTACTGAACAATTATTCAGCAAGTGAAGTCAGAGGATGAGTGAAAATTCACTCCTTCAATAAATTAACTCCAGTGACTCAAAGGGGGTTGTTTACAAAAGGCAAATCCACTTTGCACTACAAGTGCACTGAAAGTGCAGTCGCTGTAGATCTGAGGGGGACATGCAGGGAAAATAAAAAACACCATTTTAGCTTGCACATGATTGTATGATAAAATCAGCAGAGCTTCCCTTCATTTCAGATCTACCCCTCAGATCTACATCGACTGCACTTCCAAGTTCACTTGCAGTGCACTTGTAGTGCAAAGTGTATTTGCCTTTTGTAAAAAAAACCCCTTTGAGTCACTGGAGTTAATTTATTGAAGGAGTATTATAAAGATGAATCACAATTTTCTTTAACTTTTTCCCAATGGCTGGTGTATTTCTATGTTATACAGTAAGTGCACCAAAAAACAGTGTGCTTTCTATTAAATTTGTTAAAGGTTCCAACTTTTTCAAACCACTTTTTTGTTAAAACACCTCAATTAACAACAGACTACTCCCAAAAACAAACAAAAAAACTTAAGATAATAAAAAAGACAACCAGGGGCCTTAAAAGCCTTTAAAAACAACAATAAACCATCACATTTCTTCACTGCTCATCAACTCCAATGCATTTGACAAAAACTGCAGATTTTTTAACAAAATCATAGTTAGCCAAAATCAGCCACTCATACCTAACTTAGGAAATGTTAGGAATTTATAATTGCATACCTAAATTGCTTGGTTAGCAGTACAAGCAAAAGAAGCAGTATTGTATTTTCAAAGGCAAACTGTCACTGGGCTACAAAACTAGCATCAGCATCAAGGACAATACACTCAATAAAGCAAGTATGAGAAAAACACAGCAATAACAAAAAAATAAAATTTGAAATTTGAAATAGAAACAAAACCTATTAATAGTAATAAATTAACTAAATAAATATTTATAAAATATGACGGGAATCCAAATGTGTCCTTCATTAAGCCCACTGGTTAAAAATTAGTTAGAAATCCGATCTATTAAACTTTTCCCACATGCACATTTTTTTCTTTGTTTTATGCCCTCTTCCACAATGTCTTCAAACTGTTTCTAAGACCAGAAAAAAAAGAAGAAAAATAACCAGAAAAATTGAAAATGTTCACGATTGCTAATGAAAGATTTATTTGCAATCCTATTTGCCATACCTTACTCTGTCTGAGGATGTCTCTAGGCCCTGGGAGTTTGAGATGAGAGGTCACCTGTTTTCTGACAGTTGCTGCTGTGCCAAATGCCTGACCAAGTGCTGATAACACATGCTGAGTGTGATAACAGGATCCCATAACAGAGTTAATGGGAATGTAAACAAGTTCAGGGGTCTGTGCTTGATACTGTTATGGTTATTTTGTCTCTAAAGACAGCATGTGTTTACCACTCAACTCTGACTCTTAGCTCCATGAGTAATCCTCAGACAAACTAGGTAAAGCTTACAAAGACCATAATATATATATATCTCATAGGTAAGCCTGCAGAATTATGATAATTTAAAGTTTAATGACAATGATAATATGTCCTATTTAAAATAAAATGCTGAGTCTGGCATTTCATTTGAGAACAATTCTCATCAGTTTGATCTTTTACTCTTGTGGGCCTTAAAAAGGGGAAAAATGGCCTGAAAATGTAGCAGTTTAAACCGGAGCTCCACCCTATTTTATAACATTATCTAATTCAGATTGCAGTAATGTAATGACATAAAAACTGACTTTTTTTTTCAACAGTACCTGTGTTTTGCAGATATTCCTTTCTGCTTCCTGTCTGTCTATTCTGCGGATATGGGCGGGTATTGTGCAGCTATTTCGTCATTTCCTTTCAGCCGCACTGGCTCCTGGGAGCTTGTGTCATTGTTCCCAGGAGTCATTGCGGAGGCAAAGAATGCGGAGCAAAGAATGCTGGTAGCTCAGCATCAAGGGAACAAGGAAGTAAAGGCTTGTGGGCTTCACATGCCCACAAGCAAGATGAAAAGGGCCGGACAGATTTTATATAAGTTGATCTTTACAACGAAAGCGGACATCGGGCAAGCTCAATCTCCAAAACAGTGAGTTTGCAAGTTTCAATGTTTGATTGTGTTAATGTTTGCAAAAAAAAAAAAAACCCAGTGGAGCTCCGCTTTAACTTTCTTTTCTAGTTAGAAAAATGCTTCCATTTTTCATTTATAGCAAGAATTAAAAAAAAAACGTGAATACCAAGTAGTAGTCACCTAGCTTCCTTTTTTCCTTGGAATGCTAGTCACTCTGCGAAAAGGCAAGCATTTAGCTTACATGTTTAACCACTTGACCTCTGGAAGACTTACCCCCCTTCATGACCAGCCCCTTTTGCATTACTTTAACTGCAAATTGTGCTGTCATGTGACACTGTATACAAATACAATTTATGTTGTTTTTTTCTCCCACAAATAGAGCTTTCTTTTGGTGGTATTTGATCACGACTGCAAATTTATTTTTTGGGGCTATAAACAAAGAAAGGCAGACAATTTTGAAACAAAAATAATATTTTTTACTGTCTGCTATAAAACATATTCGCTGCTTTCACTAGGGGAAGAGATCGATTCTAGTCCTTGCTTTGCAGAAGCACAGGATCGTCCCTTCCCCTGTCAGAACTGAGGCCTTGTCTACATGGGCATACCTCAGTTCTCCGTGTTTTACTAACAATCAGCGGTGCCAGAGGACATCGAGTCCCGGGACACACAGATCAGCTTCTGCTGTTAATTATCACAGCAGAAGAGGCTCAGTGGCAGCACGCACACATGCCCCCTGCAGGCGGAAATTCAGGATCACGTATATTTATATGTGATTCTGCCCACAGCTGATGCCCTGTAGTAGTAAAAGTGCTATAGGGCGCACAGCAAGTGGTTAATTCTGATTCCACAGCTGGATTGTTACTGCACTCCACTGATGTGTCTTCTTGTTGGGATAGGCTTGATCCCAAAAGAAGCAAAGCTAGCAACACTATCTTTTTTTCTTCTGCATAGCATTCCCCGAATTATTATTATTATTATTATTATTCAGGATTTATATAGCGCCAACAGTTTACGCAGCGCTTTACAATATAAAAGGGAGACAATACAGTTATAATACAATACAATAGGATTAAGAGGGCCCTGCTCAGAAGGCTTACAATCTAATAGGGTGGGGCAGGTGGTACAAAAGGTTGTAACTGTGGGGAATGAGCTGGTGGGAGTGGTAGGAGATTAGTTGGAGATGTGATAGGCTTTCCTGAAGAGATGAGTTTTCAGGGATTGCCTGAAGGTAGCAAGAGTAGGGGATAGCCGGATAGATTGAGGTAGCGAGTTCCAGAGGATGGGAGAGGCTCTGGAGAAATCCTGGAGACGAGCATGGGAGGAGGAGATGAGAGAGCTTGAAAGCAGGAGGTCTTAAGAAGAGCGGAGAGGTCGATTTGGGTGATATTTGGAGACAAGATTAGTGATGTAGCTTGGGGCAGAGTTGAGAATGGCTTTGTATGTTGTGGTTAGAATTTTGAATTTAATTTGCTGGGTGATTGGCAGCCAGTGTAGGGATTGAAGTAGAGGGTTGGCAGACACTGAGCGGTTGGTAAGGTGGATAAGTCTGGCAGCAGCATTCATAATAGACTGAATAGGGGATAGCCTATGGAGAGGTAAGCCAGTGAGAAGTGAGTTGCAATAGTCAAGGCGAGAAATAACAAGGGAGTGAATGAGGAGCTTGGTGGTTTCATTTGTTAAAAAAGGGCGAATTTTAGAGATGTTACGGAGGTGAATTCTACAAACTTTTGACAGCGATTGGATTTGAGGCTGAAATGACAAGTCAGAGTCTAGGATTACACCTAGTACCCTGGCGTGAGGGGAGGGACTGATGGTTGCATTGTTGATTTTGATGGGAAAGTCATGGAGGGGGGCACGGGCAGGGGGGAATATTAATAGCTCAGTTTTAGAGAGATTTAGTTTAAGGAAGTGGTGCGACATCCATGCTGATATGTCAGTTAATAAGTTAGTAATGCGAGAGGAGACTAAAGGAGTGAGGTGAGGAGTAGACAGATAGATTTGGGTGTCATCAGCGTATAAGTGGTATTGGAAGCCGTGGGCAGTTATTAAGTGACCAAGGGAGGAGGGGTAGATAGAGAAGAGAAGGGGTCCAAGAACCGAGCCTTGGGGGACCCCCACAGAAAGGGGCAATGGAGAGGAGGAGACAGAGTTGTAGGTGACACTGAAGGAGCGCTGTGATAAATAGCCAGAGAACCAGGATAGAGCAGAATCTCGGAGGCCAAGGGAATGTAGTTTATTGAGAAGGAGCGGGTGGTCAACAGTATCAAAGGCTGCAGAGAGGTCAAGTAGTAGGAGTATGGATTACTGGCTGTTGGTTTTAGCAGTTAGTAAATCGTTAGTGAGTTTTAGTAAGGTAGTTTCCGTGGAGTGCTGCGAGCGAAAGCCAGACTGTAAGGGGTCAAGAAGGTTATTTTCATTGAGGTAGGAGCTAAGACGGTTGTAGACTAAGCGTTTTAGAAGTTAATGGGTGAATGGGAGTAATGAGATGGGTCTTAAGTTGTTCAGGTCGGTAGGGTCCAGTGAGGGCTTTTTAAGAATGGGAGTGATTTGCGCATGTTTTAGAGGGGAGGGGAAAATGCCACTAGAGAGGGAGAGATTGAAGATGTGGGTGAGAGAGCATAGGATAGAAGAAGAGGGTGACCGTAGTAGTTGTGAGGGAACAGGATCCAAGGGACAATTGGTTAGATGGGCATCCGAGAAAATTTTTGTAACCTCTTCCGTAGTAGCCAATTCAAAAGAGGAGAGTGTTGAATGTGCTGCTACGCAAGGTATGATGGGTGGGGAAGATGTACGCACAGTGGAGATGTCCTCACGAATTGCATCGATCTTGTCTTTGAAGTGATTGGCAATCTCTTGGGCAGTGAGTGAGTTAGTGGGTAGAGGGGGTGGTGGACGAAGCAGAGAGTTAAAGGCTGAGAAGAGCCGACGGGGACTGGATGACAAGGAATTAATAAGAGAGACAAAGTAGGCTTGTTCGGCAGCATGGAGGCATGAATTGTATTTTAGAAGGGCAGATTTATATAGGGTGAAGTCTTGCAGGCATTTGGTTTTACGCCACAGTCGTTCAAGAGCACGGCAATGTCTCTTGAGATTTCTAGTGTTGTCAGTTTGCCAGGGTTGTAACGGTCGGGCCTGATTCTGCGTGTGGTTAGAGGAGCAAGTGCATCTAGTGATGATGAGAGTGAACTGTTGTAGACAGAAGTGGCCAGGTCAGGACAGGACAGGGGAGAGAATATGTCATATAGGTGATCAGTAGCAGAATAGAGAAGAGAAGGGTTAAAGTGGCGAAGGTTTCTACAAGTAATTGTTTGCTGCTTGGAGGGATGGGTGGTTGGAGGCAAGGATACAGTGAAAGTAATGAGGTTTTGATCAGATAGAGGAAAGGGGGTGTTGGTGAGGTTGCCAGGGTTGCAGAGATGGGAGAATACAAGGCCAAGGGTATTACCATTGGAGTGAGTGGAAGTATGTGTCCATTGGGTTAGGTCAAAAGATGAGGTTAAGTCGAGAAGTTTAGCTGTAGTTGGGCTGTTAACATTGACAGGAATGTTAAAGTCACCAAGAATAATGGTGGGTATTTCAGAGGAGAGAAAGTAGGGTAGCCAAGCAGCAAAGTCATCAAGAAAGCGCAATACCGGTCCTGGAGGCCTATAAATTGCTGCAATCCTTATAGAAATGGGAGAGAACAGACGAATACAGTGCATCTCGAAAGAAGAGAGGGATAGAGAGGGAGGGACAGGTAGGACTTGGAAGGTGCTTTGTGGGGACAGAAGGAAGCCAACTCCACCTCCTTTCTGTCTGTTGGGTCTGGAGGAGTGAGTCCAATGGAGACCACCATGGGAGAGGGCAGCAGGACATGCTGAGTCAAAATTTTGAAGCTAGGTTTCTGTTATGGCGAGTAAGAAGGAGGAGGGTGAGGAAGGCAAGGTGGGAGTGGGATGTGCATGAGTGCACGTGTCTAGTGGCCCTGGTGTTTATGTCAGCATGTGGGTGCAGCAACTGCAGGAGATGATGGGTGCCATAGTAGGGAGAGGGTAGGAGTGAGGGTGATATGTGCATGCTGCAGGGAAGAGAGGAGGGGTAGAGTAAAGATAATTTGAGGATAGAAGACACCAATGTGAGAAGGAAGAGAATAAGGAGCATGTTAGTGGATAGAGAGTGGGAAACTAACCTTTATATAAAATAAATGTCAAAGCTGGTTTGCTTGTCGTCTTGCAGAGTGGAGCAGAGTTCCTGTTGTTCATGCAGCTTTAGTTATCCTGTCTATCCCATCATCCTCCATCAATAAAGGCATCAACAAAACAGTGGCAATCCAATCACAGAATATTATACCATACTCTGTACCAGCTGGTGCATCAATTCTTATTTATACTATTCCACTGGATGGCACTGCTCCACAGGTGAAGGCTACTGGAATCACCAGGGCCTCTTGGCAGGGCTCAGCAGTCTGATCCTGTTTTCATGCATGTGCTGTGGACAACTCCATAGTGGTATGCTGCATCTGCCTGCAGCATATCAACCAAGGTAAATTGACCAGTCATTTTAGTACCGCATGCATAAGGATGACACTTGACTGTTTTTCACTAAGCTCAGTGAGAGCAGAGCCACTGTTCTATTTGTCTGACTATTGTTTCTGTTAGTCAGGAACTGGATCACCTGCTGGAGACACTGTGGTTCCCTGACCAGAAGGTTGTAGTTCTTGTGTCCACCAGCAGGTGCCTTCCAGCAGCCAGCAGATCCCAGCAAATAGTCTTCACCTGATGCTGGCTACTGGGAGGGTATTGAGTCCCTCCTCTACATCTTTCTCTTGCTTGAGTTTTTTTGCCTGCTAGCCAGATACTCATTTAGCCTGAGCCTTATTCCTGACAGATCCTGTTCATGCTCTAGCTCCTGCTCCTGCCCTGTTCCTGTATCCAGTATCTTACTGCCTTTTATCTTCTCTCCTTGTTCCTGATCCCAGTCCTGGATGCCCTTCTTACTGTTCCTTGCTCCTCCAGTTTTACTCAATTTAACCTGTGTACCCCTTTTTGTTTGTATATATTGTATTATAGATAGTGTGTTAGTTAGGTTTTCTGTCACTTATTTAGTTTGCTAGTTAGGTATATTGTCACTTGTTTGGGGTTCCCTTATAGCTTCATATTTGCTGTGTACTTTGTTTGTTGGTGCTTGGTAGGGAAGAGCCCGATGTTCGAGTCAAACGTAAGTCCTCACCAGAATATGCGAACAGGCAAAAAATTTGGACAAACACGCGAACACTGTTAAAGTCTATGGGACAGGAACATGAAAAATCAAAAGTGCTCATTTTAAAGGCTTATATGCAGGTTATTGCCATAAAAAGTGTTTGGGGACCCGAGTCCTGCCCAAGGGGACATGTATCAATGCAAAAAAAGTTTTAAAAACTTTTTTGGGAGCAATATAGATAAAACTTATTTAAAAAAAACAGTATGGGTTCCCACCCCCCAAGTCCATTACCAGGCCCTTTGCCTTTATATTACCAAATATAAAAAAAAATTGCGTGGGGGTCCCCCTAAAATCATACCAGGCCCTTCAGGTCTGGTATGGAAATTAAGTATGGAAATTAACAAAGAAATGGCGTAGGGGTCCCCCAAAATCCATACCAGATCCTTATCCGAGCACGCAACCTGGCAGGCTGCAAGAAAAGAGGGGGGAACAAGAGCACCCCCCCTCCTGGACCGTATCAGGCCACATGCCCTCAGCATGGGGAGGGTGCTTTGGAGTAGCATGGGGACAAGGGCCTCATCCTCACAACGCTTGCCCAATGGTTGTGGGGGTCTGCGGGCGGGGGGGCTTATCAGAATCTGGAAGCCCCCTTTAACAAGAGGACCCCCAGATCCCGGCCACCCATGTGAATTGGTAACAGGTACATTGTACCTCTACCATTTCACAAAAAAGTGTCAAAAATAGTAAAAAGGACATGAGACACTTTGGGACAAGTCCTTTATTAAAAGATAAAAACATTAAAAATGTACCACAATGTAAATCCATCTCACGCCACCTGACGAGCTGAAAAAAGAAAAAAAAACCTCCATGGAAGGCTCCCGCCGAGTGACGCTTCTTCTTGGTGAATGCTGTTATATAGCTAAGGGCGGGGATCCCGCCCCCTCTGACGTCATGTGATATCAGAGGAAGGCGGAGTTGCCGTTTACGTCACTGAGTGGCCCCGCCCTCAGCTATATAACAGCTGTCACCGAGAAGAAGCATCACTCGGCGGGACCCCGCCCCCCCACACACCCCCACAACCACGAGCAAGGGTTGTGGTGATGAGGCCCTTGTCCCCATCAACATGAAGACAAGGTGCTTTGGGGGGCTACTCCAAAGCATCCTCCCCATGTTGAGGGCATGTGGCCTGGTACGGTTCAGGAGGGGGGCGCTCTCCCGTCCCCCCTCTTTTCCTCAGGCCTGCCAGGTTGCGTGCTCGGATAAGGGTCTGGTATGGATTTTGGGGGGACCCCTATGCCATTTTTTTAAATTTGGCACAGGGTTCCCATTAATATCCATACCAGACCTTAAGGGACTAGTATGGATATTGGGGGGACCCCCACACAATTTTTTTTATTGTTGGTACGGGGTTCCCCTTAATATTCATACCAGACCCAAAGGGCCTGGTAATAGACTGGGGGGAACCCATGCCATTTTTTTCAATGAGTTTTATCTATATTGCCGAAACCCGACAATTCATTACAGCCGCGATCAGTTTTAAATGACTTTGTTCCTTTAGAAATGTCATATTGCTGTGGTACTGTTCTAAACACGGGAAAATTGTGCCACTTTACAGGCATACTATAGACACCCCCAGGCATGATATTTAAAGGAATATTTAATTTTTATTGTTTCACTTTCAGCATTATTAACCACTTGACCACTGGGCACTTAAACTCCTTCCTAACCAGACCAACCTTCAGCTTTCAGTGCTCTCACATTTTGAAAAACAATTACTCAGTCATGCAACACTGTACCCATATGAAATTTTCGTTCTTTTTTTCACACAAATAGAGCTTTCTTTTGGTGGTATTTGATCACCTCTGGGTTTTTCATTTTCTGTGCTATAAATTAAAAAAGACCAACATTTTTGTAAAAAAAAATGCATTTTTCTTCATTTCTATTATAAAATTTTGCAAATAAGTAATTTTTCTTCATAAATTTGGGCCAAAATGTATACCGCTACATATCTTTCTACAAGCTATGGTGCCAATCACTGAAAATTGATCACATCTGATCACACCTGATGTACTGAGGCCTATCTCATTTCTTGAGACCCTAACAAGCCAGGAAAGTACAAATACCCACAAAATGTCCCCTTTTTGAAAAGTAGACATTCCAAGGTATTTAGTAAGAGGCATGGTTAGTTTTTTGAAGTTGTCATTTTTTCCCACAATTCTTAGCAAAATGAAGATTTTTCTTATTTTTATTTTTTTTCACACCAAACTGTCATTATAACAGGTTATTTCTCTCACATGGCATGTACATTCCACAAATGATACCACAAAATATATTCAGGCGTTCTAGGAGCATAAATTACACATCTAATCTCTCAATCACCTATTACACTTTTGAAGGCTCTGGAGCACCAGGGCAATGGAAACGCCTACCCCGTGACCCCATTTTGGAAAGCAAACACCCAAACGTATAATATATGAGGCATAATGAGTCTTTTGAATGGTTCATTTTTTTCCAGAAGTTTTTGGAAAATGTGGGGAAAAAATGAAAACGCATTTTTTTTACACAAAGTTGTCCATTTCTAAGATATTTCCAACACAGAGCATGTACATAGCAAAAATGACACCCCAAAATATATTCTGCTACTCCTCCTGAGTATGGCGATGCCACAAGTGTAAGACTTTTAGACAGCCTGGCCACATATAGAGGCCCAACATTAAAGTAGCACATTCAGGCGTTCTAGGAGCATAAATTACACATCTAATCTCTCAACCACCTATTGCACTTTTGAAGGCCCTGGAGCACCAGGAGAATGGAAATGCCCACAAAGTGACCCCATTTTGGAAAGCAAACACCCCAACGTATAATCTATGAGGCATAATGAGTCTTTTGAACGGTTCATTTTTTTCCAGAAGTTTTTGGAAAATGTGGAAAAAATATGAAAACGCATTTTTTTTTTACACAAAGTTGTGCATTTCTAAGATATTTCCAAGACATAGCATGTACATAGCAAAAATGACACCCCAAAATATATTCTGCTACTCCTCCTGAGTATGGCGATACCACATGTGTGAGACTTTTACACAGCTGGCCACATACAGAGGCCCAAAATTGAAGTAGCACATTCAGGCGTTCTAGGAGCATAGATTATACATCTAATTTCTTTACAATCTATCACATTTTTGAAGGCCCTTCATATTTCTAACACATAGCATGAACATACCAAGAATTACACCCTAAAATACATTCTGCTGAGCAAAGGGTAAGCAAAAGATTACCTGTGGTTTTAGTAGTGCAGTTGTCCGCAGAGGAGAGCCCTGATCCAGGCATCAGGCAGGGACGTGGTCCGCGACAGTGAATGGAATTGTCCAGGCAGCAGGCAGGAATATTGTCCATAGTCAGTAAAGGTAGGGATACTGTCCTTATACAGTCCAGGGTCAGTGCAAGTAGAGACATTGCCAGCAGTGCCAAAATATTGGTCCTGGTAGTAAGCAGGAACATGGTCCAAGTAGCAGGCCAGGAAAAAATGGGGAAAGGGGTAGAGGCTTCTCCCATCAAAATCTCTTTGAAGCCTCCAAGTCTCCAGACCCTAATCCGGGAATAAGAAAACTAAAAAATTAGTTTTCTTCATCCAAAAAATATTTCTGGAGCCCCTCACATATGTGAGACCCCTGTGTTCTCACTAGCATAGCAGGGTAAATGATCAGTCCAAGAGGCAGGCAAAAAATGTGGTCAAACAGTTCAGGGTCAGTTCCAGAGCAGGCAGCGGTAGGTACAGTTTTGCATTAGGCAGAAGCTTGGTCATATAACAGGCCAGGGTCAGTTCCGGAGAAGGCAGAGGTATGTTTATCGTTAGGCAGAAGCTTCTCATATAACAGGCCAGGCTCGGTTCCGGAGAAGGCAGAGGCATGTACAGTTCAGTGCAGTGGCATAAGGGGTGTGGAGGAAAATGACAGGAAATGAGAATTACGTTTACCATACTTCCCTAATAAT
Organism: Lithobates clamitans; assembly: GCA_037952925.1. Classification (NCBI taxonomy): domain Eukaryota; kingdom Metazoa; phylum Chordata; class Amphibia; order Anura; family Ranidae; genus Lithobates; species Lithobates clamitans. The sequence continues at coordinate 4,328,718 of JBBGZY010000025.1, read as the reverse complement.
GTAGAGAAGTATGGTAATGGCAGAAACATTCACCTATACAGAGGCCTAGCTGGGAAGGACATTGGGGACAATAATACGTGGTCTCTTCTAACTCCTCCTCTGGAGCACAATTCTGACGTCTGTGGCCTGTTTCACGGGGGGGGGGGGGATTTTCTCAGGAAAGTGGTGTCTGTGGAGTCTGCTCATGGAATCAGAGCGAATATTTTCTGGTGGGCTTTTTAGGGTACAAAAGTGCGGAGATTACTTGTTCCTGGTAGTGCAGATAGGATACGGGGGTCTCAGTAGATGGTAAATAACATAAGTGTTATACATGGCCAAACTAAAAAAATAAATTTACACCTTTTTATACCAATGACGGGATTTTCTTGTGGGAAGGTAGGGTTCAATCATTTGATCATTGAAGTCCATTCCCCCCATAAACAAATTATAGTCATAGATACAAGCTGGTTTCTGAATTGGGCCGTTTCTTCTGGAGACTTCCACGTGGTGTCATTATGGATTGTCGTGAGCATGTGAACGTTTTATCTGTCCCTCCACTTGACAGCCAATAGCTCCTGGTTCCGCAAAGACGCCGCCTCCCCTCGTGGTAGCCCTTCTTTGACGAGTTTTTGCGGGACGCCCTTTTTATTGGCTATTACTGTACCACGTGCTGGGGAGTCTTTCCAGTGAAGCTTGAGGAAGAGGGGCAAGCTCGTATAAAAATTATCCACATAAAGATGGTATCCCTTTCCAAGGAGTGGATAGACAAGCTCCCAGACAACTCTTCCGCTGGCTCCAATATATTCTGGACATTCAGGGGGATGCAGTTGGGGGTCCTTTCTCTTCATACACCAGGAAGGAGTACAGGAGTACCCCATTGCTCGGTCAGAAAGTTTGTACATTTTAACCCCTATATCGGGCCCTTTTGCTGGGGATAAATTGTTTGATGCCCAGCCTGCCTGAGAATTTTACAAGGGACTCATCCACTCATCTGTTCGGGGGTATATAACTGCGAGAATTTTTATGAAAAAATATTTAGGAGTGGCCGAATTTTAAATAATTTGTCAAAAGCTGGGTCATTTCGGGAGGTCACTGGGTGTTGTCATTATAACGAAGGAACCGCATAATCATAAGGTATCTTGATCTTGGCATAATGCATGAGAAGAGTGACATGTGGTGGATGCGGTTGGTAGACCAATAGGAGTACAGTTAATTTTTTTGTTCCATATTAAAAGTTAGGCCTAAAAAAAAATTGAATTCCTCTACAGTTCTCTCCACATAAAGGGATGGGCATAACTAGAGCCAGGGTTGCTTACGATGTACTTACTTACTATGTACTGCTGTGCATAGAGGTTGCACTGCGTGAAAATCAAATGAAAATAATCAAGCATGGGAAAATCATCGGTGTTCACTTGGACACCTGGCTGGGCTGTGAAAGGGGGGATGTTTACTGCTCTGGAATTAGGGGGAAGCCACAAGGGGTTTTGAAGGCATAGGGAAGGCTGGAATGGCCCCTGTCCCTTTGGGGCTGAGATGACACCCTACTGGTGCTTCGCCTTTATTGCAGTGGCACTGCGCTTGAGGTGGACGGCACTGCGCTCGAGGTGGATGGCCCTGCGCTCAAGGTGAATGGCCCTGTGCTGCTGGTAGTAGGCTGGTGCTCCAAGCCAGAACGGCTTCTTTTCACGGGCAGACGTTCCTCTTCCAATGCTGTATCAGACCCATTGCTTGTCACAGTTTCAGAGAGCTCCCCGCTGCTCTCATCGGTCATGCTTAGACCCTGGTAAGCCTCCTCATTGGTAAAATTTTTTTTGCCATACTGGTGGCTAGTGAGGCTGCACTGCAGAGAACTGATGTGCACTATGGGGCACTGTAGTGGCACTAATGAGTTGCACTGATGGCACGGTAGTGGCACAGATAGGCACAGGTGACACTGATTGGCAAAGTAGTGGCACCAATTGGCACTGTAGTGGCACTGATTGTACTGCGTAGTGGCACTTATTGCACTGTGGCACTGGTGGGCACAGGTGGCACTGATGGGCACAGGTGGCACTGGTGTGGCATTGATGTGCACTGTAGTGGCACTGGTGTGGCTCTGGTGGCACTGATTAGCACAGAGGTGGCACAGGCAGCACTGGTGGGCACAGGCAGCATTGGTGGGCACGGGCAGCACTGGTGGGCACAGGCAGCACTGATGTGGCACTGCAGAGGCGCAGATTAGCACTAATGGGCACAGGTGGCACTGATGGGCACAAAGTGGCACTGATGGGCACTGCTGTGGCACTGATGGGCACTGGTGTGGCACTGGTGTGGCTCTGGTAGCACTGGTGTAGCTCTGGTGGTATTGATTAGCACAGAGGTGGCGCAGATGAAACTGATTTGGCACAGATGGCACTGATGTAGCACTGTTGGGCACTGATGTAGCACTGTTGGGCACTGCTATATATATATATATATATATATATTAGAGTCACTCCTCCCACACTGTATCGGTGTGAGGAGAGGAGAGCTTTGTACTTCTGATGACCCTGGTTTGTTTACATTTGTGATCGCTCCGTCATTGGATGGAGCGATCACGTGGTAAAGGGCCACTGTCATTGGCCGTGAACCCGGCGAGCACAGATGTTCCCATGTGAGCGCCCCAGGGGCGTTTATGAGCGGGACTCTGGGAGGACGTCAGTGTATGCCCTCCCAGAGTTATCGAGCCGCACTGTAGCCGTTATTTGGCTATAGTGCGGTGGGCAAGTGGTTAAAATCACAGCTCCCGAAAAAACTTCAGTTTTTAAAACTTTTTTGCATTGATCACTTTTGATTATTCATGTTTGTGTCCCCTTGAGTTTAACGGTGTTCACGCGTTCGGCCGAATTTTCTGCCTGTTCACGTGTTCTGGTGCAAACCGAACCGGGGGGTGTTCGACTCATCCTTAGTGCTTGGATGGGTTTTGTTGAACTATATATAACCTGGTTTCAGTTTTCTGAGCGCAGCTACATAGATCTGATCCTCCCTGCTGCTGGATGCCTGCATTTGCTATCCCTGACACTCTTACTTCTTCATAACAATTTCCTCAACTCTCGATGTGGGGCTGTGACATTGAAGTGTTTTGTGTGCTCTGTGTTGACATGTTTTTAAACTTTGTGGACAATACATTGTTGCACTGCACTAAAAGAAGATCCTATGCTATGCTATGAAACATATGTTCCTTGCCCTACCTTACGTCAGCACGCAATGGGTTAACGCCTTCTCTGGAACCCACAGGAACACCTCTTCCTAATTAAATAAAAGACAGTCCCTCCCCAACTAAAGTGTTGTTTTTTTGGTCATGCCCCAGGCCACCTGTTGATTGCAGTTGAGAAGTACTTTGGTTTCTGAAAGTATATTCCCCCTACCGCACCATCCCTTCAGGTTCAGCCTCTCCTGGAGTTGGAAGACCCAGAACGTTGGATGTAAACCTTCTTGAAACTGATTGCCCTGTGTGCCGGGACACGGGCAATGTTGCCTAACCAGTTAGGGACCAGCCGATGCAGTTATGCGCACGACAACGGAGCCGATGCACGTGCCCGGCGGCCACAATGTCCGCTGGGCACCCGCGATTGCTCCTGGGAGAGACAGAACAGGGATCTTTCAATGTAAACAGACAGATCTCCATTCTGTCAGGAAAGAGGAGAGAGATCTGCGGTTCATACTGATTATGAACAGAATCTGTAAGGTGAACTTACACAGGTCCCCCTCCTCCCCCCCCCCCCCAGGTCCCACTGACCTGGACCGCCGCAATCTCTAAGCCCTGGTATGCCAGCATCAGGAGCCCAGGGCTTACAAATCCTCTCTCCATCCTTGTGTCTTCTGCATAGCTGACAGAATGGGCTATGCGGCTGCTGATTAGTTGGCGCCACCCATGTGACGGCGCTGACCAATTAGAATGCTTCAAAACGTCCCCCTGATGAGGGACATTTTGGACATTCAGCTCAGAGGATTTCTATGCCCTGGACACCTGGTTCGGATATACTGGGGGCTTAGAACTGGAGATTGCGGAGTTCCAGGTCAGCAGGACGGGGGGGTCAAGGAGGGGGACCTGTGTAAATTCACCTTGTAGAGTTTTCTGTAAAGGTGAACTTACCCTTTAAGTGGTTAAAGAGCACAAATATTTTACAGATGTGGTATTAGTATGAAGACAAGATACAGCGCCTCTGCAGTATGTATGGAACAGTTTACTATTAATAGTGCTAAGTTAGCTACTGGGGTCCAGCCCGTGGTCTCGTGTGGGTGGTTTCCAGCACTGGCAGCTCGGTCCGGGCAGAGGAGAATGCTGAAAACCTGGGGATAACGTCACTTCCAGGTACAGAGCGGGGGAGGCGGCTTCGCATTTTGAGCATGTGTGCTCCTTCTTTAGGCCATGCGGGGGAGCCCTCTTGGTTGTGGTTTATGTGTGCTGGGACTCAGAAGTCCACGCCCAGACACACAGGCCACTATAGGGGCACCCTGACTAGCATGTTACATGTACAAATCACAAAATTCACAACGTCATACATTATATAATTGTAAAAACTTAATGGATAATCTGGACTTTATAGAATTAATCAATAGTAAATAGTATGGCAGTGAAAACATAAAAAATTTATAATAGCATAGATAATAAATACAAACAAGGACTATAAAATCAGCATCACCAGCAATAAGATATGTAAAATGTGAAAACTGATATCGATAAATCATCTGTCCTCACACATAAATAATTAATTGATAAACAATCAATCAATTAATCAAAAAAATGAATATATATATATATATATATATATATATATATATATATATATATAATAAATATATATATATATATATATATATATATATATATATATATATATATATAAATTATACCTGTATTAATAGTTAAACAAGAACTTAATTGATTTAGTTTTTACAGGAGGATGATTAGGGGATCTGATAGCTTGTAAAATTGCACATTTACTTCAGCATGACATTTCTACAAAATGTTTTGTTTCTTTAGTGCTTCCACTGCTGCACAGCTATTATTGTGAACCTTTAATGCTACGGATTATATTGCTCTAATTAGCATTGGTACCAATAATTCTGGTGTGTTGTGCTCAATTATGTTATTTCTTTTAAATGGGCCTTATTAAAAAAATAAAATATAGTAGTGGAAATATTACAGCGGATAAGGGGAGGGTGAAGGTGCAACATTCTCAGTAACCCCAGGGAGCACAAAATGCTAGAAAATTGTTGCTTCCAGCACAGGATGGCAATAACTGCCTTTTGTTTCATTCCCCATTGTGTGTAATGACATACATGGGGAAGAGGGAATGAACTTCCACCCTGCCTTTTCAAGATCAGAATCTGGAAGCCCCTTTAACAAGGGAGCCCCCAGATCCTGCCCCCCCATGTGAATTTGTATGGGATACATCGTACCCCTACCCATTCACCAAAAAAGTGTCAAAAAGTAAGAAAAATTGTTTTTGACAAGTCCTTTTAATAAAAAAATTTTAAAAATGTCCCTCGATAGAAAAAAAAAGGCCCACTGTCATCTCTTCGGAGGCCACCGGCCATCTGCCTCCTCTCTGCTTTGACAACTCTTTTGGGCAAGGAGCGGGGCCACCTGGTTATGTCACCCAATGGCACCGCCCCTTCTCTGACATCACATGACATCACGTGATGTCAGAAGGGGGCAGTGCTCCCGGATGACGAAGGCATGTGGCCCCACACCTTGCCTATATAAGAGAAATAAGAGAAATGGAGAGGCTTCTGACAGACCTGATTCCGATAGACCTAATAAATATTATATCAACCAGTGCCAAACTCATCCACCTTTGTTCAGTACAGCCTGTAAATATAAAATATAGTAGTAGGAGACACAAAAGTTGGTTGGACACACACATAGGTTGGACTTGATGGACTTGTGTCTGTTTTCAACCTCACCTACTATGTAACTATGTAAGAAGTAAACATTCTACACATTTTTTCAACATGTCTGCCATAAACTCATTTACTGGCATTTTAGAGGTTGTATTTCCTAACTGACTTCTTAAGAGCTGGAGGTGTATCACCTCTGAATAATTTCATGGCCTGGTGCTATTCCAGAATGTTGTTTTGTGCTACATTCATTATCACTCCCTATGACTCAGCAACAACAAGCTGCTCTACAACCTCACCAGAAACACTGTCAATTTTGTAAATCACATCTTTATTCTAAGCAAGTTGCATCACTACACTTCCAATATTGTGAGTTTGTAGCTCTTCACTTAATCCATGCATATTCTCTTCAATCCTTGAGGGAATACTATCGCCCACCAGGGTGGCTCCACAGTTGTCCTGAGAAACCTCTAGCTCCAGCACCTGTGGCCTCTCAGAGGTTTCTAGCGACGCGTCTGTTTTATTTGACATCGTTACTAAGAGACACTGCATACTTTCTTTAATAAGCACCCTATCACATTTACAATAGCATTTGCATAAATGACTAAGATAAATAAATAGAGGCTTTTACATCATTAAGCATCATATTTTTACATTCCCCTTTAACCCTTGCCTCCCCACTATACAACAAACTGAACAGAGTGAAGTTCTTCACCAAATGCATAGAGGGTTCTGCTACTGTGTTGGCCTTCCACCGGACTTGTTGTGCATGACTGAACTTCAGTTTCAATAGAGTTCTGTTTTCTGTAGCTGGATTTTGAGTGTTTACTGCAGCACCACACTGCACCCACCCACACCCATACCCACACCCACAAAGATATTAGGAGATACAAGAGTTGATAAATTCCTTGGTGGTAATGTAACTGGCATGACCCAAATTAAGTTAAACAGACATTGCTAGTGGAATGCACACTCTGAAATGTCTCTGTAAGGATCCTGGCAGCAATCACTCGCTACTTACAATTGCCACTTGTAATTTTAGCATTCATGATTGGTTTATTTTAATAACCATAAATATGAATAGGCAGTAATTTAGATTTCATTCATAAAAGGCAAAGTGCAGTGTAGAGCCTGTGTTGTCCTACAGAGTATTCTCTGCAAGAAGGAGAGTTTCCTCTGTCTCATGCCTCTCTTTTCCTCCCATTTATTAGATAAATAAACAGGAAGACAGATACAATGCACTTGTCTTTTAAAGCACTTATGCTTTTAAAGAAAGAAACATTTCCTGGTGGTGAAAGGGTTAACAGACTGTACATGTTGAAGTGAAAAAAATGATGATATCTTGTTTGACCAAGTGGTTAGCATTAGAATTTGTTGGAAGGTTTCACGAGATGTTCTTTCATCCTCTCTCTGTTCTGAACTTGTTCTGAATAATTAATTACAGTTTCATCTTTTCTTGTCTGTGTTTGCACTGCTATTTTGGTACAGGCTTGGAAATAGTGCTCTCTATTCATAACTAATATATGGGATAATAGATTTTAGAGGTTTTCAGGAATTACTTGGCTATTAGAAAGTCATTTTATCAGCCTTTTAATGGGTTGTATCCAAGCTTATAATGCATATTACATGGAAGTCAAGGAAGAAACAGTGATATTGCTTATTGCTATTTTCTCAGACAAGAATATTTTAATACTTTCTTAATCTTATCAAGCGGTAGATTTTTCAGGTTGCTACTGACACTACAATTTTTCATAATGTATGACTTCTGCATAATTACTAACCATAATTTATTGGCGCAGTGCATTCGTGTTCTATTACTTAATAGAGACTAGCAGGTGACATGCATCGGTGGCTTCCCTTGAGAGACATTTACGCAGCTATTTATCATACAACTGCACAAAAATAGAAGAATTATTAAGGTACATTAGAAATTCTTGTGAAGGAAAATATGTGGTATTTTAAAGATAATGGTCAAAATTGTAAGCCTTCCTGTTCAACAGGAAGTGTAAACAGACTTGTGTCCGTTTACACCTGCCTACCTTAAATCCAAGTCGGTTTGCTAAAAAAAAAAAATAAAAAAAAAAATGAAAAGGGATACATCCCCTTCCGTCTAGGGCACTTGGGTGTAAACGGGCAGCAGAGTCCCTTTACACATGACTGCCCATAGAGCAGAGCCAGCTCTGTCTATGTCCACTCTGCAGAAACCTGTTATCCTCCCGCTCTGCTCTGATCAGCAGACTGATCCCCTGCTAGTCCACCCCATGTGAAAGAAACCTAAATCTTCACGTTGTTGTGTCAGAAGTTTCCATTTGTGTTCAAACAGGAGGCATGGTACAAGGCACGGCACATATTAATGCATGACCTCTGTCTGTAGTGTAAGAACTGATATTTTCTTTGAAAAAAATACACATATCCCACAATCCCTGAGTCTCTTGGTCTTGTGCTCTGCAGGTGAGAACTAAACAGTAATTTGATTTGAAACAGACACAAACAGGAAGAGCAATTAATAGCTTACCATATAGTGTTTCATAAAATTTGTTCCCACATTTGTGATGCAAAACAGAAGAAATGGCGAAGCATGCTACAGGCCACAACATGCAAGCCCATCATTAAAAGGCAAACAACACAGGGAATATAAGTACACTAATGCCTAGGTAAAACAACAAAAACCTTGAAAGTATGTAATGCCTTTAAAAATAATCTTGCTTTTTCATGGACAGTTGTCAAAGCCTGGGTTGGCAATTCTCTTATTCCTTCACTTGTAATCAGGACTGGTATTTATATTTATTACAACCATAAAGGCTATATAGAGAACAGCAGCAGCTGTTTAAGAGGAGAATCATCTCTCCACACTTTGTTTTGTAAGACAGGCCATAGATGATGTGAGTTTCTGGTTGCAGGCAGATCGGTTGCTTCCCCCATTAACACAGCCAGTGTTGATGGGGGAATCCCTCCCGCAAAGGTATTGTGTCTCCTGGTGAGGGAGGGGAGGGGATAGCCTTCCCTGTTGGGAGAACACAGTGATTATTGCTAGCGGCCACTGGCAATAATAGCATTGGCCATCTATGGCCAGCTTAAGTTTCAAAAAGTTGTTGTATAATACTTAAAAGCCCTACACACCAGCCTTACTATCAATCTTGCAGCTTTATACAGGCTCATCTCTTGTACTAACCTTGCTTACAACCTTCTCAGAGTGTGCATTAGAAATTGCAGAAATTAGATAGAACCTGACTCATTTTCTGGCTTGAGAACATCCACCAATTTTTGGTGTTTTCACCCCAGTCTTACTGTCTCTGGTCAACCCTCTCATACGTTTGGCTTCAGTTCTTGCAATTGGGGAGTCTCAGAATCACATGTTGGCATTACCTAGAGGGTTCTTCATTAATTGTTTCTGGAAGCTGTACAGCACCCTGCTGGTCCCTCCCACCAGTCTTGATATATTCGTGTAGAGAAGCACAAATTGGTGATGTCACTGCATCTAAAATAATCTATGCAATGAAAACAGGTTTTATTTTAACCACTTGAGCCCCGGACCATTATGCTGACTAAGGACCAGAGGTCTTTTTCCAATTTGGCACTGCGTCACTTTAACTGCTAATTGCGCGGTCATGCAATGCTGTACCCAAACGAAATTTGCATCCTTTTCTTCCCACAAATAGAGCTTTCTTTTGATGGTATTTGATCACCTCTGCAGTTTTTATTTTTTGCGCTATAAATGGAAAAAGACCGAAAATTTTGAAAAAAAATGATATTTTCTACTTTTTGTTATAAAAAAAATCCAATAAACTCAATTTTAGTCATACATTTAGGCCAAAATGTATTCAGCCACATGTCTTTGGTAAAAAAAATGTCAATAAGCGTATATTTATTGGTTTGCGCAAAAGTTATAGCGTCTACAAACTAGGGTACATTTTCTGGAATTTACACAGCTTTTAGTTTATGACTGCCTATGTCATTTCTTGAGGTGCTAAAATGGCAGGGCAGTACAAACCCCCCCAAATGACCCCATTTTGGAAAGTAGACGCCCCAAGGAAATTGCTGAGAGGCATATTGAGCCCATTGAATATTTATTTTTTTTGTCCCAAGTGATTGAATAATGACAAAAAAATATATATATATATTTACAAAAAGTTGTCACTAAATGATATATTGCTCACACAGGCCATGGGCATATGTGGAATTGCACCCCAAAATACATTTAGCTGCTTCTCCTGAGTATGGGGATACCACATGTGTGCGACTTTTTGGGAGCCTAGCCGCGTATGGGGCCCCGAAAACCAATCACCGCCTTCAGCGTTTTTAAGGGCGTGAATTTTTGATTTTACTCTTCACTGCCTATCATCGTTTCGGAGGCCATGGAATGCCCAGGTGGCACAAAACCCCCCCAAATGACCCCATTTTGGAAAGTAGACACCCCAAGCTATTTGCTGAGAGGCATGGTGAGTATTTTGCAGCTCTCATTTGTTTTTGAAAATGAAGAAAGACAAGAAAAAACATTTTTTTTTTCTTTTTTCAAATTTCAAAACTTTGTGACAAAAAGTGAGGTCTGCAAAATACTCACTATACCTCTCAGCAAATAGCTTGGGGTGTCTACTTTCCAAAATGGGGTCATTTGGGGGGTTTTGTGCCACCTGGGCATTCCATGGCCTCTGAAACTGTGATAGGCAGTGAAGAGTGAAATCAAAAATTCACGCCCTTAGAAAGCCTGAAGGCGGTGCTTGGTTTTCGGGGTCCCGTACGCGGCTAGGCTCCCAAAAAGTGTCACACATGTGGTATCCCCGTACTCAGGAGAAGCAGCAGAATGTATTTTGTGGTGTAATTTCACATATTCCCATGGCATGTTTGAGCAATATATCATTTAGTGACAACTTTGTGCAAAAAAAAAAATAGTCTCTTTCCCGCAACTTGTGTCGCAATATAAAATATTCCATGGACTCGACATGCCTCTCAGCAAATAGCTTGGGGTGTCTACTTTCCAAAATGGGGTCATTTGGGGGGGTTTGAACTGTCCTGGCATTTTATGCACAACATTTAGAAGCTTATGTCACACATCACCCACTCTTCTAACCACTTGAAGACAAAGCCCTTTCTGACACTTATTGTTTACATGAAAAAGTTATTTTTTTTGCAAGAAAATTACTTTGAACCCCCAAACATTATATATTTTTTTAAAGCAAATGCCCTACAGATTAAAATGGTGGGTGTTTCATTTTTTTTTTTCACACAGTATTTGCGCAGCGATTTTTCAAACGCATTTTTTGGGGAAAAAACACACTTTTTAAAATTTTAATGCACTAAAACACACTATATTGCCCAAATGTTTGATGAAATAAAAAAGATGATCTTAGGCCGAGTACATGGATACCAAACATGACATGCTTTACAATTGCGCACAAACGTGCAGTGGCAACAAAATAAATACATTTTTAAAAGCCTTTAAAAGCCTTTACAGGTTACCACTTTAGATTTGCAGAGGAGGTCTACTGCTAAAATTACTGCCCTCGATCTGACCTTCGCGGTGATACCTCACATGCATGGTGCAATTGCTGTTTGCGTTTGACGACAGACCGCCGCTTGCGTTCGCCTTAGCGTAAGAGCAGGGGGTGACAGGGGTGCTTTTTTTTTTTTTTTTTTTTCTTTATTATTTTTTTGCTTTTTTATCTTATTTTTAAACTGTTCCTTTCATATTTTTTTTTTTTTTTTAATCATTTTTATTGTTCTCTTGGGGAATGTAAATATCCCCTATGATAGCAATAGGTAGTGACAGGTACTCTTTTTTTGAAAAAATTGGGGTCTATTAGACCCTAGATCTCTCCTCTGCCCTCAAAGCATCTGACCACACCAAGATCGGTGTGATAAAATGCTTCCCCAATTTCCCAATGGCGCTATTTACATCCGGCGAAATCTAAGTCATGAAATGCTCGCAGCTTCCGGTTTCTTTGGCCATAGAGATGTTTGGAGCCACTCTGGTCTCTGATCAGCTCTATGGTCAGCTGGCTGAATCACCGGCTGCATTCTCAGGTTCCCTGTTGAGACAGGAGAGCCAGAGAAAAACACGGAAGACGGTGGGGGGGGGGCATTCCCTCCCACGGCTTGTAAAGGCAGTCTAGAGGCTAATTAGCCGCTAGGATTGCTTTTACATGAAAGCCGACCGCTGGCTGAAAAGAATGATACCAAGATGATACCTAAACCTGCAGGCATCATTCTGGTATAACCACTCAAAGTCGTGAATGGCGTACCTGAAGACAAAAAAATGGTTAACAATAAAGCACAGTAAACGGTAAAGTATAAATAATTACATACCTGAAAAACAAACATGATAAAACATAATAACAATAAAACATTGCAGAATAGAATACAGTAAAAAAGAGCAGAACAATAGAGAGAGAGAATAGAGAGAGAGAGAAAATAATAAAACGACAACAATTTTTTTTTATTTTATATATATATATTTTTTTTTTTACACTTTTTTTGTAACTAACTTTTATAACTGTAACCGGTTCCAGGTTCGGGTCTCTCAAAATGCAATGGCATCTTGGGAGACCCTGTGAAAGTGTGCCTAGTCTGTGCAATGCTGTACCCTACGCTAATACTCAACTAGTGCATGGTAGCGTTCAAAACATTCACCAATGCAAAGACCAGGATTGTCAGGACAGGAGGGACAATAATAGCGGGTGTCACGCCTATATCCGCGCTTGCTGCAGACACAACATCTTTTTTAGGGGGGTTCGTTGGGTAGGGGTACTCGGGAGGACATAAAAATGCCTCTCATGCAGCCGACTGCATTTGGTTGGGGATGTGAATGGGGGAAGTACGGGCACTGCAGAAGCGGTGGGTTCCCAATTAGGATTGGCGATTGCAGCAGGAAGGGCATCATGGGCATGACGGGCCTGTGTTTGTCTTCTTCTTGGTGGCAGTGGGACACTACTTGTGCTTGCCACCTCACCAGCTTGAACTGCACTTATGGGACTCGCCACGTCACCAAGTGTTACTGCAGTGCTGGTTTGACTACGACCGGTGTGTACTAGGCCACTGGTGCTTGCCAGTTCAATAAAAAGCTTCCAAAAAACTGTTAGCGATCGCAGGGATCAGGCCTGACTCTGCGAACGCTGCAGTTATGCGTTTAGTGTTTTGTAAGTGACAGTGATCGATCGATACTGCACTTGGGTGGGCTGGGCTGGGCCGGGCGGAGGGGCAAAACGCAGGTGCTAGCAGGTATCTGGGCTGATCCCGCTAACACTGCGTTTTTGGGAACCCTAAACTGCTGGGGACGCTAGTATAGATCTGATCGGATCAGATATTGATCCGTTCAGATACTATACCACTAAGGGAGGTGTATGCTGCGTGCGTGGGTGTTAGCGGTACTGGCGCTAACCTGACGCTGCCTGGGGCTGGTGCTTGCTAGTTCACCAAAATGCTACCAAAAAAACTGTTAGCGATCGCAGGGATCAGGCCTGACTCTGCAAACGCTGCAGTTATGCGTTTAGTGCCTTGTAAGTGACAGTGATCGATCGATACTGCACTTGGGTGGGCTGGGCTGGGCCGGGCGGAGGGGCAAAAGGCAGGTGCTAACAGGTATCTGGGCTGATCCCGCTAACACTGCGTTTTTGGGAACCCTAAACTGCTGGGAACGCTAGTATAGATCTGATCGGACCAAATATTGATCTGTTCAGATACTATACCACTAAGGGAGGCGTATGCCGCGTGCGTGGGTGTTAGCGGTACTGGCACTAATCTGACGCTGCCTGGGGCGACGCATATCACCGCCGGGCGATTGGGGGGCTAAACCTTTATTCGGTAATAAACGGCGGGTTCCCTGACACTATAAAAAATAAACGAACTAACCAGCGTCACCCGTAACGGTTATACGGTGATCAGTGGTGAAAGGGTTATTTAAGGGGGCAATCAAGGGGTTAAAACATTTATTAGGTAGTATATGGGGGTCCCTGTCGCTATAAAACGCTGACGGCGAACCTAAATATTTACCTCACTAACTAGCGTCACCAGCGACACTAATACAGTGATCAGAAAAATGATCGCTTAGTGACACTGGCGACAGGGGGTGATCAAGGGGTTAAAACTTTATTAGGGGGGGTTAGGGGGGTATCCTAGACCTAAAGGGGGCTAATATTCACTGTCCCAACACTGTAACTGTCACAAACTGACACCAATGCAGTAATCAGAAAAAAAACAAAAAAAACTGCTGGTGTCAGTTTGTGACAGGGAGGGGGGGTGATTGGGGGGGATCGGGGGGTGATCGGGGGGGGGGATCGGGGTGTTTTGTGAGCCTGGCATGTTCTACTGTGTGTGTGTAGTGTTGTGCACTCACAGTGAAGTCTTCTCTCCTCGGCGCTGCAACGGAATACCGAGCCGAGGAGAGATGACATCATTTCCTTTGCTGCTGTTTAGCATACAGCAGCAAAGGAAGTGATCTGATTGGCCGGCGGCGATCGCGAGGGGGGGGCCACGAACGGATGGCCTCCTCCTCACCTCTGATCGCCGGGGGACAAAACAGGACCGCCTCGGGCACCGGGGGGGTCCGATCGGACCCCCCACCCGCGGGAGGCAAATCACGTACATGTACGTGATTTTGCCTGCCCGTGCCGCCTTGCCGACGTACATCGGCATGAGGCGGTCCTTAAGTGGTTAATATGCCATTAGTGTGTTGATGAGGGTGTAAAGGAGGGACCCACTGAAAGCCAAACCTAAGCAGATTAGGCTTCAGTTTTAAATATTGATGAAACCAAAAAGATCATGTGAGCTGGGAAACAAGCCTAAGCTGTTTATGTTTGTGTCAGAAAACATTGAAATCCATTTCATTATTTGTATGCCTAATGCCGTGTACACACGGGTGGACTTTTCGACCGGACTGGTCCGACGGACTTCCAACGGACTTTTGAATGAACGGACTTGCCTACACACGATCACACCAAGGTCCAACAGATTCGTATGTGATGACGTACGACCGGACTATAAGGAGGTTGATAGCCGGTAGCCAATAGCTGCCCTAGCGTGGGTTTTCGTCCGTCGGACTAGCATACAGACGAGCAGATTTTTCGACTGGACTCGAGTCCGTCGGACAAATTTGAAACACCTTCCAAATCTAAAGTCCGTCAGATTTTTGACCGAAAAAGTCTGCTGCAGGTCCGATGGAGCCCACACATGGTCGGATTGTCCACCGGGTTCGGTCCGTCAGACCAGTCCGGTCAAAAAGTCTGCCCGTGTGTACACGGCATTAGAAGTACTTTTTGGCTGGCATGAACATTCACCTAAAGGAATCCAGACAGAACAGCAACTCAAAGTATTAAAGCCAGAGGATCAATGTAACCATGAGGCAACTAGCATTCTCAGAAGGACACCAGCGTACACCCTTTGTATTTCTATTAGCACAATGTTATTTTAATCAGCTCTTTTAAATAAGGTAGCTAAATTCTTTAAATGTTCCCTATTGAAACAGTAAAAGTATCTATCTATAAAAATATATATATTGCTCCATTTGAGTTTTTCAAACGCTGAAATCATGTCCATACTATTTATTTGATGTTCTTTACAGGATATGTTATGATAGCTTTTAGGCCTCAGTTCTAGTGGTTATTGTTTAGCTTTAAACCTCCTTAGATTCCTTTATTTAAAATTATCTATCTTTGCAGTGATTTTTTTAAAAACTTTTTTCAGCTTTTTTCAACGTTTTTGCAATAGCGTTTTTTGAGCGTTTTTGAGCTTTTGTCCGCGTTAGTGTTTTTAGCGTTTTTTTTTTTTTTTACAAATTTTTTTTTTTTCATTGGATCAAAAACGTTAAACGTTGGTGAATGATGTTTTTGAGCGTTTATCAGCATTAGAGCGTTTTTACAGCTGAAAAACGTCTCTCAGAACCCACTGGTCCTGGGTTTTTTTTACAGCTTAAAAACGCCTATGCCATTTGCAGCTCAAAAACGTCTAGGTGGGCATGAAGCCATAGACTAACATAGACAGGCCTTTTTAAGCTAAAAAAAAAAAGCTCAAAAAAGCAGCTGTAAAAACGTCCGTGTGCATGAGGCCTAAGAAATGCTCATATAGAGCAATTTTTGTACAACGTTTTGATGAGTTTAGGAGAGTTTTTTACGTTTTTTCTGCAAGTAAGCTCCAGTCAGAAACTCAAACCAGAAGGTTTCTTTTTTTCCCTGCCTCTAAACGTTGAGCTCAAAATATGCCTGTAATTGTCCTAATGTGCATGGACACATAGGATAACATTGAGTAGCTTCTACAGGCAGAACACAAAACTCCTGTAGAAGCAATGTTTTTAAGCCAGTGTGTATGTAGCCTAAAATAAATGTTACTTGATACCTGAATGGAATATAAATATTGAATAGGAACCTTAAAAACAGACAGAGATAATACTATTAAACAGTTTTATTAGCCTGGCTGAACAATAATTTAGAATATTGCTCATGATTCTTCATTGTTGGTAAAGAAAAGTAATGGCCAAATCTGCTTTAGGTTCAGTTTGAGGGCAGGTACAGCAAACACATCCAAAAATTTACAAATTTACAAACTTGGAACTTTAATGTGGACCCCATCGAAATCTCTTAATTTATAAGCCTAATAAGCAAGGGATTGTCAAATAAAGGGCATTTCAATTGTTTTTTTTAAATTTGTATTCGGCAGGGAGCAGCTCCTTTTAATAAGGCTTAAAGTTAAACACTTAAAATCTCTAAAAATAACATGTTGGGGGGTACCTTAAATCTTCTTATGTAGTAGCACACCTGTATGATGTACTCCAGGAAAAGTGACATTTACAAAGGAAAAACTAACATGTGCTGCTATCAACATTTCCCTACCAACTTGCTGAAAAAAAGGGTCCCAAAAATAGGTCACGGGGGAAGGGGCACTTCACATGTAGCAATGCAAAAAAACAAAAAAATTGAAATACAGTTCAGTGAACAGCAACTCATTCCATAAGGTTCAAAGGCCAATATAAAAATGCAAAATGCAAAAAAAGGTATGGGGCTTCACCAAAAAATGTATGCTGTACTCCTCTTCTAGAAGTGGGTCTGGTAAGGATTTTAAGGAGAATTTCACACAAAAAAATGGTGTGGGGTCCCCCCCAGAATGCCAAACCTGGTTGGCCAGGAAAGGGAGCAGCAAGTATGTAGTCCCCCCCCCCCCCCGGACCATACCAGGCCACATGCTGTCAACATGGGGACGGTACTGTACATTGCCAGGGGTCCCACCTGTCAAAGCACCTTGTACCAATGTTGATAAGCACAAGGGCCTCTTCCCTACATCTGTGTCCCTTAAAATAATGGGCCCCCTTAGATATCTACTTCCCAAGCTTAATAAAAAGGTGTTACATAGTACCCCTGGTATTCATTCACAAAATAAGTAAAATAGTAAATAAACACATGGGCATCTTACCCAGAAGACCTTTATTGGGAAAAAAAACGCAAACACTGGTGACAACATTCTTTGTTAAATGAAAAAAAAAAATACTCCATAAATCCTTTGCACTCATGTCATCCAAATCAATTATGATGAATGATGCCTGCAGACCCACCAGAAGAAAAACAAGCTGAACCACCGTTACATCCACTCAAGATCGACTGCTTACCATGAATGACATTTCCCTAGCCACTAGTTGATTGTAAGAAAAGGGGTGAGGGTTTCTGGTTGACGTCCTTTACTAGAAATGGTGATGACCATTGACTATGATTTTAGTAACATTCAGCTTCCAGCTGGGGAAATGCCCTTTATGCAACTTATTTGTTGGTGTAGATCATTATCTTCGGTGGTTGGAAAGCCCACATATTTTTGCACAGCGTAATTCAATTTTTTGGAGCACCATAACAACCAATGACTATCCTAACTGGCACCACTGGCGTCCTTGCAACTAATGATGTCATCGCTTGCTTGAACGAAGGTGGATGGCCCACACAGCATCCTCAGTTTCTAGGATGCAAGCAGCCAGTTGCACTCTAGCAACAAAGGACACACAAATACTATCTATAACCATGCCAACTAGTCTCACACCTGGTTAGGGATTCCTCATATGCCAAATTGCATTCGTACTGTCATTTCTTGTCATGACAGAGCGCTATCCAGTCAGAATATGAATTGCTGCAAACTGTGTAACAGGAACTTGTTTATTACAGTGTCATGTCTGTGAGTCTGGACTCTGGACCACCCCTTCTCCCTTTCTGATTCTGCATTCCTGAACCCTAACATGCTCTTTCTAAACCATATTCCATGTGTAGCAGGGTGTCTGTGTATTTAATGCTGGGACATGGCTAGGATTTTGTTTTGAAGTTTTTGCCCTGTTCATCTTATGGAACAATGTACAGCATCTGTATGAAATTGTAAATAGCACAAATAAATACAGCACTGTTTGATTCTACTCTATTGGGCTGGTATCTGTGCCTGAAAGTGTGCTCACCCCAGGGAGCTTTTGTACCTGCTATTTATTCCCAGCTCACACATGTTGAATACTAATGATCCAATATGTCCTCTTCCTTTTCTATAAAAAATGGTTAAAAAAACACTCACACAGGAACAAATACTGTAGATAAAATACTGTATATTTCACACAAATCCTTGATCAAAAATAATTATCAAGAAGCAGGGTAAAAAAACTTCTGCTATTCTGGTACAGGGTTCCAAGTGTCTTGCATTAATTCTTCCCATCCTTCATGAGGAACTGTTGGCACTGTGTGGAAGGGAAAGCCACTATTCTGTGAGAGTGCCCCAACACTGGAAGGTCAAATCAAAAAATGTTTAAAAAAAAAGTAAAAAAAAACACTACATCAACACATCACAACCCAGTCTTTTTATTTTTTTGTTCCAATGAAATGCCTTTCAATGATAAACTCTCTCTTTTAATCTACCTTGTGATTGCCACTGGAGCCTGCATTCCAGTACTTTTGGAGCAAGCAAGATTCCACTTCCATATTACAACAGTCCTTAAGATCCGAAGAAATCATACGCCAGTCTCTGCTCCACTATTTCTCTCTATTTCTGCCTTACCACAACCTTTTACCTTCAAAACTCTTTTCTACCTGCCCTTTTCTTTATCCATCAATTTTCTTTCTTTCCTATTCTATTTGTATCTTTTTAACCTCAGTTCTTTCTCTCCACTTATTCCACCTCATACCATGGCAGCTTCCATCAACTGCTGCACATAACAAGTTTCATTCCACTTTAGATATGACGGATGGAGAGATTCTGACTCAGAAGCCTTGGTTCTTGTACAACTGTTTTTGTTATTGTCAATTTTACAACTCGTAATGTAGAAAACTACATACAATTTAATATGGCAATGTATACTCTCTGGCTCCTCAATTCTATATAAAAAACACATTATTGAGATGCGTGATTTTTCAGTGATCATCCTTGCTGCATTCCTTAAAGAATTTATTTTAAAAAAATACATCCACGCCCTAAAATGAAGGTAAACCTATTGGCTAAAATCTGTGACTGATCATATCTGCTGTTCCTCTGGGACTTGTCAATTCAACACATTTAAAAAAAAAAACAACGTATCCACACCCTAAAATGAGGTTAAACCTATTGGCTACAATCTGTGACTGATCTTAGCTGTTGTTTCTCTGGGACTTGTCAGTTCAACACATTTAAAAAGCTGCTAGAGGGAAGCCTATGGGGACTTAATGTGTGACTTCTTCAAACTCTGCATAGCTGCTGTGTAGTGAATGCTGAAAGGAATGCCTGGGAGAAACACAGGAAATTATTTTTTATTACATACATACTCCCTTGCTATATAAATAAAAATAAAGATAAATTCTTGATTTTCAGTAAACGTCTAGGACCTAGATTTCATAGAAACATGAATGTTAAACCTAGTTAAATCCATTTCATGTTTTATAAACATAGATTTTAAAATAACTTAAACAACGGTGATGGCACCTTAAAGCAACTTACATGTTACATGTATTTTCCGCTCTGCACTGGTAATTTCATATATAATACTGTTAATAAGGCATCTTGTATGTGAGTAATAATATCTATGGAATGCTTATACTGTATGCAATCTAATTTTATTAAAATATAACAACATGTAGGATCTTAAAAAGGCATGAAAGAAACATGAAATTGTGATCACTATACAACATTGTATGCTAAACAGTTAGCACATCATGCAAATCTAAGAAGGAAATTTAACAGCCCCCATGTTCATGTATGAATAAAAATTGCAAACAAATTTTTAATACGCTAAACATTTCTAAGAGTATTTACTTTAAAACTATCTTCACACTTGAGGTATGTTTAGGGTTAGAGTGAACTGCCTAAAGCCTGGTACACACTATAGTTTTTTTTTGTTCAACCCAGCATGTTGAGCTAAAAAAACCTGTCAGCAATCTCCCCCGCTGAGCTGTTGTGTTCTGAAAGAGGGACACGCCCCCCCGCCAGAACACTCCAATCAGCAATCTCTGCCATTGGCTGAGAGCGCTGATCATGAGTCGGTCGGCTGCTGGTTTTCCAGCATGCTCGTCAGACAGAAGCTGGTCTCCCAAAATTCGGCCTGTGTGTACCCAGCTTTAGAGTACACGAACCCCCATCTAACCTGTGACAGACCTAGCCAGGACAGAGGCTTTTGGAGGGGACTGAATGCTAGCCTCTTGCCGGCCGATTATGGGCCCTGGCATTTGGGGGAACGGTGCTCTTTGTGAGCTGTATGCCTGGGGACCGTTGAGGTGGCGTTACTTTAGATTTGGTTCCATGTCCCCCAAGACACACAGACTCTGGGGACCCAGGATATGCCATATTAAAATACTGAATGATTCATACTGTTGGGACACATATCATGAGGAGATGCTGATGTCAATTCCAGCCACCTATCTTATGTCTTCTATAATGTAAATGAGTCTAGTGTGGCTTCTCTTTCAGCCATTGTTGTCTGGGCTAATTAACCCTGCCATTGTGAGAAGGAGTTCTGTGTTTAAACCTATGATAATCTACCATCTACTATGTAAAGCTCGGTGACAACAAGTCTGACCTGTAGTGAAATCCTGATTTATAATAACAATGACCAGGCTGCTTAAAGGGATTAGTTAATAAGATCATGTTAATTAGGTCTGGTCACAGGTAGGGATGAGCCGAACACCCCCCGGTTCGGTTCGCACCAGAACCCGCGAACGGACCGCAAGTTCGCACGAACGTTAGAACCCCATTGAAGTCTATGGGACTCGAACGTTCGAAATCAAAAGTGCTCATTTTAAAGGCTAATTTGCATGGTATTGTCCTAAAAAGGGTGTGGGGACCCGGGTCCTACCCCAGGGGACATGTATCAATGCAAAAAAAACTTTTAAAAACGGCCGTTTTTTCGGGAGCAGTGATTTTAATGATGCTTAAAGTAAAAAAAAAAAAGTGAAATATTCCTTTAAATATCGTACCTGGGGGGTGTCTATAGTATGCCTGTAAAGTGACGCGTGTTTCCCATGTTTAGAACAGTTCCTGCACCAAATGTCATTTTTAAAGGAAAAAAATCTCATTTAAAACTGCTTGCGGGTTTAATGTCATGTCGGGTCATGGCAATATGGATGAAAATCAGTGAGACAAACGGCATGGGTACCCCCCAGTCCATTACCAGGCCCTTTGGGTCTTGTATGGATATTAAGGGGAACCCCGCACCCAAATTAAAATAAGGAAAGGTCCCTATATACTCTGAACAGCAGTATACAGGCTGTGCAAACAAGACAGGGACTGTAGGTTTGTTGTTAAGTAGAATCTGTTTGTAATTTTGAACATTTTTAACGTGTTTAGCTCCAGCCAAAAAATCTTTTCTAAGCTTTTTGGAAAACATAGGGAAGGGTTATCACCCCTGTGACATTTGTTTTGCGTCTTTCCTCCTCTTCAGAAGATTTCACCTCACTTTTTTGTCCCAATGAAAAATGTTTTTTGAAAATTTGGGTTTTTTTGTGGAACAAGGATTGGAAAGCATCAGTGGAAAGGAGAAATTGTTTTCCCATATTAACTCTTACAGGAGAGAATTTCCCTTCCTAGAGGTAGATTTCATCTCACTTCCTGTTGTCTCCTTCCGTTTGCAAGTAGGAGTCGTTTGTAAGTTAGATGTTTGAAAGTAGGGTCCTGCCCTATATACTCAGCAGAAATTTGGGCCTTAGGTGTTGCTGTGGCCAAAACACTGTAAGCCCTCACAGGGCCCTGCTGTGAAATATTAGATCAAGAATTGTAATTACATGCCCCTGTTGAACAGGAGCTGAAAAATTAGGCCTTAGGCACTGGTGCTGGTGCCACAACACTGCAACCCCTCACAGACACTCTAGTTGGAACGCAGGAACGAGCCCTGCTGCAAAGTATTGCATCAAAAATTGTAATTACACGCCCCTGTTAGACAGGGGCAGAAAAATTGGGCCTTAGGCACTGGTGCTGGTGCCACAACACTGCAACCCCTCACAGACACTCTAGTTGGAACGCAGGAACGAGCCCTGCTGCAAAGAATTGCATCAAAAATTGTAATTACACGCCCCTGTTAGACAGGGGCAGAAAAATTGGGTCTTAGGCACTGGTGCTGGTGCCACAACACTGCAACCCCTCACAGACACTCTAGTTGGAACGCAGGAACGAGCCCTGCTGCAAAGTATTGCATCAAAAATTGTAATTACACGCCCCTGTTAGACAGGGGCAGAAAAATTGGGCCTTAGGCACTGGTGCTGGTGCCACAACACTGCAACCCCTCACAGACACTCTAGTTGGAATGCAGGAACGAGCCCTGCTGCAAAGTATTACATCAAAAATTGTAATTACATGCCCCTGTTAAACAGGGGCTGAAAAATTGTGCCTTAGGCACTGGTGGTGGCGCCCAGAACCAAAAATGTTCTTACAAGCTATCAGCGTGATGATTGAGGAGGAAGAGGATAATTACTCAGGGATAGTCACTCAGCATCAGCATAGGCAGTCTTTGAAGGGATCTGAAAAAAATTATTCAGTTACATCAGCATCAGGTGCTTGGTAGCTGGTGGTGATCCAAGACTGATTCATTTTTATGAAGGTCAGCCGATCGACCGAGTCAGTGGACAGACGCACCCTGTGATCGGTTACCACGCCTCCAGCAGCACTGAATGTGCGTTCCGAAAGAACGCTGGATGCAGGACAGGCCAGTAGCTCAATTGCATACTGTGCAAGCTCTGGCCAGTGATCCATCCTCAAGACCCAGTAACCCAGAGGATTTTCGGTGGGAAAGGTGTCCAAGTCTGATCTTGCCCCTAGGTATTCCTGCACCATGTAAAACAGACGCTGGCGATGGTTGCTGGAACCGATCATACCTTGGGGCTGCGGACCAAAAAATTGTCTGAACGCATCGGTCAGACGGCCACCTTCTCCACCGCTCCTTCTTTGACTGACCGAAGCCTCAGCAACACGTTGTCCAGAAACAGGAGTTTGTAACCTCCCAGTCTCTGGGAACGCGTTGCACAGACCTTTCTGCAAGGCCTCCCGAAGATGTTTCATCCTCTGCTCCCTCTGCGATGGCAAGATAAGGTCCGCAACCTTACCCTTGTAACGTGGATCAAGGAGGGTTGCCAGCCAGTATTGGTCCTTCTCCTTGATACCACGAATACGAGGATCCTTACGCAGGCTTTGCAGGATCAGGGAGGCCATGCAGCGTAGGTTTGCTGAGGCATTCGGTCCGGAGTCCTCTGGGTCACTAAGGACAACAACGTCCGCAGCCACCTCCTCCCAGCCACGTACAAGCCCATGTGTTCCTTGGGACTGATCCCTTAAAGACTGCTGATGCTGAGTGCCAGGCTCCACCTCCATACTGACACAATCTTCCTCCTCCTCCTCCTCCTCCTCCTCGTCCTCTTCCTGTGTGATCGGCGGGCACGCAGGAACACTGTCTGGATAAAGGGGGCCTTGAGAGCTAAGGAAGTCCTCCTCTTCCTGCCTCTGTTCTGCCTCAAGTGCCCTGTCCATTATTCCACGCAGCGTGTGCTCCAACAGGTGGACAAGGGGGACAGTGTCACTGATGCATGCACTGTCAGTGCTCACCATCCTCGTGGCCTCCTCGAATGGTGACAGGACAGTGCATGCATCCCTGATCATGGCCCACTGGCATGGGGAAAAAAAACCAAGGTCCCCTGACCCTGTCCTGGTGCCATAGTCGCACAGGTACTCATTGATGGCCCTCTGCTGCGTGTGCAGCCGCTGCAGCATGGCCAATGTCGAGTTCCACCTGGTGGGCATGTCACAGATTAGGCGGTTCTTGGGCAGGTTAAACTCCTTTTGGAGGTCCGTCAGCCGAGCACTGGCATTATATGACTGGCGGAAATGCACACAGACTTTCCTGGCCTGCCTCAGGACATCCTGTAAGCCCGGGTACCTGCCCAAGAACCGCTGCACCACCAAGTTAAGGACGTGAGCCAAACAGGGCACATGGGTCAGTTGTCCCTGTCGGAGGGCAGAGAGGAGGTTGGTGCCATTGTCGCAAACCACCATTCCTGCCTTAAGTTGGCGTGGCGTCAACCACCTCTGAACCTGCCCCTGCAGAGCTGACAGAACCTCTGCCCCAGTGTGGCTCCTGTCCCCCAAGCACACCAGCTCAAGCACCGCATGGCATCTTTTGGCCTGCGTACTTGCGTAGCCCCTTGAACGCCTACGGAGCACCGCTGGTTCCGAGGAAGAGGCCATGGAGGAAGAAGAAGAGGAGGGGGTGGAGGAGAGAGGTGTGTCACAATCAGCATTTTGGAGGCGTGGTGGCGGAACAACCTCCAACACTACTGCACCTTGTCCTGCATCCTTCCCAGCTGCCAGCAGAGTCACCCAATGCGCCAAGAAACTTAAGTAACGTCCCTGTCCATGCCTGCTGGACCATGAGTCAGCGGTAATATGCACCTTACCGCTGACCGCCCTGTCCAGCGAGGCATGAACATTGCCTTCCACATGCCGGTAGAGAGCCGGAATCGCCTTCCGTGAGAAAAAGTGGCGTTTGGGTACCTGCCACTGAGGAACCGCACATTCCACAAACTCACGGAAGGGGGCAGAGTCTACCAACTGAAAAGGCAGCAGTTGAAGTGCTAGCAATTTTGCCAAGCTAGCATTCAACCGCTGGGCATGTGGATGGCTGGGAGCAAACTTCTTTCGGCGGTGCAGCAGCTGGGGCAGGGAAATTTGCCTGGTACAATCTGACGTCGGTGTACCAAAAGCAGATTGCCCACAAGTACTTGGCTGTGACACACCTAATTCTACACCTTCATTCCTCTCACTGCAGGTCTCAGAGAGGACTGAAGGTCTAGTGGGGTTGGAAATCTCAGCTGATGAGGAGCAAGGAGAGATCCTCTTTGTTCTTTGGTGTGGGTCTTTTAGATATGCTTGCCAACGAACTGCATGGCAGGTCAACATATGTCTGGTCAAGCATGTGGTACCCAAGCGGGAGATGTTTTGGCCACGCGAGATACGCTTGAGACATATGTTGCAAATAGCAGCGGTGCGATCTGATGCACTCGTCTCAAAAAAGGCCCACACCAAAGAACTTTTTGAATAACGCGCAGAGACTGCAGCGCCCTGCACATGTGGAGCTTTGGCGTGTGATGCAGTCAATGTGCTGCCCTTAGGCTGGCCCCTGGAGGGCATCCTGCCTCCTTGGTGATGTGCCGCCTCCTCCTCCTCCTCCTCCTCCTCCTCTCTCCTATCAGGCACCCACGTTGAGTCAGTGACCTCATCATCCCCTCCCTCCTCATCACTGGAGCAAACCTGGCAGTATGCTGCAGCAGGGGGAGCATGACTGCCAGATTGCTGTCCTTCTTGGGCACCCCCTCTGTCCGTGCTCATGTTACTGCCTTCATCGAGCTCAGTATCATCATCAGAGCCTTCCAAACGCTGGGCATCCTTCTGGAGCATGTACCCAACACTGTGGTCAAACAGTTCGAGGGAATCCTCAGGAGGACATGGTGGAGCTAGGGAAGGAGTCACTGATGACATTGAGCTGAGGGAAGAGGCCGCTGCTTTGCCAGACAAAGCACCCTGGGCATGGGTGAGAGAGGATGAGGAGGATGAGGACGGCTTGGTCATCCACTCGACCAAGTTTTCTGCATGTTGCGGCTCAACACGGCCAGCTGCCGAAAAAAAGGCCAAGTGTGTCCCATGGCCACGGGCTGATGAGGATGCACCGTCTCCACGACCAGCACTAGACACAGAGCCTGCTTGCCCTCTCTTATTGGCTTGTGACTGTCTGCCTCTCCTTCTTGGCCTTCCAGACATACTAATGGCCTGTAGCTGCACTAAGCTGGGATAGAACACCTGTAATTTTCTTCAGGTAGCTTTATATACTGTAACCAGACAAGCCTGCCTGTCAGTAGGAAGATAACAGGAACGGATCTAGCTGAACACTGTAAACAGGACGCACTGACTGCACTAAATGTAAATAGCAGGAACAGATCTAGCTGAACACTGTGAGCAGGACGCACTGACTGCACTAAATGTAAATAGCAGGAACGGATCTAGCTGAACACTGTGAGCAGGACGCACTGACTGCACTAAATGTAAATAGCAGGAACGGATCTAGCTGAACACTGTGAGCAGGACGCA
The DNA here is from genome assembly GCA_037952925.1 of Lithobates clamitans. NCBI lineage: Eukaryota > Metazoa > Chordata > Amphibia > Anura > Ranidae > Lithobates > Lithobates clamitans. The sequence goes on along the minus strand of JBBGZY010000025.1, from coordinate 4,302,345 downwards.
CTGCACTAAATGTAAATAGCAGGAACAGATCTAGCTGAACACTGTGAGCAGGACGCACTGCACTAAATGTAAATAGCAGGAACGGATCTAGCTGAACACTGTGAGCAGGACGCACTGACTGCACTAAATGTAAATAGCAGGAACAGATCTAGCTGAACACTGTGAGCAGGACGCACTGACTGCACTAAATGTAAATAGCAGGAACGGATCTAGCTGAACACTGTGAGCAGGACGCACTGACTGCACTAAATGTAAATAGCAGGAACGGATCTAGCTGAACACTGTGAGCAGGACGCACTGACTGCACTAAATGTAAATAGCAGGAACGGATCTAGCTGAACACTGTGAGCAGGACGCACTGACTGCACTAAATGTAAATAGCAGGAACGGATCTAGCTGAACACTGTGAGCAGGACGCACTGCACTAAATGTAAATAGCAGGAACAGATCTAGCTGAACACTGTGAGCAGGACGCACTGCACTAAATGTAAATAGCAGGAACAGATCTAGCTGAACACTGTGAGCAGGACGCACTGCACTAAATGTAAATAGCAGGAACAGATCTAGCTGAACACTGTGAGCAGGACGCACTGCACTAAATGTAAATAGCAGGAACAGATCTAGCTGAACACTGTGAGCAGGACGCACTGACTGCACTAAATGTAAATAGCAGGAACAGATCTAGCTGAACACTGTGAGCAGGACGCACTGCACTAAATGTAAATAGCAGGAACAGATCTAGCTGAACACTGTGAGCAGGACGCACTGCACTAAATGTAAATAGCAGGAACAGATCTAGCTGAACACTGTGAGCAGGACGCACTGCACTAAATGTAAATAGCAGGAACGGATCTAGCTGAACACTGTGAGCAGGACGAACTGCACTAAATGTAAATAGCAGGAACAGATCTAGCTGAACACTGTGAGCAGGACGCACTGCACTAAATGTAAATAGCAGGAACGGATCTAGCTGAACACTGTGAGCAGGACGCACTGCACTAAATGTAAATAGCAGGAACAGATCTAGCTGAACACTGTGAGCAGGACGCACTGCACTAAATGTAAATAGCAGGAACGGATCTAGCTGAACACTGTGAGCAGGACGCACTGCACTAAATGTAAATAGCAGGAACAGATCTAGCTGAACACTGTGAGCAGGACGCACTGCACTAAATGTAAATAGCAGGAACGGATCTAGCTGAACACTGTGAGCAGGACGCACTGCACTAAATGTAAATAGCAGGAACGGATCTAGCTGAACACTGTGAGCAGGACGCACTGCACTAAATGTAAATAGCAGGAACAGATCTAGCTGAACACTGTGAGCAGGACGCACTGCACTAAATGTAAATAGCAGGAACGGATCTAGCTGAACACTGTGAGCAGGACGCACTGACTGCACTAAATGTAAATAGCAGGAACAGATCTAGCTGAACACTGTGAGCAGGACGCACTGACTGCACTAAATGTAAATAGCAGGAACAGATCTAGCTGAACACTGTGAGCAGGACGCACTGCACTCAATGTAAATAGCAGGAACGGATCTAGCTGAACACTGTGAGCAGGACGAACTGCACTAAATGTAAATAGCAGGAACAGATCTAGCTGAACACTGTGAGCAGGACGCACTGCACTAAATGTAAATAGCAGGAACGGATCTAGCTGAACACTGTGAGCAGGACGCACTGACTGCACTAAATGTAAATAGCAGGAACGGATCTAGCTGAACACTGTGAGCAGGACGCACTGCATTAAATGTAAATAGCAGGAACAGATCTAGCCTAATCTAGCTAACTCAAATCAAATGACACTGTCTGTCTCTCTCTCTATCAGCACACCGGAACACACTACACAGGGCCGCCGTGCAGGCGGCCTTATATAGTGTGGGGCGTGTACTAAATCCCCTGAGCCATAATTGGCCAAAGCCACCCTGGCTTTGGCCAATTACAGCTCTCTCTACTGACGGCGCTGTGATTGGCCAAGCATGCGAGTCATAGTGCATGCTTGGCCAATCATCAGCCAGCAATGCACTGCGATGCCGCAGTGAATTATGGGCCGTGACGCGCCACACGAATTTGGCGCGAACGGCCCATAACGTTCGCAATTCGACGGACGGTCGAACAGCCGATGTTTGAGTCGAACATGGGTTCGACTCGAACACGAAGCTCATCCCTAGTCACAGGTGTATTTTCAGAGTAATATGATCAGGAGGTATACACCTCCTCCTTTTACTGTATATAAGAATGTATTGTTTCAATAAAAATGCATTCCTGCTTGAACCTCAAGACAGAGCATCTTGTCTCGTACTTGGGGGAGAATTATTTGTATGGGTTTCTTGTTCAGCTGATCGGAGTGTTCGGTAGCTGCCTTTGTGTTTGGGAATGGAATGTCTTAAACGACTTTAACCCCTTTCATACTCGGGGTGTCGTTACAACTGGTGGCAAGCAGCGGGATCATTCCCACAGCCCAGAAGGACAGCTACAAGAGGACACAGGACAATGGAAGCACAGTATGAACGGCTAAAGCTCTCTTCCCTCAAGGACTTACTGGAGAACCAGGGCTGACCGGCCAACAACCGTAAGAAGAGGGACATTATCGCAGAACTAGTCAAAATGGATAGAGCCGAAAGGCCCAACATAACCGAAAGGCCCAGCATAACAGACAGGACACCCGAAGAGGCATGGTTTGATTGGGCTGTTAAAATAAGACTGGCACATTATGGTCCTAACCCTACAGCGGAGATCATAGACCTAGTTATAGCAGCTGTGGATGCAACTTGGCTACAGCAACAAGGTGCTGCAGCAGCAGAAGTCACAGCAGCACCAACTGAAAGGAGAGGAGAGGTACAGATACCAGCCACCATGGAAGAGGAATTCAGAAGGAGGTTGCGAGAGATGGAGATACAGCATAGAGGACCAGTATCAGAGCAGGTCCTGCTGGGATGGTCCGATTCTATCCGATGCGAACTCTGGAAGGAAGCGCTAGCCCGTGAGCAGCGACACCAGGGAAAAGTTATCCCCTCCATCCATGTAAGGTACTGGTCGCAGTATGAAGTATGAATGCTGTTATTGGGGGAACAGCCGAAGCAGGAGTGGACAGCTGAGTTATGCAGGCTGATCCGGGCAGAGATGCGGTTGGACGAGAGCTACAGAGGCCTCCGGTGGTATGTAGCCCAAGGGTGCCCGTGATCAGCGGATGACAGCCCCATGGAGGGCTTTGATTATGATGGCCTGGGATTGTTGTATTGGAGGCTATCCAGGGACCCTGACTTTGGGAGTGATCGGGAGTGGCGTTTGGAGGAAATAATGGAGTACAGAGAGCGAAGACTGAATGTCTCAGTAGGGCACTGGGCACAGGAAGATTTGGAGTTTCTGGCCATTCAGGAATGGGAGCTGGAGATCGCCTACAGACAGCTGCTAGACTCTGCTCAGCAGCTGCTTGACTCTGCTCAGCAGGAAGATTTGGAGTTTCTGGCCATTCAGGAATGGGAGCTGGAGATCGCCTACAGACAGCTGCTAGACTCTGCTCTGCTAGACTCTGCTCAGCAGTGGGGTGGGGCTCCCTTTACCTGGGACTATCGGGAAATATAAGTTGACAACTCTGAAATCCTGGCTGAAGAACCGGCAGTGGAAAATCTGGAGATTGCCATCCCCAAAGCTGAAGTGCTGACAACAGGGCAGAGTTCTGCTAACCTCTGCCCAGCACTGAAAGCATCTTCTGGGTTCCATGGACATAAGATTGTGAACTTCTATCCCCAGACACCAGTTGCAGAGACAGGGTATTTGATAGACTATTATGCTGAGGAATTACAACCTGATGAGCCTCCAGCAGAAGAGCTGGTATCAGGGTCAAACTTCAGTGTGCTCGGCCCAGCACCAACAGCAGTATCTGTGGAGCTGCAAGGAACTTCCCCAGCTGAGGTGCTGGTCACTGGACAGAGGGTCCAAGACCTGTGCTCCACACCTGTGGCAGTTCCGGAGGCTCATGGTGAGAAGGTGACAATCACTTCCCAGCAGCCAGATGTGAGAACGGAAAAGGAAGTAGCCAGCTCACCTCCCCAATGGCTGCTGCACAGTTTGGAAGGGGAGGAATTCAGCCTCCTGCCCCAACGGTTAGCCCAAGCGAATGATGTGCAGTCCCCAGCAGAAGTGCTGGCAACAGGGCAGAGTACTACCACACTCTGCCCAGCAATGGCAACAACTGTGGAGTTCCAGGGAGCTGGGGCAGTCGGCTCATCTCTCCAGACACAGATTACAGAAGGTATGGACTTAATGGACTGTTTAGAGGATGTTATAGATTATGCATCACCTGCTCAAGTACTGGCAGCAGGACAGAGTACTGCAGACCACTGCTCCACACCCGTGGCAGTTTCGGAGGCCCAAGGTGAGAATGTGATGGTTCCTCTCTCCCAGTGGATTTCAGAGATGCAGGGAGGAGAAGCAGCCATTTCCCCTCCCCAACAAGGGTTTGTGCACCTGGGAGACAATACCAGTAAAAGGGAGTTCCAACAGCAGACAGCGCCCCAGAATGATGACACCAACCCAGCTGAAGAGCTGGCAACCGGGCAGAGTGATTCCAACCTCTGCCCAGCACCGGCAACAACTACAGAGTTCCAGGGAGCCGGGGCATTCGGCCTCCCTCCCCAACAGTTAGCCAGAGAAGATGGTGTGGGGTTTCCAGTAGAAGGGCTGGCAACAGGGAAGAGTGCTGCTGGCCCCTATCCTCAACTAACAGAGGATGAATTTCCTGTAAAGGTGGATGGGGCTTCAGTCCCCACCTTTATACCCCAGGGATGCTGGGCAGTCGGCCCAGATCCCCAACAGCATGATGACATGAGCCCAGTCACCCTGTCTTCTCTCCAGCAGCTGAAAGGACTCCAGGGAGAAGGGCCAGTCCAGGCCTCTCCACAGTGGTGGATATGTTCTCTGAGAGAGGCAGAGGTTGGCTGGGTGAGTAATACTCTGTTTGGAACAATTTGTTTGGGGTACTGTGTAGATACCAGCATTAGAGGACTGGAACTACTGACTAACTTCGGAGTCAACCCGTCTGGGGTCTTCTCCTGTGTTTGTCTCCTGCCAAAAGGGGAAAAATGAGACAGACCTAGCCAGGACAGAGGCTTTTGGAGGGGACTGAATTCTAGCCCCTTGCCGACCGATTATGGGCCCTGGCATTTGAGGGAACGATGCTCTTTGTGAGCTGTATGCCTGGGGACCCTTGAGGTGGTGTTACTTTAGATTTGGGTCCATGTCCCCCAAGACACACAGACTCTGGGGACCCTGGATATGCCATATTACAAATAGTGACTGATTCATACGGTTGGGACACATACTATGAGGAGATGCTGATGTCAATTCCAGCCACCTGTCTGTTGTCTTCTATAATGTAAATGAGTCTAGTGTGGCTTCTCTTTCAGCCATTGTTGTCTGGGCTAATTAACCCTGCCATTTTGAGAAGGAGTCTTGTGTTTAAACCTATGATAATGTACCATCTACTGTGTGAAGCTCGGTGACAACAAGTCTGACCTATAGTGAAATCCTGATTTATCATAACAATGACCAGGCTGCTTAAAGGGATTAGTTAATAAGATCATGTTAATTAGGTCTGGTCACAGGTGTATTTTCAGAGTAATATGAGCAGGAGGTATACACCTCCTCCTTTTACTGTATATAAGACTGTATTTGTTTCAATAAAAATGCATTCCTGCTTGATCCTCAAGACAGAGCATCTTGTCTCGTACTTGGGGGAGAATTATTCGTATGGGTTTCTTGTTCGGCTGTTCGGTAGCTGCCTTTGTGTTTGGGAATGGAATGTCTTAAACGACTTTAACCCCTTTCATACTCAGAGTTTCGTTACATAACCCTTTCTAATAAACACACTGCATGGCAACTCATGGTAGTGTGTTGTTTTGCAGTGCAGTATGCCACAACACGGGTGCTTTGCTTCAGCACATAGCATTGCAAGCATTGCCACAAAGCATAGGTGTCTAAGGAAGTGTTGCTAAAAATCCCATGTCAGACCCTGTTAAAGTTTTCCAAAGGTATGCGAGATACTCAAATTTCTGAAACGATATGTGCTGATTTTATGATACTAAAACTGAATATTTGTCCTTAACACAAATTTATATGTACACTAGAAAGCCGATAATGCTTATCAACCTGCATACATCATCCCCACAGGAAAGCTTGATGGTGGTAGCATTATATTATTGGGATTTTTTTTATTGGCAAAGACTTGCAAAATGGCTGTTTTTTTTTTTAAGGAACTGAATAGAAACAAATACAGTGCTATTTTGGTGCAGGACAAACACTCTAAATCCACAAGCATGCTACAATGGCATCCAGTCACTCTCAAGCCTCAATTGTGTTTGAGACTTAGGGATGCTTGATTGTTTGGATTACACTATTTATTTTGTAAAATTTCAACTCCTTTAGTAAATTATGATGAAGGAGGTAATGGACATGCTCCGAAACAACATGTCCCGCTCACTCTGACGTCACTTCTGGGTCCTGCGTTCCATGCTGGTTTTAACAGCGCTGCTGCTTTTCCTGGAACAATACCACATGGTTCTCCACTGCTGGCTGGCCAGGGAAGTGATTCAGTGCTGATGCCACGTTGACAGAGACAGAGCCTGCTGGACACAGATGTGAATTGATGAACTTGTATATCTTCTGTTTTCAGTAAGTGTTTTTAACCACTTGCCAACCGACCCATAGCAGAATGACGGGAGGACGTACAGTGATGTCCTCCCAGAATCCCGCTCTCGCGCGCCCCCTGTGGTGCGCACCTGAGAACATCAGCGACCTCACGGATCACGGTAAATGGGCGCTGATAGCGGCGGTTTACCACGTGATCGCTCCGTCAAATGAAAGAACGATCACTTGTAAACAAACCGGCGTCATGTCTCCCCTCTGTGTACCAATCAGTACAGTGTGAGAGGAGAGGAGGAGAGATCAGATGGCAGCAGCACAGTGGGCTGGATCTGTAGTCCTCACAGCGCTGCTCTGTGACAATTGCATTCACATCCAGCCATTCATGCTCAGTAATCCCTGCATGCTCAGCCATACTCTGTAATACCCTGCAATACTCTGCAGTTCCCCGCAATACTCTGCAATACTCTGCAATACCCTGCAATACTCTGCAATACCCCGCAATACTCTGCAATACCCCACAATAACCTGCAATACTCTGCAATACCCTGCAATACTCTGCAATACCCTGTAATACCCTGCCATACTCTGCCATACTTTGCCATACCCTGCAATTCTCTGCAATACCCTGTAGTACCCTGCAATACTCTGCAATACCCTGCAATACTCTACAATACCCTGCCACACCCTGCAATACTCTGCAATACCCTGCAATACTCTGAAATACCCTACCATACCCTGCCATACACTGCAATACTCTGCAACACCCTGCCATACCCTGCAATAACCTGCAATACTCTGCAATACCCCACAATACTCTGCAATACTCTGCCATACTCTGCCATACCCTGCCATACTCTGCAATACCCTGCAATAATCTGCAATACCTTGCCATACCCTGCCATACTCTGCAATACCCTGCCATACTCTGCAATACCCTGCAATACCCTGCAATAATCTGCCATACCCTGCCATACCCTGCCGTACTCTGCAATACCCAGCCATACTCTGCAATACCCAGCCATACCCAGCCATACATTGCCATACCCAGCCATACTCTGCTATACCCAGCCATACTCTGCAATACTCGGTGATACCCACCCATACTCTGCCATACCCAGTCATACTCGGCGATACCCTGCAATACCCTGCCATACTCAGCCATACCCAGCCATGCTCAGCCATACTCTGCCATGCTCAGCCATACTCGGCTGTATTCGGCCTCTGTATGTGGCCAGGCTGTGGAAGTCTCACATATGTGGGATTGCCGTACTCAGGAGGAGTAGGAGAATCTATTTTGGGGTGTCATTTTTGGTATGTACGTGCTATGTGTTAGAAATATTGTATAAATGGACAACTTTGTGTTAAAAAAAAAGCGTTTTAACCACTTCCCACCCGCCGTCATATGACGTCCTTGTCTTTGTGTGGGGATATCTGAATGATGCCTGCAGCTACAGGCATTATTCAGATATCAGCTTTTTCAGCTGGAGATTCCCTACACCATAAGAATGATCATAGTGGCTGTTCCGCTGTTTGATCATTCTTACGAGAGGCAAGAGGGGACTCCCCCCCTACCGCCGCCCTCCGGTGCTTCTACCGACTCACCGCTACGATTGAAGCCAGGATCATTTTTTTTTTTATTTCAGGATTCCCAGCCTAGAGGTGAGATGTGGTGTCTTTTTGACCCCATATCTCACTGTAAAGAGGACCTGTCTTGCCATATTCCTATTACAAGGGATGTTTATATTCTTATAATAGGAATAAAAGTGATCAAAAAATTTATTTTTTGGAAAAAAGTGTCAATCTAAAATAAATAAAGTAAAATGAACAATAAAAAAATTTTTTTTTTAAAGTGCCCCTGTCCCCGTGTGCTCGCATGCAGAAGCAAACGCATACGTAAATCCCGCTCACATATGAAAACAGTGTTCAAACCACACATGTGAGGTATCGCTGCAACCGTTAGAGTGAGAGAAATAATTCTGGCCTTAGACCTCCTCTGTAACTCAAAACATGTAACCAGTAAAAAATTTTATAGCATCGCCTATGGGGATTTTTAAGTAGCAAAGTTTGGCACCATTCCACGTGTGTGTGCAATTTTGAAGGGTGACATGTTGGGTATCTATTTACTCGGCGTAATTTCATCTTTCACATTATGCAAAAACATTGGGCTAACTTTACTGTTTTGTTTTTTTTAGCACAAAACTGTTTTTTTTCCAAAAAAAAGCGCTCGAAAAATTGCTGCGCAAATACCGGGCAAGATAAAACGTTGCAATGTCCGCCATTGTATTCTCTAGGGTCTTTGCTAAAAAAACATATATAATATTTTGGTGTTCTATGTAATTTTCTAGCAAATAAATTATGATTTTTACATGTAGGAGAGAAATGTCAGAATTGGCCTGGGTGCTCCAGAACGCCTGAAGGCCTCTGTATGTGGCCACGCTGTGTAAAAGTCTCACACATGTGGTATCGCCATACTTGGGAGTAATAGCAGAATGTGTTTTGGGTGTAATTTGTGTTATGCATATGCTGTGTGTGAGAAATAACCTGCTAAAATAACAATTTTGTGAAAAAAAAAGAAAAAAAATCTTGATATTGCAAAGAATTGTGGGATAAAATGACAACTTCAAAAAACTCACCATGCATCTTTCTAAATACCTTGGAATGTCTTCTTTCCAAAAAAGGGGTCATTTGGGGGTATTTGTACTTTTCTGGCATGTTAATGGCATGTTAGGGTCTCAAGAAATTAGATAGGCCGTCAGTACTTCAGGTGTGATCAATTTTCAGATATTGGCACCATAGCTGGTGGACTCTATAACTTTCACAAAGACCAAATAATATGCACCAATTTGTACTTATTTTTACCAAAGATTTGTAGCAGTATAAAATTTGGCCAAAATTTATGAAGAAAAATTACTAATTTGCTAAATTTTATAACAGAAGCAAAGAAAAATTCATTTTTTTACAGAATTTTCAGTCTTTTTTCTTTTATAGCGCAAAAAATAAAAAACCCAACCGTGATTAAATACCACCAAAAGAATGCTCTATTTGTGTGAAAAAAAGGACAACAATTTCATATGGGTACAGTGTTGTATGACTGAGTAATTGTCATTCAAAATGTGAGAGCACTGAAAGCTGAAAATTGGTCTGGTTAGGAAGGGGGTTTAAGTGCCCAGTGGTCAAGTGGTTAATCTGTTTTTAATCTGTCTGATGTTACTGCAGTTTAGAAGCACCTTCTGCTTGTGTTTTTGTCCTCACCAGAGAGTTGCTTCCCTCTACTTGGAGTGCTGCTCAAGTGTTTTTTCCAGGACTACTTGCCTGCCCCCCCCCCCCCCCCACACACATTGTGGTTTAGTGTTTGTTGGTCAGTTATCCCAGAGTGCCCTATATCTACTAGTTTTGTTAGGAACATACATGTTCCTACTCTCTAAATGTGTCTTGAATGTTCCACCTTAAAAGAGTGTCCAATGGTGATTGCTACCCAATAGCTTGGACCTACTATTTATTTTGTTGAGTTTAGCCATAATATTTTGCCATAATGTTTCTGTAGATGAGATGTTACTACACACTCTTCAAACCTAAAAATATTTTGATGAAAATATAAATCTACTTAAAAACAAAAGTTAAGAGTTTGACATATTTTCTCCAGATTAATACCACTGGAAATAATGTGAGCTCCACACTTACCTATTTTCATATTCTTATGTCCTTGGAACTCAATCTCATGCTTGAAAAGATGGCATTTCTTTGGTTTGAGCTTTAGCCCACGTTGGTTCAACTGTGCCAACATAGTATCTAACTGTGCAATCTGGTCCTCAAATGTGGCAGGAAACACCATTAAATAGTCTAGATAGATTAGAAAACTTTCTAGTTTTGAATCTTCAAGGCTGTGTTCCATCACTCTCTGGAATTTGGTGAGTGCATTGTTCAGCTGAAGGGCAACCTTTTGAACTGGCACAACCCCAATCCACTGTGATGAAAGGGATCATCCAGTACCTGCTGGCAAGTTCGAGTGTGAGGAATAATTTTGCCTGTCCTAAGGTGGCACTGGCAAGGGATTCCTTAATCCTTGGAATAGGATAGGCGTCCCTTGTATAATACTCAGATACCTGAATAATCATATATCGAAGTCCACAGAAAAGTGAAGGGTGTCTTCCTTCTTTGATAAAAGCTGACATTGGAACTGCCCTTGGGCTCTTATAGGGCGTACACACGGTCGGACTTTGTTCGGACATTCCGACAACAAAATCCTAGGATTTTTTCCGACGGATGTTGGCTCAAACTTATTTTGTCTACACACGGTCGCACAAAGTTGTCGAAATTTCCGATCGCCAACCACGCGGTCACGTACACCACGTACGACCAGACTAGAAAAGGCCGGTTCAGAACCAAGCGCGGAACCCTTTGGGCTCCTTTTGCTAAAGACGATTCGCGCTTTTTCAGACTCGTGGCTTTCAGATCGTTTTCTGCCGTTCAGTTTGTGCTTGTGGGTTTGTATCTGCTCTTCAGTGCGTGCAGTCAGTTCGTATCGGAGTTTTCTGTGCGATCTTGTCCGCTCGTTGCTGTTTTTCAGGTCGCTCTTCACAGGCCTTGCTGTTCTTCAGTGCGTTCTGTTACTTCGTTTTGAGCAGCCGACCGTTTTCTAGCCATGTTTCGTATGCGTACTCCTCGTACAGTTCGTGCTGTGCGGGGGCTTGGTGTTGGGGTCCTGACCTTGACACAAGTCCAGTCCATGAACAGGGCGGGGAGGAGTTCATGGACCAAGAATTGGTTGCTTCAGCGTGACCAGTTCTGTCATATGCCTTTGCTCCATGAGATCCGTGAGAATAATCCTGATGATTTCAGGAACTTTCTCAGGATGACGGACCCCGTGTTTCACCATTTGTTGGCTTTGCTGACCCCTTATATTAGCAGGCAGGATACCTGCATGAGGCAAGCCATCACTGCGGAGCAGAGGTTGGTCGCTACCCTGCGGTATTTGGCCACAGGGAGAAGCCTGCAGGACTTGAAGTTCTCAACAGGCATCTCCCCCCAGGCTCTGGGGATCATTATCCCAGAGACCTGTTCTGCCATCATACAGGTCCTGCAGAAGAAGTATATGAAGGTAAGATTTTTATCCTTTTTTATCCCCCTAAAATGTTTGGAAATGTTATTTTTGATTTAAATTCAGGCAGAGTGCCAGAGGTTTTTTTTTGTGGTGTCCCCTAAAAATTTTTAGTAACCCTCCCTCCCCCAACTGCTAAGTCAGCTGATCCCAATTCTCTATCCTCAATCATATCTATCTGCTTTGCCAAACCCATACACACTATACCCACCTCTTTACTGGTCAGATTTATGGATGAATTCCCCAAAGCATGTAGTGCTAGGGCCTGCCTGTATACTTTCCAATGGTACTGTTTAAAGTTTTTGTATCCTATTATTACCTTGATAGGTAATAGCAGAATGTCCAAATGTGCTCAAATGTGTACAATATGTATTAATATCTTTGTATTATGACACTTCTTACCTGTCCAGTGGTCTGCCAATAGTGTAACTAAGGAGGGGCTGTTCAAAGTAATACCCATTATTTAGGCATTCATCTCTCAATTAAGTGAAGAGGGTTACCTGTCCAAGATTTCCACACACCCCCTATAATGTTAGAAATGGCCCATGAGAGGGGGGGAGGGGGAATATGATAGGTGTACCTTATACTTTGGCCTTGTTAAATTCCCCTTAGTAAATGCTATCTGGAGGTTGCCCCATAATGTTTGTGTATAATCTGCTTGCCATGTTTCTGAGTAAAAATAGTAATGTTTATTGTTTTTCCTCAACAGTTTCCTTCCACGCCACAGGAATGGCAGACTGTGGCCTCCCACTTTGCCCAGCGGTGGGACTTTCCTAACTGCGGAGGGGCAATTGATGGGAAACACGTCCACATCGTCCCACCACCCAACTCGGGGTCGTACTATTATAATTACAAGGGGTTTAATAGTATAGTGATGTTGGCGGTGGTGTCGGCTAATTACGACTTCTTGTATGTGGACGTGGGGAAGAATGGCCGGATGTCCGATGGTGGAGTCATCGCCCAGACGGAATTTTACAGGCGTCTCCAGAATGGCAGTTTGGACTTACCAGCTCCAGAGGACAATGTGGAAGGACTTCCATTCGTGTTCGTTGCTGATGAAGCGTTTGCGCTGGGGGACCACCTGATGCGGCCATTCCCAATGAGGACCCTCACCCTGGAACAGAGGGTTTTTAATTACCGGCTGGCCAGAGCCCGAAGAGTGGTGGAGAACACATTTGGAATCCTGGCCAGCCGGTTCCGCCTATTTATGACACCCATCCATATGGCGGAGTATAAACTGAACCATATTATACTGGCGTGCTGTGTTCTCCATAACTTTTTAAGGAAACATTCGGCCAACTATGCTGGCTCAGTTGGGCCTGAGGCCGAAATCCTACATCAAACCACACTGACGGCGCTTGAAAGTGGCCGTCCTGGCTTGCCCTCCTTGAGTGCCCGTGATGTCCGGTTACGCTACCTGGAGTTCTTTGCGGGTAGGGGGGCTATCAATATGCCAGACAATCTGTGAAGCCTTTTTATAATAAAAAAAAAAAATCTTGGTGGACATTTACTGCTTGTGTTTGTTTTAGCTGACCCTGACAGAAATGTTTTGAGTGCAGAAAATGTTGTGATTGTGTAACCTTATACAAAGCACTGTTGGCTGTTATTTCCTAAATGCAAAAACACATTTCACTACAAGTGCACTTGCAAATGCACTGAAACTGCACTTATAGTGCCAAGAGGATTAGCCCTTAGTAAATAACCCCCATTTGCAATGAAAAGAGCAATTACATCACCCCAAAAGTGTTGTAGCGTTGAGACAATAATCCACACATTCTTGATTAACAATCTTTTTAATACCTGCACAATCACATGTGCATTTACCAAAGGTTTTGAAAAAAAAACATGTTTGTGGTATACCAATTTTTGTGGTGGCATTATCAAAACTCAAAATGTCCATTTTACATAAAACAGGTATGTGTAAAACCAACAAGAAAGACACAAATCTTGAACTTACAAAGTTCACATTTGGTAGAACTTGAAGGCAATATCATACATGAGTATTTAGGAACTGTGTTTGATATTGCGTTCAGATGGGGGGGGAATCACCCCTGGAAAAGCCAAATTTGGAAGATGCACACAATTTTGCCAATGTCAACATGTGCTAGCTGCCATCAAAGGATGTGTTTTGGGGGAGCAAGCCCTTCCTCTCAGCTACTTTATAATTGAGGAAGGGGTTGCACCCCCAAAACGCGTCCATTGATCTCCCGTGATGGCAGATAGCACATGTTGACACGCTGTGTGCATCCTCCAAATTTGGCTTTGGGAAAAATCACAAAAACATTTCACACATTGTAGCACACAAAAGAAGAAAGTGATTTTCAGGGGCTTTAAACTCGCCCCAAAACATCAATGATTTTTTTATTTTTTGGAATAACATCATTGATGTTTTGCTTGATGATTTCCAATTGTAAATTACACCCCATGATCTCCCCGATCAGGATCTGGGCACTTTCGGATGTGAAAGGATCTGGATCCACAACCTAAAAAGAGAGGAACACCAAAATAAATTAGGTCTAAAAAAAATGCCGCCATCCATCTCTTATCTGAGCCTGTGGTCACAGACACTCACCTGTTGTGGTGACTAGTTCCGCCACGTCTTCCTCCTCCTGCTCAGCTTGTGTTGGGGGGATTTCCCCTTCTTCCAGAGGGGGGGGGGGCTCTGGTCTCCTCGGATGAGGGGTGTCTTCCGAGTCTTTTCTCCCCTATGTAAAGCAAAAATGGTATACTTAGCACATAGATATTTGATGGCAGAACTATAAAGATGAAACATTGCTTGGAAGTGGGGTACAATTGTCTATTTTAGCAGAGTTCCAAGATGTAGCTTTTTTAGTGTCCTTTGTCAAACTGCAATACTTTACCTGTTTTGTACAAGCTTCACAGATGGAGACCCCTATAGTATACATTGGAGCACCTGTGTGGCCCCCTAATAAAAATGGTGTTCTTGTGTCCCACACTAGTGCTCCAGTGTCCAGATGTGAAAACAGCTGCTGAGTGTCCTCTCCTTACACAGAATCTAGTTTGCATTTCATTCTAGTAACAAAGCCATCTACACAACCAAATTCTTTGAAGACAAGTATAGGGCTTCAAAATGGTGGCCAAATGCATATGGCCTAAACAATGGTATTTTATAGTTTGAACGAAAAATGTTTGATCCGAACGAATAATGTGCCCATGAACATGAAAGTTGCCATTTTAAACTGTACAACAGTTCCTAAAAGCACATGGAGCAGCACGAACGTAATAAACACAAAAAGAATAGGAACACAGCACAACTACTTACTTTTTTGCAGCACTCTCCAGATCTTTCTGTACTGCTCATGTTCTCGTAATTTGAGGTCCGAACACCGCTTCCTGAGCTGATCTTTCGATCGTCGTACCCTGAAATTCCGGTGCAGACTCCTGACCACTTTCGCCATTATCTTGGCCTTTCGGACATTGGGATTGGGGTAAGGCCCATACTTTCCATCATAGTCGGACTTCTTCAGGATGTCCACCATTTTCAACATCTCCCCAAAGGACATATAATTTTTTTTTTCTTAACAGAAAAATTTTTTATTAAACAAATCAGCATTACAGTACAAGAACTTAATACAGTCATTACGGTACGAATAGTGACAGTGGGATTTACCCTAAGACAATAACTACTGTTTATCAGTTGTTCCAGATGTGCACACAACAGAATTTTTTTTCACTTAACCATAGTTCTCATGGCTCGTGTCATCCTAAAATTCTTGGACAATTTGAAGTAAATAACCCAGTATTCAATCAAGCCTGGTAGGGGCGATGGGGGGGGGGGAGAAGAGAAGGGGGGGAAGGGGAGGGAAGAGGAAGGAAGGCAGGGGGGGGAGGGGGAGGGAAGGAAAAGGAAGGGGATGAAGGGAAACGGGTATAGGAGTAGACTTGAGATGCAGGATGTCCTCTACTATGTTTCACCAAAGTATATAAAATTAGCCCCATTAGGGGAACTTACCACACCCCCCACCCCACCCAACCCCCCAGAACTGAGGCGGGTTTCAATCCCCAACTTATACAGCTCGTCGGCTGCAACAGGGGGTCCGTGGAAGAGGCAAACTCTCCCCCTCGAGACTTTACCCGGGGGGGAAGTAGTAGTTCAAGCGTCTTGTATACGTGAGATCTCCGCTTGTGATACAGCATGCTGTGGGGACTTAAAAAGTCAAACAAAGGGAAGTAGCCCTAATGCGACCCCACAGTGAATTCGATCCATCTTTTTGGTGGAGATACTGAACCAGAAGTCCAGCATTCCTCAAGGAAACAAGCATATGTAGAAGAAGCTCTATTTTTCAACTATCTCCTGACCAAATTCTTTGGCAGGGGCACCATCTTAGAATTTCCCTGGTAGGGATCATCCCCCCACAAGTCCACACACAGCATGGATTGAACTGGGCATAACTTGTGCAACATAATAAGTCTTCCATGTGGAGGTTCATGTGATAACGGAGGCCTGGGCCCAGGCTGAGGTGAGTAAACAACAAAAGGGGGTCACACATCACATACCAGGTAGATCATCAGCGAATCTGTGGTAGCGAGTCCAGCCAGGCAGAAGCTTCTCTCGGAGTGGTGAAGAAGCGAATTGTCTCGCCGTCCTGGACTCTCAGACGGGCAAGGAAGAGTACACTGTAGCGAATGCTGCGTGATCGTAGAGCCGCTTTGACTTGGTCAAAAGATTTCCTGAGCTTCTGGGTCTCTACAGAATAGTCGGGGAAGATCATCAGCTTCGTGTTCTGGAATCTGAGTTCCCCTACATTTCTAGAGGCGCGGAGGACCTCATCTCAATCTCTGAAGTTAAGGAGACGGAGGATGAAGGTGCGAGGGGGGGATCCAGGGGGCCCCGGCCTAGGCGGGATGCGGTGGGCCCTCTCCACCGTAAAGTAAGGTGACCAGCGGGCCTCGGGTAAGAGGTCACGAAGCAGACCCTCTATAAAGGAGGTAGGGTTGTTTCCCTCCGCCCCCTCCGGTAGTCCAACAATGCGAAGATTATTACGCCGGTTCCTGTTCTCCGCATCCTCGGCTCTGTATTCAAGGGCCTTTACTTTGGTTTGAAGCGTACGGAGTGATGCTCCATGTTCCGCAATGGTATCTTCAGTGGTTCTAAGTCTCTGCTCTGTCTCAGTTACTCGCGATCGGATTTTATCAATATCTTGGCGAATTAGACCCATATCCAGCTGGACTGCTTCGATCTTTGTTGTTAGCGTGGATTGGCAAGTAGCAATGGCCGCCATAACATCTGCCAGCCAGGGGGGCCGAGAGTCATCCGACTCCAAAGTGATTGTCTGTGAAGCCCTTTGGGTGCTGCGTGTATGGAGGGCCTCCGGGGAGGGACAGCTGAGGATCGGAGGGGTGTCCGGTTGTGGTGGGAAGGTCAACTTTTTTCCCCCTTTATTATATTTTGCGCTGGAGTTCCTGCGCCTCATTCAGATAACAACAGTGGCCCAGGTCTGGGCGATTATCAACAGCCGGGTGTGGGAACCTGTCCACAAAGTGGGGAGTACTCAGACAGTAGGTAGGGCAAAGTGAATGTCCCCTTTAATAGTTCTTCCCCTCACCTGCAAAAGAATAGTGCAGAAGCAGACAAGTTCAGGCCTAGACTGACCAGGAAGGATTTTCAGCCCATCCACCTCTCTGCACAGCCTGGGTGGGAGGGATATGGGCGCTCTAGGATCTGCTCCTGCTATCAGGCAGTCCTCCACGGGTGTCCCAGGGTCTCCTCTACCAGAGTAGGAGGATCCGACGATCCTCCAGTCACACTGAGGGGCCGGAGCTCCAGGAGAGGCCGCGGTCGCGGCCTAGTATAACGTGGGGAGGGGAGAAGCAGCAGGGCCAGATAAGAGGGTATCTACCATTGAGAATCCGCTCACCCTCCTTCCTCCACAGTCTGCGGCATCCGATGAGGCCCGGGAGCAGATCCGACCACGGCAGAGGCCTCCCGGTTCGCCGCCCGGGCCGTCAGGAAAGGCCGCGGCTTCAGGCCTATTCACCCGCGGTAGGCCGGGAGCCGATCTCGGTCCAGGAATTGGAAAATCTTTGCGGGCTTTAATGGATAGGGAGTCCCTGGGTCCCCCCCAGTCAGCAGGGATGCAATTACTGCAATATTAGAGCCGATGAATCCGGATTTGATAGACGGAGTAGCGGAGCTCACTAAAGAAGCAGCCGCTCACAGTGCCATCTTGGCCACGCCCCCTAAAGGACATATTTGAGTCCTTAAATCTCCTTCTGGATTGGGACGTTTCAGGCTCCGGCCTTTCCTCCCCCTCCTCCTCGTTGCTACAATTAGCACGCACCTGCTGTCTATCCGCCATGTGCTCTTCCCCCACTGCGCCGAACGAAAAGGGGCGGGGAATAGACTAGAAAGAACGTCAGGGGCGGGCGGAGTTATACGCATGCGCAGTGTGTATAAAGCGCAACACACGTGCGTATTACGTACGATCTGTGAGCGGAGGAAGAAGCATCGGAGACGCCGATCGTGATAACGAAGGTAAGATCTAAACTTGCGCCTATACAGCTTCGTAATGGAAGCCTATATTGTAACAAGATTAGGGGAGTTTGGCCTGACATTAGGGTTTGTTTTGTGTTGTGTCTTGCAGAGAAAATGGATGGGTTCAACGACCACAATTTCCTGCCCCTGTTCATTGACAAATACAGGGAGCTGCCCTGTCTGTGGCAAGTAAGACACCCCCACTATAATCACAAACGGAAGAGGCAGGCAGCGCTGGAGAAACTGCTGGAGTTGGTGAAGCCGGTGGTCCCCACAGCAACCATCCCTTATTTAAAAGCTAAAATTGGTGGCCTGAGGAGCACATATCTTA
Source organism: Lithobates clamitans (assembly GCA_037952925.1). Taxonomy (NCBI): domain Eukaryota; kingdom Metazoa; phylum Chordata; class Amphibia; order Anura; family Ranidae; genus Lithobates; species Lithobates clamitans. The sequence goes on along the minus strand of JBBGZY010000025.1, from coordinate 4,283,770 downwards.
GGGAGCGCAAGAAGGTCACAGATTCCCAGAGGTCCGGAGCTGCAGCAGATGACGTTTATGTCCCCAGGCTGTGGTACTATGAGAGACTGTGATTTATGTCAGACCACACTGAAGTCAGGGAATCCCTCTCCACTCTTCCTTCCACTCTTCCTTCCACCCCAGCTGAGGCTTCCGATGTCCAACCTGGGCCTTCCAGCCAGGAAGAAGTGGAGGAGCCCAGCTGGAGTCAGGTATAGCATTCTTGTACAGATTTTTGGGCAATAAAGAAATGTTTACTATAGATGTTATTATTAATCACTAATTGCTGATTGAAAAAAGTGTTTTACATATCAATAGACAGTAGTGGGCACCCAAAATTGGGACACAAATGAAAAATGCTGGGCTCGGGGGAGATGGGCGGAGTCTAGCGGAGCAGACATGCATTGTTAGAGCTCCGCACCGCTGAGGAGAGAAGAGAAGGACAAAGCGGAGCCTGCAGGCTCAAAAGGTATCCATTTGAACCTTTTTGCCCCAGGGAACAAACTGTGAAAGTTTGGGCAGGAAATATGGTACTGGGAGGAAGCCGTGGCAGAAATAAAAATCACCTCACAAAGAGCTCACAGGCACTCACTGCAGCTGAAGCAGCTCCAGTCACCTCACAAGATACAGCATCAGGGCACTCTCACAGACAGAAAATGTCACAGCATGACTCTCCACTTGAGTCAGATACAGAACAAATCCTCTCACAAACTTCTCCACAAGCCTCCTCAGCATCCCCAGTAATATTATTACAATTTGAAAAGATGCTTCATAAGGCTTTAAAACAAACCTCAGACCAAATAACAAAAAGCCTAACCAAAGAAATAAGAGAGCTGGGAAACCGCACCGCAGCCTTAGAAATAAGAATGGATGAAATTGAAATTACAACCCAAGTAAATACAACAGAATTGGAACAATTAAAAGAAGAGAATTTAATACTTCAAACTAAGCTCGAAGATTACGAAAATAGAGCCAGACGTTCAAACTTGCGCATAAGGGGAATACCTGAAACTGTGACAGACCTGCAATCTACTATTACTGCTCTATTACAAGAACTAAACCCAGATATCCCTATTGAACGTTTAGAACTGGACAGAGTACACAGAGCCCTCACAGCCAAAAAGAAAGATGGACCCCCACGTGATATAATCACAAAATTTCATTATTACAGAACGAAAGAACAAATACTAATTGCTGCAAGAGAAAAAAAGGAACTTTCAAGGACACAATTATCAAATTTTTGCTGACCTATCCCAACTTACTATTACTAAAAGACGATCCATGAAACCCCAACTAATGGAACTGCAACGCCACAACATTATGTATCAATGGGGCTTCCCCTTTTCAGTCAGATTTAACTACCAAGGTACAATTTACAGAAGCAGATCTCACAGAACCCACAAGCAGCAACTCTCCCACACGCAGAAGAATGACATCATCTTCACCTTCAGGCAGCACCCAGAAAATTTCAGAACAAAATGGGAATCATCATTCTCACAAAAGAGGCTGTTATGCCACATCATCCATGGACCAAGAAGATTCAATGGACTGACATCCTAATTCCTGATATCTCTTCATTTATTATACTAAGAGATGGTTCTCTATAAAAAAACCTGTATTTATAACTGAATGTAACTGCATTCTGATAGTCACACACTGTGTGGGATCATGTTACATTCCAGTTATATTTCTTATTACTTCTGATTCATATAGCCTTAGAATATATAAGTGAAATAAGGAAATTCTTGTTCAGTTATATATTTCAGGTAATAACAATAGATTTATTACTTTTTAGGACAAATATGTTCAATAATCCAGAAGTAATGGAAGCTTTTTCTTTCTTTTCTTAAAACAAATATATTATTACCTAACTAGTTCCTAGAACTATGTTTTTATTTATTCTAATCTGAAGCAATACAACCTCAATTTTATGAGTTAACATATCTAAACAGTTACATATGAATAAAATATGTAATTGTTTACTCTAAAAGGGTTAAAATCTAAAAATAATTCAAACTATCTTCATCAATACCAAAGTTATTAACAGTACCTTTCTAACTGAATTATTTAGCCTAGGGCAAGACTAACCATATACAACCACCCTGGAATAAATGATTTCAACAAAAACCATATTCTGCACTCCAATTAATGAATCATCATTTTGATGTCTTTTGACATAACACTTCTCTCCTGTAAGCGGAAGATCCGTGTACCCCCATTAGCCCTCCTCATTCTCCCAACCATATTATGTGGGAGTGTGACGAAGGCACTTATTCCCCTGAGAGAGATATTTATTCTCTTTCACGGGTAAATTGTGATTACTTGCAAAAAATAATTTATACAATGTATCATCTAATCTCATATGTTTTTTGTTTACTCTTTACTCCAGAATTCACTGGTTTCTTTTCTATCTTTTCATCTCTTCAGTCCACACAGGTTGATCTGCGCAGTCAGCTCTGCATAACAAAAAGTAAGTCAAAACTATTTGATCTGTTGCCATGGCACCACTGAATATACTTTCCCTGAATGTTCAGGGAATAAATGTCCCTCAAAAAAGGACCAAAGCCTTCCGTACTTTCCATAACAAGAAGGCTCACATAGTATGCCTCCAAGAAACACACTTCACCAAAGATTCTACTCCAAAATATATTTCTCCTTTTTATCAACAAATTTACACGGCTTCTGCCTGTACCAAACAAAGGGGAACTCTAATTGCATTTCACCGATCCACACCATTCACCTTATCATCAGAAATTAAAGACCCAGAAGGTAGATACCTGATACTCATGGGTTATGTAATGGATACAGCAATCACGGTGATTTCCTACTACGCTCCTAACAAACAACCTACACCATTCCTCTCACATATATTACAAGTGATTAATACACACAAAACAGGAACAGTGATAATGTGCGGGGATTCGAACCAGGTCCTCCTCCCATTTCTAGATAAATCACCTTTTACACCATCCAAAATAACCTCTAGATTACCTTTTTATCAACTTCTTTCCAAATACAATCTGGTAGATTCGTGGAGAGAAAGTAACCCAATGAAAAAGAAATTCACTTATTTCTCGCACCCTCATCAAACCTTCACCAGAATAGATCATATTTTTCTAACAATAGGAATGATACCAGAAATTATTGCATCAGATATAATTCCGATTCCGTGGTCTGACCATAATGCAGTATACACTAATATAGCCTCAGCCATACCAAAAGCGCATGACCCAACGTGGTACTTACCGGACATAATGCTCAAACACCCACTACATCAGATGGCCATTGAACAAGCTTTAAAGGAATACATATCAATTAATAATACAACAGACATCTCCCCAATAACACTGTGGGAAGCTCATAAGCCTGTCTTGCGTGGTACAATACAAAGACAAATGGCACTATTTAAACGGGAACGCAAAAATCTAGCAAAAAAACTAGAACTCAATTTTAATGCAGCCTACATATCATTCCAAGATAATCCATCTCAGAGTACAAAATCTCATCTGGAAAAATCTAGATTGGAATACGATCTATTTCTCACTGAGTCAGTTGATAAATCCCTCAAACGCTCCAAACACAATTTCTACATGAATACAAACAAACCAGGTACATATTTGGCTCGGGCATTAAATTCAACTAACAAATCTTTCAAACCAATACGTTTGAAATTATCAAAAAATGTTTATACTTGTAATCCAGTTAAAATAGTCCATAAATTTCACTCACATCTGGCAACTTTATACAAGACAAACAATGAATTTAATCCTACAGAGGCTGAATCCTTCTTCTCAAAAATAACCTTACCTGAGTTGTCTCAGAATCAAAAAAGCAGTTTGGATGAGCCTATAACTATAGATGAAGTTGCTAACGCCATAAAAGACCTAAAACTTAACAAAAGACCAGGCCCAGACGGCTACTCGGCTTTATACTATAAAACATTCTCAGAAATACTCTCTCCCATTCTCACTGAAACTTTTAACAAACTTCTAGAAGGACATTCTTTTCGGCTAGAAACACTAATGGCAATTGTTTGTATGATCCCAAAACCCCTTTCTGATGATATTTCCTGTGTGAATTATCGGCCTATCTCTCTGTTAAACCTTGATATTAAATTATTAGCAAAAATAATAGCAAAATGCCTCAATAGCATTATAGGAAAATTAATACATAGAGATCAAGCAGGCTTCATGCCAAATAGACAGGCAGGCGATAATATACGCAGGGCAGTGTTATTGGCACATATTGCTAAAAAACGGAAAATCCCTTTTATGTTTTCTATCTCTCGATATTAAGAGGGCATTTGACACAGTATCCTGGCAATATATGCAATATTCATTACAAAAATGGGGTTTTGGACCCCACTTTTTAACATGGATCAAAGCATTATATAATAAACCCAAAGCCTATATAAAATATGCTGGATACAAATCTGATGCCTTTAATATCGAAAGAGGTACCCGACAGGGTTGCCCATTATCTCCCTTATTATTTGCCCTTATACTCGAACCCATGGCCCAATACATCAGAACAAACCAAACTATAACTGGCATTGAAGTAGGAGGTATTACACACAAATTATGTATATTTGCAGACGATATATTACTTTTTCTATCATCACCACAGGTCTCTGGTCCTAACTTAATACCAGCTCTTGATGGATTTGCAGCCCTATCCGGCCTTATGATTAATCCTAAGAAATGCCTAGTGCTTAATATTTCGCTCACAAACATGGAATTGATCCCGGCTAGGGCTGCACTCCCATTCACATGGGCAGAAAAATCAATCCCATATCTTGGAATTCATTTAACTGCATCTCATTCTGACTTATTCTCAACCAATTATCCTCCTGTATTAAGACAGATCACAAATCTAATAAAACAATGGTCGCAACTTCCTTTATCCTGGATAGGGAAGATTAATGCAATCAAAATGACTATTCTACCCAAATTGCTTTATCTATTCAGAGTCCTCCCTATTCCAATTCCTTCCTATTTTTTGAGAATAGTACAAAAAAGAGCAACTTCGTTTATATGGGGCTCTTCTAAACCACGTATACCTATACACACACTACATCTTCCCAAAAATAAAGGAGGCCTGGGATACCCTAATTTTACTAACTACTACAGAGCAGCACATTTGGCCAGTCTGTCCAAATACCATGCAAAACAGGAAATCGCATTATGGGTATTTATAGAGGCTTCAGAAAATGACCCTCTATTAATATCAAACTTGTTATGGCTTGATCCTAAAGACCGCTTTAAAATTCATAATCCCATAACTAAACACTTCTTACCTCTCTGGGATAAACTAAAAACCAAATATCAGTTACAATCTCCACACAATCCTCTCCTTTCTTTTATCAGAAATCCGGCCTTTTATCCGGCATGGATCTACCCAAATTCTTTTAAAGCTTGGACAACATCAGGCATTCAGACACTAAATGACTTCATAGCATCTAAATCATTCCTTTCATTCCCATCGCTTAGAGAAAAAAATATGATCTACCAAATTCTGAGATATTTAGATATCTCCAAATCAAAAATTTCTATACACCATTCCTAAAGGGGGATACACCATTATCCCAATTATCCATTTTTAAATCAATCTGTACAAAAGATCCATTTGCTAAAGGTACAATTTCATCACTTTATAATCAATTATATGGAGTAGTAAATCTTAATAGACCCTCTTACGTTCAGACGTGGGAGGAGGACCTGGGACGAACTTTAGAAGACACGGACTGGTCTAACATATGGCTCACATCTAAGTCATCTTCACCCAACATCTTAGCACTGGAGACAAATTATAAAGTCCTAACTCGCTGGTACCTTGTACCCGCTAGAGTGGCAAAATATTCACCTAATACCTCAGCTCTTTGTTTTCGAGGATGCCCAGAAATAGGCATATATTTACACATATGGTGGACGTGCCCAGTAATCCAAACCTTCTGGAAGGAAGTCTTCGTGATTGCATCTAAAATATTAAAAAAAATAATACAACCAGATCCATATATAACTTTACTTAATCTAAAACCGGAATGGTTAACACTCTCTCAATTCAAACTTATGATCCAACTAATAACGGCTGCAAAACAAACAGTGGCCAAGGCATGGAAATCTCCTACATTGGTACTAGCAGAAACAATTCACAGAATGAATAATACAATGTCCCATGCTAAGATGGTAGCCATCGATCAAAATCAAATTCCAAAATTTGAAAAACTTTGGCATCCTTGGATAAAACAACAGTTCCTGTCAAATTTCAATGACTCTGTCCTGTTGCCATGGTAACAGATTAAATGACTTACAGAGACATCCATTCTAAGGCTTCAAAGAGAACTAAAAAGAATAATAAACTGACGAGCGGGACAACCTTGTGGACCATACCTCTGCCTTTCTACCCTTTTTCTTCTTTCTCTTTCCTTTTCTCCACCTTACGATTAAAGCTCATTATCAGAATTTATTTGACCTATATACACTCTACCTGTAAACAATATGTATAGTAGGTATAAATCATTTAAATACCTACAAAAGTAACTAAGGAAATGATATATATCTTTAATTTAGGTTTACGTGAACCCAATGTTTAACATTTGAAATTTCATGATATTTACCTATATAAACCCTACTGTAAAACAATGAGCTTACTTTATATATCCTTGTAAACTTACTTTATGTATCTTTATAATATTGTATACTCAATAAACTTCTTTTGACAAGGAAAAATGCTGGGCTCAGAAGGATAGTCTGTTATATTTGTTAACATTCAATTTGCAGCAGTCAGGAGGTGAAAATTGTGTGTGATTGATGAAGAAAAAACTTTTTCATACACAGGAAGACCTCAGCCAGGAGGAGGTTGTGGAATGTGGCAGTCAGGAGGAGGCGGGGATTAGTGGCAGCCAGGAGGAGGCGGGGCTAAGTGTCAGCCAGGAGAAGCCTGGGACCAGTCGCAGCCTGACTGAGTCTCAGGTCCCTCCCCTCCGCCTGCCACATAAACGAGCCAGGAAGGCCACTCCAAGTCCCGTGCAGGATTCAGCATTCAGGCTGATTCAGGAGTCTTCTGCGTCCCTCAGAGCCTTACCAACTCCTGAAGAGGCCTTTGCCTGCATGGCTGCCACCAAATTGCAGGGCATGCAGGAGGGTCAACGCAGGCTCTGTGAGGACCTTCTGTACAAAGTCCTACGTAAGGGGGTGAGTGGGGAACTAACACCCAAGACGGATGTCATTGAGTTGGACCATCCTCCTCCTCCTCCTCCTGCTGCCACAACTCCACCACCACAGCCACCGCGTGTAAGGAAGCGTAGAAGGAAGACCTGAGAGTGATGACCCTGGGTTCAGTATGGTCTGACAGAAGCTGCAGTCTCTCGTATGACCACAGCCTGGGGACACAGATGTCATCTGCTGCGATCTCTGGGACTTCTGGACCAGACTGCCCTCCCTTAGATAAGGACTCCTCAGGCCACCAATTTTGCTTTGAAATAATTGATGTCTGCCCTGGGGGTCCAAGGCTTCGCCCACTTCTGCAGTTTCTCCAGCGTTGCCTCCCTCTTTGTTTAGTTGTGACCCCTTAATAAAAATTTTTTGGTAAATTCTACTCTCCTGTGTGTGTTTTCATCCAAAAATGACAGTTTGTTGGTGACGATTCAGGTACATTTCTAAAGTACAATGTGAAATTAACAAGGGACAACAACACCAAACAATCTCCTACAGATTAAATAGAACAACATATCAATGGTGTTGTGGGAACTTGACGCAAAAAACACACACAAACATTTTCGGGAGTACAAATCAAAATCGCCCAAAAAAAAAAAAAAAAAAATACAAACACAAAAAAAGAATCTACATTAAAGCCAAAAAATATATAAAAAATATACACAAATATGTTGCCAGATGTGAGAAATCAAAATATATTGAGGGAATCACGATAAATAGTAACGAAATACGTTTGTGAGAAGTGTGTGTGAATATGAGCAGCAAAACTACTTAATTTTTGTTACATTATAAAGAAGAAGAGATTGCGCTGTATTAAACCATTTTTAACATTGCAGCGTGACGAAAGTGCTGTATCCATTGCGAACGCTAAGTTTACCAGAATGAGCTGTTCCGTCTTGGAATTTCTTCTGAGCATGCGTGGCACTTTGTGCGTCGGAACAGGCCACACACGGTCGGAATTGACGCGATCGGATTTTGTTGTCGGAAAATTTTATCTCCTGCTCTCCAACTTTGTGTGTCGGAAAATCCGATGGAAAATGTCCGATGGAGCCCACACACGGTCAGAATTTCCGACAACACGCTCCGATCGGACATTTTCCATCGGAAAATCCGACCGTGTGTACGGGGCATTACTCTCTATAATTACCCCTTTTTGCATCATCTATCCTAGCATATGTTTGATTTCTTAGTAGAGGTATGGAGGTATACTTTGATATCTAGCCCGGATTGAAGGGTTCTTTTCTGTGGGTAGCCCAGGTCATGGTCCTCCTCTGAGCACTTATCCAATAGTCTCCTTACTGCTTCGAACTAAACAATGGAAAGCTTAGATTCACAACTCGTTGGTATTTGTCCCCGCTAGAATATCGAAATATGCTTCTGATTACCCTGGAGCTTGTTTTTGCGGCTGTTCAGAGTCTGGCACTCAACCTCATTTTTGGTGGGCAGTTTTTGACTTAGCTTCCAAAATCTTTGATATACCTATACAGCCCAATCCTGCTACAGCCCTATTAAACCTGTAACCTGATGGGATCACACAGAATCAATTTTGCCTTCTTTTACAGCTCCTAACAGCTGCAAACAAACCATTGCTAAGGCATAGAAAACTCAATATTTAATTGTAGGTGAAACCATACATAGAAATAATTAAGCTCTTATTCATGCTAAAATGGAAGCAATTGAAAGAGACTGAATTGGTCAATTTGAGAAACTCTGGCTTCCTCGGGTTAAGCACTTTTTTACCTCCAGACTTTGATGACACACTATTTTGCCTTGGTAATTTTACTCTATTTGCCTTGACTATACTATCTATTCAGTTGGGATCGCAAACACCCCCCTCCCCATTCCCTACCCCCCTTTTTTCTATCCTCTTCTCTCCGTCTACTCATATTTTTTTGTTTTCTACCTTTTTTTTAATATTGTGTGGAATTTATAAACACATTGGGGGTTATTTACGAAAGGCAAATCCACTTTGCACTACTAGTGCAAACTACAAGTGCAAAGTGCACTTGAAATTGCACTGAAAGTGCACTTGGAAGTGCAGTCGCTGTAAATCTGAGGGGTAGATCTGAAATGAGGAGAAGCTCTGCTGATTTTATTATCCAATCATGTGCAAGCTAAAATGCATTTTTTTATTTTCCTTGCATGTCCCCCTCGGATCTACAGCGACTGAACTTCCAAGTGCACTTTCAGTGCAATTTCAAGTGCACTTTGCACTTGTAGTTTGCACTTGTAGTGCAAAGTGGATTTGCCTTTAGTAAATAACCCCCATTATCTCTTCTGTTTTTATCATATACCTATTAGATTGATGTCCTAATTACTGCTCTTGCAAAATGAACCAGTAGTCTATGGTTAATTTTTTTTCTTCTGATGGAATTTTCGAATGCTTTCGATGTAATACTTTATTGGTTTATTCGTTGCTCTACTTGTTACATTTTTTCATTGTTATGTACTCATCCTGTTCATAAATTGATATGTTTAGTTTTATTGCTATTTGAATATTGTGCCATCATCCTTGTATGTACTTAATTTGTCAATTTTTGTTATATTTAAAAAATAATAAACAAATTTGATGAGAAAATGCAGATTTACTGCAGAATAATGTAAAACAGGTTCAGGATGGCAAAAAACTTGCATAAACATGCACCCCTCACAGCTACATAGCATAAAATCTATACCAAGAGAGAGAGAGTCAGATGAGAATCACTACTTCAGTAAAACAATTCAAAACATACTGTAACTTGTGATTATCCTCATAAACAGCATCCCTCGCAGTGAAGTCGATGGTAGCTTTGGAACACAGAAGTAACTAAGACTTCTGAAGAAGCTTGATCTTAGGCTTCAGCCCTGCTGGCCCACAAAGTGTGTGTATGTGTGTGGAGGCGCTGGGGGGGGGGGGGATATCACACCTAGTTGCAAGCACTTGCCAGTTTGTCATTTCATGTGTCATCTCTGAGCCACTGAGAGAAAGAAGCTGAGAAATCTACTCCCTGAGCATGTCCAGGAACCCAAAGAATTGTGGTAAATTCAATACAGTACTTCCTGCTGTGCTGGAAAGTACATGCATGTGGCTCTTTACATGCTAAATTCATTAAGTGTCAGAAAAAATGTCCAATGTATATACCGTATATGCTCGAGTATAAGTCGAATTTTTCAGCACATTTTTTTTGTGCTGAAAGTGCCCCATTCGACTTATACTCGAGTCAAGCACTTTTCTGCAGCAAAAAATTTCATTTTCCACCGAATTTGGGGCCACGTATCCCAGGGCCACTTAAAGCTAGGAACCCCAAATTTGGTGTGCAAACCCAGTGGAACTGGTACCACAACATATCCAAAGCTGAAGTTCCTAGCACTAAGTGGCCCCGAGATACGGGGCCCCAAAATCGGTTCGGAAAATGTCATTCTCTGCTGCAGAAAAGTGTTTGACATTTTCTGAACCGATTTTGGGGCCCCATATCTCAGGGCCACTTGGGGCTAGGAACTCCAATTTTGGTGTGCAAACCCACTGGCACTGGTACCACAACATATCCAAAGCTGAAGTTTCTAGCTCTAAGTGGCCCTGAGATACGGGGCACCAAAACCGGTTCGGAAAATGTCATTCTCTGCTGCAGAAAAGTGCTTCACATTTTCTAAACTGATTTTTGGGGCCCTGTATCTCGGGGCCACTTGGTGCTAGAAACCCTCAGCTTTGAAAATTTAATGCTGCTAGTTCCACTGGGTTTGCACACCAAATTTGGGGTTCTTAGCACTAAGTGGCCCCGAGATACGGGGCCCCAAATTCGGTCAACTGTGTCCATCTGCAGCAATGTCATTTCGGGACCCTTTGGGTTCAGAGACCCCAAATTTTTGCTGCAGCTAGGGGGCATCTAGGAACCCTTAACTACCGAGTTTGAAGTTCAGGGGACCTATGGCTGCAAATGGGCACAGTGATGCTGCAAATGGGCATTGTTGACCCTCTTTTCCACTTACAGTAGCTGCGCATTTCTCACCCTCGTCTTATACTCGGGTCAATACGTTTTTCCCATTTTTTTGTGGTAAATTAGGGCCTCGACTTATACTCGGAATGACTTATACTCGAGTATATACGGTATTTAATACTACTGCCCACATGTATGTTGTAAAGCAGTTTAACTATTCCATATTCACATTTTGTTTGTATGTGTGAGTCCTGTGTGTCCAAGTCCAAGTGTGCATATACTGTTGATAAAAGAAAACAAGTTTATTTAGTTGTCTCTCTAGAGTTGTAACCAAGGAAGCCTCACATTCGAGTATTTTCTACTGTGCAGAAAAACCCACATGGCTCTTTACATGCTGAAAATTTTAATGAGTAAATTTCCAATCTATATTTCATACCAATGACTAGATTAGTGGGAGTTTCAGCAAACCTATGAAAATATCCGCTAAACCTACACATCGTGCTGAACCCTATTGAAGTCTATAGAAGTAAAATCTTGTTAATTTGTTATGGCCTTTTTCAAGGACAGTTTGCATACTTTTGATAAAAAAAGCATGGGTAGCTGGGCACTGCCATAAGGGGGCATGTATCAATGCATTTTTTTTTGTTTTTTATAAAATACTGTTTAGCAAGGAGAGGTTCTTTTAATGTGACTTAAAGAGTAAAAAGTACAACTAAAAAAGACACATATCTTTTAAAGTAATTCTAAACCTTCCTAGCTGTACCTTTGCACCTGAATAGGATGGACATTGATCATATAGTTCCATGGTGTCATTTTTTGCCCTGTACACACAGTCTATAGTAGATCAAACATTCACATTCTTTTGTCAGCAATTTCTGTTTGTGTTCAAACATAAGCCTTTAGACCCCTTTCATATGGGGCTGCCCGTGCGTTCATGGTAAAGCGCCGCTCGTTTCAGCGTCACTTTACTACTGTTTAAGCAGCGCTTTTTGGCCGCTAGCGGGGCGCTTTTAACCCCCACTAGTGGTCAAAGAAGGGGTTAAAAACACCCGTGTTGCGGCCCTTCCGAATCGCTTTTCAGGTGCTTTTGAAACGCTGCCCATTTATTGTAATGGTCAGGGGGATTTTGGGACGCTGTATTCAGCGCTCCCAAACTGCCCCAAAGATGCTGCTTGCAGGACTTTTTCTAATGTCCCACAAGCGCACCGCCCCGGTGTGAAAGCATTCGGGCTTTCACATTCTGGCGGCATGGGAGGCAGTTTTCATGTGCTTTACAGGTGCTATTTCTAGCGCTAAAATGCCTGAAAACTAAAATGAAAGTTGCAAAGTCCAATAGTGAATCATCCAAAATGTTCCTCTACCAGGCGTCTCTTCACTACATTTTAAAATATCACCAAAAGTGCTCTCTCCACCTTATATAACGAATTTTCTTACAATAGGCAAGCACAGCTCGTATGACCACAATAAAAGCCAGTGTTCAATTCTCACTCCATCTTTACTTCTCCATTCCCCCCCAGATGGACAGGAAAAACAAAGAAACTCCAATAGTGAGATATCATCAACACAACTAAATTGTTGTCAACATACTGCTTCCTCAGCTTTTTCCAGTACTGTAAAACACCCCACGTTCAATGAAGCAGGTCTGGTACATTATCTGTCTACAGAGGAGAAATTGCAGTGGAAGCTCATGGTTGCACCAGCTGAAAGCACCATGGAGTTGACAGGGCAGGTAAAGGCATTTGCTACCCTTGCACAGTTATAATAAGATATGTAAGACTGATGACTTAGAATTGATTGTAGACATTGAGGTGACCAAGCTCCCCTCCCAGCTTGCAAGGCACCTTGTTGATACAGACAAGGACCTCTTTCCAACATCTAATGCTCCAAAAAGATTTGGAGGTCTTCTTAGAATCTGGTATCTGGAAGCCCCCTTTAGAATAAGGTGGTCCTCCTATCTCCTGTGAATGAGAATGAGTTGGGGTACAAAGTATCTCTAAGCCCCGTTCACACTGGTGAAAATTGTCATGTGATTTGACAGTTCCAAATCGAATGACAAGTCACAGCCTATTTTTGGCAATGGAATCATTCATATCACCGCAACTCATGTCACAGTGATTATGAAAAAGGTTTCTGCACTAGTTTTTGATTTAATTGTGACTTGCATAGACTTCTGTTAAATGAAGTTGCAAGTCGCAGTCAAATCACCAGTGCAAATCACACTGATGTGCAACTTTTAAATCATGCTGAAGTAGTGCGTTTTTTTTTTTAAGCCACACCGGTGTGAACCGGGACTGATTGCTTAATCACAAAAAAATAATGACTAGGAAAAAAAAACCTATACCATAAAAAGACTTTATTAAAAAAAAAAAGGGGCCACAATGTAAATCCAATGTCAGCCATGTCATCCAGTGATGTTCTACAACAATCAAATACGAGGGATGGCTGACAACATGACAATGTTATCACACTGGTAGTCTTGTGATACTCAGTGCTGGGGAAACAGAGTGATTTTATTGACCAAATTTGGACATGACCATACTTGGACAATGACATCACCTGGAATCCTTTCTGACATGTGTACAATTTGAAACAAGGTGGGGGGATTCTGTAATTTAGAGTAGTGATGGCTGAACACCCGAATTTGTGGGAGCACTTGGCGGAATATTCACCCGCCGAGCGGCTCGCAATGCACTGCTCACTGCACAGTGGATTCTAAGCCCTGATTGGCTGGAGCAATGCACCTGACCACTGGTCAGGTGCAAGTCTTTGCCCAATGATGGCACAGTAAATAGCTGGTTGTTAAGGAGCGGGCTGGGAAGCTGGCTGATGCATCCTTAACATTGGATGAGTCATTCACTTTTAGTGGGGAATGAAGAAAAAAACATTGCTGGCAATACAAAAATGTGAAAAAAAAAAAAAACGGCTTGGGGTCCCCCCCCAATCCATACCTGGCCCTTTGGGTCTTGTATGGATTTTAAGGGGACACTTTTTTTTTAAATGGCGTGAGGTACCCCCAAAATCCATACTAGACCTTTAAGTCTGGTATGAATTTTAAGGGGAGCCCCCATGCCAAAATAAAAAACATGGCATTAAAACCACATGTTTTGATTATTCTACTTCCAACTGTTGTAATAGTGACATATCCCTTGTTGAGACCTATGCCCGGCCTGTATAAGCAGATATAATCACCGAGGACAGTCTTATCTGATAGCTGAACTCACCAAAAACGTTTTTCCATACACAATATCTTTATTGACCACAGCAGTTACAGCAGACAATAGGATGCAGTAGATGATTGAAAGACAGTATTTGAAGGTCAAAACATGGTAATGTGTTCCCGGATGCAAGCAGATTGCATGAAAGGCCTAGAAGAGTGGCCATCTTTTATCCCATAAGCAAAATGAAGAAGGAACAGGAAATACGTCACAAATATGCAATAACCAAAATAACCACAAGATGGCAGTAAATTAACAAATTATATAAATATTAGCATAACTATGCATTATATTATATCTTACACACGAGTATACAGCACAGTATGCTTTTGTAAAATATACTTGTATATTAAGCTAGTCTATATATACACAGTATACATATATATACAGCATCTCACAAAAGTGAGTACACCCCTCACATTTATGTAAATATTTTATTATATCTTTTTACGTGACAACACTGAAGAAATGAAATTTTGCTACAATGTAAAGTAGTGAGTGTACAGCTTGTATAACAGTGTAAATTTGCTGTCCCCTCAAAATAACTCAACACACAGCCATTAACGTCTAAACCACTGGCAACAAAAGTGAGTACACCCCTAAGGGAAAATGTCCAATTTGGATCCAATTAGCCCTTTTTCCTCCCAGTGTTATGTGACTCGTTAGTGTTACAAGGTCTCAGGTGTGAATGGGAGCAGGTGTGTTAAACCTATAGGTGATCAGGTTGGTGTTACGGAGGAGGTTTAGTGCTAGGAATATTGTTTTCATGTCTAAGCACCCCTGACAAATGCGTTTACATTCATACGTGGTCAGGGGCTTTTTTAAAACTTTTTTTATTACATAGGTGAAAAAGTACAAAAAAGTAATGATTTTTTTGGTGACAGGTTCTCTTTAATGAGATATCCAGGGTCTAAAAGACGGTGTACATAATGCATGTAGATCTGGAGAAGCTTAATAGCAAGTGCCCATATAACAGGTTTCCAAACACTTAAAAGAAAAAACTTTTTCGACAAAACGTCTTACTTTCTTAGCAATGACTGACTTCAAGGATGAAGTTCTGAACAGTAAGCACATGTCTTGGTAAAATACGAGCAATAAGAAATGTATGAAGGTAAGGAGATTACAGCTTTAAGAGGCCTGAAGAAGGGCTGGGAAGGGCTGACAATCTAGGTAACAGTACCAGTAAGGAAGACATTACCCCTTCCAGCTATAACCTGCATAGTGAAGTCACAGCATAGAGGGATTTGACTGCTGGCTACACAAGGACCTGTAACACTAAAGAGATAAATCCCTGCTAAACAGGGACACTGTGCAAGTCTAAGGGAGAACTCCACATTGTTAAGAAAAACAAGATAAGGAAGGGAAAGACAACAGTCTTAAATCCCTGTGCCTGATACATGAGGCTAGAGAGAGCGGGGACCCGGTTGTACTACTGTCGATAGATGCCGAAAAGGCCTTCAACAGCGTCGACTGGGGCTTCATGATGGGAACACTGAGGCATTTGGGAATAAAGGAAAAGATGATGCGATGGATATCCGCATTTTACTATCACCCAACAGCTAAAATAAAAATAAATGGAAGTCTCTTTCCCTCCCTTGAACTGTTTAACGGTACATAACAGGGCTGCCCCCTTTCACCAATGCTATTTGTACCGGCATTGGAACCCCTGCTAGCCGCGATCCGGAAAAATAACGACATAAGAGGAGTAAGAGTAGGTTATAAGGAAGGTAGCTGCATACGCAGATGATATACTATTTTATATCACAAACCCCAGGACAACAATACCAATCGTAATAAAGGAACTAGATAGTAGATACGGGAAGATGACAAATTTTAAAATAAATACATCAAAGTCAGAGATTCTAAACATAACTACATCAAAAGAAGAACAGCAGGCAATTCAACCTACATTTCCTTTTGTTTGGTGTAGAGAAGAGCTTGGCTATTTGGGCGTAAAACTTACAGCATCATTGTCAACTCTCTATGCGGCTAACTATATCCCTATACTGAATAAGGTCAAAGACCAACTAAACTATCTGAGACACAAACCCCTCTCGTGGTTAGGGAGGATCAATGCTTTAAAAATGTTCATCCTGCCAAAATTAACATACATATTCCAAATGATCCCAATGAGTCCCACAAGATTTCTTTGCAAAATTAAGAACTCTAGTAATAAAATATATATGGAGGCACAAACACCCTAGAATCTCATATGCAACACTTGTAAAGGGGAAACAATTAGGGGGATTATTAGCACCGGATTTTAAAAAATATTACCATGCAATTATTATTTCACAGATAACAGGTTGGATACATTATAAAGATGGGAAAGGGTGGGTGCATATTGAAAAAGCCCAAAGCAAAGTAGACTTAGGGAAAAAGGGTGTGGATCCCACATCAATATGGCAAATTATCAAATAGCACAAATCCACTAACAAAAAACACTTTTAGGATATGGGATGGTTTGAGTAGATTATATCACTGGCAATATAACTCCCCTTTAATTTCTTTACTAGACACAAATTATTTTAAACCTGGGAAAGATGAGCAATGTATTTTATTAGATAAGCAAAGAAGGATGACATAACTTTACAAGATGTAATGACGGGAAATAGATTATGCACTTTCTCTGAATTAACACAAAAATGGGCAAACAGACCACTAGATAGATGGAGATATGCACAAATACAGCACTTTTCACAGACACTCCCCCAGCCACTACGGGGAAGAGGTAATATAAGGCCTATGGAGAGGCTACTCTTCTGCAGGGTGTTTGTGCCAGAGTATATCTAAAATATATAAAATATTGGTATAAGAAACAGAACCTAAATACCCACCCTATTTGGGGAAATGGGAAGAGAAAAAAAGGTGACCTTCGGGATAAGGAACATAGGTGTAAGATTCTTAGGGTAGCTGTTGTCCCGCAAATTGTACAGAAGTATAGTGTAGAGACCTCACCAACATGCTGGAGGGGATGTGGCGCCCAGGGGACCTTTGCACACCTATGGTGGGACTGCGTGAAGATCCAGCCTTATTGGGAAAGGATCATAGAAAACATTTACCAAATAACAGGGGAGCATGTTCAGAAAGAGCCGTGGATATGTCTGTTCCATGATACGGATAGGGCAGTAGCTCAATACAAGAATACCTTGGTACCCCACCTTCTGAATGCAGACAAAAGCCTGATCCCAAGAGTGTGGAGAACTCCTGATCCCCCCTCAATGAAAGAATGGATAGTAAAAATAGATGTGTTGTTGAGATCAATAGAAGGTGGTGGAGTTTTAAGAGGAGTCATGAAGGTGGATGCATGAGGGGGGGGGGAGAGAGAGAGAAGGGGGAGGGAGGGGTGGTTATGGGATTTATTTAATTATCTACTAAACTTTGAATTTTTCTTTTTAGGTTTTGTGATGAGGGATAGTATGTCTAATATAGATTAATGTATTGAAAATGTAAGGCAGAGATACCAACTTTTGTAAAAATGTAATAATTAACAAGGCTGTTTAACCTGAATAACCTATGCCAATAAAAATAGAATATACAAAAAAAGAAAAACAGAATATTATAACATGTACAATTCCTATTCAAGCCATGTAGTAATGAAAAAATAACCTTCCCAATTCAAACTGCAGCTGCTGAAGTTTCCCAAGCTGTCCTAGCTATTTGCTAGGTGAGAAAAAACCCTAAAGGGTTAACAACGGCTAAAAGCATACTGACACTGTGGCTTCTCACATCAGAGCTCCTTGATTCATTCAGAAAGCAAGCCTTGCTGAAACAAACGGTTATCTGTTCAGGATAGAAAATAAAGACAAAGGTAGGTGACTGCACCAGACTTTCATAAAATGCTGCAATGTTTTATCAAACACCCACAGTATAGTAATCTCCATATCTTTTTGTTTTGGTTACTTTTTTTAACAGTGGAGTTACCCCCTAACAGCTCACATGGTGTTTGGTCCCTTCTGCTGACCTCATGCCAAACATACTCACATATCCTAGACCTCTTCTGCAGGGCAATTAATGCATCCCCAGGGTGACTGGGTTCCTAGAGGTAGGAACGCAGCTGCTGTATCCACGCTGGGCACACTTAACGGCCACCCTCTAAAAGCAGGGCTCCTGTCCAATGAAAATGCCATACCTCCCTACTTTATGAGATGGGAATGAGGGACACCTAATAGGCAAAAGTATGTAGGCATAAGACACACCCCCTGCCACGCCCCACTTAAAGGAAAATTGTACAAAAAAAAGATTAAACTCACCTGTGCTTTTTTACCACTACTATACCTTTATATTGACTTTTGGTATTTACAAATGCAGCAATTTAGAAATTGGATGAAAGGTTTAGCACTGCGAAACAACTAATAATATATGAGTAGTGCATTTTATTTACAACAATATAGATCAGACCAACACGAGGGACAAATGGGGAGCAAACAGGAACAGCTGGACACTGTTCTGAATGAGGGACAGTCCCTCAAAATCAGGGACAGTTGGGAGCTATGGCAAACGCAGATGGAAGGGCCCACTCTCCAGGCATTGATCCTCTACATATGTGTGCCATAACGCCACCCTGGTGATAGCTGGGGACAAGGTAATCATTTGAGTATCCAAGGAGGGCATACTTAACAGCCGCCTGCTAATAGTAGGGCTCCCGGCCAATGCAAAGGCCCTCCAATGGCAGGGCTCTCTCTCCAGGCATCAATCCTCTGTATATGTTTGCCGAACACCACCCTGCTAATAGCTGAGGTCTTGGTGACCCCTCAAGCCATCCTGGATGATTTCGGGATACTTCAGGACGCTCCATACATCCACACAATTGCTGCCGCATGAGACCCAGCCGCCAACACTTCCAAAAGGTAAGAAAATGGCAAACAAAAATGGTGGACAAAAAAGAAATGCGGCCTCTGTCTGAAAATGTTTGGGAGTGGTTTCCTTTGGGGTAGGAGCAAGGCAGAGCTACCCAAACATATGCTGCCATGGAGTCTGTCAGGAAATCAGCTTTATGTCAAATTAGCTATTCCTTCCTTTTTATCAAAGAGAATAATAAGAATATTACCTATCTTGGCATTTCTGAAGAATAAAAGAATTACATTTTTTTGCACTCTTGTGCATACTTTGGACTGTGTGCCTGAGGTTAATTTTCGCTCTCACTGACATTTACTTCTGACAGCTGTCCTACAGCTTTCTCGGTAAAAGTGGGGGTCTTGCTTCAAGCCACCCATAGTTTCCAATAATTAGCTGACGCACTCAGCAAACCTTCACATGTTTTGTAAGTTTAATTTATAACGTTTCTTTACAGCAATTGAAGCATGTAACCCTTATGTCCTGTTACAATAACTCCCAGTAATATGTTGTTCTTAATGTTTTCTTATGTTTTATGTTTACAAAAACTATTTTAAACTTTGAAGGCTTTCAAATGACAAGCAGTATTTTATGACAATATCTGTGGAAAACAAAAATTTTTGCTTTTATTTAAATGTGATTTAGTCCAAATATATACAAATAGGCAAATCCCAAGAAACACAACAATAGCTAATTACATGTCTAATTTTACTATACGCAATGTGGGGATGAAATGGTACTGTTATATATAAATTTAAAGTCAATAATATACTGTACGTATAGCCATGACACAAATGTTTTACATATGCATTGTGGGCATCTGTAAGCACAACAGCCTATGTAGTCTGCTTCAACAGAAACAGAGCTTTGGATAGATATTTCCAGAGATCACATTTAAAATATAGCAAGACGGGCTAACATATTTTTTATAATAGTTATTCTGACTGCAGTAATACAACTTGCCACTTTAATGGCAAAATCCAAAAATCTACCTAGACCTTTATTATAGAAAATATCTTTTGACAGGCATGGTCTGGACATAGTGGTGTGAAGACACACATTGCAGGAGGTCTGTGGCAACCTCAGCAATAGAGGTGCACAGGCATTATACAATACCATTATACCCTACTACTTTTCCAGGTGCTTAAAGGGGTTGTAAAGGCAGAAGGTTTTTTATTTAATGCATTCTATCCGAGACTACATAGAAGATTCGGCGTTGCCTTCGCTGCCATCCATGGTGATCGAAGAAATAGACAGACCAATCTCCATTAATGAAATAAATGAAGTAATATCGAGTCTGCCAAAAGGTAAAAGTCCAGGACCAGATGGGTTCACAAATTCATACAATAAGAAATGTATTACCAGATCAGGGGGCCCGTTATGTAGCTATTTTAATTCAATTAATGCCTCCAATCCATTACCCCCAGAAGCCTTGTTGGCGTACATTACGATACTTCCTAAACCAGGGAAAGACACCCAACATTGTGCGAACTACAGACCCATCTCCCTGTTAAATTCAGACACCAAGCTCCTAGCAACAATCTTACACACCCTTCATTGGATGCAACATGGCCCTGATAAGGCCCCAAGAGTGACATTGTCAATGGATGCTGAAAACGCGTTTGACAGGGTGAACTGGGGATTTATGATTGAAGTGTTGAGGGGGATGGGTCTGGGGGAACGCATGATGACATTATATGCAACTCCGAGAGCGAGAGTAAAGGTGAACGGCACACTGTCAGATTACTTTCAAATATGCAATGGCAAGAGACAAGGGTGTCCATTATCCCCGTTGCTGTTTGCCGTGATACTAGAACCATTCCTTTGTAAAGTAAGGAAAAATATTGAGATTCAGGGGGTATGGATTGGACCAGTTGAATATAAAGTCTCGGCATATGCCAATGACTTATTATTCTATCGTTCTTCATCACAGACATCATTGCCGGCTTTGATGGCAGAGGTTTCTAAGTTTGAAAAGTCTGCACTCTTACCCAGTCATGTCCCCCAGGGATGAAAACGACTTTGCAAAATTCTTATCCCTTTAAAAACTCACTGGCATATTTGGGAATACATATCACAGCAGATCCCAAACTGCTGTATGATTTGAATTATGGCTCTCTAATGAAGGAGGTAATAGGGGACCTGCAGAAATGGAAAGGTTGGTTTCTTTTTTTTTTTTAATTCTTTATTTAATATTATATAAAAATACAAAAGTCACATACTTCAATAAATCGCAACCTTATTAACATTTCATTATTACCCCTACCATCCCTCCTTAACTCAACCCTCCCCCCCTCCTCCCCCTTCCTCCCCCCCTCCTCCCCCTTCCTCCACCATCCTCCCCCATTCTCCAGAAACACTCCAAAAAATTCACATACATTAACTCATGATCACTTCGGCAAATCTCTTAGATTTTTTAAAAGATACCCAATTGGCCCATTTACCCCCATTGACTTCACCTTCGCCGGGCAATAAGTCTACTGCCTCAGTTTTCTCTAAGATTTAGGTTTCATTAACCCTTTCAATCCAGTTCCGAATTTTTGGTCTCTCAGTCTCCTGCCATTTTTTTGGTATTAAGCTTTTTGCTGAGTTCAAAGGAATAGGAATTATTGAAGATTTATACATTCTGTTTAATCCCCTCTGACCCATGGAACAGACAGGTCCATGGGACTTCCGGAGTGGTTTTGCCCGTAATCTTCTCAATAAGCTGAATAACTTCCTGACAATATTTTTTTAATGATATGGCAATCCCACCAGAGATGTGCCATCATTCCCAAGGCCCTACACCCTCTCCAGCAGTTTGAGGATTTATCAGATTGGAATTTGCTGATTTTATCAGGTGTCGCATACTACCTAGCCAGACATTTGTAATTTGTCTCTATCATTCTCATATCTACTGCCGAGCTATGCGTTGCCTTAAAGATAGTCTCTAATGTGCTTTTACTACAGATTAATCCCAGTTAATTTTCCCACTTTTTATAGTATGGCAGTACATCCCGCTCCCCTCTTATATAACGCTGATATATTATTCTTTGATTTTTCCCTTAAAAAGAGCTTCTCCATAGGCCTGCAGTTTTTTTTTCATCTCTTATAAGCCCTGGAAGGCTTTTGACAAAATGAGCGAGCTGGCAGTACCACCACACATCCACTTTAATTAAGCCCGTGAGTGCGGATAGTTCCTGAAAAGTGATAATTTTACCGTATTTAGTGATGTCTTTTAGTTGTGCTTCCCTTTTTTTTATCCAATTGCCTCCTACTGCCTCCATCCCTGGAAGAAAGAACTCATTATCTTTTAAATAAATTAATGGTGAATTATACTCCCATTTATTTTGTGAATAAATCTCATCCCAGATTTTAAATGTGTGAAGTGTTATATCATGTGTGCTTGGACCTAAATTCCTATAGTGTGGGGGATTCCAAATCAAGTGATTTAACTGTGAATTACTTAAAACCATTTCCAAATTAACCCATCTTTTATTAAACCTATCTTTCGCCCAATCTAGTACCCGTGATAATACTATTGCATTATAGTATTTTTTAAAGTCTGGCATAGCAAGACCACCATGTGCTTTCTCCTTACTCAACACTGTGTGTGCAATCCGTGGTTTCCTATTATTCCATATAAATCTATTTATTAAACCATTAAATATTCTAAAATATGTTTGGGCCCGTGGGCTTGGGAGCATCTGCATCTTATAAAAGATTTTAGGGGCTAAGACCATTTTAACTGTGTTTATGTGACCGATCCAAGAGATCAGGCGATTAGAATTTTTTTTATTTCTCGTTTGATTTCATCAAGTAATGGGATGTAATTTAACAGATAGATTTTCCTTAGCGAATTGGCTAATTTAACCAGATAGTTTATGTTTTTTCTCCAAGGGAAATGAAACACGTTCCTGAGTCTGGCTACTTCCTGTCTATCTATAGTGATATTTAAGGCTTCCAACTTACTGAGATTGATTTTATAATTTGAAACCTCTCCGTACTTCCTCAAGATGGACAGCAAATTAGGGATCAAGGTCCTTGGTTTAGTGATAAAGAATAGCACATCATCGGCGAACGCCGCCAATTTGTGTTCTTCTCTTCCCACCGTACAACCACTAATGTCTGGGTCATTTTGAATCGTAGCCAATAAAGGCTCCAATGTCAAGATGAACAGAAGAGGAGACAACGGGCAACCCTGCCTAGTCCTGTTCTCCATTTTGAACTGTGCAGATGCTATATTGTTTACTTTAACAAATGCTGAAGGGTGATTGTACAAAATTTTAATCCATTTCAACATAGTTGGGCCTATTCCCATGGCTTCTAGTGTTTTAATCATGAATCCCCAGTCTACTCTGTCAAATGCTTTCTCAGCATCAATTGACAGAAATAGACCTGGGGACCCACTAGTTTTAATAGCCTCTAAAATAAGAAGAGACCGCACGCCATTGTCTCTCCCTGGACCAAGTAGGAAATTTTTTCCTTTAGCCGTAATGCCAGTACCTTGGCATAAAGTTTAATATCTGCATTCAGTAATGCTATCGGCCTGTAGCTGGAGCAAAGCGTGCTATCCTTGCCTTCTTTTAATATTAAGGTCACTGATGCTGTCGGTGCTCCCTCACATAGAACCCCTTGCACCCCCAGTCCATTCCACACCTGACAAAGCTTCGGGACCAAAGAATCTTTACATTTAGTAAGATGGAGTAAGAAGTAAGATGTAAAACCATCTGGTCCGGGGCTCTTACCCAGAGGAGATGCTTTCAGAGCTAGAAAAATTTCTTCTTCAGTAATAGGTCTATCTAATTCTAGACTGTCATTTTCAGACAAAGTGGGTAGCCCAGCAGCTTTCAGAAAATCTATCACCCTCTCCTCTCTTCCTCAATGGCCACTTTCATTTTGTCTGACTGAATAAAGGGCAGTAAAATATTGCCGGAATTCTTCTCCTATCTCTTTAGATGTATGCCTAAATTCCCCTTTTTTATTTTGAATTTTATCAATAAAGTTTATATCTCTTTTCTTCTTCAGCACTGATGCCAAATGCTTACCTACTTTATTTCCCCAACAAAATCTATCTTTTAAATATTTATTCAAAATCCTATTTGATTCAGTCTCCATTAAATCATTGAGTTCTTCTCTTTTTAGTTATCAATTGCTGCAGGAGGATCTTGTAGTTCCCTTTGTGGGCTTTATGTGCTTGTTCAAGTCTATGTATTTCATCAATAAGATTCTCCTTCCTTTTTAATCTTTCTTTTTTCTCACCAGCCCCAATAGATATCAAAACACCCCTGATATACGCTTTTAGGGTCTCCCATAAGACTGTTTCTGTTGTCCCCCCCCGTATCATTTAACAAAAAGAATGAGTCAATTTCCTGCTGTATTTTTTCGGCTACCTTATCATTATTAATAAGATTTTCATTAAGGCGCCATGTAAACGGGTACTTTTGGAGCCCCATAATTCTCACTTTCATTAGACAGGAGAGTGATCTGATAGCGTGATTATCTCTATGTTCGTATCCCTTACTGAATCCAACAGGCTATGATCCACCATTAAATAATCCAGTCTTTAATAAGTCCCATGCACAGGAGAGAAGAAGGTGTAATCCCTAGATTTCGCATGCTGCACCCTCCATGCGTCTATAATTTGACAGTTATGCAATTTAAGCCCAATGTTATTTAAGAGATTTTTACTTACTCCCTGTGCACTAGACATACTAAACTGGATTTAAACAAAAATTAAAATCACCCGCTAATATCCCCTCCCCTGCCTTAAATTCCATCAGCCTGTTCAAGATCTGTGAGAGAAAATTAATCGGATTTCTATTTGGACAATAAACATTTGCCAAAGTAAAAATCCTTTCTCCAAGCCTCACAGGTAACGGCCCTCAGGATCTGTTTTCCTCTCTATAAGAGCAACTTTGGTCCATTTTGAGAACCCGATTGCCACTCCCTTGGCCCGTTTAATAGGTAAATCGCAGTAGATCCAATTCGGGAAATTTCTAGAATACAACTTAATACCTGTATCCAGCGTTAAATGGGTCTCCTGCAGGAATACCACATCCGCTCCATAATGATGCAACTCTCTAAGCACTTTATGTCTCTTAGTAGGAGAATTAAGCCCTTTTACATTGTAAGTCAAGCAGTTAATCTCCATCATCTCATATATTCATAGGAAGGGCCTCATCCAAATGCCGATCACACCTTTTACAATCCATTTACAGTGCTTCTGCAGAATAGGGTCCCTCCCTTTCCCCCCCTCTCATCTTGTAAGTCCTCTATATGTTTCAATCTAACAGTTCTACCCTCTCTCACAACATTTAAAGATGCTGGAAATCCCCAACTATATTTTTCAAATTTGCCGCCCTCAGCATCTCCAATAGGGGTTTCAATTGTCGTCTCCTAAATAAAGTTCCTGCTGAGAGATCGGCAAAGATTTGAAAACCAAGTTATTAAATTTCAAGGGTTGAATTCCTCTGAGTTTACTCCAGATCTTTGCTTTGTCTTCATATTGATGAAATTTGATGATAATATCCCTGGGAATATCTTCTCTCACACTTGGGGGTTTTCTTATCCTGTGTACCCGGTCAATTTTTAATTCCTCGTCTATACTTCTGTCTAACAGGGGGTTGAAAATTTCTTTCATCTTAGTTATCAGGTCCTCTCCTCGTTGTTCTGGTAAGGCTCTGATCCTTAAGTTTTGCCGACGATTTTGATTTTCTTGTTCTTCCAGGTTATAGCGGGCATCACGTTGATCTACTTGTAGCGTTCTTATTTGAGTTTTTAACTCTGATTTCTTGAGCCTGTTTCTCTGAAACTTCCTCCATTATTTCTACTCGCTTCAATAGGTGGCTCATATCCGTCCTTACATTGAGGATCTCTGATTTAATTGAATTTTCTAGTTTAGCAAACATATCCAGCATCTCTGTTTTGGTTGGGAGTGAATCCATGACACTCTCTTCCTCAGAACTGAGGTCAAGATCCCCTTCAGGGAACACCTCCCCTCTAGGTACCCCTCCTTGGGCGCCTTCATTTTTAGCTGGTTCTTTCTTCTTTTCCTTTTCCCCCCCTGTTGTTTATTATCCATGACCGGGCTTTTTAAATTCGCTTCTTTGAGGTATTTCTGGATCGAGCTTGAATTTAGGCTTTCTCTAGGTTTTTTAGATTCAACAACTTTTTGAGAGCGACCTCTCATGTTCTCCTCTACCCTGTTCACTTTTTCTTCCTTATTTGTGGCTCTCTCTTATTACTCCTTGCACCTTCCCTTACACTCTTTTTATCACCCACACACGCTTTGCGTCTGCAACTGTTTTCTTGTTTACCTTTTCAAAGCATCCTTTTTTATTATTTATAATGGCAGGTAGGCTGTTCACATATTATTTTTAATTATTATTATACAGGATTTATATAGTGCCAACAGTTTGCGCAGCGCTTTACAACATGAGGGCAGATAGTACACTTACAATACAAATCAATACAGGAGGGATCAGAGGGCCCTGCTCGTTAGAGCTTACAATCTAGAAGGGAGGGTCAAGTGGAAACAAAAGGTAATAACTATGGGGCATGAGCTGATGGAAAAAATGAAAATACAGTTGTTAGGTGTGGGTTTGATAGGCTTCTCTGAAGAGAAGGGTTTTCAGGGATCGTCTAAAAGCTAATAAAGTAGGAGATAAGCAGACAGATTTGGGTAGGGCATTCCATAGGATTGGAGAGCTTTGGAAAAGTTCTGGAGGCGAGCATGGGAGGAGGTGACGAGGGAGCTAGAGAGCAGGAGGTCTTGAGAGGAACAAAGAGAATGAGTAGGTTGGTATTTAGAGACTGAGCTAGTGATGTAGCTGGGGGCGAAATTGTGGATGGCTTTGTATGTAGTTGTTAGAATTCTGAATTTAATTCTTTGGCCGAGCGGAAGCCAGTGGACGGATTGACAGAGAGGAGTGGCAGACACAGAGCGATTGATAAGGTGGATGAGTCTGGCAGCAGAATTCATGATGGATTGAAGAGGTGATAGACTATGTAGAGGCAAGCCAGTGAGAAGGGAGTTGCAGTAGTCGAGGCGAGAGATGACAAGCGAGTGAATTAAGAGCTTTGTTGTGTCATTGGTTAGAAAGGGGCATATTTTGGAGATGTTGCAGAGGTTGAGGTGGCAGGATTTGGACAGTGATTGGATGTGTTGCTTGAAGGAGAGTTAAGAGTCTAGGACTACACCTAGAACCTTGGCATGTGGGGATGGCCTTATAGTTGTGCCATCGATTTTGACAGAGAGATCAGGGGAAGGGGCATATGGGGGAGGAAAAATTATAAGTTCGGTTTTGGATAGATTGATTTTGAGGAAGTGGTGTGACATCCAGACTGATATATCTGATAGTAAATTAGTGATACGTGAGGAGATAGAGGGAGTGAGCTGAGGGGTAGAGAAATAGATTTGGGTGTCGTCAGCGTAGAGGTGGTATTGGAAGCCATGGGAGGCTATCAGTTGACCCAAGGAGGCGGTGTAGATTGAAAATAGGAGAGGTCCAAGAACAGAACCCTGGGGGACCCCAACAGAGAAAGGAAGAGGAGAGGAGGAAGTAGAGTTATAAGAAACGCTAAAGGTGCGGTTGGATAAGTAGGAAGAGAACCAGCGAAGTGTACAGTCACGGAGACCAAAGGTTTGTTGTTTTTTGAGGAGGAGGGGATGGTCAACCGTATCAAAGGCAGCAGAGAGGTCCAGGAGTAGGAGTACAGAATAGTGTCGATTGGTTTTGGCTGCTTGTAGATCGTTTGGTAGTTTTGCATATGATGAGATATTTAATACAGAGCGTTCAAGAGACCAATTGAAGTCCAGGAGTAGGATAGAAATCTCTGCAGTTTCAATCATACAATGTCCCTCCCGTCCCGAGTCAGAGGCAAAGTTTGTTTCTAAACACCTGCTCTCAGTGTCATTCTCTACAGTTGACCGCATTGCTGATGATACAGTCTCAACAATATGAATCTTAGCGGCAGCCGCTGGGCTTGTTCAAACAGACATTAGTGCGAGATAATAACCCAATGCCTCCTTTGCTAGGTATTTATACATAAACTGTACAAAGAAATGTATATATCTCAGCATCCACCGATCCTACCTTGAGATCGCAGCTGTTTTCAGGGGCTTACCTCGGCCCTCTGCTTGGCCTCCAAGGAGACGCTGAGAGCACCATAGGCACTGTAGACTGAACCCGTCCTGTTCCGTTCACAGGGGTCCGTCTGAGTCCATGGGATCTCTGGAGAGACTTTACAGATAGAATCCGATGGTTGTGATGCTTATACGGCTCCACAAGGTGGGATAGTGGGGATAGTGTGGGGAGGGCTCAAGCTGGGAGCAGAGCCTGGAGGGTTGGTGCAGGTAGGAAGCAGCAGCGGGCTCGACACGTCTCTGGACGACCCAGGCGCCCTCACTGTGCGCTGTTCCAGTGATGTTGCAGACGGCGTTACTGTCAGGCTCCGACTGCTTCTTCCAGGATGCCTCTTCCCGCTGCACAAGGGAGGAGATCACCGGGTCATCCACGAGCTCTCACCCCGTTCAGTTCCCCTCACCATTGCAAGCTCCTCCACCGCCCTCATTCAAAGTGCCGCCGTCAGACCCCTCCCCCAACTCTAGCACGTCACATCACGCCGGAATCACCTCAAGGGCTGGTTTCTAACATGGTTTGGAAGGGTCAGCGCCATAAAGATGAGTGTATTACCTAAAATAATTTATTTCTTACACACAGTGCCAATTACACTTCCACAAAGTTTTTTTAAAACCCTACAAAAGGCCTTCATATCATTTGTATGGAGTGACAAACATCCTAGATTGGCGCATATTTTACATAGAGGCAAACTGGAAGGAGGAATGGGACTACCAGATGTAGCCTTATATTACAGGGCAATGTCCCTGGTGTGGATCCTGAACTGGTGCCATGACCCCTTAAAGAAAATGTGGGTCCCTCTAGAACAGATAATGGCAGGCAGAAAGTTGGCGGTAACCCCGTGCATTCCGAGAGTAGACAGGGGTCTTTCAAAATGGACGTCACCATTAACCAAGAGCACTCTATTGATATGGGATAAACTAAACCAATCAGGGGACTATGCCCCGCGGATATCCCCTCTGACCCCACTGAAGGGGTACCCATAGGTTCCTCCGGGAGAGGAGGTGGGATTTTTGGGAGCCTGGGGGAAGGATGGGGACATGACATGTGGCAAATTTGCCCCATATGGAATGTTAACCCCCCTGCGAGATCTGACATTGAAAATGGGGAAGGTACCTATGGAGGAGTGGAGATACCATCAATTTGTGTTTTTTTTCAATAAACTGAAACCCTGGATGAGACCATCAAATTCTTTTACTGTTTTTGAATCTATGTGTGTAAATACACCCAGTGAAAGACATTTGTTGTCACAGATGTATAGATTGGTTTTCGCGACACAAAACCAAGCAGTTCCACATTTTATCAGAGAATGGGAAGGAGAATTAGGACAAAGTTTTACCACGGCACAAATTAAGAAGCTTATTGACTTGATGCACTTGTCTATAAGCTCACAGGTTCAAGAAATGTCATATAAATTTTTGACCAGGTGGTATCGGACCCCAGTTAGGATGGCACAGATGTACCCGACAGCAGACGCCAGATGTTGGAGAGGGTGTGGGCAAAAAGGCGCCTTTCTCCACCTATGGTGGTCTTGCACTACAATTAGGGTGTTTTGGGAAGCGATTGCTCCATGGGCCGAAAGGCTATTCTCTGGACCAATGGAGTTGACGCCCTGGAATTTTCTGTTTCACGGAACTTCAATGATATACAATGTAATACTGATAGGTTATATAATCACACACATAGGTTGGACTTGACGGACTTCATAGTTGCCAACAGTCCCGATTTTCCCGGGACAATCCCGATTTTAGGACCCTCGTCCCGATCGGAGGCTGTCCCGAATCGGGATTTGCCCAGGGAAAATCGGGAATGTTTGCATTTTACATTTTTTTGGAAGCTGGCTTCAGGAAAATGGCCGCCAGTGACACTGCCGCCGCTAGATCGCTCCCCCTTGTGTTCAGTGGAGAGAGGAAGGGGGCTCCATCTGTGCAGCCAAGGAATCGGCTTCTCCTCTCGCACGGATCGGCCCCTCCCCTCTCCACTGAACACACGGCACCAGAGGCCGCTGTAATGGACATGTGCTGGGGCCTGGGGGGCGTTATGGGAGGGGAGGGTTTGCACTGAGGGGGGTCTGCTGAGGGCGATTGCACTGATGGAGGGGGTCTGCTCTGAGGGGGTCTGCACTGATGGATAGGGGTCTGCTGAGGGCATCTGCACCGATGGAGGGAGGTCTGCTCTGAGGGGGTCTGCACTGATGGATGGGGTCTGCACTGATGGAGGGGGGTCTGCTCTGAGTGGGTCTGCACAGATGGAGGGGGGGTCTGCTCTGAGGGGGTCTGCTCTGAGGGGGTCTGCACTGATGGAGGGGGGTCTGCTGAGGGCATCTGCACTGATGGAGGGGGTCTGCACTGATGGAGGGGGGTCTGCTCTAAGGGGTTCTGCACTGATGGAGGGGGGTCTGCTGAGGGGGTCTGCACTGATGGACGGGGTCTGCTCTGAGGGGGTCTGCACTGATGAAAGGGGGTCTGCTCTGAAGGGGTCTGCACTGATGGAGGGGGGTCTGCACTGAGTTGGTCTGCATTGATGGAGGGGGGGGCTGCACTGAGGGGCTCTGCATTGATGGAGGGGGGTCTGCACTGAGGGGGTCTGCACTGATGGAGGGGGGTCTGCACTGAGGGGGTCTGCACTGATGGAGGGGGGTCTGCACTGAGGGGGTCTGCATTGATAGAGGGGGTCTGTACTGAGGGGATCTGCACTGAGGAAGGGGTCTGCACTGATGGAGGAGAGTCTGCACTGAGGGAGTCTGCACTGAGGGGGTCTATACTGACTCTGCTGGGGGCACCTGATGCAAGGACGGACTCTGCTGGGGGCACCTGATGCGAGGACAGACTCTGCTGGGGGCACCTGATGCAAGGAGGGACTCTGCCGGGGGCACCTGATACGAGGACAGACTCTGCCGGGGGCACCTGATACGAGGAAAGACTCTGCTGGGGACACCTGATGCAAGGACAGACTCTGCTGGGGACACCTGATGCAAGGACAGACTCTGCTGAGGACACCTGATGCAAGGACAGACTCTGCTGGGGACACCTGATGCAAGGAGAGACTCTGGTGGGGGCACCTGATGCAAGGATGGACTCTGCTGGTGGCACCTGATGCAAGGATGGACTCTGCTGGCGGCAGGCGATGTGGCTAGTGACACGCTAAGGGATCCCACTGATTCGGCATTATGGTGAGTTGAATGATTTCATTTTATATTACAATGTAACAATAGAAATAATGCGCTTCAATCATCCTGACACCATAACAATCATGGTGCCGGGATGATTGAAGTGCTAACACCAGGTGTTTGGAGTATCTTTATCTGCTGATTCTTAAACTTTCTAGAATACACATATTTCTATTGTTGTGTAGGATCTGAGGCTGTTGTCCCTTCATTCCTCTCTCCCCCTTTCCTTCTCCATCCCTCATTCATCTCAGACTCTAACCACACCCCTTTGAGTCATGCCCATTTAAGCCACGCCCACTATTTCACATAAACCATGACCAGTTTTCACCGCGGCGCGCTTCGCCCACCGCAGTCTTATTTGTCATTGCTAAATCACGCCTACAAACGCATGCCCCACTCCCTAATTATTATACGGCTCCGCCTACAGCCAAAAAAGTGTCCCACATATTTTTTTTGCAATGTTGCCAACTATGGGACTTGTATCTATTTTTAACCTCACCTACTATATATCTTCTCAAGCGTCTCTTTTCCTGGAAGAATAAATTTAGTGCCTGTAGTCGTTCCTCATAATTGAGGTCCCCCAGTCCACTTATTGATTTAGTTGCCCTTGTCTGAACTCTCTCCGCACATCCTTTCTGAGGACTGGTGACCAGAACTGGACGGAATACTCTGTGGTCGAACCAGAGTTTTATAAAGTGGCAGCATTATCGTTTAATCTCTGGAGTAAATTCCCTTTTTTATGCAAGCTAATAATCTGCTAGCTTTGCTTGCAGCTTGACATTGTCTGCTATTGCTCAATCTTTGATTCCCCCAGAGGTTCTCCCCCTAGTGAGTAGTTTGCTTTTAAATTTTTAGTCCCCAAGTGCATAACTTTAAATTTTTACACATTGAACCTCATCTACCATGTAGTTGCTCATTCCATTATTTTATTCAGGTCTTCCTGTAAAATTCCTATATCATGATGTGAAGTTATTGCCCTGCTTATTTTTGTGTCGTCCGCAAAAACTGAGATTGAGCTATTTATACCAACCTCTATATCATTTATGAATACATTCAATAGAATTGGTCCCAAGACAGAGCCAGGTACCCCACTTACCACTCCAGAACTGTGTGAGTACACGTTATTTATCACTACCCTTTGGACACGCCCTTGTAACCAGTTTTCTATCCACACTGTAAAAAATATTATGCTGGCTCTACTCAAAAAAATTGAGGCAACTATTTTGCATCAGCATTTTAAGTACTGTCAACCAAACTTATTCTTGTCTGACTCATTAGACTTTTCATGTTTTCAACTTTGTTGTTTTAGCTAAAGCAAACTAATTTTTTTTTTCAGTTTATAGACCATAGTGTTTTAAGTTAGGAATACATACCTTAACTTGTCTGGAACTATAGTTTTAAGTAAACCCAACTCAATTTTTCCAGTTTCTAGACCAGTGATGGCAAACCTTTTTGGGCCCGAGTGTCTAAACCACAAAACAAAACCTACTTCTTTTCTTTCAAAGTGCCAACACAGAATTAAACTTACTAGCGGCTCTGTACAGAGGATGGGACTGATCATCCCTCTGAATGAGCCCTAAGGAACAAAAAATTTACAAATACAGTTCAGGAATGCATTGTGCTCAGAATACACAGTGCAACATACACTGACCTACCTGACACATGCACTGACCATTACACTCACCTATCTGACCATTACACTCACCTACTTGACACATACACTCACCTACCTGACACATGCACTCACGACTTCCTGGTACTAATAGGGTTGGATAACATATATCTCTTAATATTGAGCTTCCTGGTATATTTGTGAATATCCATGTATGTCTCAAATTTGTTTAGGGCCCTAGGGGGCGCGAATTTAAGGCCTTTAAATAGGAGGGAAATTTCTTCTTCAGTGAGGGTGACATTACTCAGATTAAAAATTCCTTGTCCTTTCACTCCCTTATCCTTTTTGCGTTTTGACCTCCGCCCCCCTTGGGCTCCTCTTCGTGTTCTATGGGTCTTTGTGTTTTTTGTTCTACCCTGGGAAAACCCCAAGGTTGTGATTGGTGGTACTCATACCGTTGCGGATAGTGAGAAGGGCCCTGATTATGGTCCCTATTTCGTGAGCGTGGTGGCTGATACCAAGAGGGTTGGTCAGATCTTCTGCTCCTCACTGGGGTATTGGGCCTTCTACTGCGGTTTGGTGTGTAGTGATCTCCAGATTGGGTTTCCCTATGTGGGTAATATCCGCTATCATAATAGTGGTCATTATCCCTAAACGGTTGAAATTATATGGCAGCAGGTTGGCTCCCCTGCGCAAATTGCCATAGCTGTACAGCGGGCACTTTAAGAGCTATAGGAGCGTGCGCACGCACCCACAGTGTGACGCTGGGGCTGGTGTGTGTGGCCGGCAGCCGCGATGTCCGCTGGTGACTCACGATCACTCCTCAGAGAGCCAGAAAGGGGATCTGTCAATGTAAGCAGACAGATACCCATTCTGTCAGGGAAGTAGAGACAGATCTGCTGTTCCTAGTAATCAGGAACAGTAATCTCTCTGTACTCCCATTCAGTACACTCCCCCCCCCGCAGTTAAAAAAACACCTCCCTAGGACACACTTAACCCCTTGATCGCCCCCTAGTATTAAACCCTTCCCTGCCAGTGACATTTATACAGTAATTAGTTTTTATTATTTTTTTTTAGCTCTGATTGCTGTATAAATGTCAGTGGTCCCAAAAAGTGTCAAAAGTGTCCGATTTGTCTGCCGCAATGTCGCAGTCCCACTAAAAATTGCTGATCACTGCCATTTCTAGTGAAAAAAAATGTATAATAAAAATGCCATAAATGTATCCCCTTTTTTGTAGACCCTGTAACTTTTGCGCAAACCAATCAATTTACGCTTACTGCGATTTTTTTTTTGGGGGGTAAAAATATGTTGAAGAATACACGTTGGCCTAAACTGATGAAGAAATTTTTTTTATTATTTGTTTTTTGGGATATTTATTACAGCAAAAGGTAAAAAATATAGTTTTTTTTCTTCAAAATTGTAGCGCAATTGTCAGTTAATTCGACGCAGTGCTGTATTGCAAAAAATGGCCTCTTCAGGAAGTGGGTAAATCCTTTCCGGGGCTGAAGTGGTTATAGCAGCATCAAAGGTAAATGTAAACATCTTAAAAAAAAAAAAAAAGCCTCTTTCTCAGCTAACAAATCAAACTAAAACACACATGTAACATACAGTATGTCTGTAAAGAACAGAACAGAAAATGTGATAACTTTTTTTTTAAGCCTTTTAGGAAAGTAATTTGCACTTTAAAGTGTGAAGTTTTGAAGATAGATTCCCCACATCTAGCTCTAAAAAGATCCTCTGAAAAACTTCAAAGGTATATTTTAGGTTTTTAAGGTAGCTCAGGTTAAAAGCATAAATGAGTCTCATAATCATTCTTTCTGATACAAAATTAGAGCGCTATGTGAAAACATACACTATATGCTTGCTTTTGCTGCACAAACCTATGGTATATTTGTTTTTGAAATGTAATAACATAGTGCAAAGTGGGCGGGGCTTTAGGTTACATAATCTAAAATTGCAATAACTTCAAAACCGAATGGCAGAAACAATCATTTTTGTGGCATAAAACAGTTTTTAAGCTTAACAGGTGACGGTCCCTCAACCTGCATCCTGGTTGCGTTCTGCCGAATGCAGTAAACTTTACATGCACACAAGTGAGTTGTCTCAATAGGTGTATACAATGGACGTATGTCCATTTATTATAAGTATATTTATCGACAAATAAAATAATCATTTTGGATGGTATGTTAAGCTACATTTATAGCATGTGAACATGAAAAATTCTTGTCACTGGTGGCACTCTTTTGTCCTGATGGGCCTCAAACTATGGGAACTGCCTTGTGCAGGTTTTCAAAGTTCCAAAAGACGTCAAACTGTTTAAAATTACAGCATCAAAGCTCATGCAGTTGCACTTTTGGCAAACATCTGCTTCCGCAATTTCAGTCAAATAAAAAGATATTTTTTTTTAAGTAAATGTAACTCAATTAGCATATGGAAATGCGCATACCTTAAAAGTTTTGTCTAGATTACTCAATATTTTACATTATTTTTGTAAATGTAAAAGGTGTGTTTTAAGAACTAATAAAAATTAAGTAAGATACTTAAAATATCAAAGTAAATTAATTAACATGTATTTATTTGTTGAAAATTATAACATTTTTATGGTAAAATTACAAGCCAACAGAATAACTTTGATCAGTGCACGGAAAAACTCTATGTTCCATGCCTACAGACCTCAGCTTGTAGATTAAGCGTTTATAGGGAACTGCTGAAATGTTTTTACAAAATCCAGATACACCACATCCACAGGCCTTCCCCTATCTAGATGGTAGCTCACTTCCTCATAGAATGTTAACTGATGGTCTGGCAGGAATGACCCATTCGTAAACCCATGCTGATTACTGCTAATAATACTGTTTTCATCAGTAAATTATTAGATATAGTCCCTTACCATCCCCTCCAATATTTTACATACCTTTGATGTTAGGCTGACTGGCCTGTAATTTCCAGGTATATGTCTCTGCCCTTTTTAATAAAATTGGTACCACATGGGCTTTCCTCCAATCAGCTGGTACCATTCCTTTCAATATACTGTCCATAAAGATTAGGAATAATGGTCTAGCTATAATCTGACTTTCAGCTGTAAGCCATGCAGTCCTGGTGATTTGTTTGTGTTAAGCTTTTCTAGTCTTTTCTGGACACCAGCTTCTGTTAGCCACAAGGGTACATCCTCCGACCTGTTACTAAAAATACAGTCATGGTCGGTATACCCCTCCTTTTCCTGTGTAAAAACTAAGAAAAAGAAAGCATTTAGTACAGTTGCCTTCTCTGTGTCATCTGTAACCATCCTCCCTTCATCGTCTTTTATGTGGCCAATGTGTTCTGACCTCACTTTTTTACTGTTAATGAGGGATGAGCCGAACACCCCCCTGTTCGGTTCGCACGAGAACATGCGAACAGGAAAAAAGTTTGTTCGAACACGCGAACACCGTTAAAGTCTATGGGACACGAACATGAATAATCAAAAGTGCTAATTTTAAAGGCTTATATGCAAGTTATTGTCATAAAAAGTGTTTGGGGACCTGGGTCCTGCCCCAGGGGACATGGATCAATGCAAAAAAAAGTTTTAAATACAACCGTTTTTTCAGGAGCAGTGATTTTAATAATGCTTAAAGTCAAACAATAAAAGTTTAATATCCCTTTAAATTTCGTAGCTGGGGGGTGTCTATAGTATGCCTGTAAAGGGGTTCATGTTTCCCGTGTTTAGAACAGTCTGACAGCAAAATGACATTTCGAAGGAAAAAACCCATTTGAAACTACTCGTGGCTATTGCATTGCCGACAATACACATAGAAGTTCATTGATAAAAACGGCATGGGAATTCCCCACAGGGGAACCCCGAACCAAAATTTAAAAAAAAATGACGTGGGGGTCCCCCTAAATTCCATACCAGGCCCTTCAGGTCTGGTATGGATATTAAGGGCAACTCCAGCCAAAAAGAAAAAAAAAATGACGTGGGGTTCCCCCTAAATTCCATACCAGACCCTTATCCGAGCACGCAACCTGGCAGGCCGCAGGAAAAGAGGGGGGACGAGAGTGCGGCCCCCCCTCCTGAACCATACCAGGCCACATGCCCTCAACATTGGGAGGGTGCTTTGGGGTAGCCCCCCAAAACACCTTGTCCCTATGTTGATGAGCACAAGGGCCTCATCCCTACAACCCTGGCCGGTGGT
This sequence comes from Lithobates clamitans, assembly GCA_037952925.1. Lineage (NCBI taxonomy): Eukaryota > Metazoa > Chordata > Amphibia > Anura > Ranidae > Lithobates > Lithobates clamitans. The sequence goes on along the minus strand of JBBGZY010000025.1, from coordinate 4,246,497 downwards.
TGTGGGGGTCTGCGGGCGGGGGGCTTATCGGAATCTGGAAGCCCCCTTTAACAAGGCGACCCCCAGATCCCGGCCCCCCCCCTGTGTGAAATGGTAAGGGGGTAATTACCCCTTACCGTTTTTAAAACTTTTTTTTGCATTGATCCATGTCCCCTGGGGCAGGACCCGGGTCCCCAAACACTTTTTATGACATTAACTTGCATATAAGCCATTAAAATTAGCACTTTTGATTTCTCCCACAGACTTTTAAAGGGTGTTCCGCGGCATTCGAATTTGCCGCGAACACCCCAAATTGTTTGCTGTTCGGCGAACTTGCGAACAGCCAATGTTCGAGTCGAACATGAGTTCGACTCGAACTCGAAGCTCATCCCTACTGTTAATATATCTAAAAAAACTTTTGGGATTTTTTTTACTCTCCACTGCTATGTGTCTCTCGTAGCGTTTTTTAGCCACCCTGATTGTGTTCTTACACTTCTTATTGCATTCCTTATAGTCAGGGGCGTTGCTAGGTGGCAAAAATTGGGCATGGTTTACGCGGAATAGTGGGTGTGGATTAAATGGGTGTGGCTCAAAAGGGGTGTGGTTAGAGTCTGAGTTGAATGAGGGATGCAAGGAGAAAGAAAGGACAGCAGGCCCAGATCCTACAACACAATAGAAATATGTGTATTCCAGAAAGTTTACCAAATCAGCAGATAAAGATACTCCAAACACCTGGGGTTAGCACATCAATCATCCCGGCACCATGGTCGTTATGGTGTCAGGGTGATTGAAGCGCATTATTTCTATTACTACATTGTAATATAAAATGAAATCATTCAACTCACCATAATGCAGAATCCGTGGAAGCCCCGAGCGTGTCACTTGCCACGTCGCCTGCCGCCAGATGCCATCAGGTGCTTCCCCAGTAGAGTCCGTCCTTGCATCAGGTGCATCCCCAGCAGAGTCTGTGCCTGCATCAGGTGTCTCCCCAGCAGAGTCCGTCCTTGCATCAGGTGCCTCCCCAGCAGGGTCCATCCTTGCATCAGATGCCTGCCCAGCAGAGTCCATCCTTGCATCAGGTGCCTCCCCAGCAGAGTCAGTCCTTGCATCAGGTGCCTCCCCAGCAGAGTCCGTCCTTGCATCAGGTGCCTCCCCAGCAGAGTCCTTCCTTGCATCAGGTGCCTCCCTAGCAGAGTCCGTCCTTGCATCAGGTGCCCCCAGCAGAGTCTGTCCTTGCATCAGGTGCCCCCAGCAGCAGTGGTGTAGCGTGCGTTGTCAGGGCCCGGTGCAAGGCAAGAAATTTGCACCCCCTAACCTATGGACTTTTAGCACTCCCCGGGTCCCTTCCCTTCCTACAATAGTACTTACCACAGCCTGATTTCTACACTGACCACTACACTGATCTACATGATTCTTAGACTGACCATTACACTTACATACCTGTCCACTGCACTGACCTACCTATCCACCACATGGACCATTACACTTACCTATCTGTCCACTGCACTGACCTACCCAATTCCTATACTGACCAGTACATTGACCTACCTGTCTACTACACACTGTCCACTACATTGACCACTACACTACACTGATTACCACTACACAACACTACCACTACCGTGTCCAGAAGATGGTACCTGCGGTGCGTGAGGATGTGGGGCTGACCTAGGCCAAGCTGGGGGTTCGAGAAATCTTTTAAATGGAGCCTTGTGAAAGGGGGGGCCAGGACCATCAGTGTCCCCAGCCAGCGGAGCCCCGGTCCTTCTATCAGTGTCCCCGCTCATTGGACACACGGGGCGGAGGGTTGGCGGCGGCGGAGGGTGGGGGCTGATCACTTCCTTGTGTTCAGTGCCATTTTTGGCTAAAAACATTCCTGATTTTCCTGGGACAAAAGCAAAATCCCAGGAAAATAATCGGGACAAGCTTAAATCGGGACGAGGGTCCCAAAATCGGGATTGTCCCGGGAAAATCGGGACACACACTGACACACACTGACCTACCTATCTGACATACACTGACCTACATGACATGCCTGACACGACTAACCTACCTGACACACACTGACCTACCTATCTGACATACACTGACCTACCTATCTGACATACACTGACCTACCTATCTGACAGACATACACTGATCTACCTGACACACACTGACCTACCTATCTGACATACACTGACCCACACTGGCCTACATGACATGCACTGACCTATCTGACACACACTGACCTATCTGGCTGACCTACACTGACCTACCTGACACACACTGACCTACCTATTTGACATACACTGATCCACACTGACCTACCTGACATACACTGACCTACCTATCTGACATACACCGACCCACACTGACCTACCTGCTCTACCTGACATACACTGACCTACCTATAAGACATACACTGACCTACCTGGCTGACATACACTGACCTACCTGGCACACACTGACCTACCTGACACACACTGATCTACCTGACACACACTGACCAAGTTTATTTATTTAAAATTAGTCAAGGGGCAGTCAAATGAAGCCACTGTGCCAGTCAATTGCAGCCACTGTGCCCCGTCACATGAAGCCACTGTGCCCGTCAATTGCAGCCACTGTTCCCTGTCACATGAAGCCACTGTGCCCGTCAATTGCAGCCACTGTGCCCCATAACATGAAGCCACTGTGCCCCATCATTTGCAGTCACTGTTCCCCGTCAATTGCAGCCACTGTGCCCGTCATTTGCAGCCACTGTTCCCCGTTAATTGCAGCCACTGTGCCCCGTCATTTGCAGCCACTGTTCCCCGTCACATGAAGCCACTGTGCTCCGTCATTTGCAGCCACTGTTCCCCGTCAATTGCTGGAACTGTGCCCCGTCATTTGCAGCCACTGTTCCCCGTCATTTGCAGCCACTGTTCCCCGTCAATTGCAGCCACTGTGCCCCATCATTTTCAGCCACTGTGCCCCATCATTTGCAGCCACTGTGCCCCGTCATTTGCAGCCACTGTGCCCTGTCAATTGCAGCCACTGTGCCCCATCATTTGCAGCCACTGTGCCCCGTCATTTGCAGCCACTGTTCTCTGTCAGTTGCAGCCACTGTGCCCCGTCATTTGCAGCCACTGTTCCCCATCAATTGCAGCCACTGTGCCCCATCAATTTCAGCCACTGTGCCCATCAAAAGAGAGAGAGAGAAGAGAGAGAGAGAGAAATACAAAAAAGAGAGAGAGAGAGAAAGAGAAAGAGAGAGAGAGAGAGAGAGAGAGAGAGAGAGAGAGAGAGAGAGAGAGAGAGAGACAGACAGACAGTGACACAAAGTGAGAGAGAAACACCTTTTTTTTTTTCTTTAATCATCGTTGTTCTGTCCCAGTCACAGGCAGCCACCATGGTAGTTATCCAGCATGACTGGAGGTTGAGGGTGAGGAAGAAGGGGGCGTCGCCACGCCATCGCTGCACCGTCATTCTCCTGACCTCCTGAGGCATATCACTCCGCCTGCTGTCAGTCAGTGGGCGGCACCGCAATCAAAGCACACAGAGTCTGTGTAAACTGCCGCCGCTGCTGTCTGCCTGTCTCAGTCTGACGGCAACCTAATTTTTTTCTTCTTTGATACTCGGGGGACACCCGGGGCTATTGGCCACACATTCAGGGCTTCAGCCTCAATAGCCCCATGCTAAAGATGCTTCTGCTTATAGTGTTGAAATGCTGACAAAGAACCATCCCCTTTATATTTTTAAAGGCCATTTTTTCTCTTTAATAAGACTTTTTACTTTATGGTTTAGCCACCCAGGTTTAACCTTCGCTCTTCTATATTTATTGCCCATTAGAATACATTGGCAAATGAGTTTCGATGGCAAATGAGTTTCGATGTAGAAAAATGTAAAATAATGCATATGGGTGTCAAAAACATGAATGCAATCTACTCACTAGGGGGTGAACCTCTGGGGAAATCTAGGGTGGAAAAGGATCTGGGGTTCCTAGTAGATGACAGGCTCAGCAATGGCATGCAATGCCAATCTGCTGCTGCAAGCAAAGTCAATAGAATATTAGCATGCATTAAAAATGGGATTAACTCCAGAGATAAAATGATAATTCTCCCACTCTACAAGACTCGGGTCCAGCCGCACCTGGAGTATGCCGTCCAGTTCTGGGCACCAGTCCTCAGGAAGGATGTGCTGGAACTGAAGAGAGTCCAGAGAGGGGCAACAAAGCTAATTAAGGGACTGGAGGATATCAGCTATGGGGAAAGACTGGCAAGCATTGAACTTATTCTCTCTGGAGATGAGACGCTTGAGAGGGGATATGATTTCAATGTACAAATACCGTACTGGTGACCCCACAATAGGAATAAAACTCTTCTGCAAGAAGGAATTTAAAAAGACACGCCATTCACTAAAATTAGAAGCAAAGTTGTTTAACCTTAAAATGGCGTAGAGCGTTAAGGGACTCAGTCAAGTAATTGCCAGACCATTGTTCCTAATTTTTATGAACAGTCTACTGACTGGTATGGTACCAGAGGATTGGAGAAAAGCCAATGTAGTACCAACATTTAAAAAAGGATCAAGATATATCCCTGTGAATTACAGACCAGTTAGCCTAACATCAATATTTGCAAGCTCTTGGAGGGGATGATAAGGGACTATATAGAAGATTTTAGTAAAGAGAACATTATCATTAATAAAAGCAGTAATCAGCATGGATTCATGAAGAATCGTTATTGCCAAACCAATATATTAAGCTTCTATGAAGAGGTGAGCTGCCATCTAGATAAAGGAAGGCCCATAGATGTGGTGTATCTGGATTTTGCAAAGGCATTTGATACAGTTTCCCATAAACGTTTACTGTACAAACTAAGGTCTGTCAGCATGGACCATAGGGTAAGCACATGGATTGAAAACTGGCTACAGGGGCGAGTTCAGAGGGTGGTGATAAATGGGGAGTACTCGGATTGGTCCAGGGTGGAAAGTGAGGTCCCCCAGGGTTCTGTCCTGGGACCAATCCTATTTAATTTATTCATAAACAAACTAGAGGATTGTATAAACAGCTCAATCTCAGTATTTGCGGACGATACTAAGCTAAGCAGGGCAATAATTTCTCTGCAGGATATGGAAACCTTGCAAGAAGATCTGAACAAATTAATGGGGTGGACAACTACATGGTAAATGAGTTTCAATGTAGAAAAATGTAAAATAATGCATATGGGTGTCAAAAACATGAATGCAATCTACTCACTAGGGGGTGAACCTCTGGGGAAATCTAGGGTGGGAAAGGATCTGGGGTTCCTAGTAGATGACAGGCTCAGCAATGGCATGCAATGCCAAGCTGCTGCTGCAAGCAAAGTCAACAGAATATTAGCATGCATTAAAAATGGGATTAACTCCAGAGATAAAACGATAATTCTCCCACTCTACAAGACTCGGGTCCAGCCGCACCTGGAGTATGCCATCCAGTTCTGGGCACCAGTCCTCAGGAAGGATGTGCTGGAACTGGAGAGAGTCCAGAGAGGGGCAACAGAGATAATTAAGGGACTGGAGGATATCAGCTATGGGGAAAGACTGGCAAGCATTGAACTTATTCTCTCTGGAGATGAGACGCTTGAGAGGGGATATGATTTCAATGTACAAATACCATACCGGTGACCCCACAATAGATAAAACTCTTCTGCGAAAAGGAATTTAAAAAGATACACCATTCACTAAAATTAGAAGAGAAGCCATTTAACCTTAAAATGTCGTAGAGCGTTAAATGTTCTCTTCCAAAGACAGTGATTTCAGCAGGGAGCATAGATAATTTCAAAAAACTATTAGATAGGCACCTGAAAGACCATAACATACAGGGATATACAATGTAATACTGCCATAAAAGCACACACTTCACTTTTTTAAACCTCACCAACTATGTAACTTTGATGACATTGCTCTGTCTCGCTGCCATTTCTAATTGTGATAGGAGGTCCAGCTCCTCCTCCTTTAGGGTGGGGGGCCTGTAACATACCCCCACTATTAATTTCCCACTTGCTTATTGACTTTGAAGTTCCACCCACATGAATTCCACCTCCTCTATTGCCCCGTTTACAATGTCACTCCTCCCTTCCACCCTTAAATTATTCTTAATACATAGACACACCCCATCCCCCTCTTCTACCCTCGCTGTCTTTCCGATGCAAGGAATACCCCTGGATATTTGCCAGCCAGTGGTGTGAGCTGTCAAACCAAGTTTCTGTTATTCCCACAAAGTCTAAATCCTCCTTGTGTAATAGCAGCTCCAGTTCCTCCATTTTGTTTGATGGCTCCTGGCATTTGTGAACATGTCCCTGAGTTTTGTGGGGGTGCATATTATTTTCTCCTTAGGTTTTCTCAGGCTTCATTTTTTATTTGTCAACTCATCCACCGCAGGATTAGATGTTATGGATATAGGATGTAGGATATAGGAAGGGTATAGAGTCCACAAACTATGGTATCTATCTATCTATCTATCTATCTATCTATCTATCTATCTATCTATCTATCTATCTATCTATCTATCTATCTATCTATCTATCTATCTATCTAGATAGATAGATAGCTATGAAAATTGATCAATCCTGATGTACTGATGGCCTATCTAATTTCTTGAGGCCCAAAAATGCCGGGACAGTACAAATACCCCCAAATGACCTATTTTTGTAAAGTAGACAGTAGAGGCATGGCGAGTTTTTGAAGTTGTCATTTTTGTCACAATTTTTTGGAGAATTAAGAAATAAAAAAAAGATTGGCTGTGATTGGCCTTCTCTGTACCATGTGATCACTGTGACCGATCACAGCTAGCAACACAATTGTATACAATGGATGGATTACAGTGGATGACAATTGTGTACAATTGTCGTGTGATCTGTTGTGATTGGTAACAGCGATTACATAATACTGTCAGCAGGCCAGTATAATGATTAGCCATCAGCTGTGTCTGGTGGACACAGCCGTAGACAGACCATGCCGCTGTGCAATCCTGTGGCTGTGTGACCATATGATGTCCACTCAGAAGGACGAAGGTGAAAGCCCTGGTTCACATTGATGCTACATTAAAATTGCGCTATGTCACTTGAAGTAGGGCGATTTCAAAGTAGCAAGGTCAGCGCAATTTCAGGTGCAAGTTGATAGACGTCTGTGTGGCTTTATACACAGATGTCTATTGAAGTCGCACCTGAAATCAGCAAAAGTAGTGCAGGAACTATTTTTGCAAAATCGGTGTGGCACCGCAAAACCGCTGTCGCACCGATTGGAACAGTGCCATTCCCGCCAATAGACTGTGAATTGTCATGCAATTTAATCTCTCAAATCGCATGACAAATCGCTCCAATGTGAACCTAGGTTTAAGCTGAGAAAACATATACCTTTTGAAGGAAACAGTCTCACTGTTACAGTCTGCCCTTGTAACACTCTACTCATGACATTTTAAATACATTTTTAATAATTGGAATGGAGATTGGCAAGGAACATTTAAAACAAACATTTTAAATGAGCTCCATAAATAAAGTAATGGCTAAGTTAAGTCAGTCTGGGAAGAATGTAAAATCTCTGTTCTATTTGTAATGACATTCCAGTATTGAGCAATATCTGTAGTTTTTATCAACAAAAAGGCTGAACAAAATGTTTTAGGTTGTGCTAACGTTATATAAGTAGATCACCTTATATAGCTTGTTTATACTGTACATAACCTATGTGAATTATTTATTCATTTGGACAAGACAGTCTTTATGCATAATTGATGTTAACATTCCCCTAACCTGTAATATAGTCAGGACAAGGCCACTGAAGTTTTGAAACACATTTCAACCATATCCTTTTCAATGCAACTTCTGCAAAAACCTGCATAATCTGCTAAAAGGCAATGTACTATGTCAGCTCTAATTATCTAAGATACTATTGGTTAGCTAGGAGCCAGAAAAATTGCTTTGCATTGGACTGCTTCAGAAAAATAAACTGGTCGGATTCTTGATATAAATTAGGTGGAATCAAAGTATAAATGTACTTCATGACAAGGTTTTGTTAAACAATTGCTCTTTTATAACTTCAGGAATCTGTATTAAATACCTGTTTGTGGGCCTTTATATGTTAAATGTTTCTGCAGAAAAATACATTTACAGCTGCTTTGTAGACAATCTATTAAAGTAGAAATAGTGAAGAAAGAGATTGTGGGATTTTTAAGGTGCAGATAAAGGAAATTATCAATTGTATAAAAATATATATTTATTTGAAAAAATAGAAATTCATCCAATAAAAACACAAAATAGGAGATAGTTATGGAAAGTACAGTTCAATACATTAACAGTGATACAGCAGTATAGAATGGACTTCCCTACATGTTTCGCCCCTATATCGGGCTTCTTCAGGGGATGCTGGTCACATGCACGGTACAGTACCTTCTGACAGGAAATAAATAGACAATTAAATAGATTAGAATAATTCAAGGGTCTATACATGTGATTCTCATTTTACAAATCTTACAAAAGTATATATGCAAATGCTTCCGCTAAGAATAGGCCACTGCTGCTTACCCGTATCTCCTATAGGTAGGGGACTTGTTGCTACTGCCAGGATGACTGCTACATCAAAATGCCCATGTTTCTCTTTTCACCAGATATGTTTGCTTAGTGATTTATTATCTGATGGTGTGTTGGCCCTTAGCATCAAGCTAACTGCAACATCTGCCCTTGTAAGTTTCTTCAGACTTTTTTTGTTGTGTGCTCCTATGCCTGAGAGGCTATTCCATCTTTTCCTCAGCCAGTAGGGGTTAGTACTGTATTATTTTTCGTTTCTAGTTGGTCTTTTTTGCCATCTATGGTCACCTGTAGCACATGGGCATTTTGACGTAGCAGTCATCCTGGCAGTAGCAACAAGTCCCCTACCTATAGGAGATACGGGTAAGCAGCAGTGCCCTATTCTTGGGGGGTGCATTTGCATATATACTTTTGTAAGATTTGTAAAATGAGAATCACATGTATAGACCCTTGAATTATTCTAATCTATTTAATTGTCTATTTATTTCCTGTCAGAAGGTACTGTACCGTGCATGTGACCAACAATCCCTGAAGAAGACCGATATAGGGGCGAAACATGTAGGGAAGTCCATCCTATACTGCTGTATCACTGTTAATGTATTGAACTGTACTTGCCATAATTATCTCCTATTATGTGTTTTTATTGGATGAATTTCTATTTTTTCAAATAAATATATATTTTTTATACAATTGATAATTTCCTTTTTCTGCACCTTAAAAATCCCACAATCTCTTCATTCACTATTTCTACTATATGGGATGTGGTGCCAGCTATAATTGTGAGTATTCGTGTTCAATAACATCCTCTAATCTATTAAAGTAATATTTATGATTTCTTATGCCTAATTATGTTACAAAATGTATTATCCATAAAATCCAAGAATTTCCACTTACTGCACCTTTTGGCATCCCAAAAGTGGGCAGACAATGGAGTTGATTTATTGAAGACACTTAGGGAGTTTGCCCCAGAACTTAAATGTAAATGTGGTGAAGTTTCACTTTGCAAAGAATACCCAATCACTTATGAGGTAAAAAAAGAAGAAAAAAGTTGGATAATAAAAGCCAGCAGAGTTTCAGTTCATTCACACTCTGGGGCAAATTCCCTCGCAAAGTGCAACTTCCCTTGCAAAGTAAGTAGCCAATTTGCCTTTAGCAAATTAAGCGTAATGCTATTAATACATCTATGCTCTACCAGAACACCCAGATCCTCAATCATTGACTCCCCCAGCTGTTCTTCTCCTAGTATACATGATGCATGCATGTTTTTAGCTCCCAAGAGCATAATTTTAAATATATCAACATTAAACCTCATTTGCCACATACTGTAGTTGCCCAATTAACCTCCTTGGCGGTATGATTATTTCAGATTTTAGGTGCTGAAAGCGGTACAATTATTTTGCATGGAAATTTGGCGTTTTATATTGTAGGCCTGTAATTCTTAGGAATAATTCACTTAAATCTGTCCAAGCCAGAGTCTAGTAGACATCCTGGGTATGATAAAGTTTGAAAAACGAAATCATAAATTATAATATAATAAATAACTATAAATAATTATACCAAATAATAATATAAATAATAATAAAATTATTCAATAATGTAATCAAATCAAAAACACTAAAATTTGCTCAGTTGCAGGATTGTCGCTGTCATTACTTTTCAGTGTTTGATGACGGATCTCCCCACAAATCACTATCACTCAATTCTGCACGCGATTCTAATTTATTATTGCTGTTTTCTAGCTGGTCTAAAACCACTTTTGATGTAAAGGGACGGTTTTGGTTGCTATGGACAATCTCCAGTTTCCAGGCAGAAAGAACAGTTTTTATAATATAAAACTGCATGCAGGGCACTGGACAAACCACTAGGGACAAAGGGGATGTGTAATTATTTGATACAGTACTGCAATCTGTAAGATTACAGTATACTGTATCTGTACTGTGTGTTTTACTTTTTGAATTTGGCGCCGAACTCCATCCCTGTGCGTCGCAACGCTCGCAGGGAACGGAGCTCAGCACTGTGAATCGAGGGAGTCACGGCGGCTCGCAGATCACAGCGGGGAGACATCGCAGGATCCAGGGGACAAGGTAAGTAACCTCTACATGGATCCTGCAATGAGAACCTGAGTCTGGCTTGGGGTTACCACTTTTGGTATTGAAAATCCACCCCGAGCCAGACTCAGGAATACTGCTAGGGGGGTTAAATAGTGCATTGAGGTTGGCTTGTAAATTGGAGACATCTTGTAAGGACGTTATTACACTGCATAACTTGGTGTCATCTGCAAACACTAAAATGTTACTTTTAATCCTAAACTCTATATAATTTTTAAAACCCTTGGAGCCAGCTCCTGCCGGCCCTTTAAGGGGTTTAGAATGCCGGGAGGCAGGGCAGGGCTTATGGTCATGTGCCTGCCGTGGCTATCACGGTGGTCAAATGATCAGAAAGCTCATGAACTCAAACTTCGATTGAGAGCTTTCCTTTAGCTGCTGGTAACTGAGCCTGGAACACGCAGGGAGCATGCTCTTAGCACAGCTCTATTTGCACTAATGCACACAAATATGCAGCCAATTGGCGCCAAGGCCCACCTGCCGAGAGGCTGCATATTTGCGTGAGCTCTGCGCCAAGAGGTCAAATATGTTAAAAAGCTCCAGAAAGTTTGATGGAAACGAATTCTTGAACAAAATTAGTACACCTACATGGCATTTTCTAGAAGACTGCCATTTAGCTTTATTTATTATTGTCAGGTATTTATTTATTTATTTATTTTATATTTTTTTCGATTTTAAATACTGTTTATTGAAAAAAAAAAATAAAAGTACAAAGATATCAAAATGGCAGAGACCAAATGAGATAACACAGCAATGTAAATTACATTAGAATCAAGATATACATGTACCGTCTACAGATTCAGCTTCAAAATAAAAGTGTACCACTTATAAACTCAAAGGGATCATTAAATACTCTAATACACGGTCGGTAGTACACACGGTCAGATTTTCCGATGGACAATATCCGATCGGAGCGTGTTGTCGGAAATTCCGACCGTGTGTGGGCTCCATCGGACATTTTCCATCGGATTTTCAGACATACAAAGTTGGACAGCAGGAGATAAAATTTTCCGACAACAAAATCCGATTGCGTCAAATCCGACCGTGTGTGGCCTGTTCCGACGCACAAAGTGCCACGCATGCTCAGAAGAAATTCAGACACGGGACAGCTCGTTCTGGTAAACTTAATGTTTGCAATGGATACAGCACTTTCGTCACGCTGCAATGTTCAAAATGGTTTAATACAGCGCACTCTCTTCTTCTTTATAATGTGACAAGAATTAAGTAGTTTTGATGCTCATATTCACACACACTTCTCACAAACTTCTTTCGTTACTATTTATCGGGATTCCCACAATATATTTTGATTTCTCACATCTGACAACATATTTTTTTTTTTTTTTTGACTTTAATGTAGAATCTTTTTTTGTGTTTCTCTTTTTTAATTTTTTTTTTTTTGTTGATTTTGATTTGTACTCCCGAAAATGTTTGTGTGTTTTTTGTGACAAGTTCCCACAACACCATTGATATGTTGTTCTATTTAATCTGTAGGAGATTGTTTGGTGTTGTTGTCCCTTGTTAATTTCACATTTTATGTTTTTAGAAATGTACCTGAATCGTCACCAACAAACTGTCCTTTTTGGATGAAAACACACACAGGAGAGTAGAATTTACAGAAAAATTTTTTATTAAGGGGTCACAACTATAAAAAAACAAAGAGGGAGGCAACGCTGGAGAAACTGCAGAAGTGGTCGAAGCCTTGGACCCCCAGGGCAGACATCAATTATTTAAAAGCAAAATTGGTGGCCTGAGGAGTCCATATCTAAGGGAGGGCAGTCTGGTCCAGAAGTCCCAGAGATCCGGAAAGCAGCAGATGACATCTGTGTCCCCAGGCTGTGGTCATACGAGAGACTGCATCTTCTGTCAGACCAGACTGAACCCAGGGTCATCAATCTTTGGTCTTCCTTCCACACTTCCTTCCAGCCTTTGGCTGTGGTGGTGGAGTTGTGGCAGCAGGAGGAGGAGGAGGAGGAGGATCGTCCATCTCAATGACATCTGTCTTGTGTGTCAGTTCCCCACTCTCCCCCTTACGTAGGACTTTATAAATCAGGTCCTCAGAGATCTTGCATTGGCCCTCCTGCATGCCCAGCAATTTGGTGGCAGCCATGCAGGCAAAGGCCTCTTCAGGACTGGGGAAGGCTCGGAGGGACGCCGAAGCCTCCTGCATCAGCCTGTATGCTGAATCCTGCACAGGACTGGGAGTGGCCTTCCTGGCTCGTTTATGTGGCAGGCGGAGGGGAGGAACCTGAGACTCAGTCAGGCTGTGACTTGTCCCAGGCTTCTCTTGGCTGACACTTAGCCCCGCCTCCTCCTGGCTGCCACTAATCCCCGCCTCCTCCTGGCTGACACTAATAATCCCCGCCTCCTCCTGACTGCCACATTCCACAGCCTCCTCCTGGCTGAGGTCTTTTTGTATGAAAAAGGGACATAGTTTTAGTATTTTTTACATCAATCACACACAATTTTCACCTCCTGACTGCTGCAAATTGAATGTTAACAAATATAACAGACTATCCTTCTGAGCCCAGCATTTTGCATTCTTGTCCCAATTTTGGGTGCCCACTACTGTCTATTGATATGTAAAACACTTTTTTTAATCAGCAATTAATGATCAATAATAACATCTAGTAAACATCATTTATTTATTGCCCAGAAATCTGTAGAAGAATGCTATACCTGACTCCAGCTGGGCTCCTCCACTTCTTCCTGGCTGGAAGGCCCAGGTTGGACATCAGAAGCCTCAGCTGGTATGGAAGGAAGCGTGGAAGGAAGAGTGGAGAGGGATTCCCTGACTTCAGTGTGGTCTGACATAAATCACAGTCTCTCATAGTACCACAGCCTGGGGACATAAACGTCATCTGCTGCAGCTCCGGACCTCTGGGAATCTGTGACCTTCTTGCGCTCCCTAAGATAAGTGCTCCTCAGGCCACCAATTTTAGCTTTTAAATAAGGGATGGTTGCTGTGGGGACCACCGGCTTCACCAACTCCAGCAGTTTCTCCAGCGCTGCCTGCCTCTTCTGTTTGTGGTTATAGTGGGGGTGTCTTACTTGCCACAGACAGGGCAGCTCCCTGTACTTGTCAATAAACAGGGGCAGGAAATTGTGGTCGTTGAACCCATCCATTTTCTCTGCAAGACACAACACAAGACAAACCATAATGTCAGGCCAAACTCCCCTAATCTTGTTACAATATAGGCTTCCATTTCAAAGCAGTATAGGCCCAAGTTTAGATCCTTCCTTCGTTAGCACGATCGGCGTCTCCGATGCTCCTTCCTCCGCTCACAGATCGTACGTAAGACGCGCGCGTTACGATTTATACACACTGCGCATGCGTATAACTCCGCCCGCCCCTGACGTTCTTTCTATTCTATTCCCCGCCCCTTTTCGTTCGGCGCAGTGGAGGAAGAGCACATGGCGGATAGACAGCAGGATCGTGCTAATTACAGCAACGAGGAGGAGGAGGAGGAGGAGGAGGATAGGCCGGAGCCTGAAACGTCCCGATCCAGAAGGAGATTAAAGGACTCAAATATGTCCTTTGGGGAGATGTTGGAAACGGTGGACATCCTGAAGAAGGCCGACTATGATTTAAAGTATGGGCCTTACCCCAACCACAATGTCCGAAAGGCCAAGATCATGGCGAAAGTGGTCAGGAGTCTGCACCGGAAATTCGGGGTACGACGATCGAAAGATCAGCTCAGGAAGCGGTGGTTGGACCTGAAATTACGAGAACATGAGCAGTACAGAAAGATCCAGAGAGTGCTGCAAAAAAGTAAGTAGTTGTGCTGTGTTCCTATTCTTTTTGTGTTTATTACGTTCGTGCTGCTCCATGTGCTTTTAGGAACTGTTGTACAGTTTAAAATGGCAACTTTCATGTTCATGGGCACATTATTCGTTCGGATCATACATTTTTATTTCGGACAATAAAATACCATTGTTTAGGCCATATGCATTTGGCCACCATTTTGAGGCCCTATACTTGTCTTCAAAGAATTTGGTTGTGTAGATGGCTTTGTTACTAGAATGAAATGCAAACTAGATTCTGTGTAAGGAGAGGACACTCAGCAGCTGTTTTCACATCTGGACACTGGAGCACTAGTGTGGGACCCAGAACACCATTTTTATTAGGGGGGCACACAGGTGCACCAGTGTATACTATAGGGGGGTCTCCATCTGTGAAGCTTGTACCAAACAGGTAAAGTATTGCAGCTTGACAAAGGACACTAAAAAAGCTACATCTTGGAACTCGACTAAAATAGATCATTGTACCCCACTTCCAAGCAATGTTTCATCTTTATAGTTCTGACATTAAATATCTGTGTGCTAATTATACCATTTTTGTTTTACATAGGGGAGAAAAGACTCGGAGGACACCCCTCATCCGAGGAGACCAGAGCCCCCCCCTCTGGAAGAAGGGGAAATACCCCCACCACAAGATGAGCAGGAGGAAGAAGACGTGGTAGAACTAGTCACCACAACAGGTTAGTGTCTGCAACCACAGGCTCAGATAAGAGATGGATGGCGGCATATTTTTTAGACCTAATTTATTTTGGGGTTCCTCTCTTTTTTAGGTGATCGTGAGGTTGTGGATGAAGATCCTTTCACATCCGAAAGTGCCCAGATCCTGATCGGGGAGATCATGGGGTGTAATTTACAATTGGAAAACATCAAGCAAAACATCAATGATGTTATTCCAAAATATAAAAACATCATTGATGTTTTGGGGCGAGTTTAAAACCCCTCCAAATCACTTTCTTCTTTTGTGTGCTACAATGTGCGAAAAGTTTTTGTGATTTTTCCCAAAGCCAAATTTGGGGGATGCACACAGTGTGCCAACATGTGCTATCTGCCATCACAGGAGATCATTGGACGCGTTTTGGGGGTACAACCCCTTCCTCAATAATAAAGTAGCGGTGAGAAAGGGCTTTCTCCCCCAAAACACATCCCTTGATCCCCCCTGATGGCAGATAGCACATGTTGACATTGTGAAATTTGTGTGCATCTTCCAAATTTGGCTTTTCCAGGGGTGATTTCACCCCATCTGAATGCAATATCAAACACAGTTCCTAAATACTCATGTCTGATATTGCCTTCCAGTTCTACCAAATGTGAACTTTGTAAGATCAAGATTTGTGCCTTTCTTGTTGGATTTACACAGGCCTGTTTTCTATAAAATGCACATTTTGATTTTGGATAATGACACCACAAAAAACATGTCAGTTTGTCAGAAAAACCTTTGGTAAATGCACATGTGATTGTGCAGGTATTAAAAAGATTGTTCATCAAGAATGTGTGGATTATTGTCTCAACGCTACAACACTTTTGGGGTGATGTAATTGTTTTTTTATGAGAAAATGGGGGTTATTTCCTAAGGGCAAATCCTCTTTGCACTACAAGTGCAGTTTCAGTGCAGTTGCAAGTGCACTTGTAGTGAAAAGTGTCTTTGCATTTAGTAAATAACAGCCAACAGTGCTTTGTATAAGGTTACACAATCACGCCATTTTCTGCACTCAACACATTTCTGTCAGGGTCAGCTAAAACAAACACAAGCAGTAAATGTCCACAAAGAAGAGCCTGGGGGGAGATGCCTGTCGAGAACTTGAGGTCCTGCAGGCTTCTCCCTGTGGCCAATTACCGCAAGGTAGCGACCAACCTCTGCTCCGCAGTGATGGCTTGCCTCATGCAGGTATCCTGCCTGCTAATATAAGGGGTCAGCAAAGCCAACAAACGGTGAAATACGGGGTCCGTCATCCTGAGAAAGTTCCTGAAATCATCAGGATTATTCTCACGGATCTCATGGAGCAAAGGCATATGACAGAACTGGTCACGCTGAAGCAACCAATTCTTGGTCCATGAACTCCTCCCCACCCTGTTCATGGACTGGACTTGTGTCAAGGTCAGGACCCCAACACCAAGCCCCCGCACAGCACCAACTGTACGAGGAATACGCATATGAAACATGGCTAGAATACGGTCGGCTGCTCAGAACGAAGTAACAGAACGCACTGAAGAACAGCAAGGCCTGTGAAGAGCGACCTGAAAACCAGTAACGAACGAACCAGAATACAATGACTACTTAAAGTCACGCGGAACTTGCTTGCACGCACTGAAGAGCAGATACAAACCCACAAGCACAAACTGAACGGCAGAAAATGATCTGAAAGCCACGAGTCTGAAAAAGCTCGAATCGTCTCTTACCAAACTTTTACTAACACAAGATTAGCAAAAGGAGCCCAAAGGGTGCCGCGCTTGGTTCTGAACCGGCCTTTTCTAGTCTCGTTGTACGTGGTGTACGTGACCGCGTGGTTGTCGATCGGAAATTCCGACAACTTTGTGCGACCGTGTGTAGGCAAAACAAGTTTGAGCCAACATCCGTCGGAAAAAATCCTAGGATTTTGTTGTCGGAATGTCCGAACAAAGTCCGACCGTGTGTACGGGGCATTACTCCTAGAGAATGGTCGCTTGAGGTCAGGATAAGGAGACCAAGGCTCGCAGGTGCCAGGGCTCCTCAAGGAACGGCCACGCACCCCAAATGGGAACCTGCTGTACGCAGATCAGCCGAGAGGAGCACTGGGGGATCAAAAAAAAAAGGGAAACCTTCACTGGACCCGTCCTGAACTCATAGACCGCCCATCATTGAACAAACAAGAGCTCTATCGTAACAAAAAAGCAAAATGTGAGCCCAACAATGTCAGGTATTTATTTAGTGCAAATATTTATTCATTCACATCATTCCTTCTCTTCAGGGTGCTAACAGTCTCTGGTCCCTACTGCACATGCATACATACACATACTGGGGGTAGTTTAGGCAGGAGCAACTTAACCTACCAGCATGCCAGGCAAGCACAAAGACAAAATGCAAACTCTGTGTTTGGGATTTGAAGTAAAGTAGTGCTGCAGAAGTGTCACTGTGCTGCTTTATTCCTTTATTCCTTTTTTTTAATGAATTTATCATTTTGAATGCTTTAATTGTTGAGCTAAGATTAAGGCCTCATGCACACTAAGGGTTCTAAAAACGCCAGTAGCTTTAGCTGTAGAATGTAGCATTGTTTGTAGCAAAAATATACTCCCACAAAAGCTTATTGCACAGAAACGCTCATAAACGCTGCATAGCTGCGAGTTAGAGCATTTTTACAGCTGAAAAACTCCTCTCCAAACCCACTAGTTCTGGGTTTTTTTTACAGCCAGTAAACACCCCTGCAAAAAACGCTGATAAAAGCCTGTGTGCATGGACACAGAGGATAACATGCTGGGGAGTTTACTGGCTGCAACAACAAAAAAAGCCTGTAGCCAAAAACAGCAGCTGTAAAAACGTCTAGTGTGAATGAGGCCTAAAAGCTATCAGCCACACAACCAGAGCTGGTGCTCCTTTTTTTTTGAGGGGGGGGCGGCAAACAATCCACCCGCTACCCCCCTGGTCAGTGAGTCAATCAGTCAAATCCCCCTGTTGCTCGCTCATCAGCTCACCAGCCCCACACCTACCCCATCTAGGTTGTGGGCAGCTCTTCCTACTTGGCGGCTTCACCCTGCATCCCCTCTTCCTCTGTTTCACGGCAGCTTCACCCTGCACCTCCTATTCCTTGGCGGCCAATATGATCGCTTCTCCTCTTTAAGACCCGTTTTTTGATTGGCCGGGAGGAGAATCAGGAAGACGATAGCGAATATTAATTTGCCATTGTCACACAACTGGGTTGGCTCAGGGTGCAGTGCTCTGCGCTGCAAGCCCACCCTTTTTTGAAGCCAAATAATGCCTCGGGCTCTAATCATATGCTTCAAAAAAAACAAAAACATTGAAATCCATGCGTCCGGTGCCCTGCATGTAGATTAGGGGCCTAGTCTCCTCAGCTAAGGCTAGTCTCCTCCTGGGGTTCCTGCACACTAGCTGTTTTTCCGCTGGTGTTGCATGGTTTGCAGCATTTGGATACCCTTGTCTGATGAGCCATACACCATCACTGTTGCTATATGGAGACCATCCTAATACCCAGGCACTCTCTAATATCACCCGATACTGCCAATACATATCATGCCGCCTCAGCTCCCGCGGTGGGGTTTGTGCCTCTGGCTCACTCTGTGCCATATACCACGTGTCGCACTCACTGCCGGGGTTGGAATCTGTCGCATCTGCTCCTGATGAGTGGAGAAACATCCACGAAATGCATCAAGCTATATTTGATGCTACAGTTATACCAATTACGCCTCGATGATGTCACCAACATTATTTATTTTAGTACAATTATACCTATATATACCATGCGATTAGAGATACAGTTACCGGGCATGCCGCCCTTGGCACTTGCAGGCCAGCCATATTGCTGCTTTATATATTACTACTCTGATTATTATGTATTCATTATGATTATGTGTTTATTTGTATATACTTTTTTATCCATCATGCCTATACCTTATGCTAATTATATGTGTATGGATATATATGAAATACATTTTTCTACTATACTTGTTATGAATAAAATATTTTTTACTCTTACCTCCGTATTTCAACTGCTTCATCTAAAGTCCCAATTTCCTACTGAATGTAGATTAGGGGCTGGACGCATGGATTAGGGGGGCAAAGCCCCTGCGCCCCTTATGGACCAGTTGCCACTGCACACAACATATTGGTTGCTGGCTCTCAAAGAAGGGGGGAGGGTGGCGTTTATAAACAGCTCTGTAATTAGCAGGAAACATGAGCTTTGCTGATTGCAGAGCTCTAACCATCACTCAGTGTAGGATGTGTCAGAACACTAAAGCCTGCCGCCTGGAAGAAAAGTATTGAATGTTGCCAAGACTCTGTTGTAAAGAACATAAACCTAAGATATTAGTACATCATAATTTTTTTTGGCCTTCTTATGAATATGTTTTGTATGGTACAATTTTAGTGAGCACATATTTTATGTCCTTACTTCAGTGATAACATATGCCTCCTCAGAGTGCAATTGCTGTATACAAATACTCATCTCATGCAATGTCATATTCATTGATGTAAACAGATAAGTGAAGCAGATGCCCACTCTTGTAGTTCTCATTCCTTGTCTTTAGACATGTTTGCTCCACACTTGACTATGATGAGTGCAGGCAGCAGACAGAGTAACCTCAGTATAGGATGACAGCTTTCAAGTACAAAGAAAAAATCCAGAGGTAATAAGTTATATTAGCCAAATTGCTAGTTAACTACTTCAGTCACGTCCACGTTACTAGGTTAGGACACTTCCCAATCACTGTAACTGAGTTACACAGGAAAAAATTATGTATCAAATAACTGTAGTTATACCTAGAAGCACAAACAAAATTAACACATCTGCCACATTACAGCTTATAAAATAAGAAGGGGTTTATTAAAACCAAATAAAATCAGTGTTGTGTCTTCTTTTTGAAATGATAAGATAGGAAGTATGGTTACATTAAAAACTGTTGTACAAGGAGGATTTGGATTTTGTGGAAATTTCAGAGACTTGGTTCAACAGCTCTCATGATTGGCTGGCAAACATTCAAGGGTATACCCTATACCGCAAGGATAGAGAGGGTAAAAAAGGGGGAGGGGTATGCCTATATATCAAGAATAATGTACAAGTGAATGTGAGAGATGACATCACTGAGGGGGCTAGGGAGGAGGTGGAATCTTTATGGGTAGAGCTCCAAAGGGATGAAGATAAGGGGAAAATAATACTGGGAGTATGCTATAGGCCCCCTAACCTGAGGGAGGAAGTGGAGACGGATCTCCTATCACAAATTGGATTAGCAGCAAGGATGGGAAGTGTTATCATAATGGGGGATTTTAATTATCCAGACATAGACTGGGCGGAGGGAAGCGCGCATTCATTTAAGGCTCGCCAGTTCGTTAGTGTCTTGCAGGACAATTTTATGGGTCAGATGGTAGACGCACCAACTAGAAATAAAACATTACTAGATCTACTGATTACCAACAATACAGACCTGATAACAGATGTGGAAATATGGGGCAATTTAGGTAACAGCGATCACAGGTCAATTAGTTTCAGTATAAATCACACAAATAGGAAACATGAAGGGAAAACTGAATTTCAAAAGAGCCAACTTCCCTAAACTACAAACCTTGCTAAAAGGCATAAATTGGGATAAAATATTAGGAACAAAGAATACGGAGGAGAGATGGGTTTTCTTTAAGAACATATTTAAAAGAGCGAACAAACATCCTGGATGGCTTAACTCCAATGTAAAAATGCATATAAAAGCAAAGGAGAAGGCCTTCAAAAAATACAAGGTTGAGGGATCATCCTTAGCATTCAGAATTTATAAAGAATGCAATAAGAAATGTAAGGGTGCAATTAGGATGGCTAAGATAGAACATGAAAGACACATAGCGGAGGAGAGCAAAAAAAATCCCAAGAAATGCTTTAAGTATGTAAACAGTAAAAAAGGGAGGACAGACCATATTGGCCCCATAAAGAATGAGGAAGGACATCTGGTTACAAAGGATGGGGAGATGGCAAAGGTATTGAATTTATTCTTCTCCTCAGTCTTCACGAGTGAATCGGGGGGCTTCAGTGACCAAAACTGCAGTGTTTATCCTCATGACACAACACAGGAAGCACCTACATGGTTAACAGAGGACGGAATTAAAATTAGACTTGAGAAACTTAACATTAATAAATCACCGGGACCAGATGGCTTGCATCCGAGGGTACTTAGGGAACTCAGTCAGGTGATTGCCAGACCGTTGTTCCTAATTTTTACAGACAGTCTATTGACTGGAATGGTACCAGCTGATTGGAGAAAAGCCAATGTAGCACCAATATTTAAAAAGGGCCCAAAAAACATCCCTGGGAATTACAGACCAGTTAGCCTAACATCAATAGTATGTAAACTCTTGGAGGGGATGATAAGGGACTATATACAAGATTTTAGTAATAAGAATGATATCATTAGCAGTAATCAGCATGGATTCATGAAGAATCGTTCTTGCCAAACCAATCTATTAACCTTCTATGAGGAGGTGAGTTGCCATCTAGATAAAGGAAGGCCCGTAGACGTGGTGTATCTGGATTTTGCAAAGGCATTTGACACAGTTCCCCATAAACGTTTACTGTACAAAATAAGGTGCGTTGGCATGGACCATAGGGTGAGTACATGGATTGAAAGCTGGCTACAAGGGCGTGTTCAGAGGGTGGTGATAAATGGGGAGTACTCAGAATGGTCAGGGGTGGGTAGTGGGGTTCCCCAGGGTTCTGTGCTGGGACCAATCCTATTTAATTTGTTCATAAACGACCTGGAGGATGGGATAAACAGTTCAATCTCTGTATTTGCAGACGATACTAAGCTAAGCAGGGCAATAACTTCTCCGCAGGATGTGGAAATCTTGCAAAAAGACCTGAACAAATTAATGGGGTGGGCGACTACATGGCAAATGAGGTTCAATGTAGAAAAATGTAAAATAATGCATTTGGGTGTCAAAAACATGAATGCAATCTATACACTGGGGGGAGAACCTCTGGGGGAATCTAGGATGGAAAAGGATCTGGGGGTCCTAGTAGATGATAGGCTCAGCAATGGCATGCAATGCCAAGCTGCTGCTAATAAAGCAAACAGAATATTGGCATGCATTAAAAGGGGGATCAAATGCAGAGATAAAACGATAATTCTCCCGCTCTACAAGACTCTGGCCCGCCCGCACCTGGAGTATGCTGTCCAGTTCTGGGCACCAGTCCTCAGGAGGGACGTACTGGAAATGGAGCGAGTACAAAGAAGGGCAACAAAGCTAATAAAGGGTCTGGAGGATCTTAGTTATGAGGAAAGGTTGCGAGCACTGAACTTATTCTCTCTGGAGAAGAGACGCTTGAGAGGGGATATGATTTCAATTTACAAATACTGTACTGGTGACCCCACAATAGGGATAAAACTTTTTCGCAGAAGAGAGTTTAATAAGACTCGTGGCCACTCATTTCAATTAGAAGAAAAGAGGTTTAACCTTAAACTACGTAGAGGGTTCTTTACTGTAAGAGCGGCAAGGATGTGGAATTCCCTTCCACAGGCGGTGATCTCAGCGGGGAGCATTGATAGCTTCAAGAAACTATTAGATAATCACCTGAATGACCGCAATATACAGGGATATGTAATGTAATACTGACACATAATCACACACATAGGTTGGACTTGATGGACTTGTGTCTTTTTTCAACCTCACCTACTATGTAACTATGTAACTATGTGTCCATATGATCAAAAACAACATTATGTAAAAAAAAAATGTCAGATTACCGCACTGTTTTGTTCAGTGGTCACAGTGCCTGCCACAGTTTGTGAGTAATCTCTGCCAATGATGTGAGATGAGAGCTGGGCAAGTGAAATCAACTTACGGCATATGATAAACCAGCTATTCTCAAACTTTTTAACATGGAGGAAGCCTCAAAAATATTTTTCTGGTCCCAGGGTTCCTGCTAATGAATACTATATCTACAGCTTATGGTACATTATTGTGATGGTCAGTAGAAAAATGTTCTTTGCTAGGGAAGAGCCCAGGTGTGTTCAGACATGAGTTCAAACCCACCTGAACTATCCCTACAGGAAGTTGCAATGGCTAACAGACAATCATAGGCAATGGAGGCATTCCCTGCCCCACAGCCACATGTATACATGGGGCATGTGTATGTGCAGCAAGAGGGCGGGAAATGCCTCCGTCACCTATGATTGGCTGTCAGCCTTAACAGCTTCCTGAGGGGATAGTTCAGGTGGGTTCGGACTAATGTCCAAAATGTCTGAGCTCATCCCTGCTCCTTACATTTGTGGTCAGAGGAATCCCACCCTTACAGATAGCTAAAATGTATTAATGGTCACTGCTCAAGGAACCCCTAGCAACTTCTGTAGAAATGTTAAGGTTACACAGAACCCAGGGTGAGAAAGGCTATACTAAACTGATATACCAACTGATATTAGTTAGATAGATAGATAGATAGATAGATAGATAGATAGATAGATAGATAGATAGATAGATAGATAGATAGATAGATAGATAGATAGATAGATAGATAGATAGATAGATAGTGCCTCTTTTAGGCATACTGACCAGCTAGGCCAAGACACACCTCAGGTCTTGGTAGTTAGGATTATCGCATTTCCAAGTGAAGACTCTGACTACAAGTTGGAAGGCTGGCCGCAGGCCAGCCTGAATTTGTAGGAGGAGTCTCAGTTGCTTTATATTCCTCCTCCTCCTCCATCAGATCCTTTGTCGGCTCATTTACGTGTTCCTTCCCACCCATTCCCCCATACTTTAATCATTTCATTTACATTTCATACATATTCATTCAGGGTATGCCCTCTTTTAGATATACTGACCAGCTAGGCCAAGGCACACCTCAGGCCTTGGTAGTTAGGATTAGGGATGAGCTTCGTGTTCAAATCAAACGCATGTTCGACTCGAACATCGTGTGTTTGGTCGTTTGCCGAATTACGAACGTTATGGGCTGTTCGTGCCAAATTCGAGTGGCACGTTATGGCCGATAATTCACTGCGGCATGGCAGTGCATTGCTGGCTGATGATTGGCCAAGCATGTACTATGACCCGCATGCTTGGCCAATCACAGCGCCGTGTGTACAGAGAGCCGTAATTGGCCAAAGCCAGGGAGGCTTTGGCCAATTATGGCTCAGAGGGTTTAGTACACGCCCCACACTATATAAGGCCGCCTGCACGTCGGCCCTGTGTAGTGTGTTGCGGTAGAGAGAGATAGATAGACAGAGAGACCGTGTTATTTGATTTAAGTTAGATAGAGTAGGCAGGTCGAGTCAGTTAGCTGCACTTACAGTGTATTGTGTATATATATATATATGCATCCCAGGTGTTGTGTGTGTGTATATATATATATATATATATATATATATATACACACTGTATTCAGTTTAGCTAGATCCTGTCCTTCTCTTCCTAATATACAGGCAGGCAGGTGTTTTTACCGTATTTCCAGTTACTGTACTGTGTACCCTGCACAGTTGCACCTACAATATAACTACCTGAAGCCAGGTACTTGTGTAGGCTCTTGACATATTTCCAGTTACTGTACTGTGTACCCTGCACAGTTGCACCTACAGTATAACTACCTGAAGCCAGGTGCTTGTGTAGGCTCTTGACGTATTTCCAGTTACTGTACTGTGTACCCTGCACAGTTGCACCTACAATATAACTACCTGAAGCCAGGTACTTGTGTAGGCTCTTGACATATTTCCAGTTACTGTACTGTGTACCCTGCACAGTTGTACCTACAGTATAACTACCTGAAGCCAGGTGCTTGTGTAGGCTCTTGACGTATTTCCAGTTACTGTACTGTGTACCCTGTACAGTTGCACCTACAGTATAGCTACCTGAAGCCAGGTGCTTGTGTAGGCTCTTGACGTATTTCTAGTTACTGTACTGTGTACCCTGCACAGTTGCACCTACAGTATAGCTACCTGAAGCCAGGTGCTTGTGTAGGTTCTTGTCGTATTTCCAGTTACTGTACTGTGTACCCTGCACAGTTGCACCTACAGTATAGCTACCTGAAGACAAGTGCAGGTGTTCTCATGCTAATAATACTACAGGCAGGCAGTTGATTCTGCTAGCTGCAGTATAATCGGTATATATATATATATACATCCCAGTTTTGTGAAGCTACATCTCACTGCAGGCCAAAAGAATGTCTGGAAGGCCAACAAGGAGAGGCAGACAGTCACAAGCCAGTAAAAGAGGGCAAGCAGGCTCTGTGGTGTAGTAAAAAAATCCAGTTTTAATGATAAAACTGCTGTACAGGGCTTGAAAGGCAGACAGTAGAGCACAAAGCAGCCTTCCACCGCCACCTATTACAAAACTTCCGGTCCGCAATGTCAACAACCGGGTCAAAGTAAGAGCTTCCGGTTGCGTAAGCTAGCGTGAGTCCTACGCGTTACGTCACGACCCCTCGTGACTTCCTCAGGGAATCTGATTTGCTGAGCAATCAGTCCATTTTATAATGGTTGGACAGGAAGTGGTGTGGACGCCATTTTAATGGAGTTGGAGGGATATTTACTATAAGATGTTGTGGCGGCTATAAGAATCAGTGTGGCAATTGAAAAAATAGAAAAAATATATAAAAAAAGATAACAATGTACCATGTAACATGTACTTTATTGATTTTAACCATTTTATTAAAATAGTCTTCATTTGTTATCTATTTTTTATATATTTTTATTTTTATTTATTTTTATTTTTACTGATTCTGACACACCTCTCTCCTCCACCCCCTCCTCTTCTTCTTCCTCCATGGCCTCTTCCTGTGCTTTGTCCTCGGAACCATCGGTGCACCGTAGGCGTTCAAGGGGCTACACAAGTACGCAGGCCAAAAGATGTCATGCAGTGCTTGAGCTGGTGTGCTTGGGGGACAGGAACCACACTGAAGCAGAGATTCTGTCAGCTCTGCAGGGGCAGGTTCAGAGGTGGTTGACGCCACGCCAACTTAAGCCAGGAATGGTGGTTTGCGACAATGGCACCAACCTCCTCTCCACCCTCTGACAGGGACAACTGACCCATGTGCCCTGTTTGGCTCATGTACTTAACTTGGTGGTGCAGCGGTTCTTGGGCAGGTACCCAGGCTTACAGAATGTCCTGAGGCAGGCCAGGAAAGTCTTGTGCATTTCCGCCGGTCATATAATGCCAGCGCTCGGGTGGCAGACCTCCAAAAGGAATTTAACCTGCCCAAGAACCGCCTAATCTGTGATATGTCATCAGGTGGAACTCAACATTGGCCATGCTGCAGCGGCTGTACACGCAGCAGAGGGCCATCAATGAGTACTTGTGCGACTATGGCACCAGGACAGGGTCAGGGGAGCTTGTTTTTTTTTCCCCACACCAGTGGGCCATGATCAGGGATGCATGCACTGTCCTGTCACCATTTGAAGAGGCCACAAGGATGGTGATCAGTGACAGTGCATGCATCAGTGACACTGTCCCCCTTGTCCACCTGTTGGAGCACACGCTGCGTGGAATAACGGACAGGGCACTTGAGGCAGAACAGAGGCAGGAAGAGGAGGACTTTCTTAGCTCTCAAGCCCCCTTTATCCAGACATTGTTCCTGCGTGGCCGCCGATCACACAGGGAGAGGACGAGGAGGAGAAGGATTGTGTCAGCATGGAGGTTGAGCCTGGCACTCAGCATTAGCAGCAGTCTTTAAGGGATCATTTACAGTCCCAAGAAACCCATGAACTTGTACGTGGCTGGGAGGAGGTGGCTGCAGACCATGTCGTCCTTAGTGACCCAGAAGACTCCGGACCAAATGCCTCAGCAAACCTACGCTGCATGGCCTCCCTGATCCTGCAAAGCCTGCGGAAGGATCCCTGTATTCGTGGTATCAAGGAGAGGGATCGCTTCTGGCTGGCAACCCTCCTTGATCCACGTTACAAGAGTAAAGTTGCAGACCTTCTCTTGCCATCACAGAGGGAGCAGGGAATAAAACATTTTCAGGAGGCCTTGCAAAAAGGTCTGTGCAACACGTTCCCAGAGACTGGGAGGCTACAAACTCCTGTTCCTGGACAACGTGTTGCAGAGGCTTCGGTCAGTCAAAGAAGGAGCGGTGGAGAAGGTGGCCGTCTAACCGATGCGTTCAGACAATTTTTTAGTTTGCAGCCCCAAGGTATGATCGGTTCCAGCAACCATCGCCAGCGTCGGTTTTGCATGGTGCAGGAATACTTAGGGGCAAGATCTGACTTGGACACCTTTCCCACCGAAAATCCTCTAGGTTACTGGGTCTTGAGGATGGATCACTGGCCAGAGCTTGCACAGTATACAATTGAGCTACTGGCCTGTCCTGCATCCAGCGTTCTTTCGGAACGCACATTCAGTGCTGCTGGAGGCTTTGTAACCGATCACAGGGTGCGCCTGTCCACCGACTCGGTCGATCGACTGACCTTCATAAAAATGAATCAGTCTTGGATCACTACCAGATACCAAGCACCTGATGCTGATGTAACCGAATAAATTTTTCTGAAATGTCCTTTCCCTTCAAGACTGCCTATGCTGATGCTGAGTGACTATCCTGTTATGCTGAGTGACTATCCTCTTCCTTCTCAATGATCATGCTGATAGCTTGTAAGAATATTTTTGTTTCTGGGCACCGCCACCAGTGGCTAAGGCCCAATTTTTCACCCCCTGTTTAACAGGGGCATGTAATTACAATTTTTGATGCAGTTCTTTGCAGCAGGGCTCATTCGTGCGCTCCAACTAGAATATCTGTGAGGGGTTGCAGTGTTGTGGCACCAGCACCAGTGCCTAAGGCCCAATTTCTCTGTCCCTGTTCAACAGGGACATGTAATTACAATTCTTGATCTAATATTTCACAGCAGGGCCCATTCCAGCACCCACCAAGAGTAACTGTGAGGACTTACAGTGTTGTGGCACCAGCACCACCACCATCACCAAAAGCCCAATTATTCTGCCCCTGTTCAACAGCTGCATGTAATTACAATTTTTGATCTAATATTTCACAGCAGGGCCTGTTCCAGCACCCACCAAGATTTACTGTGAGGACTTACAGTGTTGTGGCACCACCAACATCACCAAAGGCCCTATTTCTCTGCCTCTGTTCAACAGGGGCATGTAATTACAATTCTTGATCTAATATTTCACAGCAGGGCCCTGTGAGGGCTTACAGTGTTGTGGCAACACCAACACCTAAGGCCACAATTTCTGCAGTAGTATATAGGGCAGGCTCCTACTTTCAAACATCCAACTTACAAATGACTCCTACTTGCAAACGGAAGGAGACAACGGATGAAATCTACCCCTAGGAAGGGAAATTCTCTCCTGTAACAGTTAATATGGGAAAAACGTTTCTCCTTTCCACTGATGCTTTATCACCAATCCTTATTTCACTAAAAACCCCACATTTTCTAAAAATATTTGTCATTGGGACAGAAAGTGAGGTGAAATCTTCTGAAGAGGAGCACAGACAGCAAAACAAATGTCACAGGGGTGATAACCCTTCCCTATGTTTTCCAAAAAGCTTAAAAATAGATTTTTTGTCTGGAACTACACTTTAAAAATGTACCAGTTCAAAATTACAAACAGATTCTACTTAACAACAAACCAGTACAGTCCCTGTCTTGTTTGCACTGCCTGTATACTGCTGTTCAGAGTATATAGGGCCTGGGGGCCCCACGCCTTTTCTTTTTTTAATTTGGGTGCAGGGTTCCCCTTAATATCCATACAAGACCCAAAGGGCCTGGTAATGGACAGGGGGGGTTACCCATGCCGTTTGTCTCATTTTCATCCATATTGTCGGGACCCGATATTACATTAAAGCCACACGCAGTTTTAAATGACTTTTATTCCTTTAAAAATGTCATTTTGTGCAGGGACTGTTCTAAGCACGGGAAACATGCGCCACTTTATTATTTACTTATTTTTTACTTTTTGCTATAATAAATATCCCCCAAAAATATATAAAAAAACATTTTTTTTCCTCAGTTTAGGCCAATATGTATTCTTCTACATATTTTTGGTAAAAAAAATCGCAATAAGCGTATATTGATTGGTTTGCCCACAAGTTATAGCATCAACAAAATAAGGGATAGGTTTATGGCAATTTTAATTTTAATTTTTTTTATTAGTAATGGCGGCAATCTGCGATTTTTATCGGGACTGCGACATTATGGCGGTTATGTCGGACACTTTTGACACTATTTTGGGACCATTGTCATTAATACAGCGATCAGTGCTAAAAAATGCACTGATTACTGTGTAAATGACACTGGCAGTGAAGGGGTTAACCACTAGGGGACGATGAAAGTGTTAAGTGTGTCCTAGGGAGTGATTTTAACTGTGGGGGGATAGGCTACTAGTCACATGACAGAGATCACCGCTCCCGATGACAGGGAGTGGTGATCTCTGTCATAACACATGCCAGAACGGCGATATGCCTTGTTTACCTATGCCCTTCCTAGTTCTGAGGCTCTGTGACACGATCACCGAGAGACTGGCGGACATCAAGTCTGCCAGTCCCATGGGCACGGTAGCACCTGCTATCCCTGGCTCTTAATGGGCTACAGGTATGCCCATTTGCCCACCACTGCCATTGTGAGGATGTATATCGGCATGCAGCGGTCGGCAAGTGGTTAAACACTAAACATACTTACAATGAGGCCGAATTATGAAAACGATAAGAAATATAAGTTAACCACTTCAGGTCTGCCCCGTAGCAGTTGCCTGGTCAGGAAGGGGGGTAAATCTTCTGGAAGTCAAGTGGTTAACATCATAGGTGTTACCCGTAGCATGGCTTATTTTATGTTTTCAGTAATACATAAAATACATAACACATGAGCAATTTCAGACAACAAATGAGCAATTTATGTACTGTGTTTGTCAGAATGTTTTTATTTATTTATTTTTTTTATTTGCCTTAATCTGAGTTCTCTGTATCCTCCAACAGCTGCTAAGTATGCAGTTCAATGGGAGTGTAATTTCTGAGGCAAATATAAAAATATGACATAATAGATATATGGCATTTTTACTTGTAGCCAGCAGGTGGAGGACTTTCCACATGTTCAATAACTCTTTAGCCATTTTTCTATAAAACGTACTGTTCAAATCTAACTGAATCAAGGCAGAGATACCCACACCTCTCCATACCTTTCTAGTTTTTGCAGTTGACTTTAACAGTAACTACACTTTTCTTTGAATACAAAAAAAAAAAAAAAGAAAACATTCCCCACTGGGTGATCAATTTACATTGCATGGATTTAACAAACAGACTTTTTCTCGAAAGAAAAAGCTGTGGGGTTGATTTACTAAAACTGAGGAGTGCAAAATCTGGTGCAGCTCTGCGTGGTAACCAATCAGCTTCTAAGTTCAGCTTGTTCAGTCAGTGATTGCAAAGTCTTGTTTTTTTTCTATAAAAAATAACAAACATGTATATTTACCTGCTCTGTGTAGTGGATTTGCACAGAGCAGCCTGTATCCTCCTCTTCTCGGTCCCTCTTCAGTGCTCCTGGCCCCTCCCTCCTGTCGAGTGCCCCCACAGCAAGCAGCTTGCTATGGGGGCACCCGAGCCGAGTCACAGCCCCTTCTCTCTTCTGATTGGCTAGCTGACTTTGGTTGACAACAGCGGGAGCCAAAGGCTCTGTTGATGTGTCTCAGCCAATCAGGAGGGAGAGTCTCGGATGACCGAGACTTTTGTGGAGAACGCTGGAGGGCTGAGGCACACAGAAGGCTTTTTATCTTAATGCATAGAATGCACTGACTTTACAACCCCTTTAAAGCTTTAATAAAAAAGAAAAAAAAAATGTAAGCTGGTTTCTATGACAGAGATTTTGCACCCTCCAGTTTTAGTAAATCAACCCCTGTATGCTTAATTAAATCAATGTGCAAAGTAAATCTGAATAGGAGTGACTTTTTCATTTTTAACCACTTAACCACTTCAGCTCCGGAAGGTTTTTTTTTTTTTATTCCAAACTAGAGTCCAAACTAGAGTTTATTGAAAAAAAGAAGAGGGGATAGTACAGAAATAAGGGTTGGGTATACAAAATACAATGTCTTAGTACATATCTTATGGCATTTAGATGTAATATGTTGTAGTATATGAACAGTATATAGAATAATAAGACAGATGTTCACCTTGTAACAATATTTTGCGTATTAACAGATACATGGTGTGTAGATAGGTCTGTGTTCTCAACAGTGAAGTACAATTTTGAACCGGGTATTGCTTATGTACTAGTTTTGCCAGATTCATCACAGTGATTTGTGGCTGTGAACAACATGTTATCTATGATTGTTTCATATAGGGCCATCATCTTAGACCTGTCCGCAACCTGCACGGGTAGGCCCCGGGTTATGGGATCAGTACTGCAGACGTTTCTGGATTCTGCAGAAAGATGGGGTGTTGAGATATGTTTTAAAAGTAGTACTACTTTGCTAGGTTGCAGATGAACAAGACATTGATTTGTCTTTAAGTAAGCATGGTGTTTCAGTTGAGGGAGTATATGTTTTACCCACTTCCCGACCAGGCCATTTTTTTTGGTTACGGCACTGCGTCACTTTAACTGACAATTGCGTGGCACTGTACCCAAATAAAATTAATGTCCTTTTTTTCCCACAAATAGAGTTTTCTTTTGGTGGTATTTGAGCGCTTCTGCGATTATTTTTCATTGCGCTATAAACAAAAAAGACCGACAATTTTAAATAAAAAACAATGTTTTTTAATTTCTGCTATAAAACATTCCCATAATTTTTGTAAGAAAAATCCCAATAAGCCCATATTCATTGGTTTGTGCAAAAGTTATAGCGTCTACAAAATAGGGGATAGATTTAGACACTATTGTTGTTTTTTGGGGACCAGTGACACCAATACAGTGATCAGTGCTATAAAAATGCACTTGTTACTGTATATATATGACACTGGCAGGGCATACTAGCACATTATGCCTTTGCCTTGCAGGTAGGAAGAAAAAAAAGTATAGCAGTTTACAACCGCTTTACTCAGCTGATACACTTGCATTGTTCTAAGGAGGAAAGCTGCAGGGTCAGTATTCCTTTAGAAATGGTTAACCCTTTGGAGTATCTAATCAAAGATTACATTTTTGTTCCAGAGGATGTCTAAAATCTGACTTCTATCTTAGTGCAGAGTTAGTACAAAATCATTGAGCCAATCACTGAAGCAGGAACTTTTATTACTGTGTACAGAACCCATCCAGGTTATCAATATGCAATGAATTTTACAGAAAATTACAGCACTGCAGATTTAAAAGGAAAGGTATTTTTAATAACATTCAATTACAATATGGTTTGCGTAGCAATTGCATATGCTATAAATATATATATGATTCAAATGAACAACTTCCTTCACTAGCAGATGCACTTTCTGGGAGCATTGTGTAAACTATATGTAGCCTCAGCTATGTACAGTATACAGCACTGTGTTTTGGCACTGGCCAGAGACTTCCCACTCACTCCAGGAATAAAATTGAGTCAAACTGAATACTGCTCAGCCATTCAGAGGAAGCTTTGTATTTTCTGAATGAATAAAAGGCTTCTTATTGGCTGGAGCAGAGAGCATTACATCATCTGCCTGCCCCCTCCAACTCAGCCAGTCTGAGGAAGCCTTGTATTCATTCATTAAGAAAATGCAAAGCTTCCTCTGAATAGCTTAGGAGCACTCAGTCCAATTAATGTTTGCTCTGGGAACTTCAACAGCCTTGCAACAAGTTTTACATAGTGACAAACAAATGGATAGTGGCACAGCCAGAATAGTATCTAAATAAAACAAACGTCCATCAAAATAGCCCTTTGAGCTTACAGCTCTGTATACAGGTAAAACACAGTCCACTAAGTCTCCGAAAAGCGTCACAAGCACGCCAGTGATGCCATCACGGCCTAGCTGCATCCCAGCTCCATACCATCCAGCTTCTTCTGCATTCCAACCCTCGTTCTCTGGCTCCACTCCATTGTAGAAACATCCTGCTGGCCAGGACAACCCCCACGAGAGGTTACACGATGCTTACAGTAAATGCTTACATGTTGTGAGGGAAGAAAAAAGTCCGGATAGCCGCACACCAGGAGAATATAATCCAACGAAATTTCTTTATTGTAAAATCAGGAACAAATCATGTACAAAGCACCATGGATAGAATTTACAGATAATCAGCTAACGCGTTTCATGCTCTGCGGAGCGCTTACTCACGCAGAGCGTGAAACGCGTTAGCTGATTATCTGTACATTCTATCCATGGTGCTTTGTACATGATTTGTTCCTGATTTTACAATAAAGACATTTCGTTGGATTATATCCTCCTGGTGTGCGGCTGTCCGGACTTTTTTCTTCCCTCACAACATGGATTAGCATTAGCCAGCACCTGGGGCTTTTTAACTCTGGAGAGAAACATTCAGTTTATACCTGGTTTGGATACCACCTGGTGCGGGGAAAACGCTTGTGCTTCAGTTGCATTCTGGATTATTGCAGTAAATGCTTACAGTCTACACTCAGAGATGCCTGTTTTCTATTTTCTTTCTACATAGTTAATGAAAGTCTTCCAGCAGCATGGGTAAAGTTACAATTAGCACTCTCATTAAGATTGTAGTTGAACAGTCTAAAAACAGGAGATAAGAGTTCCTGTAAAGATTTCAACACAGCTTCTTTCAGCTTGCAAAAAGCTTGCTATGCACATGACTGTTACACAAGCTAAAGTCAGTAGGACTGATTTACTAAAGGCAGATAGACTGTACACTTTGTAAGTGCAGCTGCATTTTCCCCAGAGCTTAGTGAATGAGATGAAGCTCTGCAGATTTCCGGATTTCCATCATCCAATCATTTGCAAGCAACATTTTTTATTTTTTATTTAATTTTCCTTGCACCGGATTGAGTATTTTTTACACAGTGAAGCTTCACCAGATTCACTAAACTCTGAAAAAATAAGTGCAACTGCACTTGCAAAGTGCATAGCATTTTTGCCTTTAGTAAATCAACCCTAAAGTATACAAGGCTTTTAAGGCGAATCTATCATTTAAAAAAACAAAAAAAGTGCAGGCAGCCTGCCTGTACATAGTCTTTAGCAGCTTCCAAAAACAAGCTATTAGAGCCTAATACTGGACCATTCTGAAAGTGCCAAAGATTGCCCACCCCTTCTTGCCCCCAGCCCATCATAATAAGCCAATAAGAATATTTGACGTGGGAGGTTTTGACAAGCTCTGACACTACCCAGAGTGTTAGATCTTTGCATATTAGGACGGCTTGATATTCAACCATAAAGGGAGGCTTTTAGAAGTTACATAAAGGTGCCCATACCTGTAACACCTTTCTTTATTTTTCCTTTTTGTTGGTTTAGTGACAGAGTTCCTTTGATGCAAATTGAACCAATTATCACCAAAACAATGCCTCGCAGTGTATTTCTTGCAATTTTTGGTGGGATGCTCTATAGTGCTCATTCAGGTTAAATAATAATAGTCAACTTCATTGCATCAAAAAGTGAATGGCAATGCATGTTTTTTTTAATTGCATACCATGTTGAATGCATTTTTAATGCCATATGCTGTGACTGAGTCCAGAGTGGGCAATAACATGGATAATATTTAGAGAAAGTTATACACAGTAGATATGTACTTACATTCTTCAGAATATCTTTAATACAAGTGTCACATTTTCTGAATCTAGGTTCTGATCCCCAAAAATTGAAATAGCTATAATTCTTCTCATATTTATTAAAAAAGATGTGTGATAAGGCTTATTTGGAGGAGCAATGAGCTGCATCTTGCAGTCACAGCTCATTTCTCTGAGCTCCATCTAATATAAAAGAGGCATTCCTGCAGGAATGACAGGCTCCATTAATCTCTGCAGATAAATGGAGCCTATTTTTTGTACACATCATAGGTATGCACAGATTTGGATGGTAGCAGTCAAAAATGCATTTGTCTGATCCCTTGCTTTGGCATGCTATGCCTGTATGACAGATAAACCCATCTATACAGATAAACGTTGCTTGTTATTTGTGTAGGAAAAAATAGTTTCTGCATGGCTCATTCCTTATGCATACCTCCCAACATGAGAAATTTTTTTTTGTTTCAAATTGTTTATTGAAGTTTTCATTACAACAGGGAGAGTATAGTGCAGCATTGAAATGTTACAAGAATAACACGGTTTAGATGTATACAGTATAATTACAGTTCAACATAAAATGTTCAGTAATCAATAGACTACACAACTAAGAGGAAAAACCAAGCCAAAGAGAGGAACAGATAAGGAAGTCGACATGTATGGTAAGAGGACATCTCCACTGGCTGCTATTTGAGTATGATAGGATGTCTTGTGTGTATAACTTAGTGAGGGTTAAGTACAGGTATACTCAGGTATGCTCCCCCGACATCCGAACACCCCTGTTGGGCTCTGTGTCCGGACAGGGGAGCTACGAATCTCGGTCGGTGATATCAGTAAAGGAGTATTTCACCTGTACAATAATTTGTCATATGGTATGCCAGTGGGATAAAAATAAAGTTGGGTTGTAAGCTCCAAAGAGGGTATAACCAGGGAGACCTCTGTGGTACTAAATGACGATATAGTGATGGGAATAGAAGCTCTTATGGGCCAGATGTCATCCAGATAATAAAAGGATTATAGCAGGTAGGGGTAGTATGTGAAGGTGGGTAGAGGTAAGTGGGATCATGTATCTTTCAGGTGCATATTAAAGGCAGATAACAGTTTGTGGAATGACCCCTATAGAGTAAAGGTGTGTCATTATAGAGAGTTGCGGTAATCGGTAGATTCTTTAAAGTGTGACCAGCAGGCCCAGGTTTGTTGAAATTTTTTTGGGTTCTCTCTAGCGTGGTGAATGAGGGCCTCCATTTCTGCTATGTTATTTATGTGGCAAAACCAGTGAGAGGTAGTAGGGGTATTGGTCTGTCTCCAAAACATGGGTATGCATTGTTTGGCAGCGTTGATGAGGTGGAGGGCAAGGGATTTTTTGTAGGCCAAGTAGGGTATAGATGTGTGGTGGAGCATATATTGGGCGGGGGTAAAGTCCGGTGTGTAAGTAGTAATGTGGGTGATGAGACGGTGTACTTCCTTCCAGAAAGGTTGTATGAGCGGGCACTCCCACCATATGTGGAGTAGGAATCCTTGAGT
The DNA here is from genome assembly GCA_037952925.1 of Lithobates clamitans. NCBI lineage: Eukaryota > Metazoa > Chordata > Amphibia > Anura > Ranidae > Lithobates > Lithobates clamitans. The sequence goes on along the minus strand of JBBGZY010000025.1, from coordinate 4,210,321 downwards.
CAAATTGCATCTCCAGCAGAGTGGGGAGATGCTAGGGTGGTATTTATGTATTTTGATCGGGGTTCTGTACCATCTAGAGCAGTGTATCTCAACCTTACTAGTGCTGTGACCCCTCAATAAAATTTCCCAAGTTGTAGGGACCCCTAACAGTAAAATTATTTTCGTAGCGTGGGTTATCAGCACCCAAGGCAAGACAAGTAATTTGCACCCCTAACCCATGGAAATTTAGCGCTCCCTGAGTCCCTTCCACTCGTACGGTATTCAAACCCCTTGTGGTACATTTTAGGATGTACCACTCTTTCTCTTTGTTCTCCTTTCTTTCCCTTTTATCCCTCTCTATCCTAATTTTTAGTTTTTTTTTTTTCTTATCCATCTCTCTAGCCATCTTTCTTGTTCTTTCTCTTATTCTTTCTCTCCCTTTTTCTTTGTTCCTCCCCCTCTTTCCCTCTCCCTTCCATACATTCTCTATTTTTATTCCTTCTCTTACTCCTTGGTGGGGTGGAATGGGATGAGTGGCAGTGCTGGCGGGCAGTTGGAATGATTGGCAGTGCTGGGGGGAATTCCAATCAGCTAACTTCAGCCTTGATGAAGGTCATCTGCTGATCTGAGAACTGTAGTGGGGACTTTTAATGGCAACTATAATGACAGGTAGTGTTACTCACTGTGTCTCCAACTTTGTGGTGTCTCGTAGCAGTGACACCTATGCAAAAATCAGGAGATAGGGTCTCCTCCAGCCCCTCCCACTTCACATTCCTCACCAGTCATCTGATCTCTAGTCTCTGCCCCCCAGCCATGCCGTGAACTGAATAGGCGGCTGTGAAGAGGCTGAATGGGCTGCCACAGGCTCCAGGGACAGCCCTGCTGGGCGGCCGCGAAAAGGCTGGGACAGCAGTGCTGGCTTCAGGAACAGCCCAGGATTTGGTGACCCCTGGCAAATCATAAATTGACCCCCGAGGGGTCCCGACCCCCAGGTTGAGAACCACTGATCTAGAGTATAGCTTATATCCATTTTCTTGTGCTGTGACATTGATGGAGCCTTTATGAATGTGTTCAAAGATCCGTTCCCATTCAGCGTTAGATAAATCTAATGAAAGGTCTAGTTCCCAGCGCTGGCTAATTGCGTTAGATTTATGGCTACAGTCTGAGAACAAGAGCGAGTACATGGTCGAAATCAGATGTCTTTGGGGATCAGTAGCAGTGCAGATAGCTTCAAAGGGGGTGTGTTCCCTATGCTATTTAATCAGACGTTTAGAACTTTGTATGAAGTGCCTAACCTGTAAATATTTAAAGAAGGGGATGGTTTCATTGGGAAAATGGGAGGATAGCGCTGCATACGTTGTGAATATATCTTTATGGAAAAAGTGTTCAGCCCTAAGAGAGGGTAGCCGTCGTTGGGTATCAGTATTGGATTCCGAGAGGCCAGGAAGGAAGTCAGGATTTTGATCGATGGGTGTCAGAGGCGAGGTGAGGATGCTATGTTACGTTTTTTACATGCCATCCAAAAGTGGAGGAGGGTAGAGTGTATAAATGAGTGGTTAGTGCATTCTTTGGGGGTCACTTTCTGTGAAATCCATGGTAGATGTGAGATCGGAATCCCTGCAAACGTTTCTTCAAGTTTAACCCAAGCTTTAGTGTCTGCATGGATTCGACTACTCTGGTCAAGAGGCAAGCACAATAATATTAGTAAACGTCCGGGAGTCCAATGCCCCCTTTTGATTTAGGAAGGGCTAATCTATCCCAGCTTAATATGGATGCTTTGGGTGACCAAATGAAATTTCTGCAGAGTCGTTTGCAGGTTGCAAAGAATGTTGAGGGGAGACGGATAGGCAGGGTTTGAAAGAGATATAGGAGTCTGGGTAGGATATTCATTTTTATGATTTACGCTCTTCCGAACCATGAAAATATGCCCACGTGCCATTTCTGGAGGTCTTGTTGAATAGATTGGAGAATAGGCAAGAAGTTTCTGAAGTATAAATTGGATAGGTTTTTGGGGATCTGAATACCTAGATAAGTGATAGCGTGGGGCTCCCATTCGAAGGGAAAGTTTGCTTGGCACTGTGATACCATAGCGGTAGGTAGGGAAATGTTTAAGGCCTTAAATTTTGAGAAATTAATTTGGAGGTTAGAGAGTGATTTGAACATAGTGAGGTCTTTTAGTAAATTGGGTATAGAGGTGATTGGGTCTGTAAGGAAAAGCAAGACATCGTCAGCGTAGGCTGCTATTTTATAATATTTGTGGTTGATGTTGACACCCTAGATGTCAGGGTTGGCTTGTATTTTACAAAGGAGCGGCTCCATAGTAAGAATGAAGATGAGGGGTGATAAGGGGCATCCCTGGCATGTGCCATTCGAAATGGAGAAGGCGTCCGACAGGCGGCCATTGACTCGAATGCTAGCTGATGGCTTGGAATATAGTGTGAAAATTAGTTGAAGCAGGTGTTCTGGGAATCCCATAGCCTTAAGTGTCGCCATCATGTAATCCCATGCCACTCTGTCGAACGCCTTTTCTGAATCGAGGGACAGCAGAAAGCCCGGCTTCGAAGAATGCGTTAACCAGTGATGTATGTTGAGGGCCTTAATGGTGTTGTCCCTAGCTTCTCGTCCAGGGACAAAACCTACCTTATCCAGTGATACCAGTCTGGGGATTAGCGGAAGAATACGATTTGCAAGAACTTTGCTGGGTTTCGGTATAAGTGTTATGTGGGCAGTTAAAATATCTTTGCTGGCTTGAGGCGAGGAGGGTAGAGAGTTGAACGCTTTTAGGAATCTGGGAATTAAAATTTCAGTAAAGGATTTATAGTAGCTTACGGAGAGGCCGCCAGGGCCTGGGCTCTTGCCTGTTTTCAATTGTTTCAATGCTAGCATAGTTTCTTCAGTGGTAATCGGGTGATTTATCTTAGCCGCATCATCTGGAGTAATAGGTGTGGGGCCATATTGAGTTAGAAAACACAATAGCTTGTGTTCTGTCAGGGGTGTGTCCAGTCATGTTTGTAGAAGGTAAGTTGTAAAGTTTGGTGAAGTAGCTTACGAATTTGTCTGCTATGCCGTCTGATGTGACAATTGAGTTCCCAGAGGGGTCCTTGATGGTGTGAATGGTGTATGCCGCTTTTTTAAGTTGAAGGGTTCTGGCTAACATTTTTCCGGATTTATTCCCAAATTCGTAGAATAAACGTTTTGTTAGTGTAAATTTGCATTTCAGCGTTTTCCCTAGCTCTTCCAATAGTTCCTCTCTGGCCTTTTGTAAGTCTTCAAGGGATTTTGTAGCCAGGGTTTGCTTGTGGACTTTTTCAAGAGAATGAATGCGCTTAGATAGATCTTCAATATGTGCTATTCTGGCTCTTCTTCTGTTCGCGGCTAGAGAGATGAGTGCACCTCGGAGGACGCATTTGTGCGCCGCCCAAAGGGTGGTAGGAGAGATGTCTGCAGATTCATTCTCCTGAAAATAATGTGTAAGGTGAGTATTGATCTTCTGTGTAATTGCAGGATCTGTCAGCAGTGAATTATCACGGCGCCAGATGGGAGAGTTTGTCTGTGAAGTCAGGAAAGTCAGGGTCATGGAAATGGGATTAAGGTCGGATAGGAGCATGGGGTCAATGGTAGCTGCATTAAGGAGTGTCAGGTCATTCTGTGAAATGAAGAAGTAGTCCAGTCTGGAATACTTATTCTGTGGTGAGGAAAAGAAAGTATAGTCCTTCTCTTTGGGATGAAGAGTACGTCATGTGTCGTGTAGGGTTAATTCATTTAGTTGAGTCTTGATTGCTCGGAGGGCTCTGTACATCAGGGAAGAGGATCCTGCTGATGTGTCTTGGGATGGTGATAGTGCAACATTAAAGTCACCCCCTACTATCAGGATACCATTCTGGAAGGAGGTGAGCTGGTGTAGAGTTTTGCGGAAGAAAGTTACTTGATGTGTATTGGGTGCGTATAAGTTGGCTAGTGTAACAGGTCTGTTGCGTAATGAACCCTTGAGGAATAAGAATCTGCCCTTTTCATCTCGATCGACATCTTGTATTTGGATGAGACAGTGTTTAGATATTAAAATTGATATGCCTTTGGTTTTTGAATCCTTGTTGGAGGCATGGTATGCAGTCGAATAGAAATTGCTATGTAACTTTGGAATATTATCAGACCTAAAATGGGTCTCTTGTAAAAAAAACTATGTGGGCTTTAGTCCTTTGCAGGTGTAGCATCAGCTGGGATCTCTTTTTCGGGGTATTAAGTCCACGGGCGTTCAGAGAATGAAATTTAACACTGAGTGTGGGTTGTACTGCATTGTATAGTGCCATGATAGGGCTAATGATCTATAATTGGGGGGGTGGGGGGTAAGAGCTTCAAGGAACAGAGAGGAGGTTAAAGAACGTAACCGTCGGAAAAGAGGGTATGAGGTACTCTTATTTAAGTCACCGAAGAGAGGGGGTACCAGCCCACCCGTCTCACAATTGGGGAGTATCGGTGAATTACGGTGCCCAGTCAGTGTGTACTGGCCTTGTGGCATTCTACACTGTATTCTGGGGCCGTGTGGGGGTTGGCGAAGATCTGACGAGGGAGAGGTATACGAAGTGAGTGTCTACCCGCCGTTACAGGGTAGTGGGATGTATAAGTGGAGGCAAACATTTGTGAGTTACGGGTATCAAACAACTGGGTAAAAACCAAACAGGTGTGTAAAGAAACGTGTAATCAAAGAGCAGTTAACGGTAACAAGGTGAAACAGTTCATTATCTAGAGGTCGGCCATCTGGGGAGGTAGCCAGTCATATGGGCTATAATCATGTGAAACCTGAATTAGTTGCTACCCTTCCACCCCGGGTGATGAAGTACTGCATGTTACGTATAAACCTTAGCAGTGTGTAAAGCATATATAGGAGTAAACCTCAGTAGCATGAAAGGTGGTAATTACTGAGATAAAAGGGGTGGCAGGTACGGTCTAATATGGTGGGAAATTTTTAGTTTGCAGGCCCCAAAGCTATTGATTGGGATGATCAGTAACCTTCAAGTAATGTTAATATGGAATATGGTCAGGATCATGTCAGGTTTACAAATATGCCCGTTTAAGGGCAGATCTTAGCAGGGGACGATTCCAAGCATATATGTCAGCTCTGGCTGTCCATTTGGGCTGAAAAATGCGGCTTAGACCATGCCCTTACGGGTCTGGTGCCAAAATGTAGTGTCGTTTACTGGGCCATTAGAGTGCATTAATTGGACCCACAGCGCCTGACAGCGAGTTGGGTCGGTTGGTTCTATGTCCTAACCACTTCTGCATTATTGTAAGCTGCATTACCAGAAAGATTACAGCAGGGCTGCAGTAAATCCGTATAGTTCATTCCTGTTAGGGTTTATTTTCTTAAGCTTATGCTTAAAAAGGGGTATAATGAAGTAATATACGTAGGTACCATGTGGCTCAACATTTGGCTGTGTATCCCGGGGGTTCCTTCCTTCCGCAGAACACAGTCACATTTCAACATAGGTAGATATAGCATTATTAAAACTTAAAAAAAAAAAAGGATATGACTCCAAGCATGTCATGGAAGCGGTTATTACGCCTCTAATGGACAATCAGCACCGCAGGTCAGGGAAGGTTTTGTATTCGGATGAATAAGGTCAATTATCCCGAGCCAGAGGGGTGACACCCAGCATCTTGTATTTGGTCTCGATGTCCCCTTGATAGCCTTAGTACGTTAGGCGAACTAGATAGAAATAAGCTCCATATGTCTCAAACATTTGATAACGGAATAGAACAGTTAAACCCAACTTGTGAAAGAAGAACGTTTGGTGTTCCAGCGGAACATCGATCGAGTCATAGATCTCTTCTGGCTCTGCGTGTGTGCGGAGGTTTAGTCGGGCTGTGAAGTGAGGCTGGACGCGGTCCCGATTGATGTGATCTATCCTCTGATGGGGATCGGCGTCTGCGGTACCGGACCTCCTGTGTCTCCATGGGTTCGGATCTAGGCACGGGGGATCGGAACTCTGCATACCACTCTGGGACTTCGGTGAGAGAAATCTCCAGCGTCTCACAGAAATGATGAAGGTCCTCCGGGACCCTAAGGAGAGCGGAGTGGCCATGTGAAGAAGCCGCGAGACCAAAGGGAAACTTCCAGCGATAAGTGATCCCCTTCGTACGAAGAACATCCAGCAGAGGGCGCAATTCCCTTCTACGCTGCAGCGTTATGGAGGATAGATCCTGGAATATATGAATCTCTGTACCATTGTGCTGTAATGCCGCCAAAACACGGGCTCTCCTCAGCAGCTCCTCTTTGAGGCTATAGTCCACTATGCAGCATATCACATCCCACTGCGGATCTTCCTCCCTTCCTTTCGGTCGCAAAGCACGGTGTATCCATTCCATATTGATTGGAGTGTCTCTGGGTTATTAAATATGCTGCTGACTTCTTCCTGCAGGTGATCTGTATCTACAGTCTCTGATAAGCCCTTCAAACGGAGATTATGGTGCCTGCCACGATTGTCCAAATCCTCTAAGTGGCGGTTCATATCCCTTAGTTGCCTGGTGTGGGTATCCAAAATCAGATGGTTTCTTCTGATCGCTGTGGTGTGTAGAGCTGTTGATTTCTCCATAGCCTGTACTCTGCTAGTGATTGCCTGAATGTCAATCCGCAGTTCTGTGATGGCTGCTGTCAAGGTGTCCTTTATGTCGGCTGCCACAGAACGAAGATCATTTAAACTGGGTTGTTGATGAAGGGAGAGGATAATTCCCCTGTTATAGGGCGTACACTCGGTCGGACTTTGTTCGGACATTCCGACAACAAAATCCTAGGATTTTTTCCGACGGATGTTGGCTCAAACTTGTTTTGCCTACACACGGTCGCACAAAGTTGTCGGAATTTCCGATCGCCAACCACGGTCACGTACACCACGTACGACGAGACTAGAAAAGGCCGGTTTAGAACCAAGCGCGGCACCCTTTGGGCTCCTTTTGCTAATCTCGTGTTAGTAAAATTTTGGTGAGAGACGATTCGCGCTTTTTCAGACTCGTGGCTTTCAGATCGTTTTCTGCCGTTCAGTTTGTGCTCGTGGGTTTGTATCTGCTCTTCAGTGCGTGCAAGCAAGTTCCGCGTGACTTTAGGTAGTCATTGTATTCTTGTTCGTTCGTTACTGTTTTTCAGGTCGCTCTTCACAGGCCTTGCTGTTCTTCAGTGCGTTCTATTAGTTCGTTCTGAGCAGCCGACCGTTTTCTAGCCATGTTTCGTATGCGTACTTCTCGTAGAGTTCGTGCTGTGCGGGGGCTTGGTGTTGGGGTCCTGACCTTGACACAAGTTCAGTCCATGAACAGGGTGGGGAGGAGTTCATGGACCAAGAATTGGTTGCTTCAGCGTGACCAGTTCTCTCATATGCCTTTGCTCCGTGAGATCCGTGAGAATAATCCTGATGATTTCAGGAACTTTCTCAGGATGACGGACCCCGTATTTCACCGTTTGTTGGCTTCACTGACCCCCTATATCAGCAGGCAGGATACCTGCATGTGGCAAGCCATCACTCCGGAGCAGAGGTTGGTCGCTACCCTGCGGTATTTGGCCACAGGGAGAAGTCTGCAGGACTTGAAGTTCTCGACAGGCATCTCCCCCCAGGCTCTGGGGATCATTATCCCAGAGACCTGTTCTGCCATCATCCAGGTCCTGCAGAAGGAGTATATGAAGGTAAGATTTTTATCCTTTTATATCACATTTTATTGTATAGAATGTTTGCTAATATATTGTATTTCTTTCCTCATTCCCTAATTACCATGATTGTAATATGCTGTGAATGTCCCCTTTGTTCTCATGCATGCTGGATTTTTATGTAATTAATATTTTATGTCCTTCATAAATATTTGCCCTTCACTAACCTCCCCAGCATGGTGTCTCCTGGCCTATATTCACCTCATTTAGTCACTTAACAATGTATTTTATCAGCTCCATAGTAGTGCTTTACCCCAAACGCCCCCTAAAATGTTTGGTAATGTTATTTTTTATTTAAATTCAGGCAGAGTGCCAGAGGCTTTTTTTTGTGGTGTCCCCAAATAATTTTTAGTAACCCTCCCTCCCCCCAACTGCTAAGTCAGCTGATTCCAATTCTCTATCCTCAATCATCTATCTACTGACTTTGCCAAACCCATACACACTATACCCATCTCTTTTGTGGTCAGATTTATGGATGAATTCCCCAAAGCATGTAGTGCAAGGGCCTGCCTGTATACTTTCCAATGGTACTGTTTAAAGTTTTTGTATCCTATTATTATCTTGATAGGTAATAGCAGAATGTCCAAATGTCCTCAAATGTGTACAATGTGTATTTATATCTTTGTATTATGACACTTCTTACCTGTCCAGTTGTCTGCCAATAGTGTAACTAAGGAGGGTCTGTTCAAAGTAATACCCATTATTTAGGCATTCATCTCTCAATGAAGTGAAGAGGGTTACCTGTCCAAGATTTCCACACACCCTATAATGTTAGAAATGGCCCATGAGAGGGGGGGGGAGGGGGAATATGATAGGTGTACCTTATACTTTGGCCTTGTTAAATTCCCCTTACTAAATGCTATCTGGAGGTTGCCCCATAATGTTTGTGTATAATCTGCTTGCCATGTTTCTGTGAAAAAATAGTAATGTTTATTGTTTTTTCCTCAACAGTTTCCTTCCACACCACAGGAATGGCAGACTGTGGCCTCCCACTTTGCCCAGCGGTGGGACTTTCCTAACTGCGGAGGGGCAATTGATGGGAAACACGTCCACATCGTCCCACCACCCAACTCGGGGTCGTACTATTATAATTACAAGGGGTTTAATAGTATAGTGATGTTGGCGGTGGTGTCGGCTAATTACAACTTCTTGTATGTGGACGTGGGGAAGAATGGCCGGATGTCCGATGGTGGAGTCATCGCCCAGACGGAGTTCTACAGGCATCTCCAGAATGGCAGCTTGGACTTGCCAGCTCCAGAGGACAATGTGGAAGGACTCCCATTCGTGTTCGTTGCTGATGAAGCGTTTGCGCTGGGGGACCACTTGATGCGGCCATTCCCGATGAGGACCCTCACCCCGGAACAGAGGGTTTTTAATTACCGGCTGGCCAGAGCCCGAAGAGTGGTGGAGAACACATTTGGAATCCTGGCCAGCCGGTTCCGACTATTTCTGACACCCATCCATATGGTGGAGTATAAACTGAACCATATTATACTGGCGTGCTGTGTTCTCCATAATTTTTTAAGGAAAAATTCGGCCAACTATGCTGGCTCAGTTGGGCCTGAGGCCGGAATCCTACATCAAACCACACTGACGGCGATTGAAAGTGGCCGTCCTGGCTTGCCCTCCCTGAGTGCCCGTGATGTTCGGTTACGCTACCTGGAGTTCTTTGCGGGTAGGGGGGCTATCAATATGCCAGACAATATGTGAAGCCTTTTTATAATAAAAAAGAAAAAAGAAATTCTTTGTGGACATTTACTGCTTGTGTTTGTTTTAGCTGACCCTGACATAAATGTTTTGAGTGCAGAAAATGTCGTGATTGGGTAACCTTATACAAAGCACTGTTGGCTGGTATTTCCTAAATGCAAAAACACATTTCACTACAAGTGCACTTGCAACTGCACTGAAACTGCACTTGTAGTGCAAAGAGGATTTGCCCTTAGGAAATTACCCCCATTTTTGCATAAAACAGCTATTACATCACCCCAAAAGTGTTGTAGTGTTGAGACAATAATCCACACATTCTTGAGTAAGCCACTTTTTTATACCTGCACAATCACATGTGCATTTACCAAAGGTTTTTAAAACAAACCAACATGTTTGTTGTATAACAATTTTTGCAGTAGCATTATCAAAAATCGAAATGTCCATTTCAGATAAAACAGGCCTGTGTAAAACCAACAAGAAAGCCAAAAAACTTGAACTTACAAAGTTCACATATGGTAAAACCTGAAGGCTATATCAGACATCAGTATTTAAGAACTGTGTTTGATATAGCGTTCAGATGGGGGGAAATCACCCCTGAAAAAGCCAAATTTGGAAGATGCACACCAATTTACGAATGTCAACATGTGCTATCTGCCATCAGGGGGGATCAAGGGACGTGTTTTGGGGGAGCAAGCCCTTCAACGCTACTTTATAATTGAGGAAGGGGTTGCACCCCCAAAACGCGTCCATTGATCTCCTGTGATGGCAGATAGCACATGTTGGCACACTGTGTGCATCCTCCAAATTTCGCTTTTCAAAACATTGGAAAAAGATTTTAAAAATTGGACCACAATCCCAAAAATATATTTTGTGGGGTTTTAAATTCGCCCCAAAACATCAATGATGTTATTATTTTTTTTAATAACATCATTGATTCTTTGCTGTATGTTGTGCAATTCGAGATTACACCCCATGATCTCCCTGATCAGGATCTGGGCACTTTCTGAAGTAAAGTGTTCGGAATCCACAACCTCACGATCACCTAAAAAGAGAGAAACAAAACAAAAACAGGTATCAAAAATCTGCCACCATCCATCTCGTTTACCTGAGTCTGTGGTCGCAGACACTCACCTGTTGTGGTGCCAATCTCCACCACATCTTCTTCTTCCTCCTGCTCTTCTTCGTTTGGGGGTATTTCACCTTCTTCCATAGGTGGGGGGTCTCTGGTCTCCTCGGATGAGGGGTGTCCTCCGAGTCTTTTCTCCCCTATGTAAAACAAAAATGGTATAATTAGCACACAGATATTTGATGGCAGAACTAGAAATAGGAAACATTGCTTGGAAGTGGGGTACAATTGTCTATTTTAGCCGAGTTCCAAGATGTATATTTTTTATTGCCCTTTGTCAAGCTGCAATACTTTACCTGTTTAGTACAAGCTTCACAGATGTAGCCCCCCCTATAGTATACACTGGAGCACCTGTGTGGCCCCCTAATAAAAATGGTGTTCTGGGGTCCCACACTAGTACTCCAGTGTCCAGATGTGAAAACAGCTGCTCAGTGTCCTCTCCTTACACAGAATCTAGTTGGCATTTCATTCTAGTAACAAACCCATCTACACAAACAAATATTTGGCATCCAAGTAGGCCCAAAAAAAATGTGGGAAAATGCATATGGCCTAAACAATGATGTTTTAGAGGCCGAAAGAAAAATGTTTGATACGAACGAATAATGGGCCCATGAACATTAAAGTTGCCCTTTTAAACGTTACAATGAATAAAAGCATATGGAGCAGAATGAATGGAATAAAGACAGAAAGAATAAGAACACAGCACAACTACTTACTTTTTTGCAGCACTCTCTGGATCTTTCGGTACTGCTCTGGCTCTCTCAATTTCAGGTCCGACCACCGCTTCCTGAGCTGATCTTTCGATCTTCGGACCCCGAAATTCCTCAGAAGACTCCTGATCACTTTTGCCATGATCTTGGCCTTTCGGATATTGGGGTTGGGGTAAGGCCCATACTTCCCGTCATAGTCGGACTTCCTCATGATGTCGACCATCTCCAACATCTCCCCAAAGTACATATTTGTGGCCTTAAAACGTCTCCTTCTGGATCGGGACGTGTCTGGATCCGGGCTTTCCTCCTCCTCCTCCTCCTCATTCCTGTAACTAGCACGCACCTGCTGTGACTCCACCATGTGCTCTTCCCCCACTGCGCTGAACGAAAAGGGGCGGGGAATAGAATAGAAAGAACGTCAGGGGCGGGCGGAATTACATGCATGCCCAGTGTGTATAAAGCGTAACACGCGTGCGTATTACGTATGATCTGTGAGCGGAGGAAGGAGCATTGGACGCGCCGATCGTAAGAACGAAGGTAAGAGACAAACTTGTGCCTATACTGCTTCTAGATTGAGGCCTATATTGTAACAAGATTAGGAGAGTTTTGTCTGACATTAGGCTTTGTCTTGTGTTGTGTCTTGCAGTGAACATGGATATGCTACTCAAAGATAATGACTTCATGTCAGTATTCGTAGAGATGCTAAGGGAGCTGCCCTGTCTGTGGGAGATTAACCACCCCCATTTCAAGAACCAAGCAAAGAGGAAGGCAGCCCTGGAGCAATTGTGTGAAATTGTGAAGCAGGTGATCCCCACGGCAGACATCACCTATTTAAAGATATTAATTGGTTGCCTGAGGAGTACATATCTAAGGGAGCGCAAGAAAGTCCAGGATTCACAGAGATCCGGAGCAGCAGATGACATCTATGTCCCCAGGATGTGGTACTACGACAGGCTGCACTTTCTGGCAGGCCAGACTGAACCCAGGCCATCCCTCTCCAGTCTTCCTTCCACGCTTCCTTCCACCCCGGCTGAGGCTTCTGACGCCCAACCTGGGCCTTCCAGGCCACATGTGGAGGAGCCCAGATTGAGCCAGGTATAGCATTCCTCTAAATATTTCTGCTTGTCCAATCAATGATGTTAACTAGATGTTAGTTGGGAGTACTAATTTAGGATTGTGATTGATGAAGCAAAACATTACAACCATGTCCCTTTTTCATACACAGGGAAGTCTCAGCCAGGAGGTGGCCGGGCCGAGCCGGCTGGCTGATCTGCAGGTCCCTCCACCCCCCCTGAAAAGAGAAAGTGGCAGTAGGAGGAGTGCCCTAGAGGAGGCTGCTATAGCATTCTTTTGGAGGGCTACAGAGGTCCTGGGAGCACGACAGACCCTGGAGGAGGACATTGCTGCCGTCATTGCATATAAAATGCAGAGGATGGAGGAGGGCCAAACAAGCCATGTGTGAGGCCCTCATATTGGAGGCTCTTGAGAAAGGTATGAGGGGCCAAATGACACCTCAGACACACCTTTGTGATGGTCCTCCTCCTCCTCCTGCAGGTCCTCCTCCTCCTCCTCCCTCTCCTCCAGGTCCTCCCAGTCCTCCTCCAGGTCCTCCCAGTCCTCCTCCTCCTCCAGGTCCTACTCCTCCTCCTGCCACATCTCCAACTGCACAGCCACAGCCTGGAAGGAAGCGTGGAAGGAAGACCAGACAGTGATTGCCCTGGGTTCAGTCTGGTTGGCCAAAAAATGCAGCCTCTTGTGGTACCACAGCCTGGGGACACAGATGTCATCTGCTGCTATCTGGATCTCTGCGAATTCTGGACCAGACTGCCCTCCCTTACATATGGACTCCTCAGGCCAACAGTTTTGATGTTGAAGAATTGATGTCTGCCTTGGGGGTCCCAGGCTTCGCTAATTTCTCCTGTTGATCCAGTGTTGCCTTCCTCTTTGTTTGGTTCTGATCCCTTAATAAAGGATTTTAGTTTTGAATTATACTCTCCTATGTGTTTTACTTCAAAAAGGACAGTTGGTTTGTGAGGATTCAGGTACATTTCAAATATACAATATGAAATGAACAAGGGACACCAACATCAAACAATCTCCTTGTGATTAAATAATAAAAGATATCAATCGTGTTGGGATAACTTGACACACAAAACACAGACAAAAATATTCGGGAGTAAAAATAAAAATAACATTGAACAAAGATCAGCCTTTGAAAAAATCCAAACATTAAAGAAAAAAAAAGGCTTAAAATCCAAAAAAAAAAAAAAAAAAAATTAATATAAAACTGTCAGATGTGACAACTAATAACAATATATTCAGGGAATCCATGTTTCTTCCTCCATGTTCTTCTTCCTCTGCTTCTTCCTCCGATCCTCTGCTTCTTGCTCCGGTGTTCTCATCCAGCATCTTCCTCCGCGGCGTCTTTTTCCCCGCTTGGTTCTTGGGCCGCTCCGCATCCATGGGAGGCTACCGCTATGTGATGCTTCTCTTCTTCTGACACTTCTTATATAATAGAGGGCGGGGCCACCTGGTGACCCCGCCCCCTCTGACGCATGGGGACTTGATGGGGACTTCCCTATGGCTTTCCTTGTGACGTCAGAAGAACCAAGAACGTAACCAAGAACCAAGCAGGGAAGAAGACGCCGTGGAGGAAGATGCCGGACGAGAACACCGGAGTAAGAAGCAGAGGATCGGAAGAAGAAGCAGAGGAAGTAAAAGATGGAGGAAGAAACCAAAGGAAGAAGGAAGAAGACCTGAAGAAGATGGAAAGAAGAAGACTTTAAATAAAGGAATTGTCAAAAACTGTCTCTTGTAATTTTTAACATTTTTGACACTTTTTTGGTGAAATGGTAGGGGTACTTTTGTACCCTATTACCATTTCACACAGGGGGGTGTGGGATCTGGGGGTCCCCTTGTTAAAGGGGGCTTCCAGATTCTGATAAGCCCCCCGCCCTCAGACCCCCACAACCACCAGGCAAAGGTTGTGGGGATGAGGCCCTTGTCCCCATCAACATGGGGACAAGGTGCTTTGGGGAGCTACCCCAAAGCACCCTTCAAATGTTGAGGGCATGTGGCCTGGTATGGTTCAGGAGGGGGGGCCCACACTCTCATCCCCCTCTTTTCCTGTGGCCTGCCATGTTGCGTGCTCGGATAAGGGTCTGGTATGGATTTTTAGGGGGACCCCCACGCCATTTTTTTAAAAATTTTGTTGCAGGGTTTCCCATTAATATCCATACCAGACCTGAAGGGCCTGGTATAGAATTTCGGGGGACCCTCAAACATTTTTTTTTCTTAATTTTGGTTCGGGGTTCCCCTGTGGGGGAAGCTCATGCTGTTTTTATCAATTAACTTTTATGTGTATTGCCGGACCGACCATTTATTATAGCCGCGAGTAGTTTTAAATAACTTTTATTCCTTTAGAAATTTTGCTGTCAGACTGTTCTAAACACGGGAAACATGCGCCCCTTTACAGGCATAAAATAGACACCCCCCAGGTACGAAATTTAAAGGAATATTACACTTTTATTGTTTCACTTTAAGCATTATTAAAATCACTGCTCCCAAAAAAACGGCCATTTTTAAAACTTTTTTTTGCATTGATACATGTCCCCTGGGGCAGGACCCAGGTCCCCAAACACTTTTTATGACAATAACTTGCATATAAGCCTTTAAAATTAGCACTTTTGATTATTCATGTTTGAGTCCCATAGACTTTATCGGTGTTCGCGTGTTCAAACAAATTTTTTGCCTGTTCGCATGTTTTGGTGCGAACCGAACAGGGGGTATTCGGCTCATCCCTAGCCAGGATCTTGTCTTGCATACTAACGGTACACAACTGTCGTGTAACAAACACGAAGATAGTGACATACTACAAGGAATTTCAGCTCTTGAGTGCCACCCTTTGGGCCCCTTCTGCTAATTTTGTGTTTGGTGAGCATTGATTCTGAGCATGCGTGTGTGTACTTTCGACTTTTGTGTGACGGATTTGTGTACTGACTTATACGAAAATCTGACAACAGACGAAAATTTACTAGCCTGCCATCCAACATTTGTTGGCTGAAGGTTGGACAACAATTGTCAAAAGGAGCGTACTAACGGTCAAATTTTAGGACAACAGTCTGTCAACAGGCAATCCCCTGCCAACAATCGCATTGTGTGTACAAGGCTTTAATCTCTGGTAAGCAGTTCTATGTGGTGGTGGCTGGAGTACTGAAGTTGGTGAAGGAGATTTCATATAGAATTCATATATATTTTGGACTTTATGGTTTTGTTTTACCTTTATGATTTTGGGTATTTAAATATAACAGTGCAACACATTATTTCTATGCATTTATTAGGGAGAAAAGATACATTGTATCTTTTTCTCCATTTAAGTGGAGAAAAAAACACAGGGGTAGGCTGTATAGTGACTGTATAGTGATTCCATGATAGCCAATGTGATCAGGAAATAGGATTCCTGGCTTCTGATTGTTAGTATGAGACCCATAGCTGTTGGTGACAGCTAGGACTCTGAGCAAACACTTGTATGGATTTATGTGGCCCCACGTCTGAAGACCAACTTCTGTGAGACTGCATATATGCATACGCTCCACCAGAAGGGGTTAACTAATGTACCACAAGTAAAAGGGTCATAAACACACATAAACCTAAAGGATCCCCATTAAAAAATAAAACAGAATATGTACAAAATGCTAACACTTTGTCTAATGCTGCGTACACACGAGCGGACTTTTCGACGAACTAGGTCCGACGGACCAGACTCCGTCGGACAATTCGACCGTATGTGGGCTCCAGCGGACTTTTTTTTCCCAAAAGTCAGACGGACCTAGAAATAAAACATGTTTCAAAACTTTCAGACGGACTTGAGTCTGGTCGAAAAGTCCGCTCGTCTGTATGCCAGTCCGATGGACAAAAACCAACACTAGGGCAGCTATTGGCTACTGGCTATGAACTTCCTTATTTTAGTTCAGTCGTACGTCATCACGTACAAATCCATCAGACTTTGGTTGATCGTGTGTAGGCAAGTCCGTTCATTCGAAAGTCCGGCGGAAAGTCCGTCAAAGTCCGCCGGACCTAGTCCATCGAAAAGTCTGCCCGTGTGTACGCGGTTTAAGCCTTAAAGGAGAACTTCATTCAAATAATCAGAAACTACTAAGCAACCAGCAACTGTTGCCATAATATAACCTTAAAAGTATTTAATGCTCTTAAACATTAAATGTTTCAAAAAGTCCTCCAATTGAGAACTGAACTGTTGTACCAGGTGCTCCCTCAAACACATCCAAGAATTTAGCATCTGACGAGCGCACCCTTTGTTGCTATCAGAGAGGTAGCAGCCTAGACCCAGAACAGACAGGGTCCACCCGTACTATATTTAATCATGTTTCTTTGAAGAAAATAATTTATGGCAGGTTTATCAGAACCAAATTGTATCTTTTATTGGTCCAGTGCTATCACACATACATCAAGACTGTTGATGTATGTGTGATAATACATGAGGTGGTATGCTCATATAAATAAGCTTTTCAAGGAAATCTATCATCTAAAAAAAAAAAACACTGTAGTTATAAAGTGCAGGCACCTAGAGATGCCTTAACATTTCTGCAGCAGCTTATTCATCCATCTGGGCCAAATGCCTGGCAATTCTGATAGCAATTACTGACAGTGTCAAAGCTTTCCAGTCTATTCCTGAATCGTTCACATTCCTGATGTCCAGTGAAGCTGCTCCTCATAGTAATGAGCCAATAGAAATGTGAGGGTGTGCTTTTTTTTATTTAGATGTTGTCTAAACCTATCCTTTGTGAAATTCACTTTAGTGAAAACTCAAAATGTTTAATACAGATGATTAATGTGATTGGAGAATTTTTTCTCCATTTGGTTGCACTGGTTGGATCTGATGGACAAAGAATTTTCCATTTTAATATTTTGGTTTCCTGATCTATGTTTCTGCAAATGAAACTCAATACCAGGTCTAATTTTTGTAACTTTCCTGTAGAACAAGAAACAACATCCTATCATTAATGCAGAGAATCATGAATGACCATCTCCTTTATTATTCTGTTGGAAAACTTTATGAAAGTTGCTCACATGCAATGGGAATACATGAACAGGAGTTTAAGACCTGGTTCACACCTATGCATTTTTTAGTGCATTTTCAGTTTTGCAGAAACACACTACAGTCCATTTAACATGGTTTCCTATGAATGAAGTTCACATCTGTGCATTTTATGGAAAGGGCCAGGGTTTTTTTTCCAATTTTTGGTTCCATAGACTTCAATGGTTTAAAGATGTGTATTGAAAAAACACAAAATGCACCTGCAATATGCAAACTGCAACCTGCACAAGTGTGAATCAGGCCTTACTGCTGTTTGAGATCTGTGAATTAATGCACTACAAGTCCCATCTTTCACTGCAGCAGATGGACTTGTAAATCTCAATGGAAGGCAAGTGTAGTATTCACCGCAATTGTAAATCATGAAACTTCCTACAGCTCTTCTATTGAAAGCCTTACCTCAGTACAGACAGGAAGCTGAGGGAAGAGTCTGCGTGAGCCTGGCATTGCACCTGTGAGCTACAAAAATAAAAGGTGCATTTATCATTTTTTAAAAGGGGAACTTAGCCTTTAAATTATTTGTCCCAGCATTGTTTAAAATGGAACCTAGTTCTGGTGGTTGTGGTGGGTCCTGTAGGGTCTTATCACTTAGATCACTCTTATGAGTGAACCATTGTTGCAGAGGCACAGGGAGGGCTTCATTAGTTTCTTACTTGACTTTATCCAACCATTAAGAAAAAAAGTGGAAAAAAATCAATAACAACAGTAATCTAATAAATAACATAACTCGTGAAAAAGAAAAGTGCTGCACTTTTGTGACCATACAAAGCAAATAATAAACATATGCACATATTTAAATAAATGTGACTCAAAACACAAAAAAGGATGAACACCGTGACACCACCACCTAATCCACTTATGATGTCACTCTGACAAAACGTGTAGGGATAAGATTAGTTATCCAGGAGAGAGAGACAAGTACACTGCGGGTTGCCTACTTGGATCCATCCAATATTGATGTCTCTACACACGTTTACACTCTGGGGTTGATTTACCAAAACTGGCGAGTGCAAAATCTGGTGCAGCTCTGCATAAAAAAAACCTGCATAACAAACAATCAGCTTCCAGGGTTTCACCGTGGTCATCATTTATTGAGGAGTCATCGCTATTTAATTATTGTTATATTATTGCTAAGCATAGACACTTTGGCACTTTTATGGGACTATTATAACATTATCACCAATTTATTTTTTGTTATAATCATTTTTAATCATATGTTTATTATTTGCTTTGTATGGTCATAATAGTGAAGCACTTTTCTTTTTCACTAATTTCAATTAGATGCACCTTTTGTGCTAGCAGCTGAAGTTTGTTGCGCACATTTTTCACATTACTATTAAATACTAAAAAAAAAAACATTGCCTATTCATCTCAGGGTTTGCGCTGGATAACATTTGCACCTATTACATAACCATCAAACACTCACAATAGTGTGCACAACGTCTTTCAGAATCTTGGTTCACAAACCTGTGAAAATGGAGCAGTCATGCTAATTCCTGCCTATGCAAACCCAATGTGACCTTATCATAATGGTGTGCAGATTACTTCCTATGTGCTTTACGATGTAACATCAAAAAGAAAAAAAGTCTTCATAATTAAAAAGCTAACTTTTACTTTCTACTTTGGCTCTGGGTCTGATGATAATTTTTTTATCCTTAATACAGAAGCCATACCTTGTGCTACCCATATATGCAGGTATATTGATATATTTAAATGTATTCTCTAGGGTAAATAAAGATACATCTCAAAAGTCCTTCTACACTGCCCATCTCTGCACCACCCAGTCTTTCTACTCCACAGCCCACCACTCTCTCTCCTTGGCTTTTGTCAGTTGCCAGGCAGCAGATCTGCTCTGCTGCCCCTTTCTACTCCCCGATTAGCTGGCATTTGCACCCCTCAGAATGGCTACTATTGCTGGGCAACTGCTGGCCTAAACCACTTTGACTCTTCCCCCTCATAGGCTATGGCACTTAGGGTACCCTATTTTTACCTATTTAATCACTTTAGCGCCAAAAGGTTTTACCCCCTTCATGACCAGGGCATTTTATGCTATTCAGTGCTGTACTAATTTAACTGACGATTGCGTGGTCATGCAATACTGTACACAGATTAACTTTTTATAATTTTATTTTACACAAATTTAGTTTTCTTTTGGTGGTATTTGATCACCATTGGGATTTTTTTTTTTTTGCAATATAAACAAAAAAAATACCGTATATACCCCAATATTTTCTACTTTATGTCATAAAACATATTAAAAAAATCAAGTATTTTTCATAAATATAGGCCAAAATGTATTCTGTGTAATTTTGATCCTAATAAAGCCCAATAAGTGTATATAAATTGGTATATGTGAAAGTTATAGAGTCTACAAACTATGGTGTATATTTATTTGAAAATCAAACATTTATGATGTGCTGACAGCCTATCTCATTTCTTAAAGTGGTTCTAAAGGCAGAAGTTTTTTACCTTAATGCATTTTATGAAAAGCCTTCTTTGTGCAGCAGCCCCCCTCAGGCCCCCTAATACCTACTTGAGCCTCCTCTTGATCCAGCGATGTTGCACAAGAAACTCGCCTGTCCGGGACTTCCCCTCCTGATTGGCTGAGACACAGCCACTGGTGCCTGCTGCTGTCAATCAAAGTCAGTGAGCCAATGAGGAGAGAGGGGACGGGGCCGAGCCGCGGCTCTGTATCTGAATAGACACACAGAGCAGCAGCTGGCTCCAGTGCCTCCATAGCAAGCAGCTTGCTGTGGGGGCAGGAGGGAGGGGCCAGGAGCATCAGCGAAGGACCTAAGAAGAAGAGGATCAAGGCTGCTCTGTGCAAAAACCACTGCACAGAGCTGGTAAGTATAACATATTTGTTAAATAAGAATTTACAGTGTAAACTGAAGTAAATAGTAGCGCTAAACAGTATAAATAAATAAACCCAGTGACAGGTGATAGTGATCAACACTAATACATAAATAAACAACTAATAATAAAGTTTGTGCAAAAATAGTCCATAAATGATCTACTTTCAACAGCAAGTACTGGTGTAATATGGTCTCAGCGGACACAGCATAGGTGAACTGAATCTCACCAGCAAAAGATAGTGGTCCTTTGAGCGTCACTTCCGGTATAGAGACAAGCGTGAAAAACTGGTTGCCGTACAGCCACGTCCCAACCTTTCATCAAGACAACTTACTCCATAACTAAGTCGTTATGACGAAAAGTCAGGACATGGCTGTCCGTCAACCAGTTTTTCATGCTTGACCTATACCGGAAGTGACGCTCAGAGGATCACGATCTTTCGCTGGTGAGATTCAGTTCACCTATGCTGTGTCCGCTGAGACCACATTACACCAGTACTTTCTGCTGCAAGTGGATGCCTCTAGGCTTCATTGATTTGAGCTTATGTGAGTGCAATGTTTGAAGCTGTTTTAATAGAATAAACTTTTTACAACGATACTGCACTATTGGGGCACTTTGTTTCATTATATATGGCGAGTCCATGATATAGGATGTCACGTCTGGATATTGATGGATATCTAACCGTGTAAGAGTTGATGCTGTTTTTCCGAGCATGAGAGTGCAAGGCATCGTCATTTGGTGAGTTTTCATTCAGAGGGGAGTGGAAACACCGAATGCACGCGGTGTGGTAAAAGTTTTGAAGATCCCACATCAGAATATATTCAGCTTTCCTTGTTTGAGACAATCCAGTCTCATTTATGGACTTTTTTTGCACTTTATTATTAGTTGTTTATTTATGTATTAGTGTTGATCACTATCACCTGTCACTGGGTTTATTTTTTTTTTTCATCAATAATTTTTAATAATTTTAAATGACAGAAATAGAAAAATAATAAGGTAATCGGTACATTTTCAAGTCTGACATCTTTAGTAACAACAATAACACTTCTCTTTTTCCGATGTTTCTTACAATCTAGTATAGCTTTGTGATCTCATAATGCTATTGGTTGGCAAAATTTAAGTGAGTGAAAGAGTTAGTATTTTAACATTGTGGTGTTGTACAGAATCAATGAACACCCACTTGCGATCACTCTATTTTGTCGCCGTGGGTATTCTATTAACTGTGCACATCAAACATTCATTATGCTATAATCCTTAGAGTGTGAAATGGAATTGTTGGTAGGAGTCAGTCAGCCTAACTGTAGAAAAATAACTTCAACATAACCAAAAACCTAAAACATAGAGCAGTCAAGGTGATATCTATTCATTTCAAAGTTTTACTTTCCAGTTGTACCAATCTTTCCATGGATCCCATTGCTCCTTTACCTTTTTATATTTCCCATTAGCTGATGCATGTAATACTTCGTATGATCCATTTGTTTGTGTAGTTTGTATTATTTCCAATAATGTAGGGGCAGTTATTTCTTTCCATTTTCTCAGTATAGATATTCTAGTGGCCAACAAGATATGTGAAATCACTGTTCTGTATGTTGAGGGGATAGTGTGTAAATCCAAGGATAATAGTGCCATCCCTGGGGATAGTGATTGTTTTGTACCTGTGATGTCCATCATTAACCTTTCTACTTGTGACCACAAACCCCTCAGTTTTGGACAGAACCAGAGTATATGAATTCGTGTACCAGTATTTCCACAATCTCTCCAGCAATCCGGAGAAGCTCCTGGAAATATTTTTGCTATGCGATGTGGAGTCAGGTACCATCTCAATAGTATTTTTTGCTGCATTTCAGCTAAATTGGTGCTTCTTGTGGATGAATGTATAAGGCAAAACGATTTTTCCCAGTGATGGAGTGTATATTCCTTCCCTAATTCTTGTTCCCATGCTAGCATAGACTGTGTTTTTGTACATTCTATTCTTTTTTTGTAGTCTCGAGTATATCAGTGATATGCCTTTCCATGTGTTTGATTTTGTTTGATAAAATTGAGTCATTTTTTTCTGGTAGTGTTATGATTAGGTGTGAGTTCCTAGTGAGTAGATGGGCTAATTTTGTATATCTGTAGAGCTTGGTATGAGGTAGATGGTAGTCTTGTTGTAATTTAGCGAATGACTTTACCGAAGGGCCTTCCATAATTTTGTCTAGATAATATATTCCCTTTGTCTGCCAACTAGTTAGATTGAGGTCCGGAATGATATGTGTAAATGCTGATATGGGAAACTTCAATGGTTTTACTCTGTCACTCCAGTTTTGATAACTGCATAGGTGTGTCTATGCTCTTACTGATGCTAGTATAGGAGGGGTTAGCTTTTTGTGTAGTGATTTGGTGAGATGAGTAGTTAGAAGGAAATCTTTAAGATTTCCTTTGGGGATTAGTGTACTTTCAATATCCTTCCATGTTGTGTTGGAATCTGCTCGCATCCAGTGTTGAATCTGTGTGAGAATCGTTGCAAAATAGTAGTCCTGTAAATGCACATGCCCTATTCCTCCAACTTTTCTGTGTCTGATCAGCCTATTAAAGGCACATCTAGCTCTTCTCCCCTGCCACAGGAATTTGTTTATGATAGGTTGTATAGAATTAAAAAATGAGTTGGGAAGTGGGATTGGTAGAGTTCTGAAAAGATAAAGCAGCTGAAGGAGTATCTGCATCTTAAAGGCTGGCAATCTGCCAAGCAATGATAATTCATTATGGTCTATTTTTTTTAATCTGGCACCCATTGAGTGTAAGAAGGGTGTATAATTCGCCAATATTAGGTCTTCTGTTCTAGGTGTCAATGTTATACCTAGATACTTAATGCCATCTTTTTTCCAGATATAGGGGAATGTTTGTTTTAATACCTGACTGTCTTTATCTGGTATACCTAGGTTTAGTATGTAGGATTTTGTTTCGTTGATTTTATAATATGATACTTTGTTAAAGAAAAGTAGTGCTTCATGAACAGAGGGGAGAGATACCTTCGGGTTAGCAAGCATTAATATTATATCATCCGCGAAAAGACATATGGTGTGAGTTCTAAAGCCTATTTGTATGCCTGCTATCTGTGGGTGTGACCGTATGTAGGTAGCAAGCAGTTCCATTAAGAAATTAAACATTAAGGGGGGCAGGGGGCAGCCCTGTCTGGTTCCATTGGTAATGGTAAAAGGTGTAGCTAGAGCACCCGAAATGTAGACTCGTGCCGATGGTGTGGAATAAAGAGCCATTATGGCGCTATAGATAGGACCTACAAATCCAAACTTGTCCAATACTAATGCTAGAAATTTCCAATGTATCCTGTCGGACGCCTTCTCCGCATCCAACGCGAGGAGCAGAGAAGGCGTTCGACGTTCCCCAACCAAATGGATAACATCTATCAGGCGCCTCATAGCGTCTGCTGTCTGTCTGCCTGTGGTAAACCCAGACTGGTCTATATCAATAAGAGAAGGCAATATATTTACTAACCGTTCTGCTAGTAGCTTTGCATATATCTTGATGTCATTATTCAGTAAAGATATAGGCCTGAAGTTTTGTGGGGAGTCAAGTTCTTTTCCCGTTTCGACAAAGCTACTATCAAAGCCTGTAACATGTCAGGAGGAAATGAGGAAGATGCAGCAGCAGAGTCAAATATCCTCACCAAATGTGGTGACAGGATGTCTTGAAATGTCTTATAATATTCGCTTGTGAACCCATCAGGTCCAGGGGATTTGTTTGTCGGTAAAGCTGATATAATTTTTTTCACTTCTTCGTTTGCAATGTGAGAATTAAGGTCTGTGAGATGATCTTGGGTAAGTTTGGGAAGAGAAATTTGTTTAAGAAATGATGTAATGATCTCTGGTGTCGCCTGTGGTGCTGTAGTGTCATCTTTGATGTTATAGAGTGAGCTGTAATATTGGCTGAACGCGTCTGCTATTTGCTGTGAGTGATAATGTTTAGTATGTGTAATGGGGTGTTTTATAAAGGGAATTTGAGTTTTATATATTTGGCCTTTAGGTTTATTAGCTAAAAGTTTCCCTGCTTTATTTCCACTAGTGTAGTATGATAATTTGAGCCTTCTAGTGGCCTTTTCAAAATCCTCCATAAATAGGAGTCTCAGATCATTACGAAGGTGTGATAATGATTCTGTTATTTTATGAGAGGTGTGTATCGTGTTTTGTTTCTCAATGCGATCTATCTGGGATATTAGTGAATCAACTTGATGCTGCCTCCTCCTTTTGTTTCTAGCTCCTTGTTGAATCAGGATTCCCCTTGCAAATGCCTTGTGTGCATTCCATACAGCAAAAGGGCAAGAGACTGAATCCTGATTGAACTCAAAGAATTCTATAAGTTGTTTCATTAGGTAGGATTTGGTAAGATCATCCTGAAACAGTTTAGAGTTAGCCCTCCACACAAAGGTAGGTCCATGCGTGGAGGGGTCACCCACCGCTAATGAAACTGAGGCATGATCCGACCAGGTGATATTGTTAATTTTAGCTGTTTTACATTTGAATAGCATTTGTTTATCCACTAAAATTAAATCTATTCTGCTATAGGTTTTATGGACACCGGAAAAAAATGAGTAATCCCGTTCGTTAGCATTCATACATCTCCAAGTGTCATATAGATCGTAGGATCTTAGTGCAGCCTTCAGAGATGGCGGAGAATGTTTTGGTTTAGCTGTCGAGTCTATCATCGGATCTGGGGTAACATTGAAATCTCCACACATCACGAATAGTCCCTTTTGTTCCGTGCGTATTTTTCGTATTACCTTATGGAAGAATTTTATTTGTCTGGTATTAGGTGCATATATGTTGACAATCGTATAAGTGGTGGAATTAATGTCACAAATCAAAATAATAAATCTCCCTTGTGGATCACAAATCGTTTTGTGGGTCTTGAATGCTACAGTATCTCTTATTGCTATCATCACCCCCTTTCATTTAGTATCGGCATTGGCATTAAAAATAAATGGGAACTTGGGGTGAGAGCATTTAGGTGGTGATGATACACAAAAGTGTGTTTCTTGGACACATATTATATCACTTTTGTGTTGCAGGGCCTCCTTCCATAGGGATCTTCTCTTTGCTGGATGATTGAGACCTTTTGCATTGATTGTTAGGAAATTAATAGCCATTTTGGAAGTTGATGAAGTGATGTGTGGTGGGTATTTTGTAGTGACCACTTACTGTTAGCAGGGTCATGCCTTTTTTTCTATGGAAGAGTGGATCTCGAGGGTTTCTTGGCGTCCGGATTGGCTTTGCAGGTACAATTCTGGTCGGTACGATAACTCGAAGGTTATTCTTGACTGTCAAAAATAAAAAGAATAACAGAATTTGGAAAAAACAAAGGCTATAAGCCTAACATAAGTAGGGAAAGGATGAGTGTGGCACATAGCCACTCAATATTTAGTGGGGATAAAGGTGGTCTTCAGGACCAACAAAGGAGAACAGTTCAAATTGGAAGAGACTCTTCCTCAGCGAGTATTAGTGTTCTTGTCTCAAACCTGGGCCCAGGTTATTTATGAGAGCGTGCAGTCTTCTGATTGACAGTGCGCCACTCAGATTCTTGATTGATATCCTTATCGTAGCGTGAAGATGTGGACGGTTCAGGTATAATGCCCCATTTGCTTAACAGTCCCATGCCTTTGTCTACGGAGTCCATTATGTGCTCTTTTCCGTCCTTGGTGACAATTAGTTTTGTGGGAAATCCCCATTTGTAACTTAGCTTGTCGTTTCTAAGCACCTTGGTAATGGTGCCTAAGTTCCTGCGTTTTTGTAAGGTAAATTGAGATAAGTCCGCATAAAATTGCAGGTCTGTGTATGGTGACGGTATTAGCTCTTTATGGCGGGACACTGACATCAACTTTTCTTTAGTGTGATAGGAGTGGAGTCGCAGAATGACATCCCGGGGTATGCTGACGGGGAGATGAGTGGGTTTGGGGAGGCGGTGAATCCTGCCGACAGTAAAATCTATTGCTGACATTTCTGGTAGTACTGTGGTAAAGAGCTGAGATACGTAGTTACGCAGGTCTTGCTGTAGGACAGATTCTGGAATACCGCGTATTTTGACATTATTTCTCTTGGCTCTGTCCTCCATGTCCGCCATGTCATCCTCATTACTTTCGTTTGCATCCACTAATGCATTAATGGTAGTGGCAAACTCCCCCATCTTATCTTCCACATGTGTCACTCTTTCTGATACCTCCTGTAACTGTATGAATACAGGATACCGTGTCAGAATGCAAAGAGCTTCTCAGGAATACCAGCATTTTTTTAAGCACAGTATCTACGACCGGCTGATTGGTAGTAGGGAAGTGATCTATGGAGTTTGGCAGCTCCCTGGTGTCATCCCCTGAATCATGGGCAGAGCTCACCTCATGTTCTTCATCTGCTGCATCCATCCTCGCCCGGGATTTCTCTGGACTTCCAGAGGCTGGTGTAGCTGGAGAGGATTGTGATCCTTTAGGTGGGCTGTTTCTTTTTTGAGATTTCCCCTTCTGTGTTGAGCTCTGTGTGGATCTGGATACTGGCGCAGAGGTCGCGCCGGCACCATTTTGCCTAGGCCCTGGCTGGAAGAACTCGGTCAGTTTCTGGGGCTGGGACCCCTCTGCCTACCGTCTTGGCATGGTGACCGTTTGATCTCCTGGGTCGTGCAAGCTAGAACGCCCGGTTTTTGTGTTTGATTGAGGTCCTGGGAACCCGGTGTGTGCCGCTGTTAACTCGCTGCAGTCAGAGCTCCGTTAAACCGTGGCCATCTTGGTCTCAGGCTAGCTCCGCCCCCCACTGGGTTTATTTATTTATACTGTTTAGCGCTACTATTTACTTTAGTTTACACTGTAAATGCTTTATATTTATTTCATTTAAAGTAGCAGCTGTTGCACATTTAGGTTATTTTTGCGCAGTGGTGGTACTTGAAGAGTGGGTATACAGATTTTTTTGGACCGGTTTTGTTATAACATATTTGTTATTTTTAAACCAAAAAAAAAACCTGAGACATTAGTATCACTTTACGGCCCTTAAAAATGCTAGCATAGTACAAAGTATCCCCAAATAACCCCTTTTTGCAAAGTAGACAGTCTGAGGCATTTAGTAAGAGGCATGGTGAGCTTTTTGAAATTGTAATTTTTTTGTCACAATTTACTTGAAAATGAAGAAATTGAAAAAAAAAATTTTTTTTGTTTACTTTTTTTTTTACATACTGTCACCAGTGCACTTATGACAGTATTTAAAAATAATAATAATAATAATGTTTTATTCCATTTTTTTTCTTTTTTTATTACAATTTTTTTACATCCTGGCATCAGAGTAGTTCAGTGTCACCATAGTAACACTGTACTACTCTGGGGGGGAGGGGGGGGGGGGATTAGGGATTTTTTTGTTTTGTTTTGTTTTTTTTTTACATTTTGTTTGTTGTTACAATGAAGATAATTGTAGCAGCAAGGTTTTCAACTGCCAATCAGGGATGTCTGGAATTAGCTACAAGGGAAGCCCTCTTTTCATTGGCCACAAGCATCATGTACGTGATAGTATAAATCAGCCTTCATGCCTGAGGCAGAGAGAAGTGCTTTTGTGTTGGAGGTTATTTGTCAACAGGTGACGGCCTTTACACAAGCAGTCAAGAATCTGCAAGATGGTTACATAGTTACATAGTTAGTCAGGTTGAAAAAAGACACAAGTCCATCTAGTTCAAGCTTAAAAAAAAATAAATAGAATAAAAAATATCTTAAAATCCCATATACCCAATCCTCTACCCCAGAAAAGCAGGATCCTATTTGCAACAGCAGGGGAAAAATGCCTTTCTGATCCAAGAGAGACAATCAGAGACTCAGTTTCCTCTGTTACCCAGGACTCTCTGCAAGTTGTCTCGGCTATAGTTTCTCAGATTCTCTCTCACATGGAGTGCCTTCTCTAACATAAACCTTGGTTCCTAAACAGGAGCACACCTCCCTCCTGGCTGCATCAACTGCTCCAACAACAACTCATACTCCACCTGCAACTCTCACCAGCCCATCATTATAAGGGCAACCCTGCTGGTTGTCCACAAAACCAGTACAGTGCGTTTGAGATTTCTTCCCTCCCAAGTCCCTTTGAAATCTCCAAAATATGAAGCCTCATCCAGAAATATAAAAATCTGGAAAAAGCTGCAAAGCAGTTTTCTCCACTCAAAATTAATGCTAGGTAGCCATGCACTCTGCAAAGGTGCAAACCCTGTGTCCTTTTCCTGAACAACTTTACAGTGACAGAGGCTCAGCCTATCACAATATATATACCTTAATATGTAACTGCTAATTCCATGCATACTATCTTTATTTATTTATGAGAGGTGACCTACATTAACACACATAAAGAGCAATAGTTTAGTCACAGATATCAAGTGAAGAATTGGCCTACAAAAGCTTTACCTGCACAAACCACAATAGGATTCTTACTCAGCATGATTTCTTATTCCCTTCACAGTGTCACTGGCAGCAGGTGAGACATTCATTTAAAAAAAAAATGCATTGTGCTGAGTTACATAACTTGTTCCATCCCAGCATGGTTAGTGACTATATGCAAAAGAAAAATATATAATCAAATGAGAATTTTGAGGAATTCTCCAGAGGCCAATTACTTTACAACTCCCATTCCTCTCTACAATGGGTACTGCACAGTTTCTCAATCCCTTATGTCAGCACCAGATTTCCACTTCACTAAATCTTGAGACAATTTTTTCCTAAGAGCCAAGTCTGTTGAATCAGATCCAATTAGAGCTGATTTAATGTTAATTAGCCCGATGTTACTTTGTAAGCTTTTTGGCATGTGGGAGACATGAATGGATAACTGAAGTTTACAGGGAGTATCTGCTCTGTTGGCTATCCATGTAAATGTAACCAGGCTATTAGTTAGCCAAGTTTAGTGGATATTTATTTAATTATGATGGATTAGCAGGTTTTTCAGTAGTCACAATAATGTTAATTAGGGATTTTATGTGGATTATGTCAAAACCATGAGGTTCAGCACTATAGATGAGTGGCTGTAATACAAAACAATTGTCGTTTGGTGACTGTTAAGGATGTGCAAATGTGTCTGGATTCAGTTTATGGGGCACTCATCGTGACTGCAAACTTAAATCCAAACTCCATTAAAAACTATGGCAATGAATCTTGAGAATTTAGTTTGGTAATTTTCAAGGCTAGTAGGCAAGGGATTAACAAAATACAAGAGAAGACACCAGCACTCTGCACTGGCCTTTCTAGATCCAGGGGAGAGTTACATTTAAAATGCAAATATATATATATATATATATATATATATATATATATATATATACATACATATTGTAACCTGGGGGACAGGTGGCAGGTACAAAGCTCCCTGGGATGAGCAGTCTTTCAGGCACAGATACCAAATCCAGTGAAATAGTGACAAACAGTGCGGTGTTTATTTGTGATATATACAAGTCTATATACAGGTGCTGTACAGTGTTCCAAAAAAAAAAATAGGAACAGAAATAGCCAAAACAAAACCTAGCCGTGTCTTAGCACTAACTAAACAATATTTAAAGATCCTAACTACCAGGCTGAGCAAGCCTACAGCTTGTCAGCTTCCACATACCTTTTTTGCTCTCCTACACAGAAGCTTGTCTGAGTATCCCAGGCCAAGAGCAAAGGCTGTCTTGCTCAGGTGAGCTTAAATTAGCCTGGGGGTGAGGACCAAGACCTGAACTGGACCATGGATCAGAGATCCCTGAACCTGTATGAGAGGAGCCTGGGAGATGTATAAACCCCGAACAGGACTTTTCCTGGCTCTCTCTGGGACGCTCTGCTACATATCCTCCCCCCTTGTTTCAACCCTAGGGTTGGAACACCTGTAGCCCAACAGGAGTGAACACGGGACAGGGCATCTACATTCCCCATCTCAACACCTGGCCTGTGTTTTACAGTGAATGAGTAATCCTGTAGAGCCAAAAACCACCGGTTCACCCTTCTATTAGTCTCCTTCTTTTGGGCCATCCATTTCAGAGGAGCATGGTCAGTTATTAACTCAAACTGGCGTCCTAACAAATAGTACCTGAGTGCGTCCACGGCCCACTTTATGGCTAAACACTCCTTTTCAATGACTGCATACCTTTGCTCATGGTCATTAAGCTTTCTGCTTAGGTACACTACAGGGTGTTCTTCCCCATTGTGTACCTGTGATAGTACTGCCCCGATACCAATATCAGACGCATCCGTCTGAACCAAAAAATCTTTGGAGAAATCGGGGGAGTACAGTACTGGTTGTGCACAAAGAGCCTTCTTCAGGACTTGGAAAGATTCCTCTGCTACTGAGGACCATTTCACCATTAGAGTCTTTCCCTTTCGTAAGGTCTGTCAGTGGGGCAGCTATAGTTGCAAAATTTGGGATAAATCTTCTATAATACCCCGCAATGCCAAGAAAGGCCCTGACCTGCTTCTTGTTTG
Organism: Lithobates clamitans; assembly: GCA_037952925.1. Taxonomy (NCBI): domain Eukaryota; kingdom Metazoa; phylum Chordata; class Amphibia; order Anura; family Ranidae; genus Lithobates; species Lithobates clamitans. Next base: position 4,179,697 of record JBBGZY010000025.1, on the reverse strand, counting down.
CAGGACGTGGCCATTCCTGGATGGCTTCTATTTTATTCACTTGAGGTTTTATGACACCACGCCCAATAGTGTAGCCCAAATACTTGGCTTCCTCTAGACCAATAGCACATTTTTTTGGATTTGCTGTAAAACCTTCTTTGAAGAGGGAATCAAGGACAGCCTGGACACGGGGCAAGTGAGACTCCCAGTCAGTGCTATGTACCACTATGTCATCTAAATATGCTGCTGCATATTGTCAGTGGGGTCTTAGAGTCCTGTCCATGGCCCTCTGAAATGTGGCGGGGTCATTTTGCAACCCAAAAGGCATTTTTTTATATTGAAAGGAACCCTCCGGGGGTCACAAATGCAGTCTTCTCTTTGGCGCTACCAGTCAGGGGTATTTGCCAATAACCTTTTGTCAAGTCCAAAGTGGTCAGATAGCGAGCCTTGCCAAGTCGGTCTATAAGTTCGTCCACTCTGGGCATTGGGTACGTGTCAAACTTTGTCACTGCATTAAGCTTCCTGAAGTCATTACAGAACCTCCAAGTGCCATCCGGTTTTGGGACTAACACGATGGGACTAGACCAGTCACTATTGGATTCCTCAATGACATCTAGCTCCAACATTCTTTTAACTTCCTCGCTGATGTCCTTTCTCCTCCTTTCTAGAATTCGGTATGGTTTGAGCTTGACACGGACCCCAGGTTCAGTAACAATATCATGCTGAACTGCTGAAGTCGTGCCAGGTAACTCTGAAAATTTCTCTCTATTTCTTATCAGGAATAATCTAGTTTCCTGCTTTTGAGAATATGACGGTGTCTGGAATCGTGACCTCAGGGATCAGATGGGACTCAGTACCCTTAGGCGTTACCGAGAGGGAACTCGCAGTTAACGCCAGTCTATCCTTCCAGGGTTTTAACAGGTTTATGTGGTAATGTGGTTTATGTGGTAAATCTGTTCGGGCTTTCTTTTTCCTGGTTGATATATTTTGTAATTGACCTCCCCAACTCTTTCAATTACTTCAAAGGGACCCTGCCACTTAGCCAGGAACTTGCTCTCAACAGTGGGAACGAACACCAGAACCCTATCACCAGGTGAGAAAACACGGAGTTGGGCCCCCCTGTTGTATATCCTCTGTTGAGCTGTTTGGGCCTGCAGTAAGTGTTCTTTTACCATCGGCATGATTGCTGCAATCCTGTCCTGCATTTGAGCGATATGGTCAATGACACTTTTATGGGGTGTCTGCTCCCCCTCCCAAGTTTCTTTGGCTATGTCCAAGAGTCCCAGAGGGTGTCTCCCATAAAGCAACGGGGAGAGTACCCCGTGGAGGACTGGGGAACCTCCCTGATGGCAAACATCAAGTATGGTATCAGGAAGTCCCAGTTTTTCCTATCCTTGTCAACAACCTTTTTTAACATGCTCTTTAATGTTTTATTGAAGCGTTCCACCAAGCCATCCGTTTGAGGATGGTACACCGAGGTTCGCAATTGCGTCATCTTAAATAACTTGCACAGCTCTCTAGTTATTCGTGACATAAATGGGGTGCCCTGGTCTGTAAGGACTTCTTTAGGGATTCCAACACGACTGAACACCATAAACAGCTCTTTGGCAATGTTTTTAGCAGATGCGGTGCGTAAGGGAATGGCCTCTGGGTAACGGGTAGCATAATCCATGATTACGAGGATATGCTGATGACCTCGGGCAGACTTGGGGAGTGGACCCACAAGGTCCATGGGAATTCTCTCAAAGGGCACTTCAATAATGGGCAAGGGCACTAAAGGACTTCGGAAGTGGGTAGTGGGGCTGACATCTGACACACAGGACAGGATTGACAATAATTCTCAATATCCTTCTGTATCCCGGGCCAATAAAACCTGTGCAACACCCTTTCAGTCTGTATGGTTTAGGGACCACCAACTGTTCAACCACTTCATCATTTTTTTTACATACACGATATATTAAATCCTCATTGCTGCTAAAATAAGGAAAACAGAGCCTGTCCCCTGATTCGACAGGTACATCATTAATCACCATTACATTTTCCCAGGCCCTGGCGAGGGTTGGGTCTTTTCTCTGCTCAGTAACAAAATTTTCCTTGTGTACATTAAGGTCAGCAAACTCCAACGTAGGCTCAGATTCAGCAGATGGCTGTCCAGCTCCACTGATTGTGGGGACCTCCTCAGGCTCCTCCAGCTCTCCTGCCATAACTGAGAAAGGAAAACCCGGGGAGCCCTGAGAAGAGTCCCCTGAACCCACATTGTCAGTAGCGGCCAGGAGTTCTGGCTCTGTCACTGAGTCAGCTACTGCGACCGGGTCGGGATGATCCCACAGTTCCCAAAACTTAGGGAAGTCCCTGCCAATGATGGCCTCGTGCACCAAGTGGGGCACAAGTCCGACCAGATGGGTCACCGTACCTAAGCCAGTTTTAAACTGAACAGTGGCTATAGGATACTCGCGGGTATCCCCATGTACACAGATCACAGCAAATTTTTAGCATTCAAATTCACAGTTTCAACCATCTCAGCTGTAACCAAAGTCACTAGACTTCCAGAGCCCAGCAAGGCCGTAATAGGCTTATTATTAACAGTCATTTGGCACATGTGTTTTCCCATACTTGGTGCTGCAACGCATGAAACAGCAGCAAACATAGACTGCCTTCTAATAGATAGATCACACTGCATTGGTTCATCTGTCAATGGACAATTTGCTGCAACATGTCCCAGTTCTTGGCAACGAAAACACCTGATGTTTCCCCAGTTTGGTTTGCTGACAGGCAGTAGCTTCCCTTGTTTGGGACGCCAAACTTCAGTCCTGGCACCAAAAATCCTAGCCCCTATTTCCTTGCCATGCTTACCACCCACTTCCCCTGGAACAGTCTTACCGGTTGCCTGGGGAGACCGTTGCTTTGGGCGGAAAGTCCGTGCGGCTGTAGGGGTGGCGACCAGGTTCTCTGCAGCAAAGTACCTTTCAACAAGTTCCACGAGGTTGTCCGCCGAGTTGGGGTCTCCTTGACTCACCCACTTCTGCAGGGGAACTGGTAGTGACCTCAGGAACCGGTCCATGACCACACGCTCCACTATTTGTGGCCCAGACAGGGACTCCGGCTGTAGCCATTTTCTCACCAAGTGAATTAGGTCGAACATCTGCGATCTTGGGGGCCTCTCATCTTGGAAGAACCAGCTGTGGACCCGCTGTGCTCGAACTGCCAAGGTGACACCAAGTCGCGCCAGGATTTCCCGCTTGACCTTTTCATAGTCTCCTGCTTCTGCTGACTCCAAATCATAGTAGGCCTTCTGCGATTCTCCAGACAGCAAGGGGGCAACCAGTCCTGCCCACTGGGTTTTGGGCCAACCTTCCCTCTCAGCGGTCCGTTCAAACGTTGAGAAAGGCCTCTGGATCATCATCTGTAGTCATCTTGGAAAGAAAGCGACCCACATGGATGGCTGAGGGCTTGTCTCCAACAACATTAACTTTAGCAGGTGACCACTGTGCTAGCGTCTCCACAACCGCAGCCAGGGTTTTCCTATCCTCTTTTGCATCAGTGGCTAGCTGTTCAAACAGCCTCTGCGATAGCTCGTTTGTTTGTTGCTGTGTAGCGTTTGCTCGTTGCTGTGCAGCATTGGATTGTTGCTGTGCAGCGTTGGATATCACCAATTGTTTTAGGATTTCCTCCATGTTTAGTCACACTAGGTACTGGCCTTTTAAGTAGTAACTTACTACAGCTGGTCGCAGTCTCCACCATATGTAACCTGGGGGACAGGTGGCAGGTACAAAGCTCCCTGGGATGAGCAGTCTTTCAGGCACAGATACCAAATCCAGTGAAATAGTGACAAACAGTGCGGTGTTTATTTGTGATATATACAAGTCTATATACAGGTGCTGTACAGTGTTCCAAAAAAACTAAATAGGAACAGAAATAGCCAAAACAAAACCTAGCCGTGTCTTAGCACTAACTAAACAATATTTAAAGATCCTAACTACCAGGCTGAGCAAGCCTACAGCTTGTCAGCTTCCACATACCTTTTTTGCTCTCCTACACAGAAGCTTGTCTGAGTATCCCAGGCCAAGAGCAAAGGCTGTCTTGCTCAGGTGAGCTTAAATTAGCCTGGGGGAGAGGACCAAGACCTGAACTGGACCATGGATCAGAGATCCCTGAACCCGTATGAGAGGAGCCTGGGAGATGTATAAACCCCGAACAGGACTTTTCCTGGCTCTCTCTGGGACGCTCTGCTACTATATATATATATATATATATATATATATATATATATATATATATATATATATATATAAATATATATATATATATATATATATATATATATATATATATATATATATATAAATTCAAATGGGATTGCTGCACAAACTATATTTATTTGAAAAAATTCATTAAGAAGACATCAATAAGACATCATAAAATCAGGCATACATGATATTTAAACACTTTCTGGCCATTGTAGATCGCGCCCTTCCTCAGAAAATCATGCATCAGGCTGACATGCTGACATGCTCGAGAGTGAGGGGGAGAGGGGAGCAGTGTGGGTGCGGGCGAGGTTGGGGCTGGGTAAACATGTGTTTACCAGCCCCCTCCCTATACTACAATGGACACAGACAGTGTTCACTATCCACTGATAACTGTGCATAGTAAACCAAGTTTATGAATGAATGAGGAATCTCTATACAGACTCCTTATTCATTCATGTAATTCTCCCCTGGATTCATTCATTCATGCAGCTTAGGCTGGAGAGAAAGGGACTTTCTCTGTCTCAAAAAAGAGATATCAGGGGTCTGTTTAGACCTCTCATATCTCACCAAAGACCCCCTCCCCCCAAAAAAAAGTAAAAAATATAAAAAATATATCATTGTAAAAAAAAAATGAAAAAAAAAATACATAGTAAGACGGCTTTCACTTTTTCGTCAAGCAGAGGCACCTACTCAGTGGGGGATCTTTCCGCTGATACCTACAGAGCAGGCTGATGACAGGTCTGTGTAATCCCCACTGATGCAGAGTAGTCACGGACACAGCTCGCTGTTCTCTATGAGGCGGTCGGATATTAATGGACCACCTGTCAGTTTCCATCTGATTCTCATCCGATCTGCTAGATCCCCATCTGTCTGTTTTTGGCAGACCGGATCGGATCAGATGCAGGTAGGTGTAAACAGACACATGTCCATTTACATCAGCCTCTCCATAGAGAACAATGGGTGGTCCGATCGTGTCCTCCTGAAAAACGGACAGGTGGACCCGATCAGTCAGCTCATGTGAAAGGGGCCTAAGGCCTTGTTCACACAGGGCATACACAACATACACCCCTGCAAGGCCATGTTTACCTGTACAGGGATGCACAGGTGTTCCGTGCATCCCTGTGCAGACAGTCCTATTGATGTCATTTACGATGTAGCAACTGCACAAACAGAGCCATTTCTCCCAATTTGACATCCATGTAGGCACAGGTTAATATGCAAATATCCCTGAGCTCATACTGTCTGCATTCAGGGTCATGCACCCACACCAATACAGATGTCAGATTGGGAGCAGGGGCTATGCCTGTGCAGCCGTTGCATCCCAACTGACATAAATGGGACTGCCTGCCCGGGAATGCACAGAACACCTGTGCATCCCCATGCAGGTAAACATGGCCCTCCAAGGGCATACACTTTAGTATGCCACATGTGAATGATGCTTTAGTAGCAATTTAGCAGGAATTTTGTAAGGTATGTTGTGTTTATGTGCACTAATGATTTTGGTGAATTTTTAGTGAAAATAGCGATTTGATGAACAATTTCACAATTATTGCGGGGCCCAAAAAATCAGTAGCACTTTTTTATTCTACCGATTAAGTGCTTCCAGAAAATATATGGTTTGGGGGGTATTTTACAAACTCTAAAAGCTGTTAGTGAACAATGAAACCTAGATTTTCAGGGAAATATTTGCTTATGTCCGATTTTCACCATTTCTCAAAAAGGTGCAATTTTAAAATTTGCAAATATTTGTTATTTATTTATTTATTTATTTTTTTGCCACATCAGCGAGTTATTTCTCCGGGAGTATTCTTTCAATTATTTAAAATTCAAATTCTTCCCATCATTTCTTCACATCATAGTGGCAATTTGATCTGCATGTTAGCAAAACAGGTATAATCCAAACAATATTTATTATATATATTTCCAATTAAATCCCACCCGAGACGCCTCCTCCTCCCCTCTCCCAACCCCCCCCCTGTCCCCCAAACCATACCTCACTTATTTCCCCCCCTTTCTCCCCCTCCAGACTCCTCTTTTCTACATCCATTTCTGATTCTCTAACCTCTTTCTCTCCACGAGACGTCAACCCAGTCTCTGGACTAAGTAGTCTATATCTCGGCGGCTCTTAGGGATTCCTTAAATTATACCCATGCTCTCCATTTAGTTTCAAAGCCCCCCATTTCCATCCCTTCACTAAACCTTAAGTATTCTAGGCTATATAACTCATTAACCTTGTTAAACCAGTCTCTCAACGTGGGTCTTTCTTTCTTTTGCCAGTACTTAGGTATTAGGCTTTTGGCTGCATCGGTCAGATGTGGTAGGAGCATTCTCAGATAGGTTTTAGTGGGAATTTCACTCATATGAAATAGACAAACCCAAGGGTCATCGGGTATGTCTACTCTAGTTATATCTTTAATATATTTCCTCACTTCCCTCCAAAATCTCTTAATTTCCGGGCAGGACCACCAAATATGGGCCATTGACCCTACTACTTTACATCCCCTCCAGCAAAATTGTGAAGATTCATTTTGAAATTTATGAATACGATCCAGGGTCAAATACATTCTAGCCAGGCACTTAAAGTTTAATTCTAGAATTTTGCAGTTAACCGAGGTAGCAAAAACTCTCCTCAGTATCAGTGATACTTCTGGGGTTGTAAGTTTTCTTTCTAGTTCTTTCTCCCATTTCCCAATAAAAGCCGGGGTTTCTGAACTCCCCAGCCCTAGTAACGCTTTGTAGATGCTAGAGAAACCCCCCCTCCTGTCTTTATCGATACAAATTTTCTCCAGTGGGAGTAAGTTGTCTGCTGATCTAATTGGTTGTGGTAAGGCATCTATAAAGTGGCTCAGTTGGTTATACCGCCATATATTGATAACTAGAAGGTTTTTTCTGTTTTTGAGCTCCTGGAATGTACATATTTTATCCTGGTTCCTTACATCTTTTAGTTGTATATTCTCCTCCAATAACCACCTACCAAACAGCTCCTCTTTCCCTGGTGCAAAATAGTCTGAGTCCTTAAGTGGAATTAACGGTGAGTTGAACCCTCAGTGCTCCCATTTGTGCAGGGTATCCCATATATTAAGTGTCTAGTGATATCAGGTGCTAGGTTTCCGTGCTATATTTTCTTAAGTGGGGTGGGATCCATATAATTTTATTCAGTTTAGTGTCACTAATTTTATTTTCCATTTTTACCCAGTGTTTTTCTACATTATTTTTTACCCAATCTATAACCATAACTGTCCATGTGAGATTCTATTTAGTTCTTGTTTTATCTCATTTAGTAGCGGTATTTAATTTGCATGGAAGAGAGTCTCTCTTGATGCAGTAATTTTGACCCCTAAGTAATTTAATTCATTTTTCCCCCACAAGAAAGGGAAGTGCTTTTGATATGAGTGTTTCAGATTTAGTCAGAATAATTTTGAAGTTGGATAGCTTCCCATATTCTGATAGGGTAGACATAATATTCAGAAGGGAGATCCTCGAGCGTGTAACATACAACAAGATATTGTCTGCGAAAGCAGCTAGTTTGTATTCATCTTTACCTATCGTTACCCCCCTAATATCTGGATTCTTCCTAATCTTAGAAAGGAGGGGTTCAAGAGCTAAAACAAACAGAAGAGGGGAAAGTGGGCACCCCTGTCTTGTGCCATTATACATATCAAAAGGTTCCGACAGGACCCCATTTATCCTCACTCTCGCAGATGGCCTAGAGTATAATGCCCATATCCATCTTCGGGTCCTATCTCCAAGGTCGATTTCCTCCATTGTGCCCTTCATGAAGTCCCAGTCTACTCTGTCAAACACTTTTTCTGCATCGATTGACAGAAGTAGACCTGTGACTCCACTCCTTTTGATTTCCTGTACTGCAAGGAGGGTTTTGATACTGTTGTCGCATCCCTCCCGTCCTAATACAAACCCGACCTGGTCTGGGTGTATGATCCTATTTAAAATCTGTTTCAGTCTCTCCACGATCACTTTTGCGAATAATTTCGTATCCACATTTAAGAGGGAGATAGGCCTGTAGCTTGAGCATAGTGTACAGTCTTTATCTTCTTTAAGAATAAGAGCTATGTTGGCTGCTAATGCTTCTTTCCTCATTTCCCCTTTATCCCCAATATCATTCATGCAGGAACACATTTTGGGTATTAGGTACTCCTGATATTTCTTATAGTACAGAGCCGTCAGTCCATCAGGGCCTGGGCTCTTACCTACTTGTGTCTCCTTAAGCGCCTTCCTTACTTCGGCCTCGGAGATAGGGGCCTCTAAGGAGGTTTGTTCACTTCCAGATATTTTAGCCATTCCAATATCTTTTAAATAGTTTTTTATTTTCACTAGTTTTTGTTCCCTTTCCTCTATGGTGTCGTTTTTATTTATAGCATATAGCCCCTCGTAGAATTCCTGGAAAGTTGTCGCAATATCTGTGTCTTTTTTAACTGATCTCACCTGTTTTGGTTTTAATTTTATCAATATATTTGTTATTTTTCTTTTTACTTAAAATTTTGCCAGGAGTCTACCGGGTTTATTACCGCCTACATATCTTTCTTTTTTGACCAGGTTGTATATCTTTCGATTTTCTTGTTCAATTAGCTCCCGCATAGCCTCTCTACTCCTATATAAACCCACCAATACCTCTCCATCCCCTGTTAACTTGTGCTGTTGTTCTAGATCTTGAATTTCTTTCTGTAGGGTAAGTTTGTCTCTAACCTGTTTTCTTTTTTTCTACGACCCCAGCATTATTATGATACCTCTGATATAAGCTTTGTGAGCCTCCCAGGCTATATCTTCTGATGTCTCGCCCACCGTATTGGTTTTAAAGTAAAATTCCAGTTCCTCTTTAATGCGCTTATCAATTTCTTTATCTTGGAGAAGGTCTTCATTTAATCTCCAGTTGTTACAAAGATTTTTGCGTTTACCTCATTTCAACTGTAAGCTCACGGGTGCGTGGTCCGAGAACGTCATTGTACCTATATTTGTGTCCTCCACCTCCTCCAGGAGCCCGTGCTCCACTAGAAAGAGATCAAGTCTGGAGTACGTTACGTGTACGGGGGAGTAGAAGGTATAGTCTCTTACGTTAAAGTGTATCCTCCAGGCATCAACCAATTGGCATTGGCGCAGCTTCTTTTTAATTTTATTCATCCATACTTCTCCAGTCCCCCGGGCACACAACGTACTGTCTTTCCCTGGCTCAAGGCATAAATTAAAATCTCCTGCAATAATGGCCCTCCCCTTCTTAAAGGCCTCGAACTTTGAAAGAATTCCCAGTAAGTACCTGCCAAGGTTAATGTTCGGGCCATACACGTTTGCTAATGTACACTCAAACCCATTAAGTTTGCCTTTTAGAAATAGGAAATGTCCCTCTGGGTCAGTCATTCTTTCCTCCAACGAAAACTTCACATTTTTTGCAAAACCGATCGCAACTCCTTTTGTTCCCCTTATCGGGGAGTCCCCATAAACCCACGTCGGGTATTCTCTCGAGAATATTCTCTGGCTCTTACCAAGGTAAAGGTGCATCCCCTGTAAGAAGACCACCTCTGCTTTGAGGAATTTCAATTCGCCCATTATGTTTGCACATTTTATGGGAGAATTAAGACCCCTTACATTGTATGAGATTAACTTTAACCCAGGCGTCTTGTTATTTATACTGTGGGGAAGACTTTGCATATCCTTACGGAGCTAAGAAATGGGGACCACTGGAGTGTAAACAAGTCTCCCTCCCCCTCCCACCCCACTGCATCTCTCTCTCTTCCTTTCCCTCCCCTCTCCCCTACCTCCCCACCCCCCCGTTCAGAGTAGTAGGCCACCCCATGGCCCAAAAAAACGTGGCCCCACTACCTCCACCTAGGCCCTCGGTTAACCCCCTGGAGGTTAAGCTCAGAGTGGCAATCCTTGGAACCTATGTCCACCCCTGGGATTGGGATACTGCCCTGCCCGGCTCCTCCCCGCCCCCCATGCCCACCAACCCCCATCCAGCCCCCATACTCCCTCCCCCAGCACTTCCATACAATACATTTTATGGCCCAAGACCTATAATTTTATAAATCTCGTTGTGAGAAATTATTCTTTTTATATGGACCTTTCATTTTAAAGACTGGTTTCCAAGTAAGTGGCTCCTCTGTATGGTCATGATTTACAGTTCTTTCCCACCATCCCGGGATTTCCACAAGGGGAACCTCCAGGCGGTGACAAAATTTCAGCGTCTCTTCAGGAAATTTCAATGTAGCTGAGCGACCTTCTTTACGGCCAATTAGGCAGGCTGGGAAACCCCAAGAATATTGAACATCATTCATTTTGAGTTGGGCCAGTAATGGTTTCAAAATTCTTCTCCTGGCTAACGTCTCCGCTGCCAAATCAGGAAAAATCTGCAGGTTTATCTCGCCGAACCTCACTGGTTGTTTCTTTTTCATGTTAATCTTGACCTGTTCCTTGTCCTGGTAGTTATGGAATCTAACAATTACATCCCGTGGGGCATCTTCGCTGATCTCTGCCGGCTTTCTTATCCTATGTACTCTCTCCAGTTTGATTTTATAGCTGCTATCCAGTGGATTTAACAGACCCCCAAAAATTTGATAGATTTTTGCTTGTAGGTTCTCATTTCCACCTAGTGTCTCTGGGAGACCCGTAATCCATAAGTTCTTCCTCCTATTATGGTTCTCCTGGTCCTCCAGTCTGTACAAAAGGTTTCTCTGTTCTCGCTGAATTTCTTCCATCTGGTGCGAGATCCCTTATCTCTGCCCCTTGCCTATCCATCATTGTTTCAGCCTCTTCTACTCTTTTTAATATATGGCTCATATCTTCCCGCACTGTTTCGATTTCTCCTTTTATCCACCTTTCCAACTTTGCAAACATTTCTGCCATTTCACTCTTTGTTGGAAGTTGTTTGCCTTGCTGGGGTTCCACTGGTAATTCTTCTATTATCTCAATGCTTGGAATATGCGTGTCGATCTCGGCCAGCTGACTTCTTGTGGAAATTTTGGGTGGGCACTCTGGGATTTTACTTTTAGTCCCGGTTGCCTTTCCCGGGCTTTCTTTGCCGCCTTCATGGACCATATACTTTTTAATAGCGCCCGGGCTTACACTTGTTCTGGGGGGGTTTGCTGTAGCCCCCTTTCCTGGCTTCCACTTCATTTTTTTTCCCCTTTCTACGTTCCTTTCCTTCCCCCTTCCTCCCCTTCCTTTCCTTTCCTTTTCCCTTCCCCCTCTACTATAATTCGGATAGTACCCGGATTTTACTGGATTGCGCAAGAATATCGAGAATTATTCTCCCTCCGCTCCCTTCCAGGACCGTTGAAGGCAGGTCCCCCCTATTAGACCTTACTCTAAGAGGGTCTACTAGGCATTCAGGGGGCACCGTGTATAGGCACACCACTAGGAGGGGTAGAGGGTCATACTTATTGGTCTCTTAGCAGGCTGTACAAGTACCGTTGGTTGTGTATGCTATGTGACATAAGGATGAAAAGTCCCCGTGGGATGCTTAGTTAGATGGCCCTTAGAGCTCTGATACATTAAACTTGCACAAGTAGTTAACGCCCAAACTACCCAATGGACAGTCGGGCTATTCAAGGACTAAACAACTACGATCCCACTATCCATTTAGTCTGCTTAGTTGATTGTTTATATCAATCAATCACTTTGCACATACCGTGTAATTGTGTGAGATATTGCAGGAGATTGAACAGGATCCTAGTGGGGGGGGGGGAGGTTTTCACCGACTCTAACCATTAAACATCTGAATAGGAGCCAGTAAAGAAATATAACACAGATATAGTGGAGGATGGCATAAGACGTATGATCCAGCAAGCCCTCAAAAGTTGCCTCAGCCCCTTGGCTGGCTTAAATAAGCTTATCTGTATGAGTGGGCTTCAGTATGCATCTAGACATATAGTACAATGTACTTTGCAGAGTGTGTCATATTTACCGTTAGTACCAGACATTCAGGGTTCTTTTTGTACTTTTTAAAGTGTAATACAGCAAACTGAGCTGCCTGTCAGTCCTCCTGGTACTTCTCCAGCCTCACACAGTTAAATGGCACACTTACCCCCTCTGACGACTTTGTATGTTCTAAACAAACCTCTTGCTCGTCAAAGGTTTTTTGTTTTTCCGCTTTACGCTCCTCTACTACGTCCCCGGTTGTCAAGTAAGCGTACCCCTCTGGCGGACAATCAGTGGTTGGAGAGATGAGCAGGGTAGTGAGCCCCGTATCAGTGTCCGCTGCTGGGTGTCTGTATCCATGAGTCACGGTTTTAACCTTCGGGACGAGTGAAGAGCAATACAGCGCAGAATCAAAGTGTTCGTCCAGGGCTTGGATCTGCTTGAGTAGCGAATCCTCCTTGACGGTGAGTCAGTTGCTTACTTCCGTCGCACTGGGCATGCCAGGAGAGCCAGACTTGGTTCCATAGTGTCTGGGGGGGGAGGGGCCAAGGGCGGTGGGTTGTGAAGCCCGCGGGAAGATCAGGGGGAGAGGCTGGTCCGCGCCTAGCTAAACGCCAGGATCACGGAGGGAGAGGGGCCGGCATCCCAGGCTCAGCACAGATCCCAGCTAGACGCCCACATCCGGCTCCTCCCTCCGACACTATTGAAGCTCTGATCTAAAGTCGAATATTTGTTATTTATTAACTCATTGCAGGTTTAGCTTTTATAATTAGAAGAAATTTGCTGTGTTTGTATCTGCTAATAATGATTTTAGTGCATTTTTAGGGAAAATATTGTTTTGGTAAACATTTGCGCAAATATCGTGGGGCCTTAAAAATCAGTAGCACCTTCCTTTTATTCTACTTGTTCAATGCTTTCAGAAAATATATAGTTTTAGGGGGTCTTTTAAAAACTCTTAAAGCTGTAAGTGAAAAATGGAAACCTCCAGATGTTTAGAGAAATTTGGGTGTTTATAGTTTTGTTTACGTTCAATTTTCAAAAAGGTGCAATTTAAACTTTACAAATATTTGTTAATTATTAACTCAATACAGTATAAGCTTTTATATTTGGTAGGAATTTAGCAGGAATTTTGTAAAGTCTGTTGTGTTGTTGTGTTTGTATCTGTTAATAATGATTTTAGTGCATTCTTAAGGAAAATATTGCTTTGGTAAATATTTTCTCAAATATTGTGGGGTCTTAAAATCAGTAGCACTTTTTATTACACTGGTCCTCTGCTTTAAAAAAATATATGGTTTGGGGGTCTCTGAAAGCTGTAAGTGAAAAATAAAAACCTATAGATTTTTAGAGAGATTTGGATATTTACATTTTTGTGTGTGTTCGATTTTCACCATTTCGCAAAAAGGTGCAATTTACAAACTTACAAATATTTTATTTATGAACTCATTACAGGTTAGATTTTATATTTAATAGAAATTTTGTAAAATGTGCTGTGTTTTTATCTGCTAATAATGATTTCAGTGTATTTTTGTAACATTTTTGACATTTGTGCAAATATCATTGTGCCCTAATAATCAGTATCACTTGATTTTTATTCTACTGGTCATATGCTTTCAGAAAATATATGATTTGGAGGGTATTTTACATAGGTGTATGGGAAAAATAAAAAAGCAATGAAAAAAGTGCAAAAATGGTCTGGCCAGCTAAGTGTGAAAGTGAAGTGTAGGGCCTGGCAGCAAAGCTAAGTTAAGCTGCATGTGGTATTATAGAACAGTACAAGTCTCATAGACAACATCGGTGACATCATATTCTGCAATCACATATTTTTTATCTGTAAATAACTTTTTTGTCAATTGTCTCTTTCTGTTTTATCTGTTCCTTGCAACTGCATATTTAGTTTTGTTTTCAGTGTCTCAGCCAGAAAAATAAATAAAATATGGTTTGGCTTAATTTCAGGAGCAGACCCTAATCTTTTTCTTTTGCAACTTGAAAAAAAGGCTTTTTTAGTGTTGGAATAGTTGTGCCACCTGATATTTTTATTCAACGGTAATAGCTCTCAATTGCATGGCAAAAGTAACAGTCACAACAAAGCTAAAAGCAATACGATAATATAATCTTAAAGAATAAAACTAAAGCCCTCAACCTTGTACAATTTAGTCAGTTGCAAATGTTTTCCTAATATAGTTTGGAAGGATATTTATTGCAGTAAGTACCATACTACGTTGTCTTAAATTTAAAAGAAAAATGTCAAAACAGAATGCACAAAAATACTTGAAAACCACAATCCCATGTTCCTAGAAGCCCCTCTCATTTCCCTTTTCCATGATTATTCCCAAAAATGCAAAATATAGACTTATAGACATATGTTTGGTATTAATTGGCAAGCCTTAGAATAGTATGTGAGAACTGAAATAAAATAGCATAAAATAGAAAGAGTTTTGCAGTGTGTTTTTCATGTATCTGCTAAAGACAGCTCAATTGTGGTCTGCGGGCTCTGCCTGCAGCATATCAGGCATAGTGAAAGTACCAGCCATGTGGATGCCACATGCATGAGGAAAGGACTCTGCACCCCAAAGCTTAGTGGAATCAGCACCTCAATGAGACAAGTTACTCAACGAGACAACATAGCATGTTCTTTTAAAGCACTGTTATTGTTCTATTTTTTTCCCTTTTGAAGGATGCATAGCTTTATTGCACCCTTTTCCTCTTCCTCCTCCTTAAGAGTGCATTAAATCCATTTTTTGATGACTGCAAATGTGCCTTTTTCTTCCTCTTCCACAATTGCTAATTCAGTCATGGGGTTAGAATGGGGTTCTGGCAATGAGGAGGGAAATTGTAGCGCTGACACTAAAGAGTAGGAGTTTAAAAAAAATAAAAAAAGGCTGTGCACCATTCCCTGAAGCAAAGGTTAAAGGCAGGCAGCAGAAAATGAGTAGGGAAAATTATAAATCCAGATGAAAGGGCAGGCATCAGAAAAATATAAGCATAGAATCCTAATGCCATAGGCTTCTTGCCCTTCCTGAAACCTTCTTATGTGGGAAGAAGCAAATTATAGAGGCGGTCTGTGTCATGATGTGACAGCTGTCATAGACTGAAGGTTGTGTATGTGTATGTTTTCACATGTTATTTAAATATATACTTTTATTATAATTAACATTGTTTACTTGTAAGGCCATGCTTGCCCTGGTAAAACAAGCACAAGCAGGGATTGCAATGCATGCTGGGTACTACTGTTACAAATGGGCGAAGGATATTAAATAGCCAGATGTAAGAGCATGGAGCAGCAAAGATAAACATTAAATCCTATGGTCAGAGGTTGCCTGCTCTTTCCCAAGTTTTTCTTAGAGTTCATACATATCAGAGAGGTAATCTGTAGAGGCTATGGGGAGCTGCTTTAAGTTCACCCTGTTAGTGGTGAATTGCACAGGAGGTAGTGAACTGGCTAATTAAGTATTTCTCTTCATAGTCCTTCCAGGGGCAGAATAGCCACTTGCTTTCACTCTTTTCCGTCTCCTCTTCCTCATAGCAGCCAAGTAGAAAAAAATATAATAAACATGTCATACTTACCTGCTCTGTGCAGTGGGTTTGCACAGAGCAGCCCCAATCCTCCTTTTCTCAGGTCCCCCGCCAGAACTCTGGGCCCCTCCCCCTTGCCAAGTGCCCCCATGGCAACTCACTTGCTGTGGGGACACTCGTACATGCTCGCTCTCGAGCTGGCTCTCTGCGTCCATAAGACACAGAAAGTGTGGCTCCACTCGCCCCCCACTCCCGCCTTACTGGCAGTAATTGACAGCAGGGGGAGCCAATGTCTTTGGCTGCTGCATCTCATCCAATCAGGAAAGAGAGACCCGGGAGAGCCTCGGGTCTCGTGCACATCGCTGGATCAAGATTGGGCTAAGGTAAGTATTAGGGGAGCTTAGGGAGGTGCTACACACTGAAGGTTTTTTACCTTCATGCGTAGAATGCATGAAGGTAAAAAAATCTTCAGCCTTTACAACCATTTTAATTTAGTAGTATTGCTAAAGCAGCCCATAGACTGTGCAATTTACTTTCCTTCCACCACAGGTGGAAGGAAATAAAATTGCTTGATTCCCATGTTAGTGGGGAAATCCCTCCCGCAGTTCCATTGTGTTTCTCCGGTGGGAGTAGGACATGGGGGGCCTTCCTGGCCAACAGAACACAATGATTACTGCTAGAATATATAGCCGCCAGCAGTAATCACATGTAAAAAATCCAACAGGATGGTTGTACCCAAGTCGATTGATAGATTGACTTGGGTACAACCAGCCTGCTCATATACAGATTGAATCTCAGGCGGTCCCTGCTGAACCGTCCATCGATGCCCGGCTTAATGGGTCCTTTTCCTCCTCCTCAAGCCACTTTTTTTTTGTGCTGCTCACGCACCCTTTTTCTCTTCATAGTATTCATAATATTTATATTCATAGTAGGCGAGGTTAAAAAGACAGAAGTCCATCAGGTCCAACCGATGTGTGTGATTTTATGTCAGTATTACATTGTATAATCCTGTATGTTGTGGTTGTTCAGGTGCTTATCTAATAGTTTTTTGAAATTATCAATGCTCCCCACTGAAACCACGGCCTGTGGAAGAGAATTTCACATCCTAACCGCTCTTACAGTAAAGAACCCTCTATGCAGTTTAAGCTTAAACCACTTTTCTTCTAATTTTAGTGAATAGTCTCTTGTCTTATTAAATTCCCTTTTGCGGAAAAGTTTTATTCTTATTGTGGGGTCACCAGTATGGTATTTGTACATTGAAATCATATCCCCTCTCAAGCGTCTCCTCCCCAGAGAGAACAAGTTCAGTGCTTGTAACCTTTCCTCATAACTAAGGTCCTAAGACTCTCTCCAGTTCCAGCACATCCTTCCTGAGGACTGGTGCCCAGAACCCTTAAGAGCCCTTTTTGTGTGGACCTGCTAATGTGCCCATTTCCTTCTCCTCAAGGGTGTAGAACAGTCATATTTTTGGGCTGGTTAATGTATACTTTTCCTCCTGCTCAAGGGTGCACATCAGCAATTTTTTTTGACTCCTAATGTTTTTTTTCCTCCTCCTCCTCCTCAAGGACACATAGCAGACATTTGTTGCTGTTAATGTGTTCCTCTGTTTGGCCTGTACTGCACCACAAATACAGGTACTGAGCTGCCATTATGTTGCCCAGAAGGTCAAGCCAGCACAGAAGGCCAATATTGCCCTTCACCAGCATTTGGAATGCCAGGCAAGTGTATGCATAGTCAGATACAAGCTGAGCAGAATAAACAGAGAAAAAGGAATGCAAGAAATAACATGCACTGAAGCCAATGGGTCATGGGTATTTTCCTGAGCAAAGCTAAATGACATACAGGGTGGGGACACATCCTATAGGTGTTATATCAACCATAGGTTGTTTCCAGCCATGTCTATACCTTCCAGTCCTGGAACAAAACATGCTAAAGTAAGGATGTAAAAAGACTACATATTATACATATTATTACATTTATATTTTGTTATAACATTTTGCAAACAGGTAATTTTTCTCCTTCACTGATGTGTGCTGATGAGGCTGTACTGATGGGCACTGATATGATGCACTGATGGGCACTGATGAGGCGGCACTGATGGGCACTGATAGGTGGCACTGATGGGCACAGATGAGGTGGCACTGGTGGGTACTGATCAGGAGGCACTGATGAGGCTCCACTGATGGATGGCACTGATGAGCACTGATAGGTGGCACAGTGAGGTGGCACTGATAGGCAGCACTGATGGGCACTGATAGGCAGCACTGATGGGCACTGATAGGTGGTACTGATGGCCACTATTAGGTGGCACTGATGGCCACTGATAGGCACTGGTAGGCAACACTGATAGGCAGCACTGATAGGTGGCACTGATTAACAGCACATGTTGGCACTAAGGGGACATATGTCCCTCTAATCCCCCTAACAGAAGCAGTGGCTTTTTTTTCCTTCACACTGTCAGCTAAAGATTAAAAAAAAACGAAAAATGGCATCTGTTTATTTCCATGATCAGCTATCATTGGCTGACAGCTGATAATGTGGTAAAGGGCCTGCTGTGATTGTCCCTTTACCCGATCTATGATCAGCCAAGTATCACAGATTTGGCTATCACAGAGCACAAGAACAGGAGGATATCCATGTATGCCCTCCCAGTATTTTAAGCCCACGCTGTTGTCTTTTGGCTATAGCGCGGGCAGCAAGTGGTTAAAAATATAGAAAAGGCAGAAACCTGAGTTTTGATGGTGCTGATAGCCAAACACTGGTCCAGATCCAGTCATTTTACCTCTTGCCACAACCATTTTTTTTACGTTAAAAATTAATTTACAGTATTTAGAAATTAGCGTTGTTTAAATAATTGTTGATTCTTTTTTTGTAAGGCCATCCCTGCCATCTTTAGGAGGTATTCAAAAAAATAATAATATCGTGCATACAATTGCGACAAAGTCTTATAATTGAATGTTATTAAAAATGACATTTCCATTTCAATTTGCAGCAATGTAATTTTCCGTAAAATGCAATGCAGTATGGCTACCTGGAGGCATTCTGTACACAGATGGTGTACAGAATATCCCCTCAGATATGTAATTTTCTGCTTCTGTGATTGGTTTACTGATTTTCCCGGACGTATGTACTAAGATACTTATTCAATTTTGAGCATCCCCTGCAACAGAAATGGCATTTTGTTGAGATACCCTCAAAGGGAAATCACGTCAAGGAATGCAGACCCTGCAACATTTCTTTTTGGAGCCCTGCAGGTGCAGCAGCTGATTAATAACCATTCCCATACAGATTTACTCAGCACAATGACTGGCTATTTCTTCAGAATAAAAAAAAGCTAGGACCCTGCAAAAAATGTATTAATATTCTGCAATGTACATAGATCACCCAGAGGGGAATATTTTTTTCTCAACAAAAGTGGAGTTACTCTTTAAGCAAACACAGTCAGATGGCAAGGCTGTTACTGATATGCTGACAAGCGATCATATCTGCTGAATTAAAGTGTTTCTTCAGTGAAAAACAAAACTAGTATATGCATAGTATATCACTTCTCATAAACCCTAATATTATTGCAATGTTTTCATTCATCTTTCTTTCCAATTACTTCTTGATCCTGTCAGTTTTCAGTTGTGTGTAAACTTTCTGAAGAAAGACAGACAACACTTTTTAGTTGTTGTTGAAATTCATGCCCATCATTGAAATCACTTCTGCTTTGTTGATCCTGCACTGTGCAAAAGGAAGACAAGCCCCATTTATTGCGATGATTCTTCTGTGAAAGACTCCAACCACCACAGCTCCCAACTGTCCCTGATTTCGAGGGACTGTCCCTGATTTAGAACAATGTCCCTCTGTCCCTCATTCCTCCTCATTTGTCCCTCATTTTGGTCTGATCTATATAGATGTATATAAAATGCACTTTTTATCAAAAAGTGTTTCCCAGTGCTAAACCTTTTATCCTATTTCTAAATTGCTGCATTTGTCAATTCCAAAAGCCAATATAAATTAATAGTAGTGGTAAAATAAGCACTTGTGGGTTTAACTAATCTTGTTTTTTTGTACAATTCTCCTTTAAGGGGGCGTGGAAAGGGGTGTGTCCTATGCCTGCATACTTTTACTGATAGGTGTCCCTCATTCCCATCTCAAAAAGTTGGGAGGTATGCAACCACCCAAGCATTGTCAGTGCTTCCCTCATCCATTGCATTCTTCAGCTCCTCTCAGTCTTTCCTTCTAAATGTTTAAAAGTCTCTACAAGCTGATTACATGAAAGAGACACAGAACAGTCGGGCGGCACAGTGGTGTAGTGGGTAGCACTCTCGCCTAGCAGTAAAAAGGGTCGCTGGTTCATATCCCAACCACGACATTACCTGTCTGGAGTTTGCATGTTCTCCCTGTGCCTGCGTGGGTTTCCTCCGGGTACTCCAGTTTCCTCCCACACTCCAAAGACATGCTGGTAGGTTAATTGGCTTCTGTCCAAAAATTAGCCCTAGTATATGAATGTGAGTTGGGGACCTTGGATTGTGGGCTCCTTGAGGGTAGGGACCGATGTATGTGTGAAGCGCTGCGTAAATTGATGGCACTATATGGGTACCTTAAATAAATAGGGATAATTGTAGACACGCACCCACACTTACTCAGGTTGAACTGGATGGACTGGTGTCTTTCTTCAACCTTACTAACTATGTAACTATGTAACAGTCACAGGACCACAGTTAAAGCACAAAAAAAGGATTTACAAAAGCGATTAGTAAACTACTGTGACCTCTCAAGAACACAGATCCAGTCTGTTATGAATGTAGACAGTGCATGTGGAGGGGCTGTGATAAGGCTACAGGACACACATTCTGCAGCAATAAAGGAGATTTATAGTTACATGTGTAAACAACATTATATAAGGCTTGTTATGAGTTGAGTTTGCACAAAGGATCTTTGATTTCCTCATGCTGCTTCCAAATTATTTTACAGTTTAGTTATTTTAATTAATATAATTAGTAGCTCATTTAATTGCATCATTGTTTTCTCGTGTATTTAGTCAACACTGATAGTTAATTGACAATCGCAAAGCAATTTTACTAATGAGTAGATAACGTTATGGTAATTGGAAAATATGACTTACAAATTGACTTTGCTGTTTGAGTTACACTAAATTTAGTTTAATACATTTCAGTTTATAAAAGTATTAACTTTTTATCCAAACCTCTACCACCAAAGTTGGCAATATGTGCATTTTTGCAAACACCAACACAAACAAATGTATGATGTGCATATGTATACTATTCTGTAATCATGCCCATGATCTATTTGAAATAAAATAATGAGTTTAATAATTCAGTTTCTAATGTGGATGTTCAACTGTGCAAATCAAGGTAATATGCAGTAAAGTCATAATAAAGCAATTGTTTTCTATTCAATTCAAACTAAGGCCAGTGATTTGAGAAATTAAAAAAAAAATTGCCCCCCCCCAATACCCGCACTGGATTTGCAGTTGGTAAAATCACTTAGATCCTATCCAAATACTGACTCATACCATTCATTTTTTTCATACTTTAATTAACACAAAATAAAATATTACCCATATCTTAAACTTTTTTCACCAAACTGTGTACTAAATTGCTTGCAATATTAATTTTTCCAAGCAATCAATAAGCAAGTAAAGAGCTTTAGACACCAAAAAATTGTGATTTTGTATTCTGAGCTCTATGCCCTAGTATAGTATTTCCACAGGAATTTCCATAGAAAACATTATGCTCTGAGCAATATTGAAAATACCATCCCTCCCTATGCATGATTCCACAATCCTAAAGTTAAAACACAACTTTTCCTAATTCTTAACTACAGCCCTACTGAACTACTGCTGTTCTACTATAGCCCCAGTGTCCTAACAGACAGGCAACAGCCCAACTCTCTGCAGGGTGCCTCATTAGATAAGATTTTCACCTGTTGTAATAGCAAAAGCGGTTCTATTTATCACCCAATCAAGCTTCTGTCAAGCGTCTGTTGGCCCCTTGTAGATTGCCAACATGGGGTTCCCCAGGGCACAGAGTCTAAGTCCCAGTCTGCTTCTTTCCCAGAGCCCCTGATGGTGGGGATGGACTTGCAGCAAGCTGGAACCAAGTCCTGGCCCCAAGGTACACCCAGCTGAGGATGCCAAGACCACTTGCATGTGCAGAGTACAAGTAGCAAGAGACAACAGGAAATCAAGCCGAGGTAAGGGCAGGCAGCGAACAAGCACAGACATAAACAAAGCCATGGTCAATACACAGGTAGTCAGGCACAGGATACACAAGTAACAAGCAACCAGAAGCTCAGACAACTGTGAAGTTGCTCAGGCAATGTGAATACACAAGCAGGAAACCGAAGGCTAACTTGTGACAGTACTCCACCCCCCCCCACCTCTTACGCGGTCTCCCCACTCATTTAGGGCCAGGCTTGAGATGAAACTTCTGATGATAAAGTTTCAAACAAGGGTCAAAAACATCAGTAGAAGGAATCTAACACCTCTCCATAGGACCATATCCCTTCCAGTCAATTAGATACAAAAGTCTTCCCCTGGAGAATTTTGCATCCAAGATTTGCTTGATTTCATACTGATCCAAGGTACTGACTGTTGGAGAAGGATGATGAGGAGGAAAGGAAAACCTATTGATGATTTACGGCCTCAGGAGAGAAACATGGAGGACGTTAGGGATTCTTAGATGTGAAGGGAGATGGGGCTTCAAAGCGTCAGGATTAACCTGGCACAGAATTGTAAAGGGACCAATAAAACCGGGAGAAAATTTCATAGAAAGTACTTGGAGACAGATATTCTTGGTAGAGAGCCAAACCTTGTCACCAGGAAGAAATTTTGGATTCACGCTGCAATGACAATCTTTTGCTACTATGTACTTGGAAGCTGCTAGATGTAAATTCTTGGAAACATCTGCACAGATAGAATTGAGAGATTGTTGTTGCACGCATGTGAGGTGGAACGGTGCTTCGGCGCACACGCATTCGCGGCTCAGCTGAACGGCCCGCGCATGTTCGCGGCTCAGCTGAACGGCGCACGCGTGTTCGCTGCTCAGCTGAACGGCGCTCGCATAACGTGAATCCCCTGCTGGCCTATAAAAGCTGCCTGACTGTTCAAGCAAAATGCTGGTTTGTCTCTCAGCTTCCCTGTGATCTTGTTCCTGTTTCCTGCTTATTAATTGCCTGTTGTGACCCGGATTGCCTTGACCTACTCTGATTCTCCCCTGGACCTGACTTCTGGCTTGTTTAATGGACTCTGCTTACCTCTGGTGTTTGATCCTCAGCCTGTACCCAGATTTGCCTTCAGTTTCCTGTGCCTTGACCCTCAGCCTGTGACCCGGATTGTCTCCTGTCTCCAGTGCCTTGACCCTCTGCCTGTTTCCAGATTGTCTGCTGTTTCCTGTGTTTGACCCTCGGCCTGCTCTTGGATTTCCTCTAGACACTGTATCTTGGCTCCCGGCTTATCTACTGACTTGTCCCTGGTGCTGGACCCCCCCCCCCCCGTGTCCTGGACTTTACTCCCTTGCCTACCCTCTGGGTCCAACACCTTCCAGCCCTTGTACGACTATCAAGTTCCTCACTGACCTTCACGCAAGATCTGCCCGTCCTGCTGGTCGCTTGTGCCTCTTTGTGCGATTCACCTTCTGTACCATCTCCAGGGGGTGGAGTGCGCCTAGTCGCAAGAGTGAACCGCTCTCTGCATCTTGGCCTCGGTGAGTACCCTTTTATGACAGTACAAACCAGCCATGCCAGAGGCCAACAGAGCGTGTTCTCCTCTTGAGATCCTGTGCCAGCAGATCATGACCCTCTCGGAAGCAGTCCAGAAACTACAGGAAGGTTACATCCAAATCGATGGTCTCCTTCAGCAGCTTGCCGGGGCACCTGCACCAACAACCGCAGCTCCAGCACTCACCAGTTGGTCCTCCTCTTTCCAGGTCCAGCCTAACCCTGCTGTGGTGATGGCCGATCCCGAACCTAGGGTCCTCACAGCGGAGCGATTTTCGGTTGACCAAAAGAAATTCAGAGTATTCAAAAATGCCTGCTCCTTGTAACTAGCTCTTCAACCCAGGACCTTTTCTTCTGAAGTCATGAAAGTTGGTTTTATCATTTCTCTACTGTCCGAAGAGCCACAGGCCTGGGCCCATAGCCTCATGGAACAGAGAAGCCCTTTATTAAATTCCATGGATACCTTTTTCAAATTTTTGGGCCAACTATATGATGACCCACAACGCACCGCCACAGCCGAAGCCACCTTACATAGTTTGTCTCAAGGAAAGAGGCCGTTGAATTTCGCAAATGGTCAGCTGACACTGGGTGGAACGAAGCCGCTCTCAGATATCAGTACCGTCAATGTCTCTCTGAGGCTCTTAAAGACAAGCTGGCCCGGGTCGAGACCCCTGCTCCTTTGAGGACTTAATCCAATTAGCTACTAAGCTAGACAGGTGCATGCGGGAGCGGCGCTCCGAGCGCTTCCAGGCCCCCCGACCCAGCTGGATGCTCCCTAAGTCTTCTTCTGCCTATCCACCATTCCCGGTTCCCTCAGTCACCTCCGCTCTGGAAGGAGAACCCAAGCAGCTAGGACTGGTCCGATCTCCTCTTACCCCTGATGAGAGGCAACGAAGACGCCAAGCCAATCTATGCCTGTACTGCGGAGGGACAGGACATTACCTTCGCAACTGCCTGTGAGACCTAGTAAGTTGCCTTCACAGTTTATCATGAACTACCAAGCCACAGGTTTTGCTCAGTCTTAAGTCACTCTTTCTGTCTCCCTACAGTTGGCGGAAGAGGAAATTTGACTACCGGCCAAAATTGATTCTAGGGCGTGCAGTTGTTTTCTGGACATTTCATTAGCTCAAAGACTGCACATCCTGTTCCAGACTAAGAAGCAAAATCTTCTGATCCATTTGGCTGATGGGTCCCTTCCTTGTTCCGGACCAGTCACACAAGAAACCCAACCCATCCTTACCACCACAGACTCCGGTCACCAAGAGTTTTTACGCTTTGACCTCATCTGTTCCCCTATATTTCCTATCATTTTGGGGCTCCCTTGGCTGCAGGCTCATGATCCTCAAATTAATTGGAACAAGAAAGAGATCTCCTTCTCCTCTACATATTGCTCCCAACGCTGTCTCATTCAAGCTCCAGCTTCCTGCCTAACAGTAGTTCCTGTACCTGATAATCTCCAGCACGTTCCTCGGGTGTACCTCGAATTCAAAGACGTCTTTGATAAGAAAAAAGCTGACTGCCTGCCACCTCACCGGTCCTATGACTGCCCTATTGAACTGTTACCTGGCTCTGAGATCCCTTTCGGGCCACATATTCCCACTGTCTGAGACAGAATTGGAGGCCCTTAAAGCTTACATTGATGAGAACTTGGAGAAAGGCTTCATTTGCCCCTCCTCTTCTCTGGCTGGAGCTGGTATTTTCTTTGTTGGGAAAAAGGATGGCTCCCTAAGACCTTGCATCGACTACAGAGAGCTCAACAAAATCACCATTAAAAAACGATACCCACTCCTACTCATCCCAGAGTTATTCCAGCCTTTCCGGACTGCCCAAATTTTTTCCAAGCTAGACTTATGGAGTGCCTATAACCTTATTCGAATTTGTGCTGGTGATGAATGGACAACCGCTTTCAGGTCCAGATTTGGACACTACAAATACCTGGTGATGCCTTTTGGGCTGTGCAATGCCCTGGCCACTTTTCAACATCTAGTGAATGATATTTTTTGAGATTATTTGGGCAACTTTGTAGTCGTCTACCTGGACGTCATCCTTATCTTTTCTGCCACCATTAAACTGCACCAAATCCATGTGAAAAAGTTCTCACAATCCTCAGGAGACATAGGCTGTACCTCAAGGCTGAGAAGTGTGAATTTGAAAAAATTGTTGTCCAATTTCTGTGGTTTGTCATCTACACCGAAGGGGTCACAATGGACACACAAAAAGTCAAGGCAATCCAGGAATGGCCAGCCCTGGTAGATAAGAAGGGAGTGCAGCGGTTCATAGGCTTCGCTAACTTCTATCGAAGATTTATCATAGGTTTCTCATCCATTGTCTCACCCATCACTCAGTTAACCCGCCAATACAGTCGATTCCAGTGGTCCCAGGAAGCCCAGGAAGCCTTTGTCAAATTAAAGACTCTAATTACTTCTGCACCAATTTTACAGCATCCAGACCCAGTTCTGCCATTTTTATTTAAGGTGGGTGCCTCTGAAACAGCTACTGGAGCCATTCTCTCTCAAAGACAGGGTCCCAAGGACCTCCTTCATCCCGTAGCCTTTGCATCCCGGAAACTAAGTCCCCCAGAGAGGAACTATGATATCAGTAACTGGGACTTGTTAGCCATTAAGTTGGCCCTGGAGGAATGGAGATATTTGCTGGAGGGTGCGTCCCATCCTATCCCGATTTTCACTGACCACAAGAACCTGGAGTACCTCAGGACAGCCAAACATTTAAGACCCCGACAAGCACAGTGGGCACTTTTTTTATCCAGGTTCAACTTCCACATCTCATACAGACCTGGTTCCAAAGATGGGAAAATGGACGCACTCTCCCGGATGTTCCCAGAATCTCCCAAGTTGACGGAACCCAGTACCATTTTATCCCCGCAAAATGTTTTTCTTCTTACTCAGTCCGATCTGACAGCTGCCATCCAAACAGCGTCCAGCCACTGTACTGATCCAGAGGTGCCCTCCATGGAGAGATGCAACGACTTGCTTTGGGCCCGGAATAAGATTTTTGTCCTACTGGAAGTAAGACCTTTAATCTTAAAACTTTTCATGACCATAAACTGGCCGGTCATTTTGGAACGCAAAAAACCTCAGAGTTAATCTCTCGTTCCTTTTGGTGGCCTGGTTGGAGACGGGACTGTAAAGATTATGTGAAAAAAGAAAAGTGTGTGAGTGTGGCGCTGTCCCAAAGTTGCAGAAGAAATGTCTGCATATATACAGTTTTATCAAAAGTGTCACGTGTGTATTCCTTTAAGTGAAATATGTATGGCAGTTATTACCACTCCTGTGGGTTAAAGTGACTGGTGATTTAAACATGAGAAGCATAATGAGTGCAATAAATCGCATCCAAGGTGTCTAGTGCTATATTCCCTCAAAAGGAAAAAACAGTATTTACCACTGCTAAGAGCATGAAGCGGTCTGTGTCTAAACACTAGAAAACACAAAGTTGCAATAAATACATCACACGTGACATGCAAAAAATTCTAAAGTGTCTAGTGCTAAATAAATAAATATTAAAATGTTGTTCTACAAACGTTGCAAATAACAAAGTGACAAGTGCCCTATGAAGAGGTCACTCTGAAAAGTGCTAAACACACGTGCCATGCAAATGGTTTTATGATAGTAAACAGTTCGTATGGGTATGTCCCCGGTGCACTATAAGTGAAAAAAGGCGTCCTTTGTGGGATTCCTCAAAGCATACAACAGGTGTTAATCCAGTGCTGGTGTCTCGCGTTGTGATTGTGCAGAGACTCACCAGCTGTATATCCCCTGCAGGGGTAACGAGTAGTCACAGTATGTGCCACTGTGCAGCAGTGCTTGGCAAGACCAGGACCAGGATGATATCATAAGGACATAAGAAGAAAGGATTCCATAGTGTGAAACCGTTTAAAACCACTATTTATTAGGTCAGATAAAAAGGGTACTCACATTGTAATGGAAAAAATGAGCGGTGTACAATGCTTACAAAGATGTTCCTAAGCGTCAGCTTTGCAGGGAGATGTCAGCAAGGCATTCAGTCAAAGGCCACGCCCTACGTACGTTTCATCACACGGACTTCTACGGGAGCGTGGTCCCTGCATCGTCTCCCCTATCTTTATATGCTGTGCGGTCCTTAGTGCACCTGTGTTCCAGCGGCCATATTTGGTATGTGTTTGTGTGCACTAAGGACCGCACAGCATATAAAGATAGGGGAGATGATGCAGGGACCACGCTCCCGTAGAAGTCCGTGTGACGAAGCGTACGTAGGGCGTGGCCTTTGACTGAACGCCTTTCTGACATCTCCCTGCAAAGCTGACGCTTAGGAACATCTTTGTAAGCATTGTACACCGCTCATTTTTTCCATTACAATGTGAGTATCCTTTTTATCTGACCTAATAAATAGTGGTTTTAAACGGTTTCATACTATGGAATCCTTTCTTCTTATGTCCTTATGACCTCATCCTGGTCCTGGTCTTGCCAAGCACTGCTGCACAGTGGCACATACTGTGACTACTCGTTACCCCTGCAGGGGATATACAGCTGGTGAGTCTCTGCACAATCACAACGCGAGACACCAGCACTGGATTAACACCTGTTGTATGCTTTGAGGAATCGCACAAAGGACGCCTTTTTTCACTTATAGTGCACCGGGGACATACCCATATGAACTGTTTACTATCATAGAACCATTTGCATGGCACGTGTGTTTAGCACTTTTCAGAGTGACCTCTTCATAGGGCACTTGTCACTTTGTTATTTGCAACGTTTGTAGAACAACATTTTAATATTTATTTATTTAGCACTAGACACTTTAGAATTTTTTGCATGTCACGTGTGATGTATTTATTGCAACTTTGTGTTTTCTAGTGTTTAGACACAGACCGCTTCATGCTCTTAGCAGTGGTTAATACTGTTTTTTCCTTTTGAGGGAATATAGCACTAGACACCTTGGATGCGATTTATTGCACTCATGCTTCTCATGTTTAAATCACCAGTCACTTTAACCCACAGGAGTGGTAATAACTGCCATACATATTTCACTTAAGAGAATACACACGTGACGCTTTTGATAAAACTGTATATATGCAGACATTTCTTCTGCAACTTTGGGACAGCGCCACACTCACACACTTTTCTTTTTTCACTTTTTCCGCTCATTCCACCCCCTGTGGAGTCAGCGTATGTGAGGGCAGCAGTCTACCAATTTAGGAATATACTTCCCACCTAGGCTTCTAATTACACCCATTAGCGCGGACTCCCTATTTCCTCTGTTACACTGTAAAGATTATGTCTCCTCATGCATCTCTTGCCAGCGCAGTAAGGGATCTAGTGCCAAGTCTTGGGGGCTGCTGAGTCCCTTGCCTATTCCAGAAATTGGCAATGGGCAGAAGTTTCTATGGACTTTATTGTCGATTTGCCACCCTGAGAAGGATTCCCCACCATTCTGGTCGTTGTCGACTGTCTCTCAAAGATGGCACACTTTTCACGCATGATAGGCACTCCCTCCGCTCTGGATACAACTAACACCTTTATTAAAGAGATAGAAAGGCTCCATGGGGTACCTGATAGTCTCGTCTCAGATAGAGGCATCCAATTTACCTCCAAGTTTTGGAAGGAGCTCTGTAAGACATTGGAAATTAAGGTTTGTCTCTCTTTCGCATACCACCCCCAGAGAAATGCACAGACTGAGAGGACAAACCAAACCCTGGAAAAGTATCTCTGTTGCTTTTGTTCTGGCTCCCAGGATGATTGGTCTTCCCTTCTGCCCTATGTGGAATTCGCTTACAACAATTCCCAACATGCAGCTACCAACCAAATACCCTTTTGGTCAAATTTTGGATTTCATCCCCCTTTTCTCCCTAACTCCATCCCCGAAACCTCAGTCCCTGCTGTTCAAGATCGAATAACCTCTATTCAATCAAACTTTCATAAGATTCAGGAGACTATGCAAAAGGGTCAGGACAGTTACAGGAAGTACTACGACAAAGGAAGGAAGGGGAACCCAGTCTTCAAAATAGGTGAGAAGGTTTGGCTATCCGCCACCAATCTCAAGTTGCCTTGCCCCTCATGAAAACTGGGCCCTAGATTCATAGGGCCATTCAAGATTAAAAGAATGGTGAATCCTGTGGCCTTTGAGTTAGCGTCACCTAGCTCCTACAGGATACATCCAGTATTCCACGTATCTCTCCTGAAACCAGTCCATTTCCTGGAAGAGAGGAACCTCCTCCTCCTTCTCCAGTCGAGGTTAATAGGGAGAACGAATTTGAGGTGGAAGCCATACTAAACTGCAGAAAGATGCGTAGACAACTCCAGTATTTGATAAAATGGAAGGGGTATCCCCCCGAAGATAACTCATGGGAACTCTCTAGTAATCTACATGCTCCACGATTGATCAAAGCCTTTCACCAGGAACATCCGGAGTTAATGTCCAGTTTGGGCGTCCAGAGGCCGCCCTTTGGGGGGGCACTGTCAGGGAACAAGCCAGAATCAACCCTGTCCGTTTTGCCATTTCCCCGCGTGCATGAACTGCAGAATGTCGCTTCGGCGCATGCACGTTTGCGGCTCAGCTGAAAGGTGCGCGCACATGCGCACTGGCGCACGCATAACGTGAATCCCCTGCTGGCCTATAAAAGCTGCCTGACTGTTGAAGCAAATTGCTGGTTTGTCAGCTTCCCTGTGATCTTGTTCCTGTTTCCTGCTTATCGATTGCCTGTTGTGACCTGGATTGCCTTGACCTACTCAGATTCTCCCCTGGACCTGACTTCTGGCTTGTTTAACAGACTCTGCTTACCTCTGGTGTTTGACACTCAGCCTGTACCCGGATTTGCCTTCAGTCTCCTGTGCCTAGACCCTCAGCCTCTGACCCGGGTTGTCTCCTTTCTCCAGTGCCTTGACCCTCTGCCTGTTTCCGGATTGTCTGCTGTCTCCTGTGTTTGACCCTCGGCCTGCTCTTGGATTTCCTCTAGACTCTGTATCTTGGCTTCCGGCCTATCTACGGACTTGTCCCTGGTGCTGGTCCCCCAGCTTGTCTTGGACTTTGTTCCCTTGCCTACCCGCTGGGTTCAGCACCTGCCAGCCCTTGCACGGCTATCAAGTTCCTTGCTGACCTTCATGCAAGATCTGCCCGTCCTGCTGGTAGCTTGTGCCTCTTTGTGCGATTCACCCTCTGTACCTTCTCCAGGGGGTGGAGTGCGCTTAGTCGCAAGAGTGAACCACTCTCTGCATCTTGGCCTCGGTGAGTACCCTTTTCTGACAGTGAACAAGCAAGTGGTCTTGGCATTCTCAGCTGGGCATACCTGGGGGCCACAATCTGGTTCCAGCTTGCTGCAAGTCCATCCCCACCATCAAGGGCTCTGGTGAAGAAGCAGGATGGGGCTTAGACTCTGTGCATTGGGAACCCCCGAGTTGCCAATCTACAAGGGCTCACTACCACAGACGCTTGACAGCTTCATTTGAGAAAAAGACACAGTGATAGCTTTTATGCAATGTTAAGCATTATCACTGTCAGTCAGTTATAGTAATTCTCACATGCTGCTGTGCAACCTTGTCAGACTGATTATTACTAGGAATGAGTGAATGTGTTAGATTTTGGTTTACAGAGCATTCTTCAAACCCAAATAATGGCCACTTTAACCTAGACTCCAGTGATGTCTATGGGGGTAAGTTTTGAAAATAGGTTCTGGCCATGTTAAAAGATAATAGGTAGGGGGATGTCAAAAAAGGGCATAAAGAGCTGGACAATGGCCATGGAAACATGTACCACTACATTTTTTTTTAATACAGTTTATCAGGGAGAGCCTCCTCCTTTTTATGCAACTTTAAGGGTCTCATGGGAAATAACACCATTTCTTTTAATGTTATGCTTGGGAGATAGCTGTAAAGTGTGTGTAAACTCTTATGCCGCGTACACACGGTCTGACTTTTCATCTACAAAAGTCCGACGGACACCAACGGACTAAAGCTGGCTGACAATCCGATCGTGTGTGGGCTTCCCCGGACTTTCAGCGGACTTTTCCAGCCGCAAATCTGATGGACTTTAGATTTGAAACATGCTTCAAATCTTTACGTCGTAACTACGCCGGACCCAGAAATCCGCTCGTCTGTATGCTAGTCCGACGGACAAAACCCACGCTAGGGCAGCTATTGGCTATCAACTTCCTTATTTTAGTCCGGTGTACGTCATCACGTACGAATCCGTCGGACTTTTGTGTGATCGTATGTAGGCAAGTTCATTAGAAAGTCTGCCAAATGTTCGGCGAAAGTCTGTCGGACGGGCTGTCGGACTTTTGTAGCCGAAAAGTCCGACCGTGTGTACGCGGCATTACAATACATGTCTCGTATTTGCTCATTTTTAGTCTGTTAAATATTGTCTTGCTTATGAGAATAATTTTTCTGCATGGTACTTATGAATGAGTAATTTTTAAACGATAAAATTTTTAAGATACAGGCTCAATCAATATGAACACAGACTAAAAGTAGGAGATTTATTCACCAGAAATGGTTTCATACAAAATAGTTATGTATATTGGTTGACAGAAATAAATGTTACCTAAAATCAAGAAAATTAATTGAAACACCCGCTAATGGGAGTGATATACTTTATAAATAACACAGAAATGATAAAACTTCGCTGTAGAGTCAATAATCGTGTATATATGACGATTAGACAGAACGTCTGTATTTCACAAATTCAATCCTTACTATACTGCAGGTAATAAGTGATCAATAACATGAAATAGTATAGACATCTGCTATGCCAGAAAGAGAAACTACAAAAATTATAATATAAAAACAAAGCTTAGAAAAAAATCTACATTATCTGGTTATCAATTTGAGAGAAATAGTTATCCAATAGTTATCCAAACAGTGCATTCCAATGGGCAATAAATATAGAAGAGCAAAAATTAAACCTGGGTGGCTAAACCATAATGTGAGTAGGCTCATCAAGGAGAAAATGCACTACAAGGAACGCAATAAGAAATTAAAAAATGCAATTAGGGCAGCTAAATAGGATTACGAGAGACACATAGCGGAAGAGAGTAAAAATAACCCGAAATTTTTTTTACATATATTAACAGTAAAAGACAAAATCGGAGCACATTGCACACTTAAACTATGAGGATGGGAAGATGGTTACAGATGACATGGTGAAGACAACTGTACTAAATGCCTTCTTCAGAGTTTTTACACAGGAAAAGGAAGGGTTTACCGACAACGCTGTAGTGTTAGTAACACATGACTAGGGATGAGCCGAACACCCCCCTGTTCGGTTCGCACCAGAACTTGCGATAAGGCAAAAAATGTGTTCGAACACGCGAACACCATTAAAGTCTATGGGACACAAACATGAATAATCAAAAGTGCTAATTTTAAAGGCTTATATGCAAGTTATTGTCATAAAAAGTGTTTGGGGACCTGGGTCCTGCCCCAGGGGACATAGATCAATGCAAAAAAAGTTTTAAAAACGGCGTTTTTTCAGGAGCAGTGATTTTAAAAATGCTTAAAGTGAAACAATAAAAGTGTAATATCCCTTTAAATTTCGTACCTGGGGGTGTCTATAGTATGCCTGTAAAGGGGCGCATGTTTCCCATTTTTAGAACAGTCTGACAGCAAAATGACATTTCAAAGGAAAAAAAGTCATTTAAAACTACTTGCGGCTATTAATGAATTGCCGGTCCGACAATACACATAAAAGTTCATTGATAAAAACGACATGGGAATTCCCCACAGGGGAACCCCAAACCAAACCCAAACCATTATCCGAGCACGCAACCTGGCAGGCCGCAGGAAAAGAGGGGGGCACAAGAGAGCGACCCCCCTCCTGAACTGTACCAGGCCACATGCCCTCAACATTGGGAGGATGCTTTGGGGTAGCCCCCCAAAACACCTTGTCCCCATGTTGATGGGGACAAGAGCCTCATACCCACAACCCTTGGCTGGTGGTTGTGGGGGTCTGTGGGCGGGGGGCTTATCGGAATCTGAAAGCCCCCTTTAACAAGGGGACCCCCAGATCCCGGCCCTCCCCCCTGTGTGAAATGGTAAGGGGTACTTTTGTACATCTACCATTTCACAAAAAAACTGTCAAAAATGACAAGAGACAGTTTTTGACAATTCCTTTATTTAAATGCTTCTTCTTTCTGTGGGTATGAGGCTCTTGTCCCCATCAACATGGGAACAAGGTGTTTTGGGGGGCTACCCCAAAGCACCCTCCCAATGTTGAGGGCATGTGGCCTGGTACGGTACAGGAGGGGGGCTGCTCTCTTGTGCCCCCCTCTTTTCCTGTGGCCTGCCAGGTTGTGTGATCAGATAAGAGTCTGGTATAGATTTTGAGGGGGACCCCACGCCATTTTTTTTTAAATTTTGGCCGGGGTTCCCCTTAATATCCATACCAGACCTGAAGGGCCTGGTGTGGAATTTAGGGGGACCCCCACAATATTTTTTTTTTAAATTTTGGTGCGGGGTTCCCCTGTGGGGAATTCCCATGCCGTTTTTATTAATGAACTTTTATGTGTATTGTCAGACCGGCAATTCATTAATAGCCGCGAGTAGTTTTAAATGACTTTTTTTCCTTTTGAAATGTCATTTTGCTGTCAGACTGTTCTAAACATGGGAAATATGCGCCCCTTTACAGGCATACTATAGACAACCCCCAGGTACGAAATTTAAAGGGATATTATGCTTTTATTGTTTCGCTTTAAGCATTATTAAAATCACTGCTCCTGAAAAAACTGACGTTTTTTAAAACTTTTTTTGCATTGATCTATGTCCCCTGGGGCAGGACCCAGGTCCCCAAACACTTTTTATGACAATACCATGAATATAAGCCTTTAAAATTAGCACTTTTGATTTCTCCCATAGACTTTTAAAGGGTGTTCCGCGGCATTCGAATTTGCCGCGAACACCCCAAATTGTTCGCTGTTCGGCGAACTGGTGAACAGCCGATGTTCGAGTCGAACATGAGTTCGACTCGAACTCGAAGCTCTTCCCTACACATGACATACCCTCGTGGCTAACAAAGGCCGGAGTCATGGAAAGACCTCAAAAACTTAACATAAATAAATCACCAGGACCAGATGGCTTACACCTGAGAGTCCTCCGAGAATTCAGTCAAGTAATAGCCAGGCCAGTATTCCTGTTTTTTGTGGACAGCATAATGAGGTTCCAGCTGATTGGAGAAAAGCCAACGTGGTACCAATTTTCAAAAAAGGGCAGAGACATATTCCTGGGAATTACAGGCCAGTCAGCCTAACATCAATAGTGGGTAAATTATTGGAGGGGATGATTAGGGACTATACCCAAAGTTTTAATGAGGAGAAGAATATCATCAGTGGTAATCAGCATGGGTTTATGAGAGGACGTTCCTGCCAGACCAATCTTCAAACATTCCATTGAGCTGCCATCTAGACAGGGGAGGCCTGTGGATGTGGTGTATCTGGACTTTGCAAAAGTATTTGATACAGTCCCCCATAAACGCTTAATTTACAAGCTGCAGGCTTGGACCATAGGAATTGTGCTTGGGTAAAAAACTTGTCCGAAGGGTAGTGATTAATAACAAGTACTCGGATTAGACTGGAGTGGTCAATGGGGTACTGCAAGGTTCTGTCTTGGGACCAATTCTATTCAATATATTTATGAATGGTATATAGTCTGGGATAACCAGTTCAGTTTCAGTTTTTGCGGATGACACAAAGATAAGTAGAGTAATAAATTCACATCAGGACATGAAAATTTTGCAGAATGACCTGAACAAAATAAAGGAATGGGCAGACATATGGCAAATGAGGTTTAATGTGGAGAAATGTAAAGTAATGCACTTGGGGGGGAAAAACAATGCTAAATATTCACTAGGGGGAGGACCGATGAGAGACTCAAGGATGGAGAAGGATCTAGGGGTGCAATAGATTACAGATTGAGCAACAACATGCAGTATCAAGCTGCAGCTACCAAAGCAGGCAGAATATTAGCATGCAGAAAAAAGGGATATACTCCAGGGACAAAACTATAATTCTGCCACTTTATAAAACTCTGGTTAGGCCTCATCTGGAGTTTTCTGTCCAGTTCTGGTCACCAGTCCTCCAAAGGGGTGTGCTGGAACTGGAGAAAGTCCAAAGAAGGGCAACAAAACTAATAAGGGGCCTGGAGAACCTTAATTACGAAGCAAGCAAACACTAAATTTAATCTCGCTGGAGATGAGACGCTTGAAAGGAGACATGATAGCAATCTACAAATATCTCAATGGGGATCCCAGCATAGGTATTAAACTATTCAGTCCTAGGGAGTATATAAGGACACGGAGGCACACAATGAGACTGGAGGATAAGCAGTTTAACCTTAAACTGCGTAAGGGGTTCTTCACTGTTAGGGCAATAAGGATGTGGAACTCTCTGCCACAATTGGTGGTGACTGTATGGGGAGTATGGATATTTTTAAAAAGACTCTTAGACGTACATCTAAAAGAACACAACATACAGGCTTATGGGAAATCATTATAGACACTGATACACATACACCTTCACAGGTTGAACTGGATGGACTATTGTCTTTTTTCAGCCTTACTGACTATGTAACTAAGGTTGAGCCGAACACCCCCCGGTTCGGTTCGCACCAGAACATCCGAACAGGCAAAAAATTCAGACGAACAAACGAACACCGTTAAAGTCTATGGGACACGAACATGAAAAATCAAAAGTGCTCATTTTAAAGGCTTATATACAAGTCATAAAAAGCGTTTGGAACCTGGGTCCTGCCCCAGGGGACATGTATCAATGCAACAAAAAGTTATAAAAATGGCTGTTTTTTCAGGAGCAGTGATTTTAAATAATGCTTAAAGAGAAACAATAAAAATTAAATATTCCTTTAAATATCGTGCCTGGCCGGTGTTTATAGTATGCCTGTAAAGTGGCACAGTTTTTCTCATGTTTAGAACAGTACCACAGCAAAATGACATTTATAAAGGGAAAAAAGTCATTGAAATCCGCGGCTGTAATGAATTGTCGGGTCTCGACATTATAGATAAAACTCATTGAAAAAATTGGCATGGGTTCCCCTCCAGTTCATTACCAGGCCCTTTGGGTCTGGTATTAATATTAAGGGGAACCCCGAACCAAAAATTAAAAAAGAAATTGCGTGGGGGTCCCCCCAAAATCCATACCAGGCTCTTCGGGTCTGGTATTGAAATTAAGGGGAACCCTGCACCAAAATAAAAAAAATGGTGTAGGGGTCCCCCCCAAAATCCATACCAGACCCTTATCCGAGCACGCAACTTGGCAGGCCGCAGGAAAACAGGGGGATGAGAGAGCGGCCCCCCTCATGAACCGTATCAGGCCACATGCCCTCAACATGGGGAGGGTGCTATGGAGTAGCCCCCCAAAGCACCTTATCCCCATGTTGATGGAGACAAGGGCCTCATCCCCACAACCCTTGCCCGGGGATTGTGGGGTATGCGGGCAGAGGGGCTTATTGGAATCTGGAAGCCCCCTTTAACATGGGGACACCCAGATCTTGGCCCCCCTCTATGTGAATTGGTAAGGGGTACATTGTACCCTTACCATTTCACAAAAGAAAGTGTCAAAAATAGTAAAAAAGACAGGAGACACTTTGGGACAAGTCCTTTATTAAAAAATTTCCATTTATCTTCTATCACGTCGCCCGACAAACCAAAATAAGAAAAAAAAACGCAACAGCTCTGCCTCCATGGGAGGCTCCCACCGAGTGACACTTCTTTTTGGTGACAGCTGTTATATAGCTGAGGGCGGGGCCACCCGGTGATGTCTCGTGAAATCAGAGGAAGGCGGAGCTGTTGCGGTTTTTCTTTTTTTCTTTTTTCGGCTCGTCGGCGGCATGATAAAAGATGAATGGACATCAAGGGACATTTTTTTTTTATCTTTTAATAAAGGACTTGTCCTAAAATGTCTCCTGTGTTTTTTACTATTTTTGACACTTTTTTTATGAAATGATAGGGGTACAATGTATCTGTTACCAATTCACATGGGGGGAGGCCAGGATCTGGGGGGTCCCCTTGTTTAAGGGGGCTTCCAGATTCCGATAAGCCCCCCGCCCACATACCCCCACAACCACCGGGCAAGGGTTGTGGGGCTGGGGCCCTTGTCCCCATCAACATGGGGACAAGGTGTTTTGGGGGGCTACTCCAAAGCACCCTCCCCATGTTGAGGGCATGTGGCCTTGTACGGTTCAGGAGGGGGGCTCTGGTATAGATTTGGGGGGACATCTACGCCATTTTTTTAAAATTTTGGCACAGGGTTCTCCATAAAATCCATACCAGACCTGAAGAGCCTGGTATGGATTTTGAGGGGACCCTCACAAAATTTATTTTTTAATTTTTGGTTTGGAGTTCCCCTTTAATATTTATACCAGACCCAAAGGGCCTGGTAATGGGCTGGGGGGGACGCATGTCGTTTTTTTCAATGAGTTTTATCTATATTGCCGAGATCCGACAATTCATTACAGCCGCAATCAGTTTTAAATGACTTTTTTCCTTTAGAAATGTCATTTTTGTTTATATATATATATATATATATTTTTTTTTTTTTTTTTGTACAGAATGACTATTCCACAGTAGATACTGAAATCGCGATCATATCTAATAGATGGAAAATATTATATATAATATTATATATATATTTAACACCCAATATGAGGACAATATGCGACCGGTCTAAACTATGTGGCATGTTCACCAATGCCAGGAGCATGGCGGACAAGATGGGTGAAGTAGAGATACTGTTGTACGAGGAGGATTTGGATTTTGTGGGAATTTCAGAGACCTGGTTCAACAGCTCTCATGATTGGCTGGCAAACATTCAAGGGTATACCCTTTACCGCAAGGATTGAGAGGATAAAAAAGGGGGAGGGGTATGCCTATTTATCAAGAATAATGTACAAGTGAATGTGAGAGATGACATCACTGAGGGAGCTAGGGAGGAGGTGGAATCCTTATGGGTAGAGCTAAGGGAAAAATAATACTGGGAGTATGCTATAGGCCCCTTAACCTGAGGGAGGAAGTGGAGACAGATCTCCTATCACAATTTGGATTAGCAGCAAGGATGGGAAGTGTTATCATAATGGGGGATTTTAATTATCCAGACATAGACTGGGGGGAGCGAACCGCGCATTCATTTAAGGCTCACCAGTTCCTTAATGTCTTGCAGGACAATTTTATGGGTCAGATGGTAGACGCACCAACTAGAAATAAAACCTTACTGGATCTACTGACTACCAACAATACAGACCTGCTCACGGATGTGGAAATATGGGGCAATTTAGGTAACAGCGATCACAGGTCAATTAGTTTCAGTATAAATCACACAAATAGGAAACATAAAGGGAATACAAAGACACTGAATTTCAAAAGAGCCAACTTCCCTAAACTACACACCTTGTTGAAAGGCATAGATTGTGATAAAATATTAGGAACAAAGAATACGGAGGAGAGATGGGTTTTTTTTGAGAGCATATTAAATAAGGGCATTAGCCAATGTATCCCACTGGGTAATAAATTTAAAAGAGCGAACAAAAGTCCTGGATGGATTAACTCCAATGTAAAAATGCATATAAAAGCAAAGGAGAAGGCCTTCAAAAAATACAAGGTTGAGGGATCATCCTCAGCATTCAGACTTTATAAAGAATGCAACAAGAAATGTAAGGGTGCAATTAGGACGGCTAAGATAGAACATGAAAGACACATAGCGGAGGAGAGCAAAAAAAATCCCAAGAAATTCTTTAAGTATGTAAACAGTAAAAAAGGGAGGACAGACCATATTGGCCCCATAAAGAATGAGGAAGGACATCTGGTTACAAAGGATGGGGAGATGGCCAAGGTATTGAATTTATTCTTCTCCTCAGTCTTCACAAGTGAATCGGGGGGCTTCAGTAACCAAAACTGCAGTGTTTATCCTTATGACACAACACAGGAAGCACCTCCATGGTTAACAGAGGACAGAATTCAAATTAGACTTGAGAAACTTAACATTAATAAATCACCGGGACCAGATGGCTTCCATCCGAGGGTACTTAGGGAACTCAGTCAAGTGATTGCCAGACCGTTGTTCCTAATTTTTACAGTCTACTGACTGGAATGGTACCAGCTGATTGGAAAAAAGCACCAATATTTAAAAAGGGCCCAAAATACATCCCTGTGAATTACAGATCAGTTAGCCTAACATCAATAGTATGTAAACTCTTGGAGTGGATGATAAGGAACTATATACAAGATTTTAGTAATGAGAACGGTATCATTAGCAGTAATTAGCATGGATTCATGAAGAATCGTTCTTGCCAAACCAATCTACTAACCTTCTATGAGGAGGTGAGTTGCCATCTAGATAAAGGAAGGCACGTAGACGTGGTGTATCTGGATTTTGCAAAAGCATTTGACACAGTTCCCCATAAAAGTTTACTGTACAAAATAAGGTCCGTTGGCATGAACCATAGGCTGAGTACATGGATTGAAAACTGGCTACAAGGGAGAGTTCAGAGGGTGGTGATAAATGGGGAGTACTCGGAATGGTCGGGGGTGGGTAGTGGGGTTCCCCAGGGTTCTGTGTTGGGACCAATCCTATTTAATTTGTTCATAAACGACCTGGAGGATGGGATAAACAGTTCAATCTCTGTATTTGCAGACGTTACTAAGCTAAGCAGGGCAATAACTTCTCCGCAGGATGTGGAAACCTTGCAAAAAGATCTGAACAAATTAATGGGGTGGGCAACTACATGGCAGATGAGGTTCAATGTTGAAAAATGTAAAATAATGCATTTGGGTGGCAAAAATATGAATGCAATCTATACACAAGGGGGAAAACCTCTGGGGGAATCTAGGATGGAAAAGTACCTGGGGGACAGGCCCGGATTTACTCCCTTTGCCGCCCCAAGGCAGGGCCCTTCAATGCCGCCCCCCCACACACCATTAGAAAGAGCCCCCAGACATAATACGGTCAAAGACATGATACAAGAGATGGTCAGAGACTGCAATCATAGTACAGGAGATGGTCAGAGATTGCAGACATGATACAGGAGACGGTCAGAGACTGCAGTTCCTATGGACATCAGTAGATAATGGCCGATCGGCCCTCTCATCTGACCCAGCGATACAGCAATGGTTCCCCTGATCAGGAGTCAGCTCACTCTGAATTGCCCGTGGCGACTCCGCTGGGTAGCACCCAGATCTGTATTCCTGCAATGACTCCATTCCTTTCTCCACCAGGGATGGCACTAGGCTGTGTGGCTTTCCCTCTGGTGGCGCAGGGCAGCGGGGTTCTCTCTCTAATGGTTTTCCCTCAGCACTGCCCTCTCCCTCTGGAGCCCTGGGTGTACTTTCCTGGGTGTAGACCCCCCAGGGCAAACCACCCCCCTCCATTAGTACAGACCCCCCCAGGACAAACCCCCATTCATTAGTACAGACTCCCACCAGGACAAACCCCCTCCCTTAGTACAGACCCCCCCAGGACAAACCCCCCTCCCTTCATTAGTACAGACCCCCCCAGGACAAACCCCCTCCCTTAGTACAGACCCCCCCAGGACAAACCCCCCTCCCTTCATTAGTACAGACCCCCCCAGGACAAACCCCCCTCCATTAGTACAGACCCCCCAGGACAACACCCCTCCATTAGTACATACCCCCCAGGACAACCCCCCTTCCATTAGTACAAACCCCCCCAGGTCAACCCCCCTCCATTAGTACAACCCCCCAGGACAACTCCCCCTCCATTAGTACAACCCCCCCAGGACAACCCCCTCTCCATTAGTACAAACCCCCCCAGGTCAACCCCCACCCCCTCCATTAGCACAGACCCCCCCCCAGGACAAACCACCCCTCCCTTCATTAGTACATACCCCCAGGACAACCCCCCCTCCATTAGTACAAACCCCCCCAGGTCAACCCCCCCTCCATTAGTACAAACCCCCCCGGACAACTCCCCCTCCATTAGTACAACCCCCCCAGGACAACCCCCTCTCCATTAGTACAAACCCCCCCAGGTCAACCCCCAACCCCCTCTATTAGCACAGACCCCCCCAGGACAAACCACCCCTCCCTTCATTAGTACAGACCCCCCCAGGGCAAACCCCCCTCCATTAGTACAGACCCCCAGGACAAACCCCCCCTTCATTAGTACAAACCCCCCGGACAACCCCCCCTTCATTAGTACAGACATCCCAGGACAAATCCCCCCTTCATTAGTACAAACCCCCCAGGACAAACCCCCCCTTCACTAGTACAGACCCCCAGGACAACCCCCCCTTCATTAGTACAAACCCCCCAGGACAAACCTCCCCTTCACTAGTACAGACCCCCAGGACAACCCCCCTTCATTAGTACAAACCCCCCCAGGAAAACCCCCCCCTTCACTAGTACAGACCCCCAGGACAACCCCCCCTTCATTAGTACAAACCCCCCAGGACAAACCCCCCCTTCACTAGTACAGACCCCCAGGACAACCCCCCCTCCATTAGTGCAGACATCCCAGGACAAACACCCCCTTCATTAGTACAGAGCCCCAGGACAACCCCCCCTTCATTAGTACAGACCCCCCAGGAACAGATGGAGACAGGCTTGGGCGGGAGTGAGAGACACAGGAGAACACGCGCCCCCCCCCGCACAGAGACCAGCCGCTCCGATCTCCGGCGGCTGCTCTCCTTCTCTGACAGGAGGAGGGAGGGGGGACAGGCTTGAGCCTCGAAAAAAACAGCAGCAGTGGCGATGACCTGCGGAGGGAGCCGCCTCAGTCTGGACACAGAGAGGAGGAGGAGGGAGAGGAGCACTCTAGTGCTTCAGCGCCCCCACCTTTCTGGCGCCCGGGTGCACTGCATGCTGCTATGTTAGTGTGGGGGGCAGCCGAGAAGTCATTGCAGGAGCGGCGCCACCCCTGTACCACTGCTGCCTCGAGGCCTGGCCTCGGTGGCCTTGTGGGAAATCCGGCCCTGCTGGGGGTCCTAGTAAATGAAGGGCTCAGCAATGGCATGCAATGCCAAGCTGCTGCTAACAAAGCAAACAGAATATTGGCATGCATTAAAAAAGGGATCAACTCCAGAGATGAAACGATAATTCTCCCACTCTACAAGACTCTGGTCCGGCCGCACCTAGAGTATGCTGTCCAGTTCTGGGCACCAGTCCTCAGTAAGGATGTACTGGAAATGGAGCGAGTACAAAGAAGGGCAACAAAGCTAATAAAGGGTCTGGAGGATCTTAGTTATGAGGAAAAGTTGCGAGCACTGAACTTATTCTCTCTGGAGAAGAGACGTTTGAGAGGGGATATGATTTCAATATACAAATACCGTACTGGTGACCCCACAATAGAAATAAAACTTTTTCGCCGGAAGAGAGTTTAACAAGACTCGTGGCCACTCATTAAAATTAGAAGAAAAGAGGTTAAACCTTAAACTACGTAGAGGGTTCTTTACTGTAAAAGCGGCAAGGATGTGGAATTCCCTTCCACAGGTGGTGTTCTCAGCGGGGAGCATCGATAGTTTCAAGAAACTATTAGATAAGCACCTGAATGACCGCAACATACAGGGATATACAATGTAATACTGACACATAATCACACATAGGTTGGACTTGATGGACTTGTGTCTTTTTTCAACCTTGCCTACTATGTAACTATGTAACTATATAATTTGAATGAATTATAATTCTATACATTTAGAATAGGGGATATGACACTTCTTAGTAACAAGAGATTGTATTTCTCTGGTAGTCATCTCAAATGGACTTTGGACAGCCTTGCTAAATATTTAGATTCATTCAGCTGGATAAACAACTCTTATGCCGCATACACACCATCGCACATTCTGACAACAAAATCCATGTGTTTTTACTGACGATGTTGGCTCAAACTTGTCTTGCATACACACGGTCACACAAAGTTGGTCGGAAATTCCGAACGTCAAGAACGCGGTGACGTACAACACGTACAACAGCACTAGAAAGAGGAAGTTCAATACCAAGTGCGCCACCCTTTGGGCTCCTTCTGCTAATCTCTGCTAATGAATGAATTTTGTGGATTCGTGAAAATGGCATGATTGTGGCAAATTAGAAAGCACTGTGCGGGTTATTTACTAAAGGAAAATCCACTTTGCACTCCAAGTGCACTGCAAAAGTGCACATGAAACTGCACTGAAACTGCACTTGTACTGCAAAGTGGATTTGCCTTTAGTAAATAACCCCAATTGTCACTGTAAACACCAACTTACTACAAAAATTGCTATTGAGCATT
This sequence comes from Lithobates clamitans, assembly GCA_037952925.1. Classification (NCBI taxonomy): domain Eukaryota; kingdom Metazoa; phylum Chordata; class Amphibia; order Anura; family Ranidae; genus Lithobates; species Lithobates clamitans. Next base: position 4,136,152 of record JBBGZY010000025.1, on the reverse strand, counting down.
GAAATAAGAAGCCACACATTGTTGAGTAGAAAACATTTTACTCAAAGCACATTCACATGTGCGTTAGAAAAGGGTTTTTGAACAAACCAACATCTTTGGTTTATATTTTTTTTTTCATATTGTGAAAATAATTTTTTGGGTTAAACAGGCATGTTTCAAAGCATAACATACACAACTCAGGAACTTACAAAGTTCAACTTTGATAAAGTGAAGGCAATATCAGACATGAGTATGTCCAAACTGTGTTGATCTTGCCTTCATCAGATGGGGTGATGTCACCAAAAAGCCAAATGTTGAAGATGCACACAAATTGGGATTCAAACTGGAGATTTCCCTCCTGATCCCATGCTTAATGTCAACATGTGCTAGCTCCCATCATGGGGGATCGATGGACGTGTTTTGGGGGTGCAACCCCTTCCTCTCACCTAATTGAGTTGCGAGGAAGGGATTGCACCCACAAAACGTGTACATTGATATCCCGTGATGGCAGATAGCACATATTGACACACCTGTGTGCATCTTCAAAATTTGGCTATTAAAATACTTTAAAACTTTTTTTTCAAAGAAAAAAAACACAAGAAAACTGTACAATTTTTGTGCTTTTTATATTCTGCCTAAAACATTAAAGATGTTCTTCATTTTTTGTTGAACATCATTGATGTTTTCCTTTATATTTTCTAAATCACCATTGCACCCCATTCTCTCCCTGATGAGGATCTGGGCACTTTCACTGGTGAAACGAGATTCTTCTTCCACAACATCCACATCACCTAAAAGAAAAAAACACACCATGTATTATAAATATGCAGGCATACATCTATTACCTGAAGCTGTGGTCTCAGACACTCACCTGTTGTGGTGACAATTTTGCCCACTTCATAAACCTCTCCCTCCACATCCTCTGCTTGTGGTTTTGGGATTTCCCCTTCTTTAGGAGGTAGGGGGTCCCTGGTGTCCTCAGATGTCCCGAGGATTTTCTCCCCATGTGAATAAAAAAAAGGTATACTTAGCACACAGATATTTAAGGGCAGAAATAGGAATATGATACATTGCTTGGAAGTGTCGTGCAATTGTCTGTTTTGGCAGAGTTCCAAGCTGAGGAACATTTTATTTCCTTTCTAAAGCTGGAATACTTCCATTTTTGTTAAAGTATCACACATGGAGACACCCCTAGTATCCACTGGAGTACCTATGTGGGACACCCTAAAACGTTTGTTCTGGTGTCCCACACTAATGCTCTTGCGTCCAGATGTGTAAACAGCTGCTGAGTGTCCTCTCCTTACACTGAATCAAATTTACATTTCATTGTAGTTACAAACCCATCAAGACAACAAACTTATTTTAATACAAATAGGCATGAAAAAATGTAGCTAACCCGTATCTGCCAAAAACATCTTATAAGTGGGCGAACGAATGATGTTTCCTATGACTGATTATTGTGCCCATGAACATGAAAGTTGGCATTTTAAAATGTACAACAATAAAGAAAAGCACATGGAACAGCACGCAAGTAATAATAATAGAAACACAGAACAAATACTTACTTTTTAGAAGCAGTTTCCTGATCTTTCTGTACTATTCGTGCTCCCTCAATTTGAGGTCTGACCATCATTTCCTCAGTTGATCCTTGGATTGCCGTACCCAAATATTCCTGTGCAGACTCTTCACAACTTTAGGCATGATCTTGGCCTTTCTCACATTTGGGTTTGAGTAAGGTTAATACTTCCCATCATAGTCGGCCCTCTTCAAGATGTCCACTATCTCCACCATCCCTATAAAGGACATAATTTAGGCCTTCAATATCCTCCGGGATCGGGACGTTTGTGGCTCCGGGCTTTCATTGTTGCTGCTCTCCTCTGCATGCACCTGTTGTCTCTCCGCCATGTGCTCTCCCACTGCGCCGAAAGAGAAGAGGCGATATACTAGAAAGAACGTCAGGGGCGGGCGGAGTTTCATGCATGCGCAGTGTATATAAAGCAGAACACGCATGCGTCGTACGTACAATCTGTGAGCGGAGGATGAAGTAACAGAAGCAACGATCGTTATAATGAAGGTACAATTTTAACTTGGTGCATCAGTGGCCTATATTGCTTATAGATTGAGACCTATATTGGGTCAAGATTAGGAGAGTTTCGCCTGACATTAGGGTTTGTCTTGGGTTGTGTCTTGTAGAGAAAATGGATCTCTTCAATGAGAATTTCTAGGAATATTCATTGATATTTTCAGGGAGCTGCCCTGTCTGTGGCAGGTGAACCACCCATGTTATAATAATCAAACAAAGAGGCAGGCAGTGCTGGAGAAACTGCTTGAATTTGTAAAGCCGATGATCCCCACGGCAGACATCAATTATTTAACGTCCACAAATGGTGGCATGAGGAGCACTTATAATAGGGAGCACAAGAAGGTCCCGGATTCCCAGAGATCAGGAGCTGCAGCAGATGACATTTATGTACCCAGGCTGTGGTACTATGACAGACTGCATTTTCTGGCAGACCAGAGGGAACCCAGGCCAGCACTCTCCAGTCTTCCTTCAAGGCTTCCTTCCCCCCCAGCTGAGGCTTCCGATGACCAACCTGGGCCTTCCAGGCAGCAACATGTGGAGGAACCCAGCTTGAGTCAGGTATAGCATTCTTCAAAATATTTCTGGTTGTCAAATTAATGATGTTAAATATATGTTAGTTTTGGTAACTAATTTCTGATTTCACAAAGTGTTTTACATATCAATAGACAGTAGTGGCCACAAATGATTGGGACAAGAATGAAAAATGCTGGGGTCAGAATGATAGTCTTTTCTATTTATTAGCATTCAATTTGCAACAGTCATGAGCTGAAAATTGTGTGTGATTGATGAACCAAAAGATAAAACTATGTCCCTTTTTCATACACAGGAAAGTCTCAGCCAGGAAAAGTGGCAGCCAGGAGGTGGTGGGGGTAAGTGGCAGCCAGGAGGTGGCCGGGCCTAGTAGCCTGCCCAAATCCCAGGTTCCTCCCTTTGGCCTTCCACAAAAAAGTGCCAGGAAGAGGAGTAACCTGGAGGAGGCAGCACTTGGTCTATTTATGAAGGCTACTGCGGCCCTCAGAAACCCCCCCATTCTTCAAGCATACTATGCCTGCATGACAGCCTGCAAAATTCTGGAAATGGAGGAGAGTCAACCCCTCTTATGTGAGGAAGTGATCTTACAAGCCCTAAATAAGGGGTTGAGGGGCAAACTCACAAGCCAACGTCACGTTTGTGAGTTGAACCATGGTCCTCCTCCACTTCCTGCCACAACTCCAACACCAGAGCCACAGCCTGGTAGGAAGCGTGTAAGGAAGACAAGAGAGTGATGGTCTGGGTTCAGTCTGGTCTGACAAAAGATGCAGGCTGTGGTATGACCACAGCCTGGGGACAGATATGTCATCTGTTGCTGTTCCTGATCTCTTGTTGTTCTAGACCGGATTGTGCTCACTATTATATGGACTTCTCAGACCACCAATTATGAGTGTAAAATAATTGATGTGTGCCCTGGGGCACAAAGGTTTTGCAAATTTCACCAGTTTCTCCAGCATTGCCTTCCTCTTTATATTGTTATGACCCAGAATAAATGGCTATTTCTTTTTCACAAATACTTGGCTATGTGTTTTAGTTCAAAAAGGACAGTTTGTTTGTGAGTAGGCAGGTACATTTCAAAAATACAATGTCAAATTACCAAGGGACACCAGCCAACCTCCTTGAGGTTAAAAAATACAAGATAATAATGGTGTTGTGGTAACTCGCTCCCCAAACGAGAAATAATATTATGGAGAGCACTAGAAAAAAAAATGCAGATCTTGAAAAAAAGAAAAAAAAAAGAAAAGAAAATTAGAAACATTATTATGGACATCTGACGAAAAACTAAATTAATATTATTCATGAGATCATGAGAAATAATGAAGAAATCAGTTTGTGAGAACTCTGTGAATATCAGCAGCAAAAAAACTAAATTTTTCTAGCATTATAAAGAAGAAGAGAATGCGCTGCATTAAACTATTTAAAAAATTGCAGTATGACGAATGTCCATTACGAACGCTAGTTTTACCAGACCGAGCGCTTCCGTTTCGTAATTTATGCTGAGCATGCTTGGCACTTTGTGCATAGGCATTGTGTACACACGATCGGAATTTACGCAAATGGATTTTGTTGTCGGAAAATTTGAGAACCAGATCTCAAATTTTGTGTGACAGAAATTCCGAAGGAAAATGTCCGATGGAGCCTACACACGGTCGGAATTTCCGACAAAAGGCTCCCATCGAACATTTTCCGTCGGAAAATCCGACCGTGTGTATGGGACATTAGAATATTCACAATAGGTGTCACATACCTAATCCAAAGCCAATATGCAGAGAGGGGCTCTCCTTGCAACTAGGTGCAGTGTACCTCTGAAAGTGCAACAAAAGAACAAAAGGTATACGGCCCAAAGAAGCACCTGTTGCCGGCAAGATCTGGATGGGTCCAGCAGAGCGTGACCTTGTGAGGACTGCTAGGGCGTGGTGATAATACATGAGATATAGATGGGGGATGTTTTCAGCTTCAGGAGGTACATAAATGGTCTACACCTATAGCAAGGACATTATTCAACTTTGTTCAAAGCTGCAGTTTGTTTTTTTGCCTACAGGCAGCCCTTAGGCAGTGTTTTGGCAAAGGTAAAGTAACCCTTTAACTGCCTGCTGATCGCACTATACCCAAATACAGCATGGCCGGCTAGTTCTGGGGGGGCATCTATTGACGTCCTCCCATGCACCTGCTTCTTGCACGCCCCTGAGATGTCCAATGATGGAGCGATCACTTTGTCAACAAACCAGCGCCATGTCCAGTTCAGCTCTCTCCTCTCCTCACACTGATACAGCATGTGAGGAGAGGAGGGAGACGCAGTGCAAACGTGTGAGATGGCTGTGTTTGGTGTGCCCATCAGTGCCACATCAGTGTCATCAGAGTGCCCATCAGTGCAATCATAGTGCCACATCAGTGCCACTACAGTCCCATCAGTTCCCCATAGTGCCACATAAGTGCCCCTACAGTGTCATCAGTAACACGACAGTGCCCTACAGTGGCATCAGTGCCACTACAGTGCAATCAGTGCCACACCAGTACCCCTACAGTGCCATCAGTACCCTAAAGTGCCACTACAGTGCCCATCAGTGCCACATCAGTGCCCCTACAGTGCCATCAGTGCCACTACAGTGCTCATCAGTGCCCTATGGTGCCACTACAGTGCCCTATTAATGTTCATCACTGCCCAATAGTGCACATCAGTGCCCAGCAGTGAGTGCTCATCGATGCCACCCTATCAGTGGATCCTCATCCTCGCTCGTCAGTGCCATAAAAATGTGTGACAAAATGCTTTTTAATTTTCTTTCCACATTTTTCAAAAACTTGTGGGAAAAAAATGACATGTTCAAAAGACTCATTATATCTGATAGAATATACATTGGGGTGTTTGCTTTCCAAAATAGGGTAATTTTGTGGGCATTTCCATTGTCCTGGTGCCCCAGGGCCTTCACTGTGTGGTGATGCAGAGCATTGTCAGTATTCGGCGGGCTGAACAAATGGTTGAACACTTCATAATTCGGGTGTTCGTCGAACAGGCAAACAGCCAATGTTCGGCCCAAACTCATGCTCAAAGCGAACCGTTCGCCTAACTCTACTAAATACTTAGGAATATCTACTTTCCAAAAAGAGGTAATTTGTGGGGTATTTGTACTTTCCTGGCTTGTTAGTGTTTCAAGAAATGAGATAGGCCATCAGTACATCAGGTGTGATCAATTTTCAACGATTCCACCATATAAGTATAACTTTTGGACAAAATTTATAAAGAAAAATTACTAATTTGCAAAATTTTATAACGGAAATAAAGAAAAATGCATTTTTTTATACAAAATGTTATTTATAGTGCAAACAATAAAAAACACAGTGGTGATTAAATACCACCAAAAGAAAGCTCAATTTGTGTGAAAAAATAGGACCATATGGGTACAGTGTTGCATGAATGATTAATTGTCATTCAAAATGTGAGAGCACAGAAAACTGAAAATTGGCCTAGTTAGGAAGGGGGTATACATACCCAGTGGGCAAGTCATTAAACATGAGCAACTGTCATCTCTGAGTTTGCAAACAGATATCATCTGAATAACATTTTAAATGGGCCAAAGGAGATATTTTTGTGCAGAACCAAATGAATCAGTGGTAACATAATGATTTTCTAAATACAACAAATGTATCCTCATTACAAGACAATTAACGTTATCACTGAAGTCAGCTGTGCACCTCTGCTATATTGCTAATAAAGGTCAATTTAATGAAAAGGTAACAAGAATAATGCAATCAACACTTGAATTTGACAAATGTATTTCAAACTCTACTATTCGTCACCCTTACTTTCTTCTATTTAAATACAATTATACTTTATCAGACAGCAGCTGAAAGTAGCTTCAACTTGACATTTTTCACTTCAGCTGTTTTATCTAAATGCACCTTTTAGTAATGAAGGGTCCAATTAAATACATTAAGAAATAACTGAAAAATTAATATGGCCTACATTACAATAAGAATTTTAATAGGTACAAGTACCATCATCCCCAAATATCATAATCAAGGGAAATAAGAGGGTGGAGCCGTAGTTGCAGTTGCTGCTACTGTCAACTTCCGTCTCGACCCCCCAAAAAGGAAAAAGGGTGGGACTATTACGGTACTCAATATCAATGTACAGTGATAGGTATGAAAATGAATAAAATTCTTTTTATAAAAAATCACTTTTAATAGAAAGCATAATGGTAAAAATACAAATACAATTACAATTGCAGTTACAGACAACAACACTACATATAAGCATAAAAAAGGAAATACCACCAATTCTCAGCAAGTGGATTCCGCAAAATTTGTGATGGAAAGTGTATGCAAAGCTTTAATTCTCGACCGGTTTCACGGTTAACACCGCTTCTTCAGGAGAACCACATCTACAACATGGTATAAAATGGCTTTAACATATAGCAAGTGTATAAATGAAATTATTGCAGCAATATAATTTACAAAAGATATCAAAACATTTCATACAAATAAGGTAAGGATAAGGACAAGCTCACCCACTCAGGTAATTTCCGTGGGCATGGAGGACCCAATATAAATCCCCCCGCGGCGGACACAGGGGATGACAGGCAGCCTCTGATGGATAAATATTAAATTAACTGATTGTAAACATCACAATACTGTGATATCGTGAGAAGGTGTGCCATTGCCATGCACATACAGAAAACCCCACGGTGGTGGTGAAGGGAAGGGAAGTGTACAGGGGACAGGTGAGGGAGGGAAGGAAAGGGAGGGAAACAGGGAGGGGGAATAGGGATTGAAGAGGCGGGGAGGGGAAGGGAATTGGGGAGAATAAGGGGAGAAAGGGGAGAGGGGGGGAAGGGGGGGATGGGTAAACGGGGGAGGGGAAAAAAAGGGGGGAGGGAAATGTGGAGGGAAAGAGGGGAAGATGGGGGGGAAGGGAGGGGGGAAAGAGGGGGAGAACAAGAAGGGAAGAAAGGACAGAACAACAGAAATAACATATGAGGGAAGGGGGGAAGAAGGGGGGGGCAAGAGGGGGATGGGGGAAAAGGGAGGGGAAAAAACACACGAAGTAGAGGAAAAAGAGGAACCAAGAGATAGGGTCGGGGAAACAGATGGAGGAAGGGAAGGGGAACAAGTGAACAGGGGGAGTTCTGAAAATAACTGAATAACTGAAAAGAATAATAACAGCACCATCAAACATTTGTGCAAATATTAGTGTTAAAAAGCAACATGGAAAAATCTTAAAGTGGTTCTAAAGCCTAAACATTTTTTACCTTAATGCATCTCTTGTAATTAGGTAAAAAATGTTTAGGCATCAGCATCCCCCATCACCCCCCTGACCTTTTACTTACCTGAGGCCTCAATTGATCCAGCGCTGTGCACGTCTGGAGCCCCTCACTTCTGGGTCTCACTGGCTTTGCTGGCCACTGGCTAGTGATGAGGGAGCATGGGACGGGGCAGAATCCATTGACACAGACAGCAAGGTTTAGGGGTAAGCACGCACGAGTGCCCCCATGAGAAGCGGACAGAGAAAAGGGGCCATCGTTGGCAAGAAGACAAGGTTCATGTTTCACTGCACAGAGAAGGTAAGTATAGAAATGTTTGTTTAGAAAAAAAACACCTTTACAATCGTGTGTCTGGTCCCCTGTGCTGCTTTGTGCTAACTCTATTTAATCCAATTACACGTGTAAAAAATTGATGTGGTTTGCTGCTATACACCAATATGTGTTCCCACATATGACAACATGTGAATAATAAGAATATGTGAAGCGCAAGCCCTCTAGAAAAATGATATAATTTGTGTATGGGTGTTATAAATGCAAATAACTGATAATGGTATTAGCATACAACATGAAAAAAAATAACATATTCAACAGTGGTAGAACCCCCAATGGCCAAAACTGCTTGACTCATTCAAAGCAAAGTGCAAATACCTGAATGGTAACATAAACTCATACAATTTATGACAATAAAATAAAAATAAAAACAAGTGATGGTTGGCACCTCCTGACAATAAAACTGGGTGTATGAAGTAGTGCTGTATTAAAACAATAAAAGTGCACAGCGTCCTTATAAGTGAACGCTCTCCTGTGAATTCTCATTATTAGGGATGGGCTTTATGTTCGGGTCGAACATGAGTTGGACTCGAACATTGGCTGTTCACCCGTTCGCTGAATAGCGAACAATTTGGGATGTTCGCTGCAAATTTGAAAGCCGCGGAACACTTTAAAAGTCTATGGGAGAAATCAAAAGTGCTCATTTTAAAAGCTTATATGCAAGTTATTGTCATAAAAAGTGTTTGGGGACCTGGGTCCTGCCCCAGGGGACATGTATCAATGCAAAAAAAAGTTTTAAAAACAGCCGTTTTTTTGGGAGCAGTGATTTTAATAATGCTTAAAGTGAAACAATAAAAGTGTAATATTCCTTTAAATTTCATACCTGGAGAGTGTCTATAGTATGCCTGTAAAGTGGCGCATGTTTCCTGTGTTTAGAACAGTCCGAGTGCAAGATAATATTTCTAAAGGAAAAAAAGTCATTTAAAAGTACTATCGCTAGCGCCAGCTATAATGAATTGTCGGTCCGGCAATACACATAAAAGTTAATTGATAAAAACGGCATGGAATTTCCCCACAGGGGAACCCCGAACCAAAATTTAAAAAAAAATGCGTGGGGGTCCCCCTAAATTCCATACCAGGTCCTTCAGGTCCGGTATGGATTTTAAGGGGAACCTCATGCCAAATTTTTTTTTAAAAATGGCGTGGGGTCCCCCCAAAAATCCATACCAGACTCTTATCTGAGTACGCAACCTGGCAGGCCGCAGGAAAAGAGGTGGGGACGAGAGAGCGGCCCCCCTCCTGAACGCATCTGGAAGCCCCCCTTTTACATTTTACGTAAACAGGGTGACACCGCCCCTCTCAACACGGGGAAAGCCATAGGGAAGTCCCCATGCATCAGAGGGGGTGGGGTCACCGGGTGGCCCGCCCTCCATTATATAAGAACTGTCACTTCAACAGAAGCATCACACAGCGGAAGACTCCCACTGAGGCAGATCGTGGGGAGGACGAAGCGGAGAAGAATCCGGAGGAAAATGCCGGACGAGAAGACCGGAGGGAGAAGCGGAGGAAGAAGAGGGGGAAGAAGAAGATGGAGGAAGAAGAAGAACACCAAAGGAAGACCAGAAGAAAGAAGATGGAAGAAGAAGCGGGGAAAGAAGAAAAAATTAATAAAGGAATTGTCAAAAACCGTCACTTGTCTTTTTTAACATTTTTGACACTTTTTTAGTGAAATGGTAGGGGTACATTTGTACCCCATTACCAATTCACACGGGGGGTGGGATCTGGGGGTCCCCTTGTTAAAGGGGGCTTCCAGATTCCGATAAGCCCCCCACCTGCAGACCCCCACTACCACCAGGCAAGGGTTGTGGGGATGAGGCCCTTTTCCCCATCAACAGGGGGACAAGGTGTTTGGGGGGGCCGCTACCCCAAAGCACCCTCCCAATGTTGAGGGCATGTGGCCTGGTACGGTTCAGGAGGGGGACGCTCTCTCGTCCCCCCCCTCTTTTCCTGCGGCCTGCCAGGTTGCGTGCTCGGATAAGGGTCTGGTATGGATTTTTGGGGGGACCCCACGCCATTTTTTTTTTACATTTTGGAGCGGGGTTCCCCTTAATATCTATACCAGACCTGAAGGGCCTGGTATGGAATTTAGGGGGACCCCTACGCATTTTTTTTTAAATTTTAGTTCGGGGTTCCCCTGTGGGGAAATTCCATGCCGTTTTTATCAATTAACTTTTATGTGTATTGCCGAACCGACAATTCATTATAGCCAGCGCTAGTGATAGTACTTTTAAATGACTTTTTTTTCCTTTAGAAATGTTATTTTGCACTCGGACTGTTCTAAACACGGGAAACATGCACCACTTTACAGGCATACTATAGACACCCTCCAGGTATGAAATTTAAAGGAATATTACACTTTTATTGTTTCACTTTAAGCAATATTAAAATCACTGCTCCCGAAAAAACGTCTGTTTTTAAAACTTTTTGTTGCATTGATACATGTCCCCTGGGGCAGGACCTAGGTCCCCAAACACTTTTTATGACAATACGATGCATATAAGCCTTTAAAATTAGCACTTTTGATTTTTCATGTTCGTGTCCCATAGACTTTAACGGTGTTCGCGTGTTCGAACAAAGTTTTTGCCTGTTCGCATGTTCTGGATGCGAACTGAATGGAAGGGTGTTTGGCTCATCCCTACTCTTTATTAGTAGACAAATCACCTTGTGTCCTTCCACCAGCCAATATATGCACTCCCCTCACATTCAGACCTGGGGGGTTTATGTCCATTGGCAAGCAGCTTCTAAGGGAACAATGAAATAGATCGCTGCTCCGGGTGAGTATGATGATACACCAGAGAGAAAGGACTGGGTGCTATCTCCGGCTTGCAACCATGTGTCAGGGCTGGGCTCAGCCCTTCCTTCTCTGAGCTGGCCACTCAGCTGTTGGCTCATTGCCAGCTCCTATCTCTCCACAGTTACTCAGCTGTTGATGATATGCAGTCCTACCTACTTAAGCCGTCCAGTCCAGAGGAGCTCTGCCTTAGGCCCCTTTCACACTTATACGACTTGTCCCACGATTTTGTACTGCAAAATCATATGACAAGTCATTCTCCATGATTTTCAATGACTACCATTCATATTGGCATGACTTTAAGTCGTACCGACTTCAAAGTAGTCCCTGCACTACTTTGGTCCAACTTCCATGCGAGTTGATGTCCATAGACCTCAATGTTAAACCCTCAAGTAGCATGCAAATCGTACCTGAATAATATAGACATGATTTCAGTATGACTTTGTAAGCACAAGCTGAGAATGGTTAATGCCAAAGTTGTGTCAAAGTCGTACAAAGTAGTACTTCTCCCAAATGGAGGCAAAATCGTGCAAAAACTTGATAAAGTTGCGGCAAAATCGTGTTAAAATCGCGTGACTTTGAAGTCGCACAAGTGTAAAGGGGCCTTAGCCTTAGTCAACATCACAGAGATGCTCTCCTGCATTCCTGTTTAAAGACTTGTTTGGCTGACATCCCTTCTGGCTCCAGATCCTGCTTGCTGTTTTACTACGCATATCTCCGGCACCCTGATGTTTGGCTTGTCTGACTATCCGTTCCGGTTCCTGGCTATGTTTTGACTACGTTTGTTCTATTTACTTTTATCATTAAACAAGTGTGATTTAACTGTTCTACTGTTTCGGTCTGATTTCATGGTTTCTGACACTGCCTAGACCAAATAGAAATAATTAGCTGCACACCAACATCGGTCCAACAGGTTTATTGAAAGACTGGTATCAGGGCTGTGGCAACGGACCAAAGGGTAACAAATATACCAGACAAATATACCAGACCCTTTCACATATACATTGTGCCTCTTCAAACACAAGGGATCTCAACTTTCCTCCTGTTCAAGGGAGACTTGCTTCTGATTGTGCAATAATGCTCATGCAGGTAATGTTCAAAGGATTAAAAATGCCAACATAGTGCTGAACTGTGTAAAATCTGTATTTTATTTAGAGACAATCAAATAACAGGATTTACTTCCTGCTTTAGCATGATGATGTCACAAAACCCCACCCAACGTGTTTCATCACTAGTCACGGGACTCCTTGTCACTCCTTGAGGAATTCACACCAGATGTATTGAGCTGTGCTGAACTGCATTGATAAATGCAGGCTTAAATGCAAGGGTACATACAAAACAATTATTCTGTATGTGCCTTGTTCACACTATAAATGTGAATTGGTGTGTGTTTGCAAAAAAGAAAAAAGCTTTTTTCTATTAATAATATTATGTTGTTGAGGTATTGTGCTTTTGTGCTAATATTTTTTCATACAGTTGTCAATAAAAATTTCTATGTGGCACAGCCTTTTTGGTGTGTGTGTGATGGTAGTGGCTGAGGGAATGGCATCCGGGGCAGTTGAGGGCAGCCAAGATAATTGTCCTAAGTGATGAAAATTATACAATTGGCCCTGCATACAATGCAGAGAAAATTTTTTTTTAGAATTACCGGTAATTGGAACTAAAAGTATATACAATAAAGTTTTGAATGCAGAGGATGGGCATTATATTTACATAGAAACAAAAAGATCTTGTCTGGCAAGGTCACTGAAGAATATTTAATTTGACCTTTGTTCAATCCAAAATTGCCAATAATACCAAATGGCTTGCATTCAGCTATTCAAAAAGTAACAAAGTGAAGAGTTCAAGTGCTAATGAACAGGATAAGTGAACATTTGTATCAAATAGTTCAGCTAATAACTAATGTTTGGGTATGTTTTTTTTTTTATAATTTATTGTCCTAAAGTTAAATGACTTGTAATCACCAGGATAAATGTTTTGCCAAAAGCGTACAAGTGTGCAAAAAGCATAGATTCAGCAGACATGATCCACTTGCAGCTGGATTACAAGCTGCTATACATTTGTTAGTTCCTTTGCAATAAAAAATGGATTCATACCAGACAAATTAACAGCATTAAATGTTAGACATCTTTTTGCTAATTTATCTCTGAACAACTTGTACATGTACAATACGATAGGATTGAACTTGCATTTGATGGAATAAATGCATTTGATACATTTATTTGATGGCCCTTTTATAGACCACTCTACAGTTCTCAGTTGGCAGAGCTGAGGTAGCAAATCATTGTGGATTTTAGAAATATAAATGAACTGTGACATTTTTTCACAAAAGAAAATAGTATTTTTAATTGTTATTTAGCTTTGTGCAATTCAAGTACTCATTTTTTGTAATTAAGTTAGCTGAAGTCTGCAGCAGAAGTATAGACTAACATAGAATAACATTACAGAAATAAAAGGATTTGCATGCATGTCCAAGGAATTGCCCTTAAAGTATTTTTTACACTTTCAATGAGGTAAGTTATAAAACAAAATCTAAATAAATGTACTAATATGTATTTAGTGCAGAACATTTAATCTATTGCACATATGGTAAGTAATTAGGTGGCATACAAAATACTGTAATTACATAACAGAGATTATAAATTATTAAGTTTCAGCACAGCCAAATCAGGCACTTCTGTTTTGGTGGTTAAAAACTCACTCATTAATCAAACATTGTGAGCATCTCAATTTTATGCACATGAGAATTGCTATTTCCTTGAGGTTTGAGAGATGCCAGCAACACATTAATGAGTTTAAAAATATGACTAAGATATATTTCTATTTAAATCAAATTCATGGACTCATTAATGATGCATTTAATATTTAAAGATGAATGTAATATTTATGCAGTGTTTCATCCTCATTGTGAATTGTCCTCAGAATAGGGTACAAGGACCCAGCTTTAACTATTTAAATTCCCAAGACACTTGCTTCAGTGAGAATTGAAAGAAAAAGAAAAACATAAAAACAATGACTTTTATTAAAATTTGATAAACATATTTTAAGTTCTGTTATATGTACCTGTTTTTTCTTCTGCATAAAAAAATCCTGTCTTCCCCTATACAGCAATAATATTTCAAATGAGGCCAATATTGACAGTGTATTCATAGGATTTCTGAAATGAGAGTCTGGGCTTTTATGAGAGACACTTTGAATGCTGTATGTCTCTTTTTTTAACAGTTTTTTTCTTTCTGCCTCACAGGCCTATGGTTTCTTGTTGCCTCTCCCCCCTCAACTTTCATGCTGACAGTTTTTACATTTGTAACATCTACTTACAGAAAGTTACTAGGCAGGCTCCCATTTCCATACTTAATGTTGGCTGGTAACGGGACAACGAATCATATAGTATACGGCAGGACATGATTCTTAGAATACCATAGAATACATAAAGGTAAAAAGAACCTTGAGCCTTTACAAACACTGTAAATCCCATTATCTGGCAGGTCAGTAATAAAAAAAAGTTCCTTTTTTTTTTTTTTGCTCAGATCCTCGATGCACTCTTAAGCAGTGGGCACTGGAGTGACCTGCACAGTCAGAAACATGTTAATTGTATGCAATTGCAATAGGTATACAGGGGTGAGGATAGTTGCTGTGTATAGCTACAGTAGGTGCTACCCCTTATATTCCTACCTTCCTATTCCATAGCTTTTGTACTCTTCCTGTATTCAGCAGTCTTCACTTTAAGGCACAAAAGAGGGTTGAAGGAGGTGTTTAGAAAATATGGTTTGAAAATAGTCCTTGCATTTGTCAGCATCATGTCAGCATCATAGACTGCATAGAGGAAAAAAATCAGAACAAACAGAACATTTTTTTTTTAAATAAAACTGCTGTAAATCATGGTTGACATAAAAAGAACAAAGGGCTGAGCACATACTGCAACAGTTTCACCAGATCAGTATTTATATATATTCAGAAACTGTAATTTTGGATCAGGTAGAATCAGATAAAACGTCAGCATGGATGATTGGTATGTCCAGCGTTTCCTCAATGTTTTCCCAGGTAAAAACTAATGACTAGTCTTTGGGTCGTTTGGATTTTTAAAACAGGTTTCTAAATTAAATGGAAATCTCCACAAAATATATCTATAAAGGAAAACATTTGTGCAGATTTGAAGCTATATGATTCGAATCTGTGCATTGTCTGCTTCTTGTCCCTTCTATTTTAATAATAGTAGTCACTCAAATGCAATCCTATGGAGGCCAACATTTCATGAAGTAATTGCAGTCATACAATTTAATAGCAGGGACTAGAAATCAAGGGTGCAGTGACCAGAAATCAAAAGTACATGAATTGGAAGCATTGTGATAAATATATTTAACACTTTATTTCCTGGAGTGACTCTTTTGTGTTCATTCTACTCATGTTTTTTTCACAAAAAATTTGTCAAGTCTGACTTGAAATCTTATTTGGGGCGTAGTATGAGATGAACATGTAAAGGTAGCCGTCAATATGTCCTTTGACCAGGATGTAGCGACCCTCCCATTCCTTAATTGTTTGAAAATGGAAAAAAGAAACTCTTTCTGAGAAAAGGATAGCCACTCCCCTTTTTTGGCCTCTGCATTTGCTAGGTATAGTGTGGGAAATTTATGGCGTAAAAACACTGCATTAAAGTTCCCAGAGAAGTGAGTCTCCTGAAGTAGATGGATGTCAAGACCCTGAGAATGATAATGTTGAAATGCCTTGCGTCTCTTTATCAGAGAGTTAAGGCCTTGGGTGTTGTAAGATGCTACCCTAAAGGCCCGTACACATGATCGGACTTTTTGACAACAAACATGCAAATTAGCTGTTTTGGAGCAACATCCGACCGTGTGTACGCTCCATCGGACAAACTTTTTCTGTTTCCATCGGACTTTTGTTGGCTGTGCGAATGGACAAACTTTCCGGCAACAAAAGTCCGATGGAGCAAAGTCCGATCGTGTGTACACAAAAGCATCTGACTTTTGTACAAACTACAGTACGTGGCCACGAGAATGTTTCCAGCGTGAACCCATTGCGCTGGTTCTCGGCGACAGGGTACTGTACATCTCGCGCTGGCTGCAATAGGAAAAACAAATTTTCCTACTGCGGCGGGCGCGAGAGGGAATTCCCCTTTGGGGGAATACCAGGCCCTTCGGTCTGGTATGTATTTTAAGAGGAACCCCCTACGCCGAAAAAATGTTGTGGGGGTCCCCCCAAAATCCATAGCAGACCCTTATCCAAGCACGCAGCCCGACCGGTCAGGAAAGGGGGTGGGGACGAGCGAGCGCCCCCCTCCTGAGCCGTACCAGGCCGCATGCCCTCCACATGGGGGTGGGTGCTTTGGGGGAGGGGGCGCCCTGCATCTGGATCGTCTTCTTCCCTCTTCTCTTCCAGAGATGTTGACACAACGCTCTAATAGGATGACATGACCATGCCCCCTTATGACCTCACAGTCCCAGCTTGCCCCGTCATGTCCCGTGTGTCAGAGGGGGGCGGGGTCACCGGGTGGCCCGCCCCCGTTATTTAAGAACCGTCACAAGAGAAGCGTCACACAGCGGGAGCCTCCCTCCATGCCACCATGGGTGCAGAGTGGCCCGGAGAAGAAGATGAAGAAGAGAAGAAGATGAAGAGAAGAGCGGGAGCCTTTCTCCATGCCATGGATGCAGAGCGGCCCGAGGAGAAGAAGGGAAGAGGACGCCGCGGAGGAGATGCTGGACGAGAACACCGGAGGAAGAACCAGAAGAAGAAGATGGAGGAAGAAACCGAAGGAAGATAGAAGAAAGAAGATAGAAAATAGAAGAAATAAAGGAATTGTCAAAAACTGTCTCTTGTCATTTTTAACATTTTTGACAGTTTTTTAGTGAAATGGTAGTGGTACTTTTGTAAAAGGGGGCTTCCAGATTCCGATAAGCCCCCACCCGCAGACCCCCACAACCACCGGCCAGGGTTGTGGGGATGAGGCCCTTGTCCTCATCAACATGGGGACAAGGTGCTTTGGGGGGCTACCCCAAAGCTCCCTCCCAATGTTGAGGGCATGTGGCCTGGTATGGTTCAGGAGGGGGGGCACCCTCTCATCCCCCCCTCTTTTCCTGCGGCCTGCCAGGTTGCGTGCTCGGATAAGGGTCTGGTGTGGATTTTTGGGGGGACCCCACGCCAATTTTTTTTTAAATTTTGGCGCGTGGTTCCCCTTAAAATCCATACCAGACCTGAAGGGCCTGGTATGGATTTTTGGGGGATCCCACGTCATTTTTTTTTTATTTGGCATGGGGTTCCCCTTAATATCCATACCAGACCTGAAGGGCCTGGTATTGAATTTCGGGGGAACCCCACACATTTTTTTTTCTGAATTGTGTTTGTTTCCTTAATGCTGTTTTTATCAATGAACTTGTATATGTTTTGCCAGACCGACATTTCAGTAGAGCCGCACAAAGTGAACCAGCGTTAAAAAAAAAAAAAAAAAAGTCTAGAGGTGCGCCCGTTCAACCTATGCAAATGCTTTTACGCTGCCTGACATTTACTAATATTTTGCCGGCGCACTGAACTAAAGTATTTGAACAAGCGCAAATGCCGTTTGAGCATGCACAGTGTATAAATTCACCTCCCACAGTTTAAATGTATTTGCCGGCACTGCCGGTGTTCTGCCGAGAAAGTTCCCCTCGGCGGATAAGGACCCCCCTCTACTGCGCAGGCGCAGTGCTTGCGCAGTAGGAGCCGGCGGAAATAGCCGAAGTGGAATAGAATACAAATCAATCAGCTGTACACAGGCACCTGTAAGAGGGCCCCTTGCGGGCTCGCTTCGCTCGCCACGCTTCGCTCGCCACGCTTCGGGCATGGCCTCACTTTGCTCGCCACTTTTTTTTATTCTCCCTCTAGGTCCACTTGGATGGTGGGGCTTCAACCTGGACCCAGGGCGCAGGCGCCGTGTACAGCTGATTGAAGTTTTTCATCTTCGGCTATTTTCGGTGGCTCCTAGTTACTCGTACTGTGCAAGCGCTGCGCCTGCGCAGGGGGAACTTTCTCGGCAAGACACCGGCTTGTTCCGAGAAAGTCACTTTCTCATTCTATATTGGCCATATTTGTGACTTGGCCAGTTAGTACAACACTTCACCACATCACCCCCATATTTTTGGCACTTCCAGCTTGTTTAAATTTGAAGTTAAACATGCCGTGCACCAGGTCTATAGTGGCGTACAGATCACCTCTTCCCGTGCACCGGGAAGAGAATAGTAAATGGGGGATCGCGCTGTGTTACCGGCTCAAATGCTTTGTAAATACGAAAATGTCATTTGCGCATCGGCGTGCACCGCAAGTCATGACGCAAATGCTTTGTAAATCAGCCCCATAGTGTAAATATAGTGAAAATGTGTTTTGCTTTACCTTTGCACCCTAATATATTTTACATAGTTAGGTTGAAAAAATTTTATTGAGTTCAACCAATAGAAGAAAAAAAGAAATAATAAATAGAAAACCTCCATAAACATAATCCTATACCCGCAGTTGAACAAGATAACAGCATTTGTCATATAGGGAATGCAAAACGGGGCTGTCTGCCATCTTCAGAACATCCCTGCCAGAGAAATGTAGCTTTTCCAGATATCAATCTTTTCTGCATGAAATGGTGCCTTTTACTTAACTAAGTGAAAATGTTCTTTAAAGCCTTGACATCATTTTCTGTAAATTTTTATCAATCTATAACCTTGTGCTGGTAAGGTGACATTACATCTGTTGTTTTCACATTCTTTATATCGCTCCTATAGTTTTAAATATAAATTGGGGGGCGGGGGGAGAGGGATAGTAGGGAAGATAAGCTCTTAATATAAACTGTCCACTTTGCACCAAAAATAAACAATAGAAAAAAAATACATAAATACAGTTAAGAAACACTATTTTGCCTAGCCATGTTGTTATTTTTAGAAATATCAGAAATAGCTTCTTCTTCTTTTTTTTTTTTTACTTAAATTACAATTAAAATGCATTTTGCAGTGCTCTTGATCACAGTAGGATCATCACAGAAATCCCCATGCAATATATTCCAAGTTGGAGTATATCCAATTACCCCTACTAATTCCCAAAAGAAGTGTGAAACGGAGTGTCTACAGTAGTGTGTATTATTACAGAGCTTTGTCAGCTGTGTAACTGGCCTGAATGAATTCATGGATGTTATTAGAGAGCATATGAGAACTGCAACTGCCAGTAAATGTATTACATGGATGTTTTTCTGAGATAAAATGTGATAAATGGTCTTGAGATCTGTGTGAAGAAAGTCGCTAGCTGATGTATATTTTTTAACTGTGCGAGCTACAGTATTTACAGTCTTTGGAAGTCTAATTCTAGTGTATTTTTAAAATGTTTTTTAATGCCGTTAGAGCAGTAAAACAAGAAAATGTAAAAAATACAAATCCATTCTTTTTTGGATTTTGCTACTGTATTTTGTAGTAATTATCCTACATATCATACCTCCATTTGGAACACTACTTGAGTACTATAGTGGGTTAATTGATGCCATTTTTGCATACATGGGTAAATTATATTAAAAATAGAAATTTTGAGACAGCTTAGATAGACAAATGTAAAGAAGAGGTTCTCTGTACAGGTGAAAGGATGGCAGTATTTTAGGAGGACTTCTGTCTATCCACACAAAGTTGAAAGTTTGTGAAAAGAAGATAGATGGGATGAAACTGGGGCTGACTTTAGATCTACTGACATGCACTGAAAAAGGAAGGAGAGATTGTCAAGTGTTTATAACACTTGCAACCCCTGTTTGGCACATATTGGGATGAGTTGTGTAGATGGAGTAATAGGCGTTGTTCTTTCATGTGGGTCTGGTGATGGTGTGACTGCTAATGAAAAGAGAACTAGTGTTGTATACTGTAGTTACTTACATGTCTGGTATTTCTCAGCTACATGCAGCTTTTTTCTTCTACTGGGTGATTAAATCTGCAAAATTACAAAATACAATCAATACCACCAAAATGCAGCATGCGGGACTTTTTTCCAAAGCACTGTATTGGTGTAAACAGAAACTATTCAAAACAATGTTTTTTTTCTCCGGTCCACACATTTTTCCTACACTGGGAAATGTAACAAATGTATACCAATGAATCCAGAGTGAAGGCTCTTACAGGATAATGTTGTCTTTTTATGCCTTGTAATTTTATCATAATGTAAAATTTGCAATAAAGAGAATAAAGAGATTACAAGATGGAATTATTAAAATACTCCTAGTTATATCTGAAACAGTTTCTCAGTTAAAACTTTGCAGTATATATACAGTTATTTTCAAATATGTCCTTTAGGTAAATTAAAAGAGTAAATTATTTTAAAATATGATGTAAAATATGATCTAATGTGATATCCATTACACTAATGAGGGCAAGCATAGAAACTCATGGTAGATGACCCTGAACATGTTTCTCCTATTAATGAGGCCCCCTGAGTATGTTTGATAAATTAAATGTTGTAATTTTGACCTATACATTTATCCTGATATATTGTCTTGTTAAATATGGTACACGCGACAAACACAATCCTAAAAGGGACATAATCACTCTTTTTTACTAAGTCCTTTTTTTATTATTTTTATTTTTTTAATAAATTGAATTTTGATGACTTATTTTCAAGTTTATTTGAGGCTCCACTAGACCACGTTTGAATAAACATGTATTATACAAACAGAAGACCACAAAAAGTTTGGGAGTTCACAACATCTCCAATTATTATAAAACTGCTTATGGCCTTTCTTGTGATATTTTTCAAATGTCCCTATTGGTTATAACACCTTAGATCTAATATGATTCTGTTGTATTTTATTACCTGATGGGTTATTTAGTCGCCTGTCTAAATGCCTCTACTAGCTTCACCAGCAAGTAGAGTATGTTCTGTTCTGGCACTTAAGTACGTTGTTTGTATGATGGTCATCTACATCAATTGTATTTAATACAAAAGCTCAATGTATACTGGTTGTATGTTCATTCTGCCTTTTTTTTAATAAAAACTGAGTAAAAGAAATTGCATTTTTTTTATTGTATTTTTATTGAAAGTTTATTGGAATACAGATAAAGCAAGTTATACACATTTAAGTCAGAGAAATCAAACATAAAAAAAAATGACAAAGAAATAAAAAGAAAAAAGAAAAATATGTTGAATATAATAATACAGCCAAAACTACTGAAAAGGCTATAGCCAATGACATTTGAGTGTTATCTGGGTGTACACTGGGGACATAGACCTAGGAGGTGTTAAGCAGTGGGCTGCTATGTGTAACTAGGTAAACAAGGAGATAGGGAGGATGGGTGATGACAGGGTGACATGGAACTGTATGCAGGGTTTTGGAGGGATTCAAGGAGGAGAACCATACTCAGAATGATCCCACACATTCCAGATCTTGTCAAACCTGTCAACAGCATCCTCTACCATAGCTGTCATATACTCCATTCTACGTATGTCAGTAATAGCTTGTAGAAACTGAGCTTGGTTTGGGGGGGAGGGAGATAGCCAACACAATGGAATTACTCTCTTTGCAGCTAGTAAAATATACGAAGCCAATCTATTCAAGGTCTTTCCCAGACCCAGAAATGGGAGGCCCAGGAGGAGATGTAATGGATCCAGCGAAATGGGGGACTCAAAAATTTGCTGGAGCAGAGACATCACCATGGACCAGAAAGGAACAATCAATTTACACTGCCAGAAGATATGGTAGTGAGTTCCTCTAGTTTTACCACATCTCCAACAGAGGGGGGAGAGGGAGGGGTCAAAATTATGTAAAACCTCGGGGGTCCTATACCAAAAAAATAACACTTTAAATGCTATCTCTCTCTGCTTCACACATCTGGATATTTTGGAAGTTGAGGTCCATATTTTGGCCCACTGTTGGAGGAAGATTGGTTGTTGTATAATTTGAGTCCATTTACACATGTAGGAGTGGGAGTCTACAGAGAGTGGAAGGGTCTTCTGAAGCAATTGTTATAAAGCAGATATTAGTCACGTATGGTGGGGGCCCTGGGAACAGATGAATTCAAAAGTTGTTGGTTTGGAAAGGGTAAGGGATGGGGAGAGAGTTGAGGAGTAGTGGGTTATTTGGAGATAGGAATATGACATATGTTTTGGGATCTGATATTTAGATTGGAAGTCTGCAAAAGGGCGAAATTTGCATGTGACCGGGTGTACAAAGTGTCGAAGTTGGAACAGACCGGCCTGTGCCCAAGGGATAATTCAGGGGTGGGATAGGCTCTCGGAAATTAAGGGATTAGGGATTACATTAGAGAGAGGGGGCACGGGGATAAGAGGGAGAATTTGGCATGACATGAGCGCCATATGCTCAGTGAAAACAACATAGGGCCCAAACAGAGCCTATGGAGTTTGGGATCTGAAAATAATGCAGACAAACATACAAGAGAGCAGGGATGAACCAGAAACAGAGAACCCATCTTTATTTCCGTCCACCTATTCGGCGGCCTTAAACTGGACCAGGCCACCACTGCACGAAGGTGGGAGGCCAGGTAATATTTGTAAAGGTCCAGGGCTCTTAGTCCTCCACAGCTTCTGGGGGAAAATATCACAGAGCTTGCCACTCTATGTGCCCCATTCTCCCAAATAAAGTTAAGAAACCATTGTTTAATCAATTTTAATTGGGCCAAAGGAATAGGGATAGGCAGGGTTTCAAAAAAATACAGTAGTTTTTACAGTAGTTTTGGCATAACTGACATTTTCAACACATTAATCCCACCTATCCATATATGTAGGTTGGTAAGAGTCAGAAGTACATCATCCGCAAATGGAGATATATTCCCTGTGATGCATGATGACCCCTCGGATGTCAGGATGGGATCTTATAGCCTCTGCTAGGGGTTCTAGGCATAGGATGAAAAGAAGTGGGGAGAGAGGGCAACCCTGTCTAGTGCCATTAGACATTGGAAAGGATCGGGATGTGAAAGAGGCCATTTGGACCTGGGATGAGGCATTGGAGTTGAGGGTTTTTAGGGGAGAGATGAAGGGACAGTGGAAACCAAATTTAGTAAGGGTGGCAAACATGTAGGGCCAACTTAATCTATCAAATGCCTTTTGGGCGTTGAGGCTGAGGATCAAAGCAGGTCTACGTACTCTATTCAACATATCAATGAGGTCAATAGTGTGCCTGGTGTTGTCACCCGTATGTCTAGTGGGGACAAAGCCCACTTGGTCTCTATCGATCAGTTTTGTCAAAAATTGGGAAAGGCGGTTAGCCAAAATTTTTGTGAATAGCTTATAATCTGAGTTTAAAAGTGCTATCTGCCTGTAGCTATCTGGAAGCGACGGATCTTTGTCTGGTTTAGGCATAACTGTGATATAAGAGTGTAAGAACTGCTGATTGGGGGACTCACCCTGAAGAAGAGAGTTATATAAGGATATTAGATGAGTTAATAGAATTGGGAGAAATATCTTGTAGTCAGAGTATGGGATGCTATCTGGACCAGGGGATTTGTGGGTTGGTAGGCTCTTAACAGTATTGGCTAATTCCTCCCCGATAATGGGGGATCTCAGTGCATGCACATCCGACCTGGTTCGTTTAGGCAACTTCAAGTCTGACATAAACGCCTCGAAAGCCTCCTGGTCAAATGGGGAGTGTAGGTTGGGAGTAAGGCAGTTGTAGAGTTAATTGTAAAACTCACCAAATACCTGGGTCATGGTCTGTTGGCAGTGAGCGGGGGTACCATCCGGTTGTTTGAGGTGATCTGGGAAGGAGAAAGAAACCAGCATTCTATGTGGCTTATTGGAAAATTCGCAATTTTTTTGTTTTGCCCATAAGAGGGATTTAATATGGCTGACATGTCTAGAGATTTTATTTGATTGCGCACCGAGGTTACTGCCCACAGTAGAACCACCGAGGGAGAGCAGAGCAGGGAATATTTAGCGGCTAGCAGTTTGGTTAGTAAAGAGGATTTCAAGAGGGCTGCATCCTTCTTTTTTCATGAGCTTACATAGATACACTGCCCCCTGAAGAACGCCTTGTGAGCCTCCCATAAGGTGGATGGACTGGATATGGAATCCGTATAGCTGGAAGTATTCAGTTAGCGCTTGGGAGAGTTTATCTTTGGTTTCAGGATGTTTCAGCAGAGATTCATTGAGTCTCCAGTGGCACTTCCTTGGAAATGCAGCTTAGAGGCAAAGATCCAGGGTCAGGGGCACGTGATCCGACCAGGTGATGGGGCCCAGGTCGGATGACACAGTATGAGGTAAAAGGGGGCTGTCACGGTCAAACACATGTCAAACACACGGTGGCTTCGAGTTAATTTACAAAAGGAGGTGGCCAAGGATTGTGTTGCGAGGGGTGGTGTAATATGGAACAAAGATTTCCAATCTTGAGTGGGAGAGAGGATAACATTAAAATCTCCCTCAGTCACCATTGAAGGCTGAAAAAAGCGTTGCAGCCATTCAAATGCATCAGTAAAGAATTTAATCTGACCCATATTTGGAGCATATACATTCATTAGTGTTATAGGATTAGACAAATAGGTACCTTGTAGTATTATATGATGACCGTAGGGATCTAAATGGGTGGACTTGATCTGGAGAGGACAGGAGCGTCTGATCAGCACTGCAACCCCAACCTTTCCAGATGAGTCAGACACCATATAAGACACCGGGAAATGCTTTGAAGCAAATTTCAGGGATCTCCCAGCATGGAAGTGAGTCTCCTGCACCAGGATCACATCCGTGCCGGAGGCCCTGAACCCCTTTAAAGCCATCCATCGTTTTTTTATGGAATTCAGACCTTTCATGTTATAAGACAGCAGTTTCAAAGCCATAGTATAGCCGTGAAATTTAGCCATTAAACTTTCAGTATAGTGGGCGATAGCCCATTGGTACAGACACGCATATATAGCCTTATAACAGGTAGTAATCTATTATGCCACGTAGAGTAAAAAAAACTGATCAACATTAATGCAGGGAAAAAAAGGAAAAAAGAAAACAAGAAAATTTTTTGAGAAAAGTCAAAAAAATGGACCAAAAAAAATATTGCAGCGTAGTAACAAGAAGGCCGGTTTGGCCCAAAAAACACAAAAAATGTAAACATCAGGTGTAGGCCTGAGAGGCAAAAACAGTTCAAGGCACCTCCATGGGTGAAAAAAAAAGAAGGGATCGACGGGGAGTTGGGTTCCCATGTGGGAAGAAAGAAGGGCAAAAAGGATGACTCCCAGTAGGTCAAGTAGGTAGCCTGGTACGTTGAGAGCGCTGGGGTGACCTTCTTCAGGCAATGGTGGGAGGCCTAGGCGCTTGAGAATGGCATCTCCTTCTTGCATGTCTCGAAGGAGATGTTTGACACCATCCTTGGTGACAGTGAAGTGAAAGGGGAAGTCCCAATAATAGGCTACCTTGTGTAGTTGAAGGTGAGAGGTGATGGGCCGTAGTGAGCAGTGTTTGGCCAGGGTGATTGGGGAGAGGTCGCTGAAAAGTTGAATTTTGTCTCCCTTGTATTTAATACTGGATCGGTTGCGAGTGGCCTCTGTTTTCATAGTAGTGGAAACCTTATCACTATGTCACACGGTCTAGCCCCCGCAGGGGGTTTGGGGGCCAAGGACCTATGGGCCCGGTCATGTCTACAATGTCAGGTGCCAGGGTGTTGAATAGGTCCAGGAGGTAGGGTCTGATATTATTGTGAGCCACTTGCTTCGGGATACCACTGATTCTGAGGTTTTGGCACCATTCCCTATTCTCCAGGTCCTCTTGCTGGAGCTGGAGCTGGGATACAGAATTTTTAAGGAAGGCATTCTCCTCTTCTAGAGCCTGAACATAGTGCAAAGCTTCATCAAACTTAATTTACAAGGTAGCTGTGCATTCGCCCAGTAGGTCTATCTCACCCCTGAGATCTCTGGAGATCTTCCCCATCTCCTGGGCAATGCCCCTGGTGAGCTGTTGGGCCAGAGCCTGGAGAGATCCAGCATCTCAGGCGTTAATACAGGCTGAAGAGAAGGGGGATATGTGGGGGGAGAGCCTGCTGAGAGCCATCCTCCGCCATCATGGTACTGACGTAATCCTCCAGGTCTCCCTGTGAAATCCAGATCGGGGATTGGGGCCTAGTCAGATAGTGATCCATAGTGGAGGAGGGCCACGGTGTTTGTGTGGCTCGTTAGTAGGAGGATCGCTGGTCCCCAATTTTTCCCATGTAGTGCTAGGAGGTCGTGGTAGCTTACCCCAGTTGCGATCGGTTGCTGTTGAAGCTGTGCAGGGGCTGTTGAACAGCCCCTGCACAGCTGGAGCTGGACCGGAGCTTGCGGATCATGTATCCGCCATCTTGAAGAGCCGCGCATGCGCCAAGAAATTGCATTTTGACATGTGCTGTTACTGTTCATCTGCTTTTTTAAACTACTGAATGTACAGTATGAGAGATGAACACATGGAGACAGCTGGCTTGATTGGAGTCACGGTTCATCACATGCAACCCAGGTGTGGTTCAATTGCTGTTTTGCCGAACACGAGCATGGGAGGCTATACAATCTGAGAGCTCTTTGGTATCATACTCTGGATATGTAAAGGTGTACCATAGGAGATCATATATTTCCCCTTATTGTGTGGGATAAAAGCTTGGTGGCCCTGACACGAGAGTGTGGGCAAAAGGAGCTGGTGAGTTTATTTACCTAAGGGGAGTGGATTCACGGTCACAGAGGTGCGGTGGAAGATTCTATTAAGTGGAAGATTTGCACTACATTACGTCACTGAATTTTTTTGGATTGTTTGTGGACACATATTTATATATTTTTTTATATATTTTTGTGGACTGATTCACATCGATTCACACAGCTTATTATTTATTGTTTATATATCATATTTTGTGTGCACAGTTATGTTATTCACTCCAGTGGTTTACGCACCATTCTTTGTGATTTCTTGACTTTATCACTTTATGCACACTAATGGGGAGGAGTGATGTTATGATTAATTTGATGTTATGGAGTGATGTTATGATTAAGATTGTTTGATTTAATAACTCTTCACTTTATGACCCTTTATGGTTAGGGATTGTTTTAGCGCTGCTAAATTGAGTTTACTTGGGGCGAATTTATGGTGAATCATTTTTAATTTATGTTTTTATTATCAATTTAACCTGCTATGTCATTGCCTTTTTTTACTGTTTTTTTTTATTTTTTTTTTACTGTTTCAAATATAAGGGAGTTATGTGGACAAGTTGCTAGGATGTCCAGAAAGGGCTGTTAGAGACATCCTCTCAGCAGAAGGTGGTCAAATCTAAAGCAGGCACCAAATATCTGTGAAGTTCAGGAGAGCTGCAAAAATGTGCTAGTACAGTCCATTTAGCAATTGTACCACTACCTTCTATACTTCCTGAATGATATCTAAATGCGTGAATATCAAGCAGGAAAGTAAAGGGAGGGGATGCTTTGTAAATGCACCAAATATCAGTCCAGACTATAACCTGGCTTCCTTACTAAGAACTAAATAGGGAACCACACTCATTATTCTCCATAAAGGTGGCATTTTATACCCTAAGCGTCAAAGGAATATTATTCCAATATGGCATTTATATGCCACATTAACTTATTTTTTTTTTTTTTTTACCACTCAGTACTATATTTTCTCTGGGAATCATTTTTCAGTTGTCAATAATTCAAACTGTGTCCCATATTTCTTCACATCATCGTGGTGGCAATAATTACAATTTTTATACACCTCAAGACCTAGTTAGGTGGGATTTCATTAATCAATTTACCTTTTATATATAACCCTCCACCCCCCCTTCCCTCCCACCCCCCCGAGACCGTACCTCCCCCTGCTCCCCCCCTCCCATTGATATCTTTACTTCCTCCTTTCTTTCACCTACCAGGCCCTCTTTACCTTTTATCTTAAGATCTCTCTTACTACTCTCATCCTACCTAGGATGCCCATATCTCAGCCGCTCTCAGGGATCTTTTGAATTCTACCCACCTTTTCCATTTTGTCTCAAAGGCTCCCATTTTTGTCCCCTCACTGTACCTTAGATATTCTAGACTGTATATTTCGTTAATTTTATCAAACCAGTCCCTCATTGTAGGTCTTTCTGTCCTTCTCCAGTACTTGGGTATCAAGCTTTCAGCCGCATCCATAAGATGTGTTATTAGAGTTCTCTGATAAGCTTTATTGGGCATTTCGCTCATATGAAATAAACAAACCCAGGGGTCTTCTTGAACATTTATCCCTGTTATATCTTTAATAAGTCCCCTCACTTCACTCCAGAATATTTTAATTGTCAGGCATTGCCACCAGATGTGAGCCATTGACCCTATTTCCTTACATCACCTCCAACAATATTGTGGAGGTCCGTTTTGAAATTTGTTCAAGTGTTCCGCGGTCAGGTACATCCTGGCCAAACATCTGAGGTTCAACTCCAAGATTTTACTGTTGACCGACGTAGCTGCTGTTCTGCTTAGGATCAATGACCCTTCTGGGGCAGTAAGTTTTCTTCCTAGCTCCTTCTCCCATTTCTGTATAAACGATGGGGCTTCTGTGTTCCCCAAGCCTATCAGCATTCTATACGTCTGGGAGAACCCCCCTTTATTTTCTTTATCCATACACATTTTCTCTAGTGGGCGTAAGTTGTCCCTCGATCTAATTGGTTGTGGGAGGGTTCTTATGAACTGATTCAATTGGCTGTACCGCCAAGTGTTTATAACTAACAGATTTTTTTTATCCTTTAGCTCCTGATATGTACATATTTTATCATGTTGCATTACGTCCTTTAACTGTATGTTCTCGTCCCGTAACCACCCCCCAAACCACTCCCCTACCCCTGGTGCAAAATAGTCTGAATCCTTGAGTGACATTAGGGGAGAGTTATATCCCCACTGCTCCCTTTTGTGAACATTATCCCAAATTCTGAGTGCGTGTTTAGTAATCTCATGTGTTTCTTTACCTAGTTTCCTTAAGTGTGGTGGAATCCAAATTATTTTATTCAGCTTAGTGTCGCTAATTTCCTTTTCCATTTTTACCCAGTGTTTATCTGCTTTACTTTTTGCCCAATCAACTACTCTGGCAAGAGCTATGGTCTCGTAGTATTTACGGACATCTGGTGCTCCCCATCCCCCCTTACCCCTAGCCTTTGTTAATTGTGTAAACTTCAATGGAGGTGTTTTCTCCCTCCAAATAAATCTTAAAAAAATTTTGTGCAATTTTCTAAGGTACGCCTGCGGGAGCGCCACTGGCAACATTTGCATTTTGTAAGTTATTCTTGGCAATACAATCATTTTAAAGATGTTAATTCTCCCTCCCCAAGACAGTTGTCCTAAGTGTAATCTCTTAAGTTCTTGCTTTATTTCGTTGAGAAGTGGTAGGAAATTGACATGAAAGAGCGTCTCTTGTGAGGTCGTAATTTTTATCCCTAGGTATTTTAACCACTTGCCGACCGCCTACCGCATATATACTGCGGCAGAATGGCACGGGCAGGCAAAATCACGTACCCGTACGTGATCTGCCTCCCGCGGGCGGGGGGTCCGATCGGACCCCCCCCCGGTGCCATCGGCGGTCGGCATCTGACTGGGAGCGTCGGGAGGCGAGGGGGAGACCATCCGATCGTGGCCCCCCCCTCGCGATCGCTCCCAGCCAATGGGAATCCTCCTCTGCCTGTGTGTTGTTTCACACAGGCAGAGGATGTGATGTCATCTCCCCTCGGTCTGGCAGTTTCCGTTCCAGCGCCGAGGGGAGAAGACAAGTGAGTGCACACAACACACACACACACAGTAGAACATGCCAGGCATACTTTACACCCCCGATCCCCCCCCGATCGCCCCCCGATCCCCCCCCAATCACCCCCCCCCCCCTGTCACAAACTGACATTAGCAGTATTTTTTTTTTTTTTTTCCTGATTACTGCATAGTGTCAGTTTGTGACAGTTAGTGTTAGGGCAGTGAGTATTACCCCCCTTTAGGTCTAGGATACCCCCCTAACCCCCCCTAATAAAGTTTTAACCCCTTGATCACCCCCTGTCACCAGTGTCGCTAAGCGATCACTTTTCTGATCGCTGTATTAGTGTCGCTGGTGACGCTAGTTAGGAACGTAAATATTTAGG
This sequence comes from Lithobates clamitans, assembly GCA_037952925.1. NCBI lineage: Eukaryota > Metazoa > Chordata > Amphibia > Anura > Ranidae > Lithobates > Lithobates clamitans. The sequence continues at coordinate 4,106,147 of JBBGZY010000025.1, read as the reverse complement.
TTCGCCGTCAGCGTTTTATAGCGTCAGGGACCCCCATATACTACCTAATAAATGTTTTAACCCCTTGATTGCCCCCTAGTTAACCCTTTCACCACTGATCACTGTATAACTGTTACGGGTGACGCTGGTTAGTTCGTTTATTTTTTATAGTGTCAGGGCACCCGCCGTTTATTACCGAATAAAGGTTTAGCCCCCTGATCGCCCGGCGGTGATATGCGTCGCCCCAGGCAGCGTCAGATTAGCGCCAGTACCGCGAACACCCACGCACGCAGCATATGCCTCCCTTAGTGGTATAGTATCTGATCGGATCAATATCTGATCCGATCAGATCTATACTAGCGTCCCCAGCAGTTTAGGGTTCCCAAAAACGCAGTGTTAGCGGGATCAGCCCAGATACCTGCTAGCACCTGCGTTTTGCCCCTCCGCCCGGCCCACCCAAGTGCAGTATCGATCGATCACTGTCACTTACAAAACACTAAACGCATAACTGCAGCGTTCGCAGAGTCAGGCCTGATCCCTGCGATCGCTAACAGTTTTTTTGGTAGCGTTTTGGTGAACTGGCAAGCACCAGCCCCAGGCAGCGTCAGATTAGCGCCAGTACCGCTAACACCCACGCACGCAGCATACGCCTCCCTTAGTGGTATAGTATCTGATCGGATCAATATCTGATCCGATCTGATCTATACTAGCGTCCCCAGCAGTTTAGGGTTCCCAAAAACGCAGTGTTAGCGGGATCAGCCCAGATACCTGCTAGCACCTGCGTTTTGCCCCTCCGCCCGGCCCGGCCCAGCCCACCCAAGTGCGGTATCGATCGATCACTGTCACTTACAAAACACTAAACGCATAACTGCAGCGTTCGCAGAGTCAGGCCGGATCCCTGTGATCGCTAACAGTTTTTTTGGTAGCGTTTTGGTGAACTGGCAAGCGCCAGCGGCCTAGTACACCCCGGTCGTAGTCAAACCAGCACTGCAGTAACACTTGGTGACGTGGCGAGTCCCATAAGTGCAGTTCAAGCTGGTGAGGTGGCAAGCACAAGTAGTGTCCCGCTGCCACCAAAAAGACAAACACAGGCCCGTCGTGCCCATAATGCCCTTCCTGCTGCATTCGCCAATCCTAATTGGGAACCCACCGCTTCTGCAGCGCCCGTACTTCCCCCATTCACATCCCCAACCAAATGCAGTCGGCTGCATGAGAGGCATTTTTATGTCCTCCCGAGTACCCCTACCCAGCGAACCCCCCCAAAAAAGATGTCGTGTCTGCAGAAAGCGCGGATATAGGCGTGACACCCGCTATTATTGTCCCTCCTGTCCTGATAATCCTGGTCTTTGCATTGGTGAATGTTTTGAACGCTACCATTCACTAGTTGAGTATTAGCGTAGGGTACAGCATTGCACAGACTAGGCACACTTTCACAGGGTCTCCCAAGATGCCATCGCATTTTGAGAGACCCGAACCTGGAACCGGTTACAGTTATAAAAGTTAGTTACAAAAAAAAGTGTAAAAAAAAAAAAAAACACAAACAAAAATATAAAATAAAAATAGTTGTCGTTTTATTGTTCTCTCTCTCTATTCTCTCTCTATTGTTCTGCTCTTTTTTACTGTATTCTATTCTGCAATGTTTTATTGTTGTTATGTTTTATCACGTTTGCTTTTCAGGTATGTAATTATTTATACTTTACCGTTTACTGTGCTTTATTGTTAACCATTTTTTTGTCTTCAGGTATGCCATTCACGACTTTGAGTGGTTATACCAGAATGATGCCTGCAGGTTTAGGTATCATCTTGGTATCATTCTTTTCAGCCAGCGGTCGGCTTTCATGTAAAAGCAATCCTAGTGGCTAATTAGCCTCTAGACTGCTTTTACAAGCAGTGGGAGGGAATGCCCCCCCCCCCCCCAACATCTTCCGTGTTTTTCTCTGGCTCTCCTGTCTCAACAGGGAACCTGAAAATGCAGCCGGTGATTCAGCCAGCTGACCATAGAGCTGATCAGAGACCAGAGTGGCTCCAAACATCTCTATGACCTAAGAAACCGGAAGCTACGAGCATTTTATGACGTAGATTTCGCCGGATGTAAACAGCGCCATTGGGAAATTGGGAAAGCATTTTATCACACCGATCTTGGTGTGATCAGATGCTTTGAGGGCAGAGGAGAAATCTAGGGTCTAATAGACCCCAATTTTTGCAAAAAAGAGTACCTGTCACTACCTATTGCTATCATAGGGGATATTTACATTCCCTGAGATAACAATAAAAATGATTTAAAAAAAAAAAAAATGAAAGGAACAGTTTAAAAATAAGATAAAAAAATAATAATAATAAAGAGAAAAAAAAAAAAAAAAAAAAAAAAGCACCCCTGTCCCCCCTGCTCTCGCGCTAAGGTGAACGCAAGCGTTGGTCTGGCGTCAAATGTAAACAGCAATTGCACCATGCATGTGAGGTATCGCCGCGAAGGTCAGATCGAGGGCAGTAATTTTAGCAGTAGACCTCCTCTGTAAATCTAAAGTGGTAACCTGTAAAGGCTTTTAAAGGCTTTTAAAAATGTATTTAGTTTGTCGCCACTGCACGTTTGTGCGCAATTTTAAAGCATGTCATGTTTGGTATCCATGTACTCGGCCTAAGATCATCTTTTTTATTTCATCAAACATTTGGGCAATATAGTGTGTTTTAGTGCATTAAAATGTAAAAAAGTGTGTTTTTTCCCCAAAAAATGCGTTTGAAAAATCGCTGCGCAAATACTGTGTGAAAAAAAAAAATGAAACACCCACCATTTTAATCTGTAGGGCATTTGCTTTAAAAAAAATATATAATGTTTGGGGGTTCAAAGTAATTTTCTTGCAAAAAAAAATTATTTTTTTATGTAAACAATAAGTGTCAGAAAGGGCTATGTCTTCAAGTGCTTAGAAGAGTGGGTGATGTGTGACATAAGCTTCTAGATGTTGTGCATAAAATGCCAGGACAGTTCAAAACCCCCCCAAATGACCCCATTTTGGAAAGTAGACACCCCAAGCTATTTGCTGAGAGTCATGTTGAGTCCATGGAATAATTTATATTGTGACACAAGTTGCGGGAAAGAGACAATTTTTTATTTTTTTTATTTTTTTTTGCGCAAAGTTGTCACTAAATGATATATTGCTCAAACATGCCATGGGAATATGTGAAATTACACCCCAAAATACATTCTGTTGCTTCTCCTGAGTACGGGGATACCACATGTGTGGGACTTTTTGGGAGCCTAGCCGCGTACGGGACCCCGAAAACCAAGCACCGCCTTCAGGCTTTCTAAGGCCGTAAATTTTTGATTTCACTCTTCACTGCCTATCACAGTTTCGGAGGCCATGGAATGCCCAGGTGGCACAAAACCCCCCCAAATGACCCCATTTTGGAAAGTAGACACCCCAAGCTATTTGATGAGAGGTATAGTGAGTATTTTGCAGACCTCACTTTTTGTCACAAAGTCTTGAAAATTGAAAAAAGAAAAAAAAAAATTTTTTTTCTCGTCTTTCTTTATTTTCAAAAACAAATGAGAGCTGCAAAATACTCACCATGCCTCTCAGCAAATAGCTTGGGGTGTCTACTTTCCAAAATGGGGTCATTTGGGGGGGGTTTGTGCCACCTGGGCATTCCATGGCCTCCGAAACTGTGATAGGCAGTGAGGAGTAAAATCAAAAATGTACGCCCTTAGAAATCCTGAAGGCGGTGCTTGGTTTTCGGGGTCCCGTACGCGGCTAGGCTCCTAAAAAGTCCCACACATGTGGTATCCCCGTACTCAGGAGAAGCAGCTAAATGTATTTTGGGGTGCAATTCCACATATGCCCATGGCCTGTGTGAGCAATATATCATTTAGTGACAACTTTGTGCAAAAAAAAAAAAAAAAAAAAAAAATTTGTCACTTTCCCGCAACTTGTGTCAAAATATAAAACATTCAATGGGCTCAACATGCCTCTCAGCAAATTCCTTGGGGTGTCTACTTTCCAAAATGGGGTCATTTGTGGGGGTTTTGTACTGCCCTGCCATTTTAGCACCTCAAGAAACGACATAGGCAGTCATAAATTAAAGGCTGTGTAAATTCCAGAAAATGTACCCTAGTTTGTAGACGCTATAACTTTTGCGCAAACCAATAAATATACACTTATTGACATTTTTTTTACCAAAGACATGTGGCCGAATACATTTTGGCCTAAATGTATGACTAAAATTGAGTTTATTGGATTTTTTTTAGAACAAAAAGTAGAAAATATCATTTTTTTTCAAAATTTTCGGTCTTTTTCCGTGTATAGCGCAAAAAATAAAAACGGCAGAGGTGATCAAATACCATCAAAAGAAAGCTCTATTTGTGGGAAGAAAAGGACGCAAATTTCGTTTGGGTACAGCATTGCATGACCGCGCAATTAGCAGTTAAAGCGACGCAGTGCCGAATTGTAAAAAGTGCTCTGGTCAGGAAGGGGGTAAAACCTTCCGGGGCTGAAGTGGTTAATTCTTTTTGCCCCCATATAAAGGGGAAGTGTTTTTGAAATGAGTGATCTCTGGTTTTGCTGGTGTTAAGGCTTAATGTTTCAGATTTGTTTGGATTTATTTTAAAATTAGAAAGCTTTCCATACTCTAATAGGGCTGTCATTATGTTCGGGAGAGATATCCTTGGACGCGTAATATAAAACAGGATATCGTCCGCAAATGCGGCTATTTTATATTCATCCCGACCTATCATTACCCCGCTGATATCCGGGCACTTCCTGATCTTTTCTAGTAATGGTTCTAGAGTCAGCACAAATAGGACAGGGGAGAGCGGACACCCCTGTCTGGTCCCATTGTACATATCAAAGGACTCCGACATGATTCCATTTATCCTTACTCTCGCTGTAGGTCTAGAATATAGTGCCCCTATCCTTCTACGGATCTTAATCCCAAAACCCATCTCCTCTAGTGTGCCCATCATGAAGTCCCAGTCGACTCTATCGAATGCTTTTTCAGCATCTATTGATAAGAGTAGGCCTGGGGCTCCACTTTTCTTCATATGTTGCACCGTCAGGAGGGTCTTAATGCTTTCTATTATTGTTTTTTTTATCCCTCCCTTGTCGACCTGGTACAAACCCTACCTGATCTGGATGTATAATTCTTTCTATTATTGGTTTTAATCTATCCGCAATTACTTTCGCGTATATTTTCGTGTCCACGTTAAGGAGGGATATCGGCCGGTAGCTTGAACCTTCCTTTGGAATGATAGCAATATTAGCTGCCAAGGCTTCCTTTCTCATTTCTCCCTTGTCCCCAGCGTCATTCATATAAGAGCACATTTTTGGTATCAGGTATTCCTGATATTTTCTGTAATAGAGCACCGTCAGTCCATCCGGACCTGGGCTTTTCCCCAATTGCATCCCTTTGAGCGCTTTTCTCACTTCAAGTTCCGTATATGGGGCTTCGAGGCTGGCTTGTTCTGTTTCTGTGAGATTGGTTAAACCACTATCTTTTAGATAATTTTTAATTTTCTCTTGTCTTTCTTCTCTTTCTTTGGTACTGATATTTTTATTTATAGCATACAGCTCTCCATAAAACTCCTGGAAGGTCCCTGCAATATCTTTATCTTTATAAACAATCTCACCTGTTTTAGTTTTTATTTTATCAATATAGTTATTGTTTTTCTTTTTGCTTAGGGCCCTGGCCAATAGCTTTCCGGGTCTGTTTCCTCCTATATATCTTTCTTTTTTGACCTGATTGTATATCTTACGGTTCTCCAATTCTATAAGCTCACGCATGGCCTCTCTGCTCTTGTATAAGTCCATCATTATCTCCTTTTCCCCTGTTTGCTTGTGCTGTTGTTCTAGCTTCTGAATGTTTTCCTGTAGGGCAAGTCTTTCCTTGGCCTCCTTTTTTTTCCTTTCTGTGCCCGCCCTTTATTAAAATACCTCTAATGTATACTTTTTTTTGCATATACTATCTTCACTGAGAGCATTGAAGGTCTGCACAGCTGATTCCAATAGAGCACAGGAGTGTCTCCAAGGCTTTGTTTGGCATAGTTTAATCACTGTGTCACACACAGGAAGGTGAGCAGATATACCTGTGGGGGTGGCTGGAAGACACTACAGCATGTTTCTTGGTGACACACTTTTGGAAGGAAAGATGTGCGAGCTTCACTAATTCATGGACTATGTTTTTTGGGCACTTTTATATTTCCGGATATACACTGATTTGGACTCTATCTTATTCACCAGTGGATATATCCCTTTATACTTTATTTGATTCAGTGTTTATGTTATATGTTTTCTGATTGATCACTCACATTGTGTGTTTTATGTAGCACTGTGCACTTTTCAGTTTAAGCACTTAGTGGTACTTTCACTTTTATGTATTATTGGTCAACATCCATGTTTCTTATACATTTATTATTGTTGCATTTTTGTTTGATGTGACCTTTTTTCTAGCGCAGACACATTTTTTTCATTTTTGCCACTTGCACGCTTATGAAACGTGACTAAGTGTTTGCAGCTGGTCTCAATTCAGGTTTGATTATACATTAATTTGTAGGCATTTATCCGTAAGTGGCTCGCAGGGTTTTACTTATCATCTAATGTATACTTTATTACTTTACTACAGCCTCTGGTGTTTCCCCCACCGAGTTAGTTTTAAAGTAGAATTCAATTTCCTTCTTAATGCGCTGATCAATATCTCTATCGTGTAGTAGGTCCTCATTTAGTTTCCAGCCACCAAAGGGGAGATTCTTTTTACCTAGTTTCCACTTGATACTTACTGGGGCATGGTCGGAAAATGTTATTGACTCTATTCTTGTGCCTTTTATTTCCTCTATATACCTGTGTTCTACCAAAAAAAAATCTAATCTAGAGTACGTCGAGTGTACGTGGGAGTAGTAGGAATAGTCTCTCACGTTTGGATGTTGTAATCTCCAGATGTCTAACAATTGACATTGGTGCAGTTTCTTTTTAAGCTTGTTCATCCATATCCCTCCAGTCCCACGGATCCTCGATGTACTATCTTTACCTGGGTCCAGACACATATTAAAGTCTCCTGCAATGATGGCCCTCCCTCTCTTGAAACTTTCAAATTTTGAGAGAGTGCCCAGCAGATACCTTCCAGGGTTGATGTTTGGGCAGTAGATATTTGCTAGCGTACATTCCGTCCCGTTGAGATTACCCCTGAGAAACAGGAAACGTCCCTCGGGGTCAATCATTCTCTCTTCTGCCCTAAATCTGACATCCTTAGCAAACCCTATAGCTATGCCTTTTGAGCCTTTAGTTGGAGAATCCCCGTATTCCCATTTAGGAAATTCCCTCGAGCGTATTCTTTGGTTCTTGCCCACATAGAAGTGTGTCTCCTGCAAAAAGATGACCTCTGCTTTGAGGAGTTTCAATTCTCTCGTTATATTTGCACACTTTATGGGAGAGCCCATCCCCCTCACATTATATGAGATTAAATTTAGCGCAGTCATCTTGTTATTGTACCCAGAACCTCTCTTCTAATTCTAGGAAGCGGTGAGCAGTGCCAAACGTACAGGTCTCTCCCTCCCCCCCTCCAACCCTAGACCCTCCCTTGCCATCCCCTACCTCCCACCTGTCCTCCTCCCCAACCCTCCCTCCCCCCCCTTTTTGGGGTGACGTACCATCTCATGGTCCCATTAACCGAGGCCCTGCTCACTCCTCCCGGTCCCTCGGTTCTCCCCTTAGAGGTTGAGCTCGGGGGTACCATCCCTAGATCAATCTGCCTCCCCCAGGGTTCCCGGTTCCTCTCCCCCTCCTCCCCACCCCCCCTGGGCCCGCGCCCCCCTGCCTCCTCCACACTTGTTTTAATAACTAATCCAAAAGTTCTCTTTCTATGTTCGTGATACAACCCCATGTCTCTTTTTTTACTGATCATTTCATTTTGATAACTGGTATCCAGGTAGGGGTCCCCTCCCTGCTATCTTCAGTTCCAGATCTCTCCCACCATCCCGGGATTTCCAACAATGGTACTTCCAGGCGTTGGCAAAATTTTTGTGTCTCTTTAGGGAACCACAACGTCGCCAAGCGACCTTCCTTGCGTCCAATCAGGCAGGCTGGGAAACCCCATGAGTATTGGACATCATTTGCTCTAAGCTGAGCCAGTAGGGGTTTGAGAGTTCTTCTCCTAGCCAGGGTCTCTGCAGAGAGATCAGGCAAAATCTGTAGGTTAACCTCTCCATAGTTCACTTGCTGGTTCATTCTTATGCTAGATTTAATCCTTTCTTTATCATGGAAGTTGTGGAATCTGACAATTACGTCCCGCGGGGCGTCCCCCCTGATCTCCGCCGGCTTTCTTATCCTGTGGGCTCTTTCTAATTTAATTTTTAGTCTGTTGCCAGATGGATCTAATCGGTCACCGAAGATTTGGTCGATTATTTCTTGTAGATTCTCTTTACCTCCTTCTAACTCAGGCAGGCCTCTTATCCGCAAGTTCTTCCTCCTATTACGGTGCTCCTGATCTTCCAGTTTATAGTGTAGATTTCTTTGTTCTTTCAGGATTTCTTCTATCTGCTGTTTGAGGTTTTTTATCTCTGTTCCCTGTGTGTCTGTTGTTACTTCTAGTTCTTCCACTCTTTTTAGTGTATGGCCCATATCTTGTCGAATTGTTTCGAATTCTCCTTTGATTGTTGTTTCTAGTCTTGCAAACATTTCTGCCATCTCACTTTTTGTTGGTGTTTGATTGTCCTCCAGGAGGTCCCTTGTAGCCTCTGCTGTTATCTTGGTCCCCACTATGTGGGGGTCCATCCCCGCCAGTTGTCTTCTTGTGCTTATTTTGGTTGGGGGTTCGGCGGTTTTTAGTTTGGTTCCGCCTGCCTTCCCCGGGCTCCCTTTACCTTCTTGGACCATATATTTCCTAATGGCGCCCGGGCTTACACTCATTCTGTTGCTGCTGACTGTACTAACTGTGGCTGTGGCCCCCTTCCCTCCCTTCCCCTTAAATGTGCTGTATGCTCTGCGGGGCCCTATGTAGAAGTTAGTAGGTATCCTACCAATGTAGGTCGTATTGTATTGTGTGTGACCAATCCTCTCAAATACTTTGTGTGGTCAGCCAAGGGGTAATTTTCCTCTGGGATCCCAGCCTCTTTAGGTCGCCTTCCTAAATTTCCCTGGCGTGCACCCACACCCTATATTCACACTCTATAATGACTCTTATTTTAAAACATCAAGAGAAAAAAAGCGCGGTAAGATCGCCCATAGACATAAAGATAAGAAGTAACCCTCAGTTTCCGTCAGAAAAAGGGGGGTTTTTAACCGATAACAGTCCCACTCCTTCACATGAGTCCTAGTCCTGATTATCTTCCAGAGTATATATATCCTCTGTACTGACAGGTAATACAAACGCTGCAAGGCTGAGTAATATAAGTTGTCACTCAACAGATTAATTTTGTTTACTTTTGCTTACTTTCTGATCCCTTAAGGGGGATAAACTTGCCAGTTGCTTTCACAGTGAAACAATAAAACACTTGAAACACTTACTCCCTCGGTTGCTTTTGCATTTTAAAAGCCCCAGTCCTGATTATCTTCCGGAATCTATGTATCCTGTACAGTAACAAGTAATATAGGTGCTTCAGGGGTAGGTGACCTAAGTTATCATTCCACGGATCAATTTTGCTTACTTACTGAGCTCTCTGAACCCTTACTGGGGGAGGAAATCTTGCATGATACATTCACAGTGGAACCCTCATCCCCTCCGTTGCTTTTGTGCAGTATGGGTCCCGACCCTGATTATCTTCCGGGTTCTATATATCTTGTGTGACAACAGGTGATACAGCTGCTACAGGGATAGGTGGTATAAGTTATTATTCCACAGATTGATTTTGCTCACATTCCGAACCTTTTCTGGGGGGGGGAAGTCCTGCAAGTTGTATTCTCAGTAAAGCACTTACCCCTTCAGCCGCTTGTACGATCTTACCCAGTTTTTTCTGGAACGCAGACCTTTCTTCCACGAGGTCTCCGTGCGCCTGACTTCCTGTCCGCTTTTCGGTTCGGCGCTTCACTGTAAATCACCGTCGCCTGAAGACCGTCTCCCTCATTCACTCCCTGGCATGTTTACTTGCGCCCGGGAAGCATCACCACCGCTGCGGGGTTAGTACCTGAGATATCTGCGGGATTGTAAATGTTGTACAGCGCGGGCTGTCAGGCTCCGGAGCGGGGGCATAAGAGCTACAGGGGGGCGGGGTTGCTCCAGGCCTCGCATCGGAGCTAGAGGGAGAGACGTCCGGCACCCGCTAATCCAAGATTAGCAGCCGACCCAGCTAGCCACCCACATCCGGCTCCTCCCTCCGACCTTTTGATGCCACATTAACTTATGATCTATTCTTTGTGGAACTTTCAAACAGCCCCTGAGGACCATTCTGTGCGTTATAGAATTGATAAGGTTTTTAAACCTTGTTTGATCTCTGTTATTCCCAGAAAATAAACCTTACATAGTTACATAGTAGGTGAGGTTGAAAAAAGACACAACTCCATCAAGTCCAACCTATGTAAACCTGCAGTAGACTAGGCATTCTGTGGGTTCATCATCGTCTTATCTCTATATAATCTGTATGCTTGTCTGAGCATGCACGTTTCTCGAGCGCAATTATTACTTTTTATGCTCAAAGGCAATGAGATTGTGCCTGCCAAGTCTGTGCAAAGATTTAAACTACTCGTTTTAGGCAGCATTCAGACCTGAGCCGATCGATTTTCAGGTGTTTTTATTTGAGAGTTTTGCAAGTGTATACCAGCATTTTAGAAGTCTATTACAAGCATTTTACATTTATATTCAAGCCTTTTTTTTAGCCAATAGAGAGCACTAGGGTGAGGAGATTATGGGTGGAGAAATGTTGTTTGATCAGAAAACAAGCAACAAAATATTTATAAAATACTTGTAAAATGCTCATGTCAGATGTTTTTCATTCCTATGGGACCAAAAACACTCTAATCTGCTTCCAATCTGCCTAAAAAAGTTCATGTACTTTTTTTTTTTGTCAATCATATTTTATTACATTTTGAAGATACATAAACAAGTAGGGATGAACCCAACACCCCCCGGTTCGGTTTGCACCAGAACATGCGAACAGGCAAAAAGTTTGAGCGAACATGCAAACTCTATTAAAGTCTATTGGACATGAACATGAAAAATCAAAAGTGCTCATTTTAAAGGCTTATTTGCAAGTTATTGCCATACAAAGTACATGGGGACCCGGGTACTGCCCCAAGGGACATGTATCGATGAAAAAAAATGTTTTTAAAACTACCGTTTTTTTCAGGAGCAGTGATTTTATTAATGCTTAAAGTGAAACAATAAAAATGAAATATTCCTTTAAGTATTGTGCCTGGGGGTCCCCTTAGTCTGCCTGTAAAGTGGCGCATCTGTGCAATGTGTAGAACAGTGCCGCAGCAAAATGACATTTCTAAAGGAAGAAAATTAATTTAAACTTGCTTGCGGCTGTAATGTATTGCTGTCTCCCGGAAATATAGATGAAAAATATCGGCATGGGTTCCCCCAAGAAGTCCATCCCAGGGAGCTTTTTTTTTTTTCGGGTCCATCGGGCGGCGTGATCGAAGATGGATGGAAATCGCGGGGCACTTTTTTTTCTTTTTTAATAAAGTAATTGTCAAAAACTGTCTGTTGTAGTTTTCGCTTTTTGACAATTTTTTGGTGAATGGGTAGGGGTACAATGTACCCCTACCCATTCACATGGGGGGTGGGATCTGGTTGTTAAAGGGCGCTTCCAGATTCCGATAAGCCCCCTGCCCACAGACCCATCAACATGGAGACAAGGTGCTTTGGGGGGGACCCCAAAGCACCCTCCCCATGTTGAAGGCAAGCAGCCTGGTATGGTTCAGGAGGGGGGGGGGGGCCCTTGCTTGTCGCCTCTATTCTCTGGCCTGCCAGGCTACTTGTTCGGATAAGGGTCTGGTATGGATTTTGGGGGCGCTCAATGGCAATTTTTTGTATATTTTGACATGGAGTTCCCCTTAAAATCTATGTCAGACCCAAAGGGCCTGGTATGGATTTTGGGGGGACCCCATGCTGTTTTTTCCCTTAATGCTGTCATAGGGTTCCCATTAACCACTTCAATGCACTGTATTATATACTCTGCACTGACTGCACTGTGTATATATATATATATATATATATATATATATATATATATATATATATATTAGACTGCCTGCACTGTATATATATAATCTACTAGACTGCCTGTACTGTATATATAGTCTACACTGAATGCACTGTATATAAGTATGTGTGTGTGTGTGTGTGTGTGTGTATATATATATATATATATATATATATATATATATATATATATATATATATATATATACAGTCAGGTCCATAAATATTGGGACATCAACACAATACTAATCTTTTTGGCTCTATACACCACCACAACGGATTTGAAATGAATTGAACAAGATGTGCTTTAACTGCAGACTTTCAGCTTTAATTTGAGGGTATTTACATCCAAATCAGGTGAACGGTGTAGGAATTACAACAGTTTGTATATGTGCCTCCCACTTTTTAAAGGAACCAAAAGTAATGGGACAGATTAACAATCACCCATCAAGCTTTCACTTTTTAATACTTTGTTGCAAATCCTTTGCAGTCAATTACAGCCTGAAGTCTGGAACGCATAGACATTGTCAGACGCTGGGTTTTATCCCTGGTGATGCTCTGCCAGGCCTCTACTGCAACTGACTTCAGTTCCTGCTTGTTCTTGGGGCATTTTCCCTTCAGTTTTGTCTTCAGCAAGTGAAATGCATACTCAATCGGATTCAGGTCAGGTGATTGACTTGGCCATTGCATAACATTCCACTTCTTTCCCTTAAAAAACTCTTCGGTTGCTTTCGCAGTATGCTTCGGTTTCATTGTCCATCTGCACTGTGAAGCGCCGTCCAATGAGTTCTGAAGCATTTTGCTGAATATGAGCAGATTACCCGAAACACTTCAGAATTCAATCTGCTGCTTTTGTCAGCAGTCACATCATCAATAAATACAAGAGAACCAGTTCCATTGGCAGCCATACATGTCCACACCATGACACTACCACCACCATGCTTCACTGATGAAGTGGTATGCTTTGGATCATGAGCAGTTCCTTTCCTTCTCCATACTCTTCTCTTCCCATCACTCTGGTACAAGTTGATATTGGTCTCATCTGTCCATAGGATGTTGTTCCAGAACTGTGAAGGCTTTTTTAAATGTTGTTTGGCAAACTCTAAAATGGCCTTCCTGTTTCTGAGGCTCACCAATGATTTACATCTTGTGGTGAACCCTCTGTATTAACTCTGGTGAAGTCTTCTCTTGATTGTTGACTTTGACACACATACACCTACCTCCTGGAGAGTGTTCTTGATCTGGCCAACTTTTGTGAAGGGTGTTTTCTTCACCAGGGAAAGAATTCTTCGGTCATCCACCACAGTTGTTTCCCATGGTCTTCCGGGTCTTTTGGTGTTGCTGAGCTCACCGGTGCGTTCGTTCTTTTTAAGGATGTTCCAAACAGTTGATTTGGCCACACCTAATGTTTTTGCTATCTCTCTGCTGGGTTTGTTTTGTTTTTTCAGCCTAATGATGGCTTGCTTCACTGATAGTGACAGCTCTTTGTTTCTCATATTGAGAGTTGACAGCAACACATTCCAAATGCAAATAGCACACTTGAAATGAACTCTGGACCTTTTACCTGCTCCGTGTAAATGTAAAAATAACACACGTCTGACCATGGAACAGCTGAGCAGCCAATTGTCCCATTACTTTTGGTCCCTTGAAAAGTGGAAGGCACATATATAAACTGTTGTAATTTCTACACCATTCACCTTATTTGGATGTAAATACCATCAAATTAAAGCTGAAAGTCTGCAGTTAAAGCACATCTCGTTTGTTTCATTTCAAATCCGTTGTGGTGGTGTATATTTATGGACCTGACTGTATATATATAAATATATATATATATATATATATATATATATATATATATATATATATATATATACATTGCCTGCACTGTATATATATTCTACACTGAGTGCAGAGAAAGGCATGTGTGCTTGAGCTTTTTGATGCACACCCCAATGCAATAGGCTGTGCACACATATGAGGGGCAGGTAGAGCTTGAGTAGTATTTAGATTGTAGAGTTCATTGTAGTATTCTGAAAGCCTGTTTGCTATGTGGACAGGGTTAGTGAGTCTTTTTTCATGTTTATATGGTAAGAAGTCTATTCTACTTCTGTTGGTCTTGTGTTTATTCTGGTTCGAGAGGTATGTGCCTATTTTGTTGCTTGCCGAATAAAAATTTAGTGATTTTGATCCTGAAACCCACACCGCTCTCGCAGACTTTTTTGTGCTGAGTGGCCACAGGCTCCAGGGACACGCTGTCCCTGGAGCCTGTGGCCACTCAGCAGGGTTGTTCCTGGAGCCTGTGGCCGTCCACTCAGCCTCTTCGCAGCCGCCCATTCAGTTCACAGCATGGCTGGGGGACAGAGACTAGAGGTCAGCTGACTGGTGAGCAATGTGAAGTTTGAGGGGCTGGAGGAGACCCTATCTCCTGATTTCAGCATAGGTGTCACTGTTACGAGACACCACAAAGTCGGAGACACAGTGAGTAACACTACCTGTGATTGTCGTTGCCATTTAAAGTCCCCACTACAGTTCTCAGATCAGCAGATGACCTTGATCAAGAGCACCTAAGTTGGCTGATCAGAACTCCCCCCAGCATTGCCATGCACCCCAACTCCCCACCAGCACTGCCACTTATCCCATGCCCCCTACCAAGGAGTAAGAGAAGGAATAAAAATAGAGAATACATGGAAGGGAGAGGAAAAGAGGGGGAGGAACAAAGAAAAAGGGAGAGAAAGAATAAGAGAAAGATGGCTAGAGATAGGGATGGGGAAAAAACAAAAAATTAGCATAGAGAAAGAAAGGAGAAGAGTGGTACATCCTAAAATGTACCATAAAGGGTTTCAATACCGTACGAGAGGACAGGACTCAGGGAACGCTAAATGTCCATTAGGGGTGCAAATTACTTGTTTTGCCTTGGGTGCTGACAACCCACGCTACGAAAATAATTTTACTGTTAGCGGTCCCCACAACTTGGGAAATTTTATTAAGGGGTCACAGCACTAGAAAAGTTGAGAACCACTGGTCTAGATGGAGTGTGAGTGAGGTTGGAGCATAATCAGATCAAATGATCATGCCAATTTTATCTTCAGGCTATAGAAGGTGAAAGGGTTGCTCCACGAGAAACATGTCAATTCTGGAATAAACATTTAGTGCATTTGAGTAAAAAATGTAATCTTTTTCTGTACCATGTATATTTCTCCAGACATCATAAAGACCTCCCTCCTTAATTTATAATTTATTCTTTTTTATTAAGAGAAAAAAAAATTTTTTAATACAAAACATTGGGCATACCCAGGCTCAATACATTTTCCCATTTCATTTCAATTCTCTTATTTATTAACACATCATTTTCCTATTACAACCTAAAAAAACAAACAACACCGACTAAAAAGAAAAGAACATAAAAAAAAACATATTATTCCTAAACATATTATTGCATCATAGCAACATTTCATTATTAGCTAATTTTTACTTCCTATTTCCTTATTTTTCACTTTACCTTCACCATACACCTATATATTACTTCCTACCCTCCTACAGAACACATATCTCCCCTAGATGTTTAAGGCCTATTTGGGTATAATTATCATTCCTAAATCCCCCTGAATCTTAAGGATAATCGATCCACACTTATAGTACCGTTGGGTATTATGGAAAAAGACACCAAGCCAGATGCTACTATCCATGGCTCCCACATTTTTTGGAATTTATCTAGCAAACCTCTACTCTGATATGCCTGCCTTTCTTCTAATAAACACCATGAATGGTGTCTACCAAACTTTGCCAATATCTAAATAATTTAGGACATTTCCACAACATACTGTATGTAGTGAATCTGAAGGGGATCTTGAGCATCTTGGACAGTTCAATGTATCACGCCTACCCCACTTATACAGTTTAAGTGGAGTCCTATATGCTCTATGGATTATAAATAGCTGAGATAAACTTTGTTGGGGTGATACAGACACTATGGGTACTTGTTCTAATATATCCTCCCATATTTCATCTGGCAGTGCACCCAGATCTTTTTCCCAACCTCTTCTATCCAATTACGCGGCCTTCCTTTGGTATTTTCCAATCAAGCAGCTATATATAAACCAAATAAGGCCCTTCCTAACCCGTGACTTAACAACTATATCTATAAGTGGCATATTCTGTATCTTAGGTTTTTTATCTTTAAACTGAGACTGTACAGCATGTCACAGCTGTAAATACTGAAAAAAAGCTTGAGAGGGTAGTGGGTGCATCGTCTGGAGATCCTGAAATGTTCTAAAGGTATTATCTTTATATAACTGTGCAATATAATGGATTCCCAGGACGCGTCAAGACTCAGACCCCTCTAATTTACATAATTCTAGTTAGTTTGTATTTCCCCGTATTGATGGATGTGTTTATATGTTCTCATATTGCACAATACGCCTCCCTTACGGCCAAACTTTGTGAATAAGTACTAGAGTAGAGCTTTGAGCAGCATATACGAAGGACCCGGATTTAATTTGAGTTATTAAATTATAGCGAGAAGATCTACTCAGAAGCATAGATTGAACAGGATCTGCCCAGTTTATCAATCCCCATCCTGCAATTTGTTGCATTTGAGCTGCTAAGAAGTACAATTTAGCGTTAGGTACTGCCAATCCCCCTTCATCCTTAGGGAGCTGTAGTATCGATAGAATAATTCTGGGGTTTGACCTTTCCATATTAAAGTATGAAATACTGAATCTATCTTTTTAAACCATTTAAGGGGTTTCCACAATTGTGCATTATGCAAAACATATAATAACTGAGGGGTCCAAAACATTTTTAATAAATTTGCTTGTCCCACCACAGACAGAAGTAAGTTGGTCCAAATCCTACTCTTCATCCTAAACTTGTCTAATATATGGGTCAAATTATAGTTCAAATATTCCTCTATTTTGAGATGCATCCAGATGCATAAGTATTTAAAAGAGGCCACTACCTTTATCTGAGAGGCACTCTGTGGTAGTATTGGGGAGGGTTGTACTATTGGGAGCAGCATATAATTATCCCAGTTTATGGCACGGCCTGAGAACGAGCCAAGATTTCTATCAATGTCATAACAGGGGTCAAAGATTGATCCATATTTCCCCAAAACAATCCCTTTCTCCTCGTCTAAACCCCTTGATAGTATTTCACTGTCTGAAGGCTATCGCTAGTGGCTCGATAGCCAATGCAAACAGCAATGGAGAAAGTGGGCACCCCTGCCTAGTACCTCTAGACTAAGTAAAAAAAGTCTGAGATAAATCCATTAATTGGTAAACATGCCTGTGGGGCTGAATACAGAAGCTTAAGCCATCACACAAATCCATCCCCAAAATCTCCAGAACCTCCCACAAATATGTCCATTCAATGCTATCAAATGCCTTGGCAGCGTTGAGGGACAGTACCCCCCTACTCCCCATGTTATCTGATGGTATTTGCAGATAAAAAAAAGCCTTTTCAGATTAATTGTTGTAGATCTTCCAGGGATAAAGCCTGACTGGTCCGGGTGAATTATCTTTTGTATAACACTGCTTAGTCTGGTAGCCAAGACCCAAGCCAGGATCTTGACGTGAGAGTTCAGCAATGATATAGGCCGGTAAAACTCAGGTAATATATGATCTTTATCTGGTTTATGTATTACTATAATATTAGCGCTTTTCATGGATTCTGGAAGCTCAAGCGATGTAAACGCCTGGTTGAGCATCATCAGCAATGCAGGTAATAATACATCGCCTCATATTTTATATATTTCTGATGGTAAACCATCAATACCCAGTGTCTTCCCATTAGGAGATTTCGATACTGCCTTGGTTATCTCTTCTAATGTTAGGGGTGCATCTAGACTTTCTCTATCCCCACTAGAGATAGAAGGTATCTCCAGGGAGTCAAGAAATTTCTAAGCCGCTTTGATAGGTGACCTTACCTTGGTATAAATCCTTATAAAAAGTGCAAAAAGAGGATACAATATCCTCTTGTTTATGAGAAATATTACCTGTTGGCATAAGGATTGAAGAAACAAAGTTGGTTTGAGTCTGGGATTTAACAATTACTGCCAACATTTGCCCATTTCTCTCTCCTTCCTCAAAATATCTACATCTTGTAAAGAATTGTGCTTGTTTAGCTTTATCCATAGCCATTATTTTATATACCGTATATACTCGAGTATAAGTCGAATTTTGCAGCACATTTTTTTGTGCTGAAAGTGCCCCCTTCGACTTATACTTGAGTCAAGCACTTTTCTGCAGCAAAAAATTTCATTTTCCGAACCGACTTTGGGGCCCCGTATCTCAGGGCCACTTGGTGCTAGGAACCCCAAATTTGGTGTGCAAACCCAGTGGAAATGGTACCACAACATATCCAAAGATGAAGTTCCTAGTACTAAGTGGCCCCGAGATACGGGGCCCCAAAATCGGTTCAGAAAATGTCATTCTCTGCTGAAGAAAAGTGCTTGACATTTTCTGAACCGATTTTGGGGCCCCATATCTCAGGGCCACTTTGTGCTAAGAACCCCAAATTTGGTGTGCAAACCCAGTGGTACCATAACATATCCAAAGCTGGGGTTCCTAGCACCAAGTGGCCCTGAGATACGGGGCCCCAAACCCGGTTCGGAAAATGTCATTCTCTGCTGCAGAAAAGTCAGTGAACTGATTTTTGGGGCCCTGTATCTCGGGGCCACTTGGTGCTAGAAACCCCATCTTTGGACATTTTATGGGGCTAGTTTCACTGGGTTTGCACACCAAATTTGGGGTTCCTAGCACTAAGTGGCCCCGAGATACAGGGCCCCAAATTCGGTCAACTGTGTCCATCTGCAGCAATGTCATTTCAGGACCCTTTGGGTTCAGAGACCCCAAATTTTGGCTGCAGCTAGGGGGCATCTAGGAACCCTTAACTACCGAGTTTGAAGTTCAGGGGACCTATGGCTGCAAATGGGCACAGTGAGGCATGCAAATGGGCACAGTGATGCTGCAAATGGGCATTGTTGACCCTCTTTTCCACTTACAGTAGCTGTGCATTTCTCACCCTCGTCTTATACTCGGGTCAATAAGTTTTTCCCATTTTTTTTGTAGTAAATTAGGGCCTCGACTTATACTCGGAACGACTTATACTCGAGTATATACGGTAATACCTGTATATCTTTCCATGCAGAGTGGTTTTGGGGCGTAGGATCCTGAATGTATCGAAATTCTTTTTGTTGCACCTCCGCTGCAAGGGTTGTTTCCCATTCTGTGCTAGATTTTTTAAAGGTGCTGATGCCTTGTATCAATAGCCCTCTCAAAAATGCCTTCATGGTATCCCATACCACCTGAGAGTTCGATGAATGGAATTTCCCTGCGGTAGTACCCATAACCAGGAAGCAGTTATCTGGCAATTAGGCTAAATACGTGGTTTAATTTTACTTTCAATAAATTTTTATTGTTTCAGAAAAAGAATACAAAGAGCAAAAACAAGTGTAGGACCAATAGTCCCGCTAAGACCAACATGGCCAAAAATCAGTAGTCTAACAATTGTAGAAAAAGGTGAGGTTCAATTCAATCACATAAATAACACATATGAATGTTCCTTCTCAATTAGCATGAAATACAATTACTGATGGCCAATTAGCCTTTGAGACTACATAGAAAGTATCTGGCCTGAGAGTCTTGGGGAGCATTTCAGCCACCCCTAATGGGATCTTACTGTGGCTCAAGCTCCAACCCTCCTTGTTCAAGGTCAAAATAAACCCGTGTACACTCTCATAGGCTATGCCAAGGCATATATCACATGGTATATGAATAGATGGTAAGCGGAACATCCTGTGTTCACTAACAACAATCCCACCTGTGTGGACAGGACATGGCTATTATTATTAAGCGCCCCATCCTCAGAAATGAATGGGTTCGCAAAGGTGTGGGCCTAAGCCTGCCCTCCTCAGAGAGATGAGAGCAAAAGGAGCGGAAAGAAGAAAAGTAGAGAAAAAAAAATGAGAAAGAGAAGAGAGCAAGGGTTGGAGTCGGAAAATAACTTGACCTTAATGAAGGTGGCCCATGGATCCCAAACCTGTTCGAATCTTTCCGTGTGGTCCAGAAGTACGCTTGCTACCTTCTCTTGTGTCATAATCCAGGAAATTTTTCTTTTTACCAATAGCATAGATACAGTTGTTTTTTTCCATGCCTTGGCCAGAGTTAGTTTGGCACCTAAGAGGATGAAGAAAATCAAACGTTGCGTATTTCTGGACACTGCCCTGACTGAAAAGTTAAGAAGAGCAATTAGGGGAGATGTTGGGATGGGGGCTTTGGTAATCTTTCATATCCATGAGAAGATTTTGTTCCAGAAACTCCTTATTCTGGGGCATCCCCACCACACACGTAACATATCTCCTTGAATCTCACACCCCCGAAAGCACAGGGGGGAAGTCGTCGGATACATCTTGGCTAATCTTGTGGGGACAAGGTACCACCTAGAGAGGACCTTTATGCTAGCTTCCACAAGGGTGGAGTTAATAAGGCCCTTGTAGGATTGAAAAAAGTTTTAATTCCAAGTTTCCAATTTCCATTGTTGGGAGAAATCCTGCTCCAAAGCCAACATGAAGGAAGTCTTGTAGTGAGTGGTAGAAAGTGCCCTGTATACTACCTTGATTCCTCCCCTGTGCTCATCAGCCTGGCCACACCATTGTTCGTATGGGGTAATCCGGGGACTATCCCTGTGTGCCTTCCATTGTTTGTGTAGGAAGTTCGAGGTCTGTGCATAGCAAAAGCGTTCCGACTAAGGCATGTCCAGTTCATCAATATAATATGCTTTAGGGTGAGGGCCCATGGGTCTGAGGAAGTGTCCTATTCTATACATTCCCCTATCAATCCACCATCTGAAAGCTGTTACATTTAGCCCTGGTGGGAATGCTGGGTTTTGGAATAAGTGTTTTAGTGGGGCAATGGGTGATGTCAGCTGCGCGTTGACTTTGAGCTCATCCCAGAGGGCAAAAGAGTGGGAAAGTGTTGGGGACAATATAGTGGGTCTCAATTTCTTGTGACTCCACAATAGATAGTCTAGGGTGTGGAGTGGGACCGCCTGGCATTCAATGTGTACCCAATCAGGTAATTCCCAGCGGGAGTAAACTGCTGAGATCTGAGCTAGTTGAGCTGCCTGGAAATACCGAAATAAGTTCGGGAGGCCCAGGCCACCCTCCTCCCTTGGCCGGAATAGGACCAATTTCGAAAGCCTGTGGCACCCTCCTCCCCAAACGAATTTAATAATTTTGTTTTGGAATTGTTTTAAATGAGCCTTAACCAGGGGGATAGGAAGTGCTCTAAAGTAGTATAAAATGCGCTGTAATAGTGTAATTTTTATCGCATTGATTCTGCCTAGCCAGGAAAGAGATAACTGCGACCACCTGGAGAGATCAGCCTCTAGTTTGTGGAATAGCGGGGGGTAATTAGCTTGATAAAGGAGTTCCATCTTGGAGGTCACGTATGTGATGGACTTGTCGCTCCATGTGAATCAGAAGCCCCCCCAATCCTGGTGAGCAGAGAATCTGGAAGGTTAATGTTGAGTGCCTGGGATTTACTGTAGTTGACTAAAAGTCCAGAGACTTTCCCGAATTCATCTAAAAGTCAGCATATGTTGTGGAGGGATATCAAAGGAGAAGAGACAAAGAGGAGAATATCATCGGCAAATAGTGCACATTTATGTGACCAAGAACCACTTATAATGCCATGTGTATGCGGATTATTTCTAATGGCTATCGCTAGGGTCTCAATTGCTATGACAAAAATTAGGGGTGAGAGCAGACATCCCTGTCTGGTGCCTCTAGATATTTGGAAAGATTCCAAGTAAAATCCCTGTAGACGCACCTGAGCCTCTGGGGAGGAATATAGGGCATGTAGGGTATTGGTGAAGGTTTCTCCGAATCACCAGCGCTCAGAGTAGCAAAAATATAGGGCCAGTGGACAGAATCAAAGGCTTTTTGGAGGTCTAGCGAGAGGAGACATCCCTGCCGTGGAGAGCCATTGTCCCAGTTTGAGTTGAGAAGGGATACTATGTCAATCGCTCAACGGATTTAGTCTGGGCCCTGTCTCCCAGGGATGAAGCCAACTTGGTCCTTATGTATAGGCTGATGAAAGAGGACAAGCGTTCTGCAAGGATCTTAGTCAGAATCTTCAGGTCATTATTTATGAGCAAAATCGGTCTGTAGTTACATACTGAACTAGGATCTTTCCCTGGTTTGGGGAGAAAAGTAATATAAGCTGAGTACTGGAATTGTCTAGCGGGTCTCCTCGTCGCAGTGCATTAAAGAAGCGTGCCAGATAGGGAGCAAGTGTTGTGGAGAACGTTTTGTAATAAGGGGCGGAGAATCCGTCCGGGCCAGGAGCAGATTGTGACTTTAGATTTTTGATAACCGTGCATACCTCTTCCGACGAGATAGGGGCTTCTAATTTCAAACGATGTCTGTCTTCTAATCTGGGAATGTGGATATTGTCCAGAAACTTGTCCACTGCATTTTGGGAAGGGTGCTCGCCTCTGCTCTACAGCGCTTTGTAGAAGGATTGGAATTCCTCCATAATACGCTGTGGGTTCTGGGATAGAGTGCCACCTTTAATTTTGGGGAGAGCAAAGGAACGAACTTTCAGTGTGAGCCTACCTGCGAGCATAGAACCTATCCTATCTCCTTGGCAGTAGAATTAGGCTCTATTCCAACGCAACCATTTCTCAGCTTTTGTAGTTAACCACTTAAGGACCGCCTCACGCCGATGTACGTCGGCAAGGCGGCACGGGCAGGCAAAATCGCGTACATGTACGTGACTTGCCTCCCGCGGGTGGGGGGTCCGATCGGACCCCCCCCCGCCGCCCGAGGCGGTCCCGTTTTGTTCCCCGGCGATCGGAGACGAGGGGGAGGCCATCCGTTCGTGGCCCCCCCCTCGCGATCGCCGCCGGCCAATGGGAACACTCCTTTGCTGCTGTATGCTAAACAGCAGCAAAGGAAGTGATGTCATCTCCCCTCGGGTCGGTAGTTTCCGTTCCGGCCCGAGGAGAGAAGACAGGTATGTGAGTGCACCAACACACACACACAAAGTAGAACATGCCAGACATACAAAACACCCCGATCCTCCCCCCGATCCCCCCCCGATCCCCCCCGATCACCCCCCCCTGTCACAAACTGACACCAGCAGTTTTTTTTTTTTTTCTGATTACTGCTAGGTGTCAGTTTGTGACAGTTACTGTGTTAGCACAGTTACTGTTACCCCCCTGTAGGTCTAGGGTACCCCCCTAACCCCCCCCTAATAAAGTTTTAACCCCTTGATCACCCCCCATCACCAGTGTCGCTAACGATCATTTTTCTGATCGCTGTATTAGTGTCGCTGGTGACGCTAGTTAGGGAGGTAAATATTTAGGTTCGCTGTCAGCGTTTTATAGCGTCAGGGACCCCCATATACTATCTAATAAATGTTTTAACCCCTTGATTGCCCCCTAGTTAACCCTTTCACCACTGATCACCGTATAACCGTTACGGTTGACGCTGGTTAGTTTGTTTATTTTTTATAGTGTCAGGGCACCCGCCGTTTATTACCGAATAAAGGTTTAGCCCCCTAATCGCCCGGCGGTGATATGCGTCGCCCCAGGCAGCGCCAGATTAGCGCCAGTACCGCTAACACCCACGCACGCAGCATGCGCCTCCCTTAGTGGTATAGTATCTGATCGGATCAATATCTGATCCGATCAGATCTATACTAGCGTCCCCAGCAGTTTAGGGTTCCCAAAAACGCAGTGTTAGCGGGATCAGCCCAGATACCCGCTAGCACCTGCGTTTTGCGCCTCCGCCCAGCCCACCCAAGTGCAGTATCGATCGATCACTGTCACTTACAGAACACTAAACGCATAACTGCAGCGTTCGCAGAGTCAGGCCTGATCCCTGCGATTGCTAACAGTTTTTTTGGTAGCATTTTGGTGAACTGGCAAGCACCAGCCCCAGGCAGCGTCAGGTTAGCGCCAGTACGGCTAACACCCACACACGCAGCATACGCCTCCCTTAGTGGTATAGTATCTGAACGGATCAATATCTGATCTGATCAGATCTATACTAGCGTCACCAGCAGTTTAGGGTTCCCAAAAACGCAGTGTTAGCGGGATCAGCCCAGATACCTGCTAGCACCTGCATTTTGCCCCTCCGCCCGGCCCAGCCCAGCCCACCCAAGTGCAGTATCGATCGATCACTGTCACCTACAAAACTCTAAACGCATAACTGCAGCGTTCGCAGAGTCAGGCCTGATCCCTGCGATCGCTAACAGTTTTTTTGGTAGCGTTTTGGGGAACTGGCAAGCACCAGCGGCCTAGTACACCCCGGTCGTTGTCAAACCAGCACTGCAGTAACACTTGGTGATGTGGCGAGTCCCATAAGTGCAGTTCAAGCTGGTGAGGTGGCAAGCACAAATAGTGTCCCGCTGACACCAAAAAGACAAACACAGGCCTGTCGTGCCCATAGTGCCCTTCCTGCTGCATTCGCCAATCCTAATTGGGAACCCACCACTTCTGCAGCGCCCATACTTCCCCCTTCACATCCCCAACCAAATGTAGTCGGCTGCATGAGAGGCATTTTTATGTCCTCCCGAGTACCCCTACCCAGCGAACCCCCCAAAAAAGATGTTGTGTCTGCAGCAAGTGCAGATATAGGCGTGACACCCGCTATTATTGTCCCTCCTGTCCTGACAATCCTGGTCTTTGCATTGGTGAATGTTTTGAACGCTACCATACACTAGTTGAGTATTAGCGTAGGGTACAGCATTGCACATACTAGGCACACTTTCACAGGGTCTCCCAAGATGCCATCGCATTTTGAGAGACCCGAACCTGGAACCGGTTACAGTTATAAAAGTTAGTTACAAAAAAAGTGTAAAAAAAAAAAAATATATATAAAATAAAAAAAAATAGTTGTCGTTTTATTGTTCTCTCTCTCTCTATTGTTCTGCTCTTTTTTACTGCATTCTATTCTGCAATGTTTTATTGTTATTGTTATTGTTATTATGTTTTATCATGTTTGTTTTTCAGGTATGTAATTATTTATACTTTACTGTTTACTGTGCTTTATTGTTAACCATTGTTAACCATTTTTTTGTCTTCAGGTACGCCATTCACGACTTTGAGTGGTTATACCAGAATGATGCCTGCAGGTTTAGGTATCATCTTGGTATCATTCTTTTCAGCCAGCGGTCGGCTTTCATGTAAAAGCAATCCTAGCGGCTAATTAGCCTCTAGACTGCTTTTACAAGCCGTGGGAGGGAATGCCCCCCCCCCCACCGTCTTCCGTGTTTTTCTCTGGCTCTCCTGTCTCAACAGGGAACCTGAGAATGCAGCCGGTGATTCAGCCAGCTGTCCATAGAGCTGATCAGAGACCAGAGTGGCTCCAAACATCTCTATGGCCTAAGAAACCGGAAGCTACGAGCATTTCATGACTTAGATTTCGCCGGATGTAAATACCGCCTTTGGGAAATTGGGGAAGCATTTTATCACACCGATCTTGGTGTGGTCAGATGCTTTGAGGGCAGAGGAGAGAAAAAAAAAAAATATGAAAGAAACAGTTTAAAAGTAAGATTAAAAAAGCAAAAAAATAATAAAGAAAAAAAAAAAAAAGCACCCCTGTCGCCCCCTGCTCTCGCGCTAAGGCGAACGCAAGCAGCGGTCTGTCGTCAAACGTAAACAGCAATTGCACCATGCGTGTGAGGTACCACCGCGAAGGTCAGATCGAGTGCAGTAATTTTTCCAGTAGACCTCCTCTGTAAATCTAAAGTGGTAACCTGTAAAGGCTTTTAAACATGTATTTATTTTGTCGCCACTGCACGTTTGTGCGCAATTTTAAAGCATGTCATGTTTGGTATCCATGTACTCGGCCTAAGATCATCTTTTTTATTTCATCAAACATTTGGGCAATATAGTGTGTTTTAGTGCATTAAAATTTAAAAAAGTGTGTTTTTTCCCCAAAAAATGCATTTGAAAAATCGCTGCGCAATTACTGTGTGATAAAAAAAAATGAAACACCCACCATTTTAATCTGTAGGGCATTTGCTTTAAAAAAATATATAATGTTTGGGGGTTCAAAGTAATTTTTTTGCAAAAAAAAATAACTTTTTCATGTAAACAATAAGTGTCAGAAAGGGCTTTGTCTTCAAGTGGTTAGAAGAGTGGGTGATGTGTGACATAAGCTTCTAAATGTTGTGCATAAAATGCCAGGACAGTTCAAAACCCCCCCAAATGACCCCATTTTGGAAAGTAGACACCCCAAGCTATTTGCTGAGAGGCATGTCGAGTCCATGGAATATTTTTTATATTGCGACACAAGTTGCGGGAAAGAGACATTTTTTTTTTTTTTTTGCACAAAGTTGTCACTAAATGATATATTGCTCAAACATGCCATGGAAATATGTGAAATTACACCCCAAAATACATTCTGCTGCTTCTCCTGAGTACGGGGATACCACATGTGTGAGACTTTTTGGGAGCCTAGCCACGCACGGGACCCCGAAAACCAAGCACCGCCTTCAGGCTTTCTAAGGGCGTGAATTTTTGATTTCACTCTTCACTGCCTATCACAGTTTCGGAGGCCATGGAATGCCCAGGTGGCACAAAACCCCCCCAAATGACCCCATTTTGGAAAGTAGACACCCCAAGCTATTTGCTGAGAGGTATAGTGAGTATTTTGCAGACCTCACTTTTTGTCACAAAGTTTTGAAAATTGAAAAAAGAAAAAAAAAAATGTTTTTTCTTGTCTTTCTTCATTTTCAAAAACAAATGAGAGCTGCAAAATACTCGCCATGCCTCTCAGCAAATAGCTTGGGGTGTCTACTTTCCAAAATGGGGTCATTTGGGGGGGTTTTGTGCCACCTGGGCATTCCATGGCCTCCGAAACTGTGATAGGCAGTAAAGAGTGAAATCAAAAATTTTCACCCTTAGAAATCCTGAAGGCAGTGATTGGTTTTCGGGGTCCCGTACGCGGCTAGGCTCCCAAAAAGTCCCACACATGTGGTATCCCCATACTCAGGAGAAGCAGCTAAATGTATTTTGGGGTGCAATTCCACATATGCCCATGGCCTGTGTGAGCAATATATCATTTAGTGACAACTTTTTGTAAATATTTTTTTTTTTTTTTATTTGTCATTTTTCGAACACTTGGGAGAAAAAAAAAAAATATTCAATGGGTTCAACATGCCTCTCAGCAATTTCCTTGGGGTGTCTACTTTCCAAAATGGGGTCATTTGGGGGGGTTTTGTACTGCCCTGCCATTTTAGCACCTCAAGAAATGACATAGGCAGTCATAAACTAAAAGCTGTGTAAATTACAGAAAATGTACCCTAGTTTGTAGACGCTATAACTTTTGCGCAAACCAATAAATATACGCTTATTGACATTTTTTTTACCAAAGACATGTGGCCGAATACATTTTGGCCTAAATGTATGACTAAAATTTAGTTTATTGGATTTTTTTTATAACAAAAATTAGAAAATATCATTTTTTTTTTCAAAATTTTCGGTCTTTTTCCGTTTATAGCGCAAAAAATAAAAACCGCAGAGGTGATCAAATACCATCAAAAGAAAGCTCTATTTGTGGGAAGAAAAGGACGCAAATTTCGTTTGGGTACAGCATTGCATGACCGCGCAATTAGCAGTTAAAGGGACGCAGTGCCAAATTGGAAAAAGACCTCTGGTCCTTAGGCAGCATAATGGTCCGGGGCTCAAGTGGTTAAGGCCAAATTAAGGGCCGAGCGGGCCGAGTCAAGATGTTCTATAGGGACAGTTCTAGGATTTGCTTTGTGTTTTCTTGCTAGAATAGAAAAGTCTTGTTCTAGTTTTGTTATTTCGTTTCTCCTAGCCCTGTGTATCTGAGAGGCTATTTGAATGAGTTTTCCCCTAATTATGACTTTATGAGCTGCCCAGAGGCAGGAAGGTGTAGTGTCAGGGACGTCACTTGTGAGAAAGTAAGTTTTGAATGCGCTTTCAATTTCTTTCGTCCTGTTTGGGTCACTCAAGATGGATTCATTTAGCCTCCAGCGACCGGGTGACCGTCAGCCCAGAGTTAGGAAGACCATGGAATGATCCGACCAGACCGAGTCTCTAATGTATGACTTGGAGGCCAGGGGAACTGTAGCTGTGGGAATGAATATGTGGTCAATCCGAGCAAAGCTGTGAGGACTAGAGTAATGAGTGTAATCCCGCATTGACGGGTTGATCTCCCTCCAGATGTCAACAAAGCCTTGATGAAAAATGAGTTTAGCAATACGTAAACTTTGTTTAGTGGGTCTAGTGAGTCGTCTGCCCGGAGGGTGGGATTTGTCTAGGCCCTGATCAAAAGCAGTATTGGAGTCGCCTCCAAGTATTACCGTACCTTCCAATAAGGGTGTCTTCAGCATATTAAAAAAAGGGGAGTATGAAAGGAAAGAATAGGTATGGTTATCCAGCTCCCCAATAATTAAAATGTACCTGCCCTCTGGGTCTTTATGTTCCAATTTAAGGGAAAATTTCCATTTGTGGGAGAAGAGCCCACCCCTTTTGTTTGGTCATCTGCACTGGCGAGGAAAACGTGGGGAATTTGGAGTGCAGAAATGTCGGGCAGTAGCGTTTAGGGAAGTGTGTTTCTTGTAGGAGGGCTACGTCAATTTTTTGGGAGTGAATAAATTACAGGCGTTTTCGCCTTTTGACTGGGGAGTTTTGGCCCTGAACATTGTGGGTCACCACCTTCAGGGGGTGCAACTCTGGGGGGATATCAGCCATGGAGCAGAGGGGGTAACGACAGCAGCACAACAAGGGCACCTACCGTTTCCTTTCCACTAGCTACGAAGCGTTCATCTTGCAAGATGACGGTCGCCAATTCTTCTGGTGTGAGTCGAGGAGCTCTTCCCAAGTCAGTCGCTGCAAAAAAAATAGTTAGAAAGATACAGGT
The DNA here is from genome assembly GCA_037952925.1 of Lithobates clamitans. Classification (NCBI taxonomy): domain Eukaryota; kingdom Metazoa; phylum Chordata; class Amphibia; order Anura; family Ranidae; genus Lithobates; species Lithobates clamitans. The sequence goes on along the minus strand of JBBGZY010000025.1, from coordinate 4,077,148 downwards.
GGAAGGAAGAAAAGAGAGAGAGGAGAGAGCCAGGGAACAAGAGTTTCCTGGGGAGTGGAGGAAATATTGTCCTCCATCCTTAAGGTGAACCAAAGAAAGGATCCCCTCCACAAAGAGGGGAGCAATCCTGTCGAGAGAAGGGTGTAGTACCTGTTCTACAAGACAGGGTGAGGTGCATGAGCACCACTCCAGCCACGAGGCCAATTCAAAACAAACATATAACTGGATAAAGCGGGCCTAATGCCCGCAAACATATCGAGCACCGATATAGAAATTAACTTTAAAGGGAAAAAGAAATAAAAAAAGAGGGGGGATAACAAAAGCAGAAAAACCGACCCAGGACCATAGCTTATATCAGATACATTTCCTCAGTACTATGAAGAAGGTAGCGAGGGATGGGGGGAGGGGAATAGGCAGGGATGGGGGAGGGGAATAGGCAAGATAGGGTGGTGGGGAAAGGGCAGGGATGAGGAAGGGAGGAACGGGGGAGAGAAGGTGGGGAGGGGAGGAGGGTATAGAAGGCGTTGAAGTCAGCGTACTTCAATCACGAGATCAGGGGTAAGCATAGCTTGAAATGTAACCAATTCTCTCCCTCCACCCCCACCCAGGCAAAGTGTTGAGTTCAGTGAAATGGGTGAAAACCAAAACAGAGAGCCCTTAGGGGCGAAAATCGCCTGGTTCCATCCGAACTGAGGCAACAAAAAAAAAGAAAAGGGGGGGGGGCACGGGTTCAATGTAGCTCAGTGAGATCAAAAATGAGACTGAGCTGTCCCTGTATTTAGGGAAAAATAAAAAGGAGGTCCAGGAGATCCGATCATCTCAGGGTGGAGATGTGTCCTTGGACTTCTTGGATCTGTTGGTTTCCCAGACCGGCTGTAGAGGGCTAGTAGGTAGCTGTCTTTCGATAAGTTGGGGGCCTGTCTAGGAGGCTGGAGATTCGGGGCTTGTCTGATGAGGCCTAGATTCAGTAGAAGATTTTCTCCCTCCTGCAAGGAGGTAAACGTATAGGGTTTGCCCTTGTAGATGAGCTTGAGTTGGAATGGGAAGAGCCACCATTATTTGATTTCTTTTTCTATCAAGATGTTGAGCAGTGGTTTGAGGGCTCTTCTCTTTTGAATGGTGGACGGAGACAAGTCTGCGAAGATTTGGAGCTCATAGCCCTGAAATGATAGCTTAGATAAGGCCCGGGATTTGCGCATCACCTCTTCTTTAACTGCATAGAATTGTGGCTTTACCACAACGTCCCTTGGCTATGAGCTCGGTCAAGCTCTAACCTGTGGGGAGGGATCACTGGAATAAGTTCCTTAATGAAGGAGCAAATGGCGTCAGGGACATCTTTGTAAGATTCTGGGAGGCCTCTGTCCCTTAAGTTATACCGCCTGTTTCTATTCTTGAGGTCGTCGATTTTAGCATGCGCTGTCTCGAGCTGGTTTTGAAGGGTCTGGATACAGCTAGTATTTTGATTTGCTCTTGCAATAGTAGTTTCCAGATGGTTTTCTATTATCTCGATGCGGGATCCAATGGTGTGGAGGTCCGTTTAATGTCTTTTGTGATCTTAGTGGCTGTATTTTGAAGGCCCCTGTCCAGAAGCTCAGCAAATTTTGAGAACATATCTGCCATGGACACAGGCAGAACTAAGCCCAGATCCCCGGGCTGTAGTGGCTGCTGGGACTGGGGGGGTGGCTTCCATGGGGGAGAGACCGAGTTCCTCCAGGGTCTGATCCAGCAGGGATGCTGTGGATACAGGGGAGCGTTGTATGGCTCCACTCTAATGCATTTTGTCACTCATGACATCATCTGAGGGTTCAGATGATGTCAAGGGTGACGAAACGCGTCAGAGTGGAGCCATACGACGTATGTAGACCCATCAGTGAGCTCAGGGAAAGACAGCTCTGATCCCCGTAGAAGTTATCCGCTAAGGGCAATAGGAGACGCTGTGGAACCTGTGGTTATCTGATGTATTTTTTAGGCAGCAGTTGTTGCCATTCATTTTGGCTGGTAATAATTAATTTGTCCTAGAGAATTTAATGTGACAATAGGCCTCGTCTCTTTTGTACATTTCATTTTCATATATATACATGTCATTGGGGTGGCACATTGCAATATAAGTAACATGATGTAAGGTGATATACACATAATTGCTTGGTAGACAATAGACTGGATTGATTGCTAATACAGGCATGTATCGGCATCCTATATGCCCGACACGTTTCGTGTATGAACACTCATCAGGGGCGGATGCTCACGAATATCTATAAAGAATGAAATATAATTCATCTAGTGTAACACTAAGCATAACAGGTGAAGGCAGATTTGCCAGTCCTGGATACTTACATACAAAAAGTTAGCAATGTGATATGTTGAATGTGGGACCAGGGCCATAGGGGGTGTCCGTCCTGGGAGCTGAGGTAATATGGAGCCGCATGCAAATGGGGCGCACACACGGAGCCCCCCAGAAACCAGACTGCCAATCTTAAATGTGAACCAGGGTAATGGGGGAGTGTGTGGTAACTACCAAAAAGTCTAAAATAAATGGATATAATGTATAGTGAGTGTCATGATATTAATGCAGAAAATCTGTAAAGTAAATAAGAAAGGGGATTGGGACTTTAAATGAGGCTCTCGACATTGTGGGGGTATATTAATAGAAAAACATTTTTAATAACATGGAGGATGTATACAATGCATATCAATGGTATAGAACAGGTAAAAAATATATATTTGGATCATAAAATTGCACATGCTGATACACAAATAACATGGAGATCAAGGATACATGATAATATCAACTTGGCAACACATGATAATATGGAAAAAAGCTGAGGTAAAATGGAGCCCCCCGGAAACCAGACTGCCAATCTTGATAGTGAACCAGGGTAATGGGGGGGGGTGTGGTAACCACCAAAAAGTCTAAAATAAATGGATATAATGTAGAGTGAGTGTCATGACATTAATGAAGAAAATCTGGTAGTGTGTAAGATAACATGGTCGGCGTGTGTGCATGTGGAATTACTCATCAATCTTTTCCATATTATCATGTCTTGCCAAGTTGATATTATCATGTATCCTTGATGTCCATGTCATTTGTGTATCTGCATGTGCAATTTTATGATCCAAATATATATTTTTTACCTGTTATAGACCATTGATATGTGTTATATACATCCTCCATGTTATTAAACATGTTTTTCTATTAATATACCCCCACAATGTTAAGAGCCTCATTTAAAGTTTAATCCTGTTTCTTATATGCTTGGATTACATACATTATTAAAGTCCCCCATTATTAAAAAGGGGATACCAGGAAGCTCCGCAATAAATTCATCAATCTTTTGCAGCACCTCTGAATTATATGGTGGGTGAATGTACACTGAACCCACTATATATGTCATAGAGAACATAGTACATACCAATAAAAAATATCTACCCCGAGGATCTATCAAGCTCCACCTGCAGGTAAACTGCATCCTAGTGTATATCAGCACACTAACCCCTCTTGCAAATGCAGAGTATACAAAATGATACTGAATAGGGTATTCCTTGTTCTGTAATAGAGATATAGTGTCCTGGGTAAGGTGAGTCTCCTGCAGGCAATCGACAAGTTGTAGTTTATTAACGCAGAAAAAAAAAACGTTTTTTTTACTGGATCCTTTAACCCCCTCACATTCCAGGATAGTACTCTTATTTTTATAGCCATTATTCAACATTATCTTATTAATAAAACTTTTAATATATGTAGTTAAAACAATTAGACATTCCAAAGGAAAGTAACAATTCCAGATAACCTGGAGGGAGAAAAAAATAATCCAAGTGCAATCTCATAAATCTCCTAATTCCTAGGCTATATACAGGTGGGAATCCAATCGTCCCAATCCTTATATTAAATGATGCTGCAATGATTGTAAAATAGCTATATTTATAAACATGCTTATTGACAAGACACAACAAATAAACAAACAAACAACACAATATACCATACATAAAAAAGAAAAAAAAAGAGAACACATAAAATATTTTTCCCCTGGGAAAAAACTAGGGGCAGAAAAAATATACCCAGGTTTGAATATAAGCTCCCTCCTTAATTAGTGTATGTAAATCGTTAGTACGTCTCCTACAGAGGCTAGTGGAGTCTATGGCTGAGTCGGGGACTGCGTTGAAGTCTCCGGACATTATAAGACCACCATATTGCGCTGAGCGTATATGTTTAAAAAGGGTACTGAATTTTTTTTTCTGTTTAGTATTCGGAGAGTAGACTAAAACCAAGGTAAGGAGTTAATGGTTAATCCTACCACCCAGAAAAATGTATCTACCATTTGGATCACATTCTAAAAATTCTTGTGAGAATGTAACTGTGTCTTTAATTGCAATCATCACACCTTTGTTTTTTTATCGAAGTTTGCAAAGGAGTAGTGGGGAAATTTGTGATGGGAAACTCTAGGGGGATTGAGCATAGATATGTAAGTTTCCTGAGCACAGAACATATCACATTTCTGTGAAAGTGCTTCTCTCCATAACATTGATCTTTTGTAGGAACTGTTTAAACCCCTAACATTTAAAGAGGAAATTTGCAATGCCATCTTTACTATTAGAAACGGTGCACAAGTTGATAAAGAGTGGTTAAATGGGGTACGTCCTGAGGTTAATTGTGCCGCTACTTGGATATACCACAGCTTACCTGTAGGAGAGCTTACCATTGAAAGCTACTAAGAACAGCTAGATAACAACAACTACAAGAAAAATTAATAAAAAATAAAATGTAAGAGTTATAAACACAATGGTATGGGTACACATAGTATAAATGATCATACAGAACTGTAATAATTAGACCTAGGATCATTCAAATTTAAATAATTAGATAGGTTACTAACTGCGAGGGTACGTGAAAAAAAGAAAGTACGGCCACAAGGAAGCACCATAATAAGAATAGCCTAAGTGTGCTTTAAAAGCCGATGTTTGTTTATCTCCTTATCCTGGGCCAGGGACTTTTTTCCAGGCCTGAAAGGCTAAATTTAGAGGCTTGGGATGTTGAGGATTGTGAATGAGGGGTGGTGGGATACCCCATTGTTGTGGCAGCTTCTTGTAGTCCACTGGTGACTGGATAACATACTTGTGCCCCTGTTGAGTGATTTAAAGTGTGGCTGGGAAGAGCCATTTGTAGATAATTTTTTTGTGTCTTAGAGCCTTCGTGGTGGAGGAAAATTGTGTCCGGTTTGCTAGGGTTGCCACTGAGAGGTCAGCGTAAATTAAGATATAAGAGAAGGGGTAAGGAAGTTTACCTGCTTTGTGGGCTGCTGCCATAGCTCTGTCTTTAACGTGAAAGAAATGAATTCCTGCCAGAATATCCCATGGGACTGTATCTGTAAGTGAACTTGGTTTGGCGGTTCTGTGGGCTCTGTCTATGACCAGGTCTCCAGGATGTTCCATCAGGAGTAAGGTTTTAAGCAGTTGGAGGAGATAAGAAGAGAAATAATTTCAGGCATACCTCTAAATTTGAGATTGTTTCTCCTAGACATATTTTCCAGGTCTTCAACTTTACAGTGCTTTGCAAAAGTATTCACTCCCCTTGGCATTTTTCGTGTTTTGTTGTCTCACAACCTGGAATTAACATGAATTGTTTGCGGATTTGCATCATTTAATTTACAGAACATGCCCACAACTTTGAAGATTTTTTTTATTGTGAAGCAAACAACAAATAGGACAAAATAACAGAAAAAGTCAATGTGCATAATTATTCACCCCCTAAAGTCAATACTTTGTAGAGCCACCTTTTGTGGCTATCACAGCTCCAAGTCACTTTGGATAAGTCTCTATGAGCTTGCCACGTCTTACCACTGGGATTTTTGCCCATTCCTCCTTGCAAAACTGTTCCAGCTCCTTCAAGTTGGATGATTTGCGCTTGTGAACAGCAATCTTTAAGTCTGACCACAGATTTTCTATTGGATTGAGGTCTTGGCTTTTTACTAGGTCATTATAACACATTTACATGTTTCCCCTTAAACCACTCAAGTGTTGCTTTAGCAATGTGTTTGGGGTCATTGTCCTGCTGGAAGGTGAACCTCCGTACTAGCCTCAAATCACACACAGAGTGCTACAGGTTTTGCTCAAGAATATCCCTGTATTTAGCACCATCAATCTTTCCCTCAACCCTGATCAGTTTCCCAATCCTGACTGCTGAAAAACATCCCCACAGCATGATGCTGCCACCACCATGTTTCACTGTGGGGTTGGTGTTCTTTGGGTGATGTGATGTGTTGGGTTTTCACCAGACATAGCGTTTTCTTTGATGGGCAAAAAGTTAAATTTTAGTCAGACCAGAGCACCTTCCTCCATACATTTTGGGAGTCTTCCACATGCCTTATTGTGAACTCAAAACGTACCATTTTGTTTTTTGCTGCAAGTAATGGCTTTCTTCTGGCCACTCTGCCATAAAGCCCAACTATATGGAGCGTACGGCTTATTGATGTCCTATGTACAGATACTCCAGTCTCTGCTGTGGAACTCTGCAGCTCCTCCAGGCTTATCTTAAGTCTCTGTACTGCCTCGCTGATTAATGCCTTCCTTGCCCAGTCCGTGCATGCCCTTTAGACTGTGGTGAGGAAAAAGTTGCAGGGATAGATGAATCATGGCTGCCTCCAGCGCAATCTTGTGTATCCTCTCTGTCAGCCCCAGGGAAGAAATCTGTCAGCTTTTTTAGCTGGTGAGAAATTGAGGAGCGGCGAGAGAGAGCTCCTCTGGTCATCCCAGCTCCAGCCTGTCACAGGCGCTCAAACATGCGGGATGAGGCTGCTTTTTAGCTGCTGTGGGTGTTTTCCTCTGCTGGAGCTCTGAGGTTAAGCGGCCATTATCGTGAGCGGCCAAATCAAGCCCCAGTTCATGTACTTTTTTGAGTGAAAGGAATTTTGTAACTGATGACAAAATGCTGAGATGTGAACAGGGGCCATTAATATGAATCGGATTTTGCTTGTTGGCAGCTTGAAGCTTCAAGCTTAAAGTGGTTGTAAAGTCAGAAGTTTTTTTTATCTTAACGCATTCTATGCATTAAGATTAAAAACCTTCAGTGTGCAGAAACAGCCCCAGCACCCCCTAATACTTACCTGAGCCCCATCTCTCTCCAGTGATGTCCATGAGTGAATCTGCCATCCGTGACTCTCCTCCTGATTGGCTGAGACACAGCAGCAGCGCAATTGGCTCCCACTGCTGTCAATCAAAGTGCTCCGTGAGATCTTCAAAGCTTGGGATATTTTTTACAACCTAACCCTGCTTTAAACGTTTCCACAACTTTATCCCTAAAAACTAAACTGAAATTAAATTACACACAGATGGACTCTATTTACTAATTAGGTGACTTCTGAAGGCAATTAGTTCCACTAGATTTTAGTTACGGTTATCAGAGTAAAGGGGGCTGAATACAAATGCACGCCACACTTTTCAGATAATTAATTGTAAAACCAATTTGAAAACCATTTATAATTTTCCTTCCACTTCACAATTATGTGCCACTTTGTGTTAGTCTATCACATAAAATCTTAATAAAATATATTTATGTTCTTGGTTGTAACATGACAAAATGTGGAAAATTTCAAGGGGTGTGAATACTTTTTCAAGGCACTGTATACATTTAGACTCTGTATATTTGTCTTATAAAAAAACTCTAAGGGGTCTATTTATTAAAAAATTTGATGTGCGAATGTCTTAGCATTTGTACAGCTGATACACATAATTGCCATAATGTATCTAATATGTGTTTTTCCTATGATTGTCAGCTTCATCTAGTAGCCATAGTGTAGTACTTTATGCTGGATTTTCTAGGTTGAGGTAACTCAAGAAAATACAGCAAACCATTTTAACCAAGTACCCCCTTGGTGTATGTCTGGAAAAAATAAAAAGAGGAATGCAATACATTTCCCATGATATATCCCTTTAACTCTTTCACTGCCAGGTCTGCATGGTGTACAGACCTACAGCACTGCTTCCAGCTGGCCAGGTCCATACGCCTTATGGACCTGACATCATCCTTCAGCTATAAGCTCATGATCACTCCAGTGACAATGTACTTATACCATAAATGTTCACCAGAATCTGCTGAAAAAAACAATAGCTCTGATTAGCAGCTAAGAAATTGCTGTTTAGAGCTATTCCCCTAAAATGACACCCACCCTAGCCACCGCTGCCTCTCACTGGCTGCTTACTATCCTCTAATTCCCCCGCTACACTGTCTAAAATGCCTACCCCTCACATGTCCCCTTCCTCAGACCACCAAACCCCCCGCAGCAACCCCCAGCAACATTTCCCCTTATGCCAGCAAGGATGCCCTGTGGGTCCAATACAATTGATGGCTTCCCCCTGCTTCCCCTCCCGACGGCAATTGCAGTGCTAACATACTCAAATGATCCCCTCTCCTGAGACCCCGCCTTCAGTGTCTTACCCGCCCATGATCTCGCCCCCCCCATTCAGCTCTGCTGGCTGGCTTTCCATCCACCCCTCCGGCCAGCTGCAACAGCTGCCCAGGAGATCAGTCACTGTATGGATAGAGAGCGGGGGGCTGGAAAACATGTGCTTACTAGCCCCTTTTATTCCTGAATGAACACAACGATTGGTACTGATCACTGTGTTCAGTCATCACTGAAGTATACTTCAGTTTGTGAATAAATAAGAATCTCTATACAGACTCTGATTCATTCATCTACAGTGCAGATGAAGCTGCAGAGAAAGGGACTTTCTAGGCAATGAGGAAGTGAGGCAGCACTTTCTCCCCACCTGTTATTTCCCAATTTTTGCTGACAAATCTGCTGCAACTGCATGAATTGCATGCAGTTGCAGGGTGTTTGCGGTGCTACCTTATTGTCTTGATTGTGTAGCGTTCATAAGGTGACATCACTACAAGTCGGGTCAACTTTGCCCTGGGCATGAAGCATCATGACCGCAGCATGTAAACACCCCTGTCTACTGCCTATTGCAGCTTAAGTGGGGGGGGGAAGCGGCAGAAGCACAACTCAACTGCCCATTTTTGCTGACTCTCAATTGCAAGTGTAAACAACGCTAAAGCCTCGTTCATGCGGGTCATAATACAGTGGGGCCATGTTTCGTCGCACAGGGATGCACAGGTGTTCCGTGCATTCCCATGCAGGCCGTCCCATTGATGTAAATTGGGACACAGCAACTGCTCGGGAAAGCATGGGTGTTCTGAGCTGGCAGTCCCATCCATGTCAATTAGGATGCAGTGACTGCATGGACACAGCCACTGTTCCCAACTTGACACCATGTGGGTGCATATCCCTGAACTCACACTATTTGCATTTGGGGCCATGCAGCCATTCACCTACATGCGCATGGATGTCAAATCTGTCCTTGCAGCCGCTGCATCCCAACTGACATAAATAAGACTGCTTACACAGGGATGCACAAAACACCTGTGCATCCTTGTGCTGGTAAACACAGCCTTCCATTAAGTTATGCTGTGTTTATGTGTTCAAATAAAGATTTTTTTGTTTGTAAAAATAGCGATTTGATAAATATTTGTGCAAGCATCACTGGGCCTTAAAAATTAGTAGCACCTTCTTTTCATTCTACTGGTCATATGCTTTCAGAAAATATATGGTTTGGGGGGTGTTTTATGAACTCTGAATGCTGTACGTGTAAAATGAAAACCTCCAGATTTTTTGCGAAATTAGCTTATTTTCAGTTTTACACACGTGCAATTTACACCTTTTTGCAAAAAAGGTGCAATTTAAAATTTACAATTATTTGTTATTTATTAACTCAATACAGGTTAAGCTTTTATATTTAATGGTAATTTGGTAGGAATTTTAGCAAAATTTCCTGTGTCCTGCTACTAAGGGTTTTAGTGTATTTTTAGCGAAAATACTGTTTTCATAAACATTTGCGCAAATATCGTGGGGTCTTAAAAATTAGTAGCATCTTCTTTTTATTCTACTGGCCAGGTTCTTTCAGAAAATATATGGTTTGGAGGTATTTTACAAACTCTGAAAGCTGTAAGTGAAACATGAAATATCCAGATTTTTAGCAACATTCACAAATATCAAATATCACAGAGGTTTAAAAATTACTAGAATATATATTTATTCCTGTGCTACCATGTATGGAAGGATCAGAATAGAACTGCTGCAAGCACTGAATAGGGGTCAATCCATACCCATGCAAAAAATAAATTAAGTGGGGGTTGGTGCTGCGCTGTTCACAGCAATAAATGAAGAATGTGTTCTTTAAATAAAGAATGTCCTTTAACAGCACATTCTTTATTTATTGCTGTGAAAAGCGCAGCACCAACCCCCACTTAATTTAAAAATTAATAGCATATTCTTTTTATTCTGCTAGTCATGTGTTTTCAGAGAATATATGGTTTAGGGGGGGGGGGGTCTTTTATAAACGCTGAAAGCTGTAGGGGAACAATAAAACAGCGATGGAGAAATTGCAAAAATGGTCTGGCCACCAGAGAAGTGGAGCACAAGGCCTAGGGTTAAAGTCTGTGCAAGCACAAAAAAAATCCATCAATCTGCTTGAAATGCACTTGAATCCTAAGACCTGTTGTTGACTGAGTAGTATCAGCTTTGCCCAGTTGTCTTCTGCTACATTTTTCAAGCTCACCTAGACCCCATGCTTACAGTAGAGACACCAATCTTTCTGCAGTTCCAATAAGTAGGAGGGATAATTACATACAATGAATACAGAAAGTGTGTGCAGGACACAGGACAGTTTAGAATTAATTGGACAGTTAAACTCTGGTATGATTTCTAATTATTGCGATCTGTGAGACTGGGCAAACCAATTTTTGTTTATATGAAAATCATAGTGTCCATTGTCTTGCCATTTTTTTTCAATAACAAACTCTCTACTGAGCCTAAACAATTGGTAGACAAGCTTTATTGTAGTTATATGGTCTGCTGCGTTTATAATTGCATCATTATTTCATTTGATTTTAAAAGATGTTTTAATGTTTTGTCCATTTCTTGCGCTGTTTACAGTTTAACAAAAGAAAAAAAAACAAAACAAAAGGGGGGGTGGTCACAATTTGTACCATCTATTTTGTCTAAAAATTTCATTTCAGCTTTTTTTTAAACTCTCCAGCAACAAGAGTTAGCCTCTGATCTAACTTCATGGTCCATTTTCACATTAACAGTATATTTTTTATTCTTTATAGAAGTTTCTAATGCCAGAAGCACAGTCAATATAGGAATAGAAGCCTTCTATAAGAACCAAGACAAACTGTAGAGGAAAAATGACTAAAGCACTTACAGAAAGCACCAAGTCCTTCATGCATAGATTGTTTGAAATGTATGCACCATAGGGTTCTAATCTCAGCAGAAGTGACTGATACTAGCAAGTTGTGCTTTGCTAAGCAGTTAAAGTTCAGTGCTGAACATGCAGAATTAGCTCTTCACAAGACAATGTGATTGATTTCACTCTCTAAGGCTTAGGGAGAAGTGAAATGGGTTGCAATAGGTAAGATGGTATTTTAAGCACAATGCAGTTTAATTTCATAGTTACAAGGTCACATGCACTTGGAGTAAAAATGCAAATGATAAAAAAAAAACTAAGCAGCCACTAGTGTTGGTCGAACAGTTTGGGGGCAAGTGCCCCACAATGCACTGCGTGCCGCACAGTAAATTAAAAGCCCTGATTGTCTGAAGCAGATTTGCCCAATCAGAGCACAGAACACTTTTTGATAATAAGCCCCTCCCATTATGTCTGGAAGACCAACAGGGAGAGGCAGAGAGAGGCAAGGAGGGGCCAGTAGAATCTGTGTCCACAGGCAAAGGTGGACAAGGTCTGTCCTCAGGCAGGGCACCATTTCCTCTGTTTAGTAATGTTGCCCGTGCTATCCGGCCACAGCACGCAGAGGAGGTGGTGAACTGGCTTACTAAACCATCCTCATCTTCCTCATTCTCTATGACTCAAGCTGACACTAGTTTGCAATCCACCGCAGCTGCCAGAGCAGCTTATTCCACCTCCTTGTCCACAGCTACCCCCGCCATAGCCCCAGCATTATGCATAGAGGAGTCAGCTGAGTTATTTGAACACAGCCTCAGCCACTTGGTCCTTAATGATACACAGGCATTACTTAATTCTGATGTTGGTTCTGAGGTTGAGGAAGGAAGGAACATGAGCCCACAGAGAGGGGAGAACACTGGTAAACTACAAATTGGCAGTCATGTTCCCCCAACCACAACGTATTGCCAAGTTGGCTCCAGTGATGATGAGGATTGAGGGGATGATGAGTTCACTGATGTGACTTGGGTGCCGGATAGAGCAGAGGAGCAAAGTGATGGGGGAGGCACAACCCAAACGAAGCATCCATTGTGGAAGAGTAGAGGCAGACACCGTATTCCATCACATTGTGGAACTGTTTATCCTGCCTCATGTTCCACAGTTCAGCTGTCTGGGTCTTTTTTAGCACATGTGCAGCCAATCGCACTGCCAATCTTTGCCTCAAGTTGATCAAGCATGGCAAAAGCACCAGCCATTTGGGTATCACATGCTTGAAAAGGCATTTCACTGCCCACCACTCAGCCTGTTTGCAAGAGCCACAAAGCCACAAAGGGACAGAATTCTGCTCCTTCTCACTTCTCACCATTCTACCCCCACTATATCTCATGACCTCTCAGCAGCCTCCGCTGACAGGGATAAGGGTATAGAAAAGGGTGTCCCAGGTTCTTGCAGCATTTATGCCAGCAGCACACCACCATCTGTAGACTATAGCAGGCACATTTCTCTGCCCCAGCTGTTGAAGTGAAAAAAAAAATACAGTCACTGCCACCCACATGCCCAGCGTCTAAATTCAAGCTTGTCAAAGCTGCTGGCTTTACAACTAATGCATTTGCATCTGGTGGATTCTAACCAAAATGTGCTGTACCACAATGGCAAGTTTCCAGCCACTATTTCTTTGCACATAAGGCCATTCCAGCTCTGTACCATCATGTGGAAGGAAATGTTGTTGCATCGTTAGGCAAGACAGTCAGCTGCAAGGTCCATGTTACTGCTGAAATGTGGTCCAGCAAGCATAGTCAGGGATGCTATGTTTCATTCACAGCACACTGGGTAACTCTGCTTGCATTGTGGAAGGATGCAGGGCAGAGCTCCGTGCTGCAGCTTGTTTTGCTGCAACAGCTCCATACAGCTGGTGGTGATGATGAGAGATCTGTCAGCTCCACCCACTCCTCCTACTCCTCCATTCCCTTCTTTGCTGAATTGTCCTATGAACCACAAGTACCCCTAAGTGTTCAAGGGGCTATTGAATGAGTCAGAGTAAAAGATGCCATGCAGTGCTTCAGCTTGTCTGTCTAGGGAACAGGGGTCACATCAAAGCAGAGATTCCTGCATCTCTGCAGGGGCAAGCCCAGTGGTGGTTCACATCACGCCAGGTGGAGCCAGGAATGGTGGTGTGCAATAATGGCACTAACCTCCTGTCCACCCTTAGACAGGGAAAGTTGACACATGTACCATGCTTGGCACATGTCCTCAATTTGGTGGTCCTGCGTTTCTTAAACAGGTACCCAGGGTTGCAAGATCTTTTAAGGCAGGCCAGAAGAGTCTGTAGCCATTTTAGGTTACCATACACAGCCAGTGCTCACCTGAAACTCACCGGGTCATTCCACCTGCCTATAAACTGCCTGATTTGTGACATGCTCACCAGGTGAAACTCAACATTGGCAATGCTGCAGCGGCTGCACCTGGAGCAGAGGGCCATCAACAAGTACCTGTGTGAGTATGGCATAACAACAGGCTCAGGCCAGCTCGGCTTTTTTTTCAATGGCTGCTGATAAAGGATGCATGCACTGTACTGTGACCATTTGAGGAGGCCACGAGAATGGTGAGCTGTGACAATGCATCAGTGGCACAATCCCTCTTGTGTTCGTGCTGGAGCAGACTCTGCGTGGGATTATGGACAGGGCACTCGAGGCAGAGCAGCGGGAGGATGAGAACACACAAGAGGATGAGGATTCTGGCAGTTTTAGAGGCATTGAAGCAGAGTAAGACATAGATCAAACCTTAAGAGATGGTTTTCCTTTGGGGGTAGTACGTAGCTAGGAGGGGGCAGTTCCAGATACTGCAATCCTCAGTGAACTTGAGGATTCTGCTTCTCATGCCTCTGCAAACTTGCGGTGGATTGGCAGGGTTATTCCATAAAGCCTGTGAAAGGATCCGAGAATTTGTCACCTTCCACATCCCAGCGGCAGCGTCTGCATCATATGGTGGAAGATTGTCTAGTGGCAAAAACATACATTGAGATCTTTCCAGTTGATGATCCACTGGGTTACTGGGCCATGAGAATAGACCACTGGGTAGAACTTGCCCAGTATGCGAATGAGCTGCTGGGCTGCCCTGCATCCAGCATGCTTTCCAAACAGACACTCAGTGCTGCCAAAGGTTTTGTGACAGATAAAAGAGCGCGTCTGTCCACAGACTCCATTGACCGGCTGACATTTATCAAAATGAATCATTCCTGGATTAGCAGTAGCTATCGAGCCCCTGATGCTGATGTTGCTGATTAAATGTTTTTGGGGTGTGAAATCTGTGCATCTGTGAGTATTGATTTTATCATGAAGACATTGTTTGGTATAGGTTTCATGGGCACAATTTACACCCAGGGACCACTTTTTCGGCACCTGTTTGACAGGTGCATATCATTTAAATTATTGACAGCAAGGCCAATTCTTGCTTTCATCAAGAGTAGCTCTATAGGGTTACAGTGTGAAGAACCCATCAACAACCAAAGCCCATTTTTTTTTTGGCACCTGTTACTTCTATCCAAAGTCTACAAAACAGACACCAGAATTTATCCAAAAGAATCTCTAATCTTGTTCCGAGTGCACTAAATTGTGACTCCATCATACAGACTGGCTCCCCAAGCCGTTGTTTATAAAATAAAGTTTGGAGGGAAAATGTAATTTTTTTGCCTTTGTAAATATATTTTTTGCTGCAGCAGGCTCTATATATGGTACAGATGTGCCACTTTACAAGTAGACTAAGGGGATCCCAGGCACTATATTTAAAGGAATTTTTCATTTTTAGTATTTCAGTTTAAGCATCAGTAAATCACTGCTCATTTAAAAATTATGTTTTTTTTTACAAACTTTATTCATTGATACATATCACCAGGGCAGTACCAGACCCCCATACCCTTGCATCTAAGCCCTCAAAATGGGCACTTTTGATTTTTCCATTTCGGGTCCAATAGATTTTGATGGGGTTCATTATTCGGCTCCAAATTTTCACAATGTTCGAGAGCTCTGGCATGAACCGAACAGGGGGTCATTTGGCCCATCTCTAGCAGCCACTAAGATTTAGAAATATGATATAGACACCGATAGATAATATATAACAAACACACAAGTATATGCTTGTCAGTATGCCAACATCAGGTTTAATCATTACTGGGTGGCCCGAGCATAATTTCGGTATATTTGGTATAAAGTATTAGATAAAAATGAAATATTCCTTTAAACATCATGCCTGGGGGATGTCTATAGTATGCCTGTAAAGTGGCACATTTTTCCCGTGTTTAGAACAGTACCACAGCAAAATTACATTTCTAAAGGAAAAATTGTCATTCAAAACTGATCACAGCTGTAATGAATTGTCTTGGCAATATACATAAAACTCATTAAAAAAAAGGGCATGGGTTCCCCCCAGTCCATTACCAGGCCCTTTGGGTCTGGTATAATTATTAAGGGGAGCCCCGAATCAAAAATTTTAAAAAAATTGCGTGGGGGTCCCCCCAAAATCCATACCAGCCTTTCAGGTCTGGAATGGAAATTAAAGGGAACCCTGTGCCAAATTAAAAAAAAATGATGTAGGGGTCCCCCAAAATCCATACCAGATCCTCATCTGAGCACGCAAACTTGCAGGCCGCAGGAAAACAGGGGGGACAAGAGAGCACCCCCTCTCCAGAACCGTACCAGGCCACATGCCCTCAACATGGGGAGGGTGCTTTGGGGTCCGACCCCAAAGCAACTTGTCACCATGTTGATGGGGACAAGGGCCTCATCCCCACAACTAAGGATGAGCTTCGAGTTTGAGTCGAACTCATGTTCGACTCGAACATCGGCTGTTCGCAAGTTCGCCGAACAGCGAACAATTTGGGGTGTTTGCGGCAAATTCGAATGCAGCGGAACACCATTTAAAAGTCTACGGGAGAAATCAAAAGTGCTAATTTTAAAGGCTTATATTCATGGTATTGTCATAAAAAGTGTTTGGAGACCTGGGTCCTGCCCCAGGGGACATGGATCAATGCAAAAAAAAGTTTTAAAAATGGCTGTTTTTTCGGGAGCAGTGATTTTAATAATGCTTATAGTCAAACAATAAAAGTGTAATATCCCTTTAAATTTCGTACCTGGGCGTGTCTATAGTATGCCTGTAAAGGGGCGCATGTTTCCCGTGTTTAGAACAGTCTGACAGCAAAATGACATTTCAAAGGAAAAAAAGTAATTTAAAACTCGCGGCTATTAATGCATTGCTGGTCCGACAATACACATAGAAGTTCATTGATAAAAACGGCATGGGAATTCCCCACTGGGAACCCTGAACCAAAATGTAAAAAAAAAAATGATGTGGGGGGTCCCCCTAAATTTCATACCAGGCCCTTCAGGTCTGGTATGGATATTAGGGGACCCCCGGCCAAAATTTAAAAAAAAAATGGCTTGGGGTCCCCCTCAAAATCCATACCAGACCCTTATCTGAGCACGCAACCTGGCAGGCCGCAGGAAAAGAGGGGGGGACGAGAGAGCGGCATTCCCCGTGACGCCACAGGGAAGTCCCATCAAGTCACCGTGTGTCAGAGGGTTATTTAAGAACCGTCAGAAGAGGAGAAGCGTCACACAGCAGGAGCCTCCCTCCATGCATGGATGCCGAGCGGCCCAAAGAGAAGATGAAGAGAAGAAGATGAAGACAAGAAGATAAAGAGAAGAAGATGAAGACAAGAAGATGAAGAGAAGAAGATGAAGAGAAGAGCGGGAGCCTCCCTTCATGCCTTCATGGATGTGGAGCGGCCCGAGGAGAAGGGAAGAAGAAGCCGCGGAGGAGATGCCGGACGAGAACACCGGAGGAAGAACCAGAAGAGCAAGAAGAACCAGAAGAAGAAGATGGAGGAAGAAACCGAAGGAAGATAGAAGAAAGAAGAAGCATTTACGGTAAAGGAATTGTCAAAAACTGTCTCTTGTCATTTTTAACATTTTTGACAGTTTTTTAGTGAAATGGTAGGGGTACTTTTGTACCCCTTACCATTTTACACAGGGGGGGGCCAGGATCTGGGGGTCCCCTTGTTAAAGGGGGCTTCCAGATTCCGATAAGCCCCCGCCCGCAGACCCCCACAACCACCGGCCAGGGTTGTGGGGATGAGGCCCTTGTCCTCATCAACATGGGAACAAGGTGTTTTGGGGGGCTACCCCAAAGCACCCTCCCAATGTTGAGGGCATGTGGCCTGGTACGGTTCAGGAGGGGGGGCACTCTCTCGTCCTCCCCTCTTTTCCTGTGGCCTGCCAGGTTGTGTGCTCGGATAAGGGTCTGGTATGGATTTTTAGGGGGACCCCACGCTGTTTTTTTTAAAATTTTGGCCGGGGTTCCCTTTAAAATCCATACCAGACCTGAAGGGTCTGGTATAGATTTTGAGGGGGACCCCACACCATTTTTTTTTTTTTTTTAATTATGGCCGGGGTTCCCCTTAATATCCAAACCAGATCTGAAGGGCCTGGTATGGAATTTAGAGGGACCCCCACGTCTTTTTTTCTTTAAATTTTGGTTCGGGGTTCCCCTGTGGGGAATTCCCATGCAGTTTTTATCAATGAACTTCTATGTGTATTGTCGGACCGGCAATGCATTAATAGCCGCGGGTAGTTTTAAATGACTTTTTTCCTTTGAAAGGTCATTTTGCTGTCAGACTGTTCTAAACACGGGAAACATGCGCCCCTTTACAGGCATACTATAGACACCCCCCAGGTACGAAATTTAAAGGAATATTACACTTTTATTGTTTGACTTTAAGCATTATTAAAATCACTGCTCCCGAAAAAACTGCAGTTTTTAAAACTTTTTTTTGCATTGATCCATGTCCCCTGGGGCAGGACCCAGGTCCCCAAACACTTTTTATGACAATACCATGAATATAAGCCTTTAAAATTAGTACTTTTGATTATTTATGTTCGTGTCCCATAGACTTTAACGGTGTTTGCGTGTTCGAACAAATTTTTTGCCTGTTCGCATGTTCTGGTGCGAATCGAACAGGGGGGTGTTCGGCTCATCCCTACCCACAACCTTTGCCTGGTGGTTGTGGGGTTATGTGGGCAGGGGGCTTATCGGAATCTGGAAGCACCCTTTGACAAGGCCCCCAGATTCCGGCTTCCCCCCTTGTGAATTGGTAACTGGGTACATTGTACCCGTGCCATTTCACAAAAAAAGTGTCAAAAATGGTAAAAAAGACAAAAGACAGCTTGGGACAAGTCTTTTATTAAAAATAAAAAAATAAAAATGTCCAGCGATATAAATTCACTCTGCCCGATGGACCGGAAAAAAAAAAGGCAACCGTTCCGCCCCTCCATGGGAGGCTCCCACCGACTGATACTTCTTCTGGGTGACAGCTCTTATATAGCTGAGGATGGGGCTACCTGGTGATGTAAACAGGTGACTCCGCCCCCTCGGACGCCACAGGGCTTCCCCGTGGCTTCCCCGCCCTCAGCTATATAAGAACCGTCACCCAGAAGAAGCGTCAGTTGGCGGGAGTCTCCCATGGAGGCGGAACGGTTGCGGCTTCTTTACTTTTTCGGTCCGTCGGGCAGCGTGAATTTACATCGCTGGATATTTAAATTTTTTTTAATAAAGGACTTGTCCCAAGCTGTCTCTTGTCTTTTTTACTCCGTTACCAAATCACATAGGGGGGACCAGGATCTGAGGGTTTCCTTGTTAAAGGGGGCTTCCAGATTCTGATAAGCCCCCCACCCGCATACCCCCCACAACCACCGGGCAAGGGTTGTGGGGATGAGGCCCTATCCCCATCAACATGGGGACAAGGTGCTTTGGGGGGTTGTGGAGATGAGAAGGCCGTTTTTAAAAAAAAAATTGCATTGATACATGTCCCCTGGGGCAGGACCCAGGTCCACAAACACCTTTTATGGCAATAACTTGCATATAAGCCTTTAAAATGAGCACTTTTGCTTTTTCGTGTTCCATAGACTTTAACGGTGTTCGTGTGTTTGTCTGAATTTTTTGTCTGTTTGGTATGTTCTGGTGCAAACCGAACCGGGGGGGGGGGGGGGGGTTTCGGCTCATCCCTAGTCATTACTAACATATTTGTTAAAGTCTACAGCTGGATTTTTTCCATTATAAAAAAAATTGTTCATGTTCCCTGGAGTCACTAAGTATATTCATGCTTGCAACAAGACAAGCTATCTGTTGGTTTCTGAATGTTTTATTCTGATTAGTGGTTGAGAACAACACAGACAGATCTTTTAAACCACTTCAGCTTTCATACCTTTATGCCCCTTAAAGTGGAACTTCACTCTCCCAATCAACTTTGATTATTGTTATTACTAATGCTGCAAGCATTAGTAAATAGATAGGAAAGTATATCATATTCACTTGTTTTAAACTTTTTTTTTTTTACATTTCTTTAGCTACTTCCTGGTTTCTTGCCTAGGCAAATGATGTCATACATCCCAGGAATCTTTAGGTGGGAAGGAGAGGAGGAAGGGGTTTCTCAGCTAAGCACACTCTCCTGCATGCATGCTTGAGCTAAGGACAGATGGATTCCAGGCAGTAAATGCTACATAAATACCTTGCCCTTACTCAAAATGGCCAGTGCCAGAAATGCTGGGGGGGGGGGTGTGTTTTTCAAAGTCATTTCTCAACAAAATAAACCATAGAGACATTAATGGATAGGTGAGTTTGCTTTGAATATTAAAAATGATATAAATAGTGTTTTTGGTTTGTGGTGCTCAGGTGCAGTGAAGATCTGCTATAAGGTGTATCTGTATTCGGTGGGGGAGCCCCCATGTCAGAATGTAATTACGCAGCAAGGTAGAGCCCTACACACATATCATTTGTTAATTTTTGTTCAACATGCTGGTTGAGTGAAAAAAACTCAATGCGTATACCCTGCTTTATGGAACAGAACAATTTTTAAATTTTCACTATTCGCCTGTTTATTTGGCGATAACATTGTCATTACTTAGGGTAGCAAGATAAGTAATACTGTACATACATTGCTTTTTTGGGCAAAAACTGAGCTTTCTTTTGGCAAAGTTGTCTTGTAAAAATGATTTTATTTCCAAAGTAATCTAAGGACAAAATATGTAAGATAAAAGTTTTTTTTTTTTTAATTTTGATCAGTGTTGGCTTAACCCCTTCCCACTGGGTGTACATATATACATTATGTGACCTCACTGAAGTGGGTATTCTTTCATGAGGCCACATATGTGGTGCACAGCGCACTCCCAGCACAGAGACCAAGGTGTCAGTGACAGCTCCAGGCCTTCTACGAATGATTGGGAGCTGGGAGGACCAGCTGTTGATCACATGATCACTGTATTAGACTATAATTGCCTGCCATAGTGGTAAATCACTGTACAGCCCACCCCTGTATTGCGCCTACTCTTAAATTCAGAAAAAGATAGAGAAGAAAATTGTAAAACAAAGTAAACTAATAAAAAAGGAGGAGGTGTTTTAAGGAGGACAAAAAGAGTGAAATGTGCATTATTTATTCTAGGTTCTACTGCGAGTACAAACAACAAATAACATATATGTGATATCCAGCTGAAAAAGTGCAGCAATCAGGTTGCCATATCTCAGAAACCTTACTCGAAATATACAAAGTGCTGTATACCAGTAAAAATATATAAAAACAATTAAATTAATACAAGTGAATCAATTACACAAATCACTGTGAGTAAATATAAAATGTGCTACGTTTAAAATGAATACATTAATATTAAACTCAAAATCCATAATAAGAATGTGTTACATAACACAGAGGAAATTCATTATTAAAGTGTAATTTTTTTTTTAGTTAAAAATAACAAACATGTCATACTGTGGTTTTGCACAGAGAGCCTAGATCCTTCTCTTCTTGGGTCCCTCTTCAGTTCTCCTGACCCCTCCCTCCTGTTGAATGCCCCCACAGCAAGCAGCTTGCTGTGGGGGCACCTGAGTCCAGCCACAGCTCCCTGTGTCTATTTAGACATGGAGCCGTGGCCCCGCCCCCTTTCTATCCCCATTGGCTGACTTACTTTGACGACAGCAGGAGCCAATGGCGCCACACTGCTGTCTCAGCCAATGAGGCAGCCGAGACATTCCTGCAACATTGCTGGATCTAGATGGACCTCAGGTAAGTTTTAGTAGGGGCTGGGGGGGGGGGGGGCTGCTGCAGACAGAAGGCTTATTATCTTCATGTATAGAATGCATGAAAATAAAAAAACCTTCTGACTTTACAACAACTAAGTGTCTTCCACTGAGAAATTAGGAAATAAAAAGTCCTCCACATATGTCATTCTGTGATTGGAAATGGAATACTGTAGCTCAAAGTGGTGCACGAAATATATCCCTTCAACCCCTTATCCCAAGTTTGGCACACTCAGACCAAGTTGGGTTTGTTCAGGGAAGAGAAGCTTGTGATAATATGCTTAAATCTTTAATGCTCATGGATTATTCTCAATCAGCAAAAATACCAGCTTGCCTTCTCTCTGTTGATGCTGAAAAGGCTTTCAATCGTGTTGGTTGGCCTTTTTTGGAACAAACTTTGGTACAAATTGGACTAGGTCCAGTATTGTTGCAAAAAATAATGGCACTATATACTAGACCAAGTGCTAAAATACGGATCAATCAATCTTTGTCCTCAAGTTTTTCTATTCATAATGGTACTCGTCAGGGATGCTCGCTGTCTCCCCTCCCCTGTCCTTGTTAGTAATGGAACATTTAGTAACAGCTTTGAAACAAAACTCCTCAATTACAGGTATACCATTAGACGGATAGGAGGTGAAGCTAGCTGTATTAGCTGATGATTTGTTACTGTATGTTACTAATCCACATGTGCCTATACCTTCTATTCTGTATGAATTTGACTCCTTTATTCGGTAATCCACGGTTTCCGCCGGCAGTGGCGCAAAGTCGTTTTCTGTCATGGAGTAAGAAGACAAGCTGCTGAATATCTCAAATCCTAAACCAGGGAACTCTTCCCTTATTATCAAGTCTGATTCCTATACAGCAACAATCAATTACACATTGGCTGGAATATAGGCAATTATTGTCCTTTTTATCGTCTTTTCCTTCAAGAGACATATTTAATAGAGAATTGGATACTTTAGTCTTCTCTTTACAGGGAAATATACCAGACCATATTTTTTCTATAGTATGTAGGGCTCTTATCTTGAAAACCTATCCACATCTTCCGGAATACACAGATAAGTGGATATTATATCTGAATATTCAAATGAAACCAGAAGAATGGGAAAGATCGTTTACTCTTACTCACTGTATGTCATTAGCAACTAAGGCACAGGAGACAAATTTCAAGCTTCTCAATCATTGGTACAGATGGCCGACGTTGCTTCAATGAATATACCCAAATGTTTTAGATCTATGTTGGCATTGTCATGCCGCTAAGGGTTTTTTAGTGCATATCTGGTGGCAATGCCCATCTATCTATGATTTTTGGGATGCGATTCTTCAGCTATATACACCTGCAACTGGGATAACTGTCCCCAATACGCCAAAAATGACTTTGTTATCCATTTTAATGGGCTCTTATAAAAGCATAAAAATGGCCTTTTTAGGCATTGGTTGACAGCAGCAAGAACGGTCATACCACACCACTGGCGATCGGCCCATGCCCCACCTTTGATTTTGTGGGTCATGGAGATGGACCATATTGTAATGATTGAGATGTCCTTGTCACATGAATTGGACACAAATGAACAATGTTGCCAAATTTGGCTTCCGTGGAAATTGTTTAGGGAATCTTCTGAAATAAGAAATTTATGTGTGGTTTGGTTGTAAGATTTGCAGGACTAGAGTTAAGATGAGGGTGGAGACGTGGCATGTACGGTTGCCTATTCCTGACTGTGCTAGTTTTTTTGGGGGGTGGGGTTTATATGTCTTACACTCTTGTGGGAGTGGAAGACGGGGAGTAGTAGCCATAGACTATAATTTGGTAGGTTGTGCAGCAATTTGAGTAGTGTTTCCAAAGATTGGTACAGTGAGCATGACCTAAGTGTGAATACATTGATCCATATACAAAAGGTGAATGCACATTTCAAGAAGCACTTTATTAGAGCATCTTTTCACAGTTGTAACCATGTTGCAAGATATAAAAGGAATCCAGACGTTACATTGAAATCATAGCTTCAGCAAAATTACAGCAATAAAACATACAGCAATCAAATCAGGAATGGTAGGTACATAGTTTTGGGTATTTAATGGTCGATCAATAGGGTTGTCGCATAGCCTGCTCCACGTGTTTCGTGAACCATCACTCATCAGAAGCAAGTGACAACCATCCATCTATAAGTAACATATGAGTATGCATAAGTACCACTGTATTCAAGATAGTCATGAAGTAAGAATATAGCCCAAATGAGGGCAAAGATCAAAATTTAGTTACTCACAAAAACTGCTACCCTCATGGGAACTAAGCGCCGACACCATCGGGCCATCCCAAAAGTGTCCACCATGGGAGCTGAGGGGGCCACATCAATGCACACTGGATTGCAGTGGTGGACCAGGAAGGGGAAACAAAGTATCCATGAAGAATTCACCGGTGGTCGGTTGATCAACCAGGAAGTTCTGTGGCTAGGTATAGTATATGGTAAATGTTTGTAATGTATTCAACTATGTTTACAAGGTATAAATATTGTTTAGTGTATTGAATCCCAAACAGATTCAAACCTAGTATATCAAAAAAAAAAAAAATATATATGTCTTGGACCTGTGCATAATATAATGCATAGTGATTCATTTGTAAATATTGTATATAATTGTATCACAAAACCACCTTCCTGGTCCACCACTGCAATCCAACTAAATATTGATCTCTGCCCTCATTTGCGCTATATTCTTACTATATTGTATTAGTGGTTTCAGTTCATTTTTTTTTTTTTTTGTTAGTAAGCCACTTGCCACATTTTTATTAGTGGATGTATTTAATTTTGTTTATATCTATTTTAATGTATTTTGTAGTGATATATTTGATGTTATTATGTTTTAACTTTTCATCGGACACTGGGTAATGGCAATTAGGTATTTTTTTATATGTGTTATTTTAGCACATCTTAGGGTGACTGGTGCCTTGACTATGAACAGGATTGTAATGACTAATTTTGACCACAACATGGTACCAAAACCAGGTCCTGTATTCTGAACATGAGTCTAGATTTCAGATTTCTTGATTATTATTTCAGAATTCTCCAATACCCAATTGTGAGAATATAATATGGTGTGACAAAGCATGGCCCCTTGGCCCTGGTTGGTGTCAGTTGTTGATGTCAAGTGTTGAAACTCGTGCTCCCCCTCCACAACCGCACTCACCAAAGATATTTGACACCTTAGCTTAAGCAGATCAGACAGTGCTCAGGATAAAACTCCCCTTTCCATTAATTCCTGATGGAGTGCAGGCAAAATTCCCTTTTGATCAGCTGGAACTTTCACTGAGATGAATATCCTCTTCTTTCCTCCTCCAAATGGACCATGCAGCAGTGCATTAAAAGAGGGAAACCTCCATAGTGGGAAATGTAGTGCGGTTTACCCTCAGTTATGTTACGTGTGGCAGGAATGGAAGTGCTCCTCCTTGGGCATGGAAACAGCATTTATTTCTAAGAGATGGGAAGATGTTGCTATGACCGAAAATCTATAATTGTAAGAAAAGTAAGGCATTATGTGGTGGCCAGTTATTAAATCAAGCCTGGGGAGAAGGATCTAAACATGCATAGTTATCAGGATCCTAGAGTTCTTCTTTAATGGTTTATCCAGTGAAAAGTTTCAGGAAAAAATACACTGAAGTTAGTTTTAGTGCACACAAACACAATATACCCATTTTTAGGTAAAATATGAAAGATGTGTCTTTTCCAAGGAAAAAAACACCCAACTTGTCAATCAATTAATATTGTGCTCTTACAGGTCATCCGTTTATGCTGGCCATATACTAGTAGGTTTTTGAATAAAGATTCATACTAATCTTTATATGGACATTCATACGAAAATTATTTGACTGGACATTCAAAATTGGAAACTGGACAAATGTAATTTAAAAATACTTCATAATTTAATTTGCTCTTAATTTTTGATTTTGGAGAGAGTAGACTTTCTCAGAATGAAAACCCAAAATGCATCTTGCACCATGTTCTTTTCAGTGCACCACAACTTAAACATGGGAACCTTCTGTGTAATGTGTTGCATTGGATTGAAAAAAAGACTTTGCCTGATTTTTTTCTTTGAAAATTTCTTGAAAAATAAAATACATTAACATGCATACACTAACTTACCTAACAGGTGTTAAGGTGGCCTAAGGTATTTTTGTTGGTACTGTATGTACTGCTCCTCTCCTGTGAATTTGTGCATCTCAATGTATTTGAAGCTTCTAAGAATGTTTTTTTTAGAACATGAAGGAACAATATTTCTATATTAATGCAAGTGAGCCTGTTTCTGTTATTACCATGTGCAAATACAGTACATCTTAGAGAGTTCTGTTAAAAAAGAATTGTAGATACAATGTAAACACTATATAAATTTATCTAAATTTTGTCGTGAGGTCAGTTTCAGATGCTTTTAAGATCATTCAAAATTTATCGACAGATGCATTTGACTTGCAGTTGACCTACTTCTGAAATACATTTGACCTGCTTCATAGACTTGAAAAAGAGCAAAATTCAACTGATGCCAACAAAAGCTCATTTCCAAGGACCCTTAGTGCATTTAATGTATATGTAAAAAATTTACATAATGGGTTAATGAAATTAAATTGCAGTTTGGAAGTCAAACAGTGTTTATATTTAACCACTTATGGACCGCCCGCCGCCATTGTACGTTGGTACTTTGACGCAGAATACCGGGGTTATGACAGCAGATAGCTGCCATAACCCTGGTATATTCTTAAATAGCAGGCAGTCCTCTTTCTGATAAAATTATTCGCCGTGAGATCACTTTTATTGGGGGCGGGAGAGGGCCCCTCCTGCCACACTCTGGTCATCTCTGCTGCTTTGCCGGAGTTGCCGGTAGCAGCGGAGACCATCCTCTCCCCTGACAGGCCTGGAGCTGATTGAAGGAAAGATCCCCATCCATAGGGTCCATAACATTGGATGATGGAAGCAATGTCAAACGTCACTTCCGCCCGATGGTCTTAAAGGGGATTTAAGTGTAAATGTGAGATCTGAGGTCTTTTTGACCCCAGATCTCACATTTAAGAGGTCCTGCCATGCTTTTTTTCTATTACAAGGGATGTTTACATTACATTCCTTTACATTCCTTGTAATAGGAATAAAAGTGACCCAAATTTTTTTTTTTAAAAGGACAGTGTAAAAATTGCGCTTGTAAGACCACTGCACAAATACAGTGTGACATAAAGTATTGCAATGACTGCCATTTAATTCTCTAGGGTGTCTTAAAAAAAAATATATTTATAATGTTTGGTGGTTCTAAGTAATTTTCAAACAAAAAAAATATTTTAACTTGTAAACACCAAGTTTGAAAAATAGGTCTGGTCCTTAAGTAGTTAATATCCAAAAGAAAAGAAAATTAATGCATGTTAATCCATCCACATATGTTCTAAAATAGCCAAGTATATACTGTATGTAGCTTTACAAATTGTTTCCTCTGTATTACCTTTTTTGCAATAACTGGATACATTCTGAGCTTGAATCTGCTTTACATGTCATACACTGGCAAATTATGTATTCGCTGTTAACTTATTAATTTGTTCCATGAAGATGTAATTGACAGATATATATTCTTGCCATGCAAAAAATACAAATTAAAAAAAAAATTCTAAGCATTTCTGTGTACTGTTAGATTTGAAGAATAAATGTTTTTTTTTTTTTTTGCTATATCATTTTTTTTTTTTTGTAAAAGTGTTTTTACTTAGTGTTTGCAAAGCTTTCATAACACTTATCATTTATGTATTAGCTTTGCTTATTACAATATACAGTATCACATAAACCATTTACTGACTGAGTTACATGTACTATTACAGAGTAGCAATTTATTTTAAAGATTATGTAACATGACCTAAAGACTCAAAAGTTAAACAATGCATAGTCTTTGATGAAAATATTTTCAACAGACTAACTATAGTTACAGGTAACTGTAGTCACCCACAAGTTCAGCTAAAGAAGCATCTCATGTCTTATTAAAAAAATCAGCTTTTTTAAATGCTCAGTGGTAAAATAATAACATATGCATTAGGCACAGATATGTGGGTCAGGTCACATATGGTGGTGTGTATCTTATTGTCTAGTAGCATTGCAGAATTTAATGCTGTATGCATTAATATGTGTTTTAAGAAGCAATAAATACACAGGTTTGGAAACTGGTTAAAGTCCAGTACAATGGGGGGGCGTGGCAACCGAGCTCCAACATGGACGCTTAATGTAAGAGCTCCGCTCGGCCGCCGGAGAGAATCCGACAACATCCACGCTCACCGGCTACATCCAGACACTACGACTCATCCACAGAATCCCTGGAACCCGCTGTGCCCGCCGATATGCCCAGGCACCGAAAAAATCCACAGACTCTGCAGAAAATGCAGGATTTCTTTCAGGCGCGCGATCACCGCCAAAATGGCGCCGGCGCGAGGCTAAGCCAGAAAGAACAGCGGGCTGCATCCACACCAAACAGCCGCTCCGGCCCTCATAATGTGCAGCTAAACACCCGAACAGACAGCGGATCTTCCTCTGGGACCTCTAGTCCGTCCACCAGGAGTCCGGCAAAACAGAAACAAAGGACTGTTTCCCCTGAGAGACCGCTGATGGACCCTGACATGGAGGTAAGCAGGCCTCACACCACTGAAATGCCAGCTACATCCCATACACCAGACCCTATAGCAGCTTTCCCCACTTCTGACAGACCGGTGTCTGATACAGTCCTAAAGGACATGCTTCTTTCATTAAAAGCATCACTACATGCTGATATGACAGCAGGAATCAACCACTGTCAGAGGGAAGTGCAGGCCCTGGGAAGTAGAGTAGACCAAATTGAACACAGTATGAGTGACTTTACCTCATCCTTCAATACAATGGTGGATGCACACAGCAACCACACGGAGGAAATCGCATGGCTGAAAACAAAAGTAGCAGATTTGGAAGACCGTTCCCAGAGGAACAACCTCAAGATTAGGGAGATACCTGAATCGATTCCTGCTACACAACTACTGGCGTACACACAAGCGCTCTTTTCCACTCTAATCCCATCCCTGTCTCCACAGGACCTCATTGTAGATAGCATCCACCGTATCCCCAAACCATCCTTCCTTTCAGAAAATACCCCCAGGGATGTACTACTCAGGGTACACTACTATCATATCAAGGAACAACTCCTGATAGTGTCTCGCAGACCTGACAGCAGACACCCGCAATACGCTGAGCTGCAGTTGTTACCAGACCTATCCAGACACACTCTCCAACAACGTCGCAACCTTGCGACAATAACCAAGGCCTTAAGAAACCACAACATTATCCATAAGTGGAAATACCCTGCCAAGCTGTCCGTTACCCATAATGGTACGTCAGTCCTGATCTCCACATTGGATGAAGGCATTGCAGCACTGCAACAATGGAGCATACTACCAGCCTATACTCCGCCACTTGCCCAAGCCTCTACACCTTCCCCAATACAAGATGACTGGCAAGTGGTTTCACGCAAACGCTCCTCCAAGAAATCTGCCGGTGAAAGTGCATGAACGTACCACGACTTCTGACATTCCTTCTCTCCGAATACAGGGTGTCCAAGTTCAATCCCTGTTTTCTCCCTGCCACCACCTAAACAGCAGTTACGTCTGCAAATGGATCTGTTTAATGATCCCTTTCTTAATAAGTTCGTTGACTTTGCAACATTAACTTTGTTTCTTCTTCTATATTGTTTGTTTACTTTTACTTTTTTTATGACGGAAGCACGCCGACCAGTAGTGGACACCAGTTACGAACCGAGACTACGCAGAATCAACTCCGCCGTACCAGAAGATACAATTGGTCACAGTGAGTATTTAACCTGCACAATGACGCCGCACACTCCCCGAAACTATCTACATGCCAATTAACTGCCTATCCATAAACGCCAGGGGCTTAAATCACCCTGCCAAACGGCGCTCTATGTGGGCCGAGTCCCTTAAACACAAAGCAGACATACTATGTGTTCAGGAGACTCACTTCCAGGAATCCAAGGCACCGACATGCACCAACAAAGAGTACCCCCATGTGTTTCTGGCATGCACACCAGGACATAAAAAGAGAGGAGTTCTAATTGCCCTGAGAAACACGCTATCCTTTCAACACAAGGAAACCATTCTAGATGCTAACGGAAGATATATCATCCTCAAGGGCGATATTAACTCAACTCCATACACGGTGGTGTCTCTATACGCTCCTAATACACATCAAACCCGTTTTCTCAACAGGCTTCTTAAGAAGACGAAGTCCCACCTGTATGGCAACCTCATACTTTGCGGTGACTTTAATCTCATTATGGACCCGAAACTAGACACCACAAATACCAAAATGAATGGTAACACATTCCTGAACAAAACCATTCATAGTGCAGAACTCTTTGATACTTGGCGTTGCTTAAATGCAAATGCTAGAGATTACACTTTTTTCTCCCATAGGCATTGTTCTTATTCACGAATCGACTTATTCTTTACTGATAAATGGTTATTACAGAAAGTCTCCTCTGCACGGATACACGATATCATGTGGTCTGACCATGCAGCTGTTACTATTACTATCAATGACCAGGTTGTCCCCTCTTCTCCACCCATCTGACGCAATAACATCAGAATATTACAAGAACCCCGCACGTCCAAAACCATATCTCAACATCTTAGCAATTTTTTTCATGAAAATGCAAAATCGATAGAAAACCCTTTTACTCTATGGAACGCCCATAAGGCATATATGAGGGGAATACTAATTCAGTTAAGTGCTAGAGAAAAGAAGCGACACACAGCCCATATCAACTCCATTCTGTCAGATATACACTCCTTAGAATCACAAAATAAACAAAAGCCTGATCTGAATCTCACACAACAACTTTCCTCACTGAGAAACAAACTAAGAGATATATTGACCCAACAATATGACTACCACTTACGCAGACTGAAATTGAACTCATATGCTAATGCCAATAGAGCAGGCAAATACTTGGCCAATCGAATAAAAGCACTACAATCCAAATCAAGAATCACACATCTGATTCACCCACCCTCAAACACAAAATCACTAATCCAAAGGACATTGCCAACCAATTCGCCAATTACTACAGTAGTCTGTACAATAATAAAGATGACTCTACTACACACCAACCAACTCTACCAAATATACAAAAATTCCTTCACAATTTAAAGCTACCTTCCTTATCGGAATCCCAAATCAGCTTACTCAACTCCCCATTCACTTTACCCGAAATTGAAAATGCATTAGCCTCCCTACCTAATGACAAATCGCCAGGACCTGATGGGTTCTCCAATGAGTATTTTAAAATATACAAATCACACCTTACACCATATCTTCATCAGGTCCTTACCAAAGCAGCAGACACATCATCCTTCCCCTCAGAAATGCTAAAGGCATACATAGTTACTCTGCCAAAACCAGGCAAGGACCCTAATACACCACCTAATTTTCGTCCAATCTCACTACTAAACACAGACATAAAGATATACGCAAAACTCTTATCACAAAGACTTGCGGAATGCGTCCCATCCCTTATACAACGCGATCAGATGGGCTTCATGAAGGGGAGACAAACCTCAGATGCTACACGGAGAATGGTCAATATAATCCACTATGCTGTTAAAAAACAAACGCCTTCTCTGCTGCTTTCAATTGACGCAGAGAAGGCGTTTGACAGGGTCCACTGGAAATATATGTCAATGACTTTTTCCAAGTTTGGTTTTTGCGGTCATATACTAAACGCAGTGCTGGCCCTGTACTCTTGCCCTTCTGCGCAGGTGTACACATCCAGCATGCTTTCCATACCATTTCAGATAACTAATGGTACTCGCCAGGGCTGCCCTTTATCCCCAACGATCTTCAACCTCATGATTGAACCCCTGGCAGAGGCCATTAGAACTCACAATGATATACATGGATTCCATTTTGACACCTCACACCATGTCATCAATTTATTCGCAGATGATGTGATCCTCATGCTATCAAACCCACTAACATCCCTCCCAGCAGCACATGAAATATTGAAATCTTTTGGTGATATCTCATATTATAAAGTAAATTTTTCAAAATCCCTCATACTTGATTTGGGTGTACCGAAAGCAGACTGTCTTGAACTACAACATTCCCTCCCATACGCATGGAGCACTAAAGGCATAAAATATCTGGGCATTACCCTAATTAGCGATATCACTTCACTAATGGATATCAATATGAAGACACTCATTCACAAACTAGAAACTCAAACTTGTAATGTAGCAAAACGAGAACTATCTTGGTTAGGTAGGCTAGCAGCATTTAAAATGCTGATTCTCCCTCAAATTTTATACATGTTCCGAGTGCTTCCACTTGCTATTCCGGAACATTATCTTAAATCCCTCTATAACCTTCAATGGAAACTCCTATGGGGATCCAAAAAAGCAAGATGCTCTAAACCCAATCTAATACCCCACAAATCTGCAGGGGGTGCAGGCCTGATAGACATACATGAATACATGTGGGCGACTAGACTTGACCAACTCAAATACTGGTTCTTGACCACGGATAGTCCGCTATGGGTTGACATAGAAAGATATTTAGCTCCTTTACCAGACCTGCAAACAGTCCTTTTAGGTGACACTTGGATACCTTGGAACCTCAAACACCTACCCCCAACTATCGTAATATCATTACAAGCCTGGAGATTCCTCCTAACACGCACACTTAGTAACAGCAAGATAATAGATTTTACTCTACCTCTAAGCATGATTGAAGCTAACATTCCAATGATTTCTTTGAAAACGCTCCCCAACCACGGGATAACAAAAGTACATGACCTCCTCACACACAACACACCACAATTGGCAGAACACCTTATGAAAACTCACAATATACCTCAACATATACTCTTCACGTGTTTGCAAGTATCTCACTTTATGAAAAAAAATCCAATAGGTACCCTCAAACTCCCACCCTCCATATGGCGACACCTCACCCAAAGTGCAAAAAACAATAAGGGTATATCACTATATTACAACACGCTACAGAATAAAAGAGTGTTCAAAAAATCTGCAGTACATATGAAGTGGGACATGGACACGCTTACTGAAGACCAATGGAAATTCATGTTTCAAACCATACACCGTGCCTCACACTGTATTAACCACTGGGAATCTTCAATAAAAGTGGTGAACCAATGGCAATACACCCCATGCAGAGTTGCACACATGTTTCCCAACACGTCACCCCTGTGCTGGAGGGATTGTGGACATAAGGGTCACCTTCTCCACAGGTTCTGGGAGTGCCCCAACGTAGTTAGCTTCTGGAATCAAACTTTTAAACTCATCTCGTCCATCACAGGAATACTCACATCCCCAAATCCCGCATTGGCTATCCTACTAATAGGGCTAGAAAAATATCCGCAAAACATGAGACACATAGTCACCCATATACTACTAGTAGCTAGGTCCCTGGTACTCCAAAACTGGAAAAATACCCTAACACTCAATATAAATGAGGTGATCAGAAAAGTGCAACAAAATTATACATTTGAACGTCTCTTAGCAATTAATTCACTTTAATATTCGACAAATGTTGGGTGTTATGGACTAGCAAATATCAGTATACATAAGTATCTGTAAGTATATATTACTGTAATTCTAAATACGATCACTCTGGCTCTGTGCTTCCTAACCAAACTTGTTAATTATATTTGTTTACATTTTTCTTTATTTTTTTTATTTTTCTGTGTTTCAACCCTGTCTTTGTATGCTATTGACAAACTCAATAAAAAACCTTTTAAAGTTAAAAAAAAAAAGTCCAGTACAATTTTCTTTTGAAGCTACAGTACATGACTAAATTAAACACTTGAGCAAATAGGTCTCTATAGAGATGATTCGACACCGCTGGAGTAAAAGAATGTGAAGAAAGTAAAACAAGTTATTAAGTTAACTTTTATGCATGTATCAGAGTAAAAAAAGGATGTGTTTGTACTTTGATGCATTAAGATTCAGCACAGTGATGGATTAGAGTGATCAAGACACAGATTTATTAATTTGGCACCGCCGTCCCTTTAAAGAAGAACAAAGAAAAAAACATATTGGGAATATGGGACATTATAGGTGCTTATTACAATAAGATTAATGTATCACAACAAATATGATAAAATAAAATATTTTATTACAAAACAAGGAAAAAGACAGAAAAAAAACAATCACACACAAAAAAACAGGTCGTTTTCTCTATGCAATTTCTCCAAATATATATTCAATTTTTCCACACATGAATTCTACATGTTTCGCCTTGCGGCTTCCTCAGAGACGTGCGTTCTTCTCTAATAAATAGATATAAATATATATATATTAGTTATACAGATCTCAGACTTGAAAAAGTGCATAAAATACATTGAACCAAGTACATATATACATACATGGGTGCATCCAAATGGGTGGCAGAAAATTCTCAACCAGCAGGCTCTGGCTCCAATGCTTAGGAGATTCAGTAACCAATCTATAGTAGATGATATCAGAGCGAGTCATTGGGCACCAAGGTCCTCCCAAAGAAAGACACGACTAAACCAGATCGCCCACAGAGAGGAGTACCATTGAATAGCTTATGTACCATTGTAAAATCTATATTACCTATGAAACGATCAAAACATATTGATGCGACATGTCAATAACAATGCATGTCGCTAGGAATATTTATAGTTAGTTAAATCAGATTATTTGGACATTTCATAAATAAACAAAATGTGTGCTTACATAGAGAATATCTGTTAAATGGATGACTGGGTGCCTATAGTGTCCAACAAAGTGCAGCTTCGAATATATGGCTATATCCAAAGTTAAAGTTCTCTACCGACAGCCCTATAGAGATAAAGAAAAGACCCAAAATATAGTTTCCGAAAGAGAGATCAAATTTAAACTGTGCTACCATAAGCATGATAGGAGAAAATTGCTTGCCTGTATGTGCTATTGGGTCCGTGTATATGAAGACTCCTGAGCGAGGCGAGGCAATGAGACAATGTGGATGATACAATCTACAAATGGACGTAAATAGTATATAGAAAAATATTACCCCCCCAAGGACTGGAGTATGGCACCTCTTAAGGTAATGTAATACACTGCATTGGTAGTATCTCTGGATGAAAGTAGTTGTACCTGTTTGCAGCTGCGTGGACAGTGCAGCTCCCAGGGACTTCAGCAGCTTAACCAATGCTGCATGGGTCTATTTGTACTCCTCCCCATTGCGTCAGGTAGGCGCGAACGCTGTCCAGATGCAAAAATGGACACTGACAGATGATGCTGTGACAGGGGGAGGAGACAGCTCCCACGCCCCACCACAAGCCCACATCGCACACCAGGATACCAGGTGGGCAGACACCCCACCCATGACCTGCTCATGTGGGCGTGCCGAGCACAGCGGCGCTGCCACACCTGACACCCAGGCGCCCATGCTAACGTCCGCAGCAAGACGGGGGGTGCCGGAACCCATCAACCAGCACCACCTAATACCTGGACCCACAGAAATGCCCTTGTCTCAATGGGCGCTCAGCACGGCCCCCATTGGGGGACGGGGACTGTGCTGCTTTGGGCCCTGGGGGGCCGTGTGGGGACCTGGTGGCAGATGGATGGGTGAAAGTCCCGGGCGATTGGGCTCAAATGAGTGCTCTGTTAACAAAAATGAAATCAAGTTACTGTGTGATCATGGATTAGTTATCACTCTAGTGAAATGACATGAGAATCCTGCCCTCCACATGGATGCACCCTTACAATAAAATGAACATTGCAGTTACAGTACAGTATAAACATACGTTAAATATTGTAACCAAATTATATTTTTAAATTTCTAATAAATATTTCTCAATCCTGAGAAAGGATTCCAAAAATGGGGTTCAAAGGAGAGCCCCAATAGTGGCTAGCAATTGTCATAAACAGGTGTGACCAGAACTGTGTGGAGTGCAAACAGAGTGAACCAAAAGGTAAGTAAGGTGAAAAAGTAATGTAGTTTATTAGGATAAGTGAACACAGATATACATGCACCTCCAATACCAAACAGTGAAAAACAAATCAACAACCAAACAGTGACCCACAAAGAACAACAATCTAAACTATTATATACAGCAGATAGGGAATACCAGAATCGTAATCGTAGCCAAGCCAGGCTCATATACGGTAGATCAGCAGATGGGGCAAGGAGCAAGACAGGATAGGGAGAAGGTGGAAGGGATCAGGCTGCAGGGCAGGGGTACAACATACCAGGATCACAGGAGGGACAGGAACAGGTTCAAGTTCAGGTTCAGGTTCACAGGATTACAGGTCAGGGCTTAAGGACAATACCAAGGCAAGTGTGTGTGTGCTTGCCGGGTATAAATACACATCTCCTGCATTCAGTCTCAGGTAACGCCTGATTGTAGGAGATGATGTAGGCTCCAGATTCCTAGGAGACATTCACTGGTGGACACCAGTACTGCGGCCCAAAGATCTGACAGTGCCACCAGCAGGTGAAACCTTTCCTGACAGCAATCGGCTCCGAAATAATAATTACAATTGCCGCATGAATAGGTGCCTTATTTGTCTATTTGGCTTGGCCTATTCCCAGTATGATGACTTGCTACCATGGTGTCTTTGATGGATTTGGATCTTTTAAAAGTAATTTCTGGAAAGGGCTTTATATACGTGTTGATTTTGTCATCTGCAGTGAGAAGATACCAGAATTTCTTGTAGATCTTCCAGACCTTGTCATGTTGTCTATTATATCTGGTCACTTTCCTGGTTGACATTGCTTTTGTTTTTTTTCTTGGTTTGAAAATCAATGCATTTCTGTCTTGCAATTTTACCTTATTATAAGCTCTCCTTAAGCACGTCTTACTGTAGACTCTCGTAATTAACCGTTCATATAACAAGGCCACCTCTCTTTTAAAGTCTTCCTCTAAGGTCCAGTTACGTTTCAATCTGAGGTATTGGCTATATGGGATACTCTTGATTAACTACTTCGGATGTGAGCTAGTTGCGTGCAATAATGTATTGCCAGAAGTTGGCTTTCTATACAGAGCTGAGCATAGTTTTTTTGCCTCATTCACAAAGATTTCTACATCCAAGAAGGGGATTTTTTTTTTGGCTTTAGTTGTATGTGAATTTTAAGTTATAATTATTGACTTGCAATCTCTCCAGAAATGTGTTTAGTTCATCTTTTGATTCTACCCAAACCATGAGGACATCATCAAGGTAATGATGCCAGGTCAGTACATTACCAAGACCTGTGGCTCTCTCTTCTTGAGAAAATAGGTTGCGCTCCCACCCCCCCAGGTACAGGTTGGCATAGGAGGGGGCACAGCCTGCCCCCATAGCCATACCCTGCAGCTGGAGGTAGTGGGATCGCTTAAACAGAAAAACATTGTTCGTAAGGATAAAGCTCAACATTTCAGTTACAAAGTCATTGTATTTATGAGAGTCTGTGTCCCTTTCTTCCAGAAATCTATGTATTACTTGTATTCCTTGCGTGTGAGGGATGGAATTATATAGTGCCTCAATGGCAACAAGTCAGGTTACTGCCGGTACCTGTAATCCATCAATTATCTTAAGCAATTCAATCGTATCTTTAACATGCAAGGACAAACTCCTCACATGTGGATATAAATACTTATCTATAATTCTGCTGGCGTTCTCAGTCAGAGAACCACAGCTTGAAATTATTGGACATCCCTGTGGGGGCAAAACTCATTTATACACCTTAGGTAGTGCATAAAATGTGGGAGTGCGGGAAATAATGATGTGACGGATCTCGGATACCCCGTATGGGAACCTCCGCCAGACCTGTGTCTCCTGTCCTCCAAACACACCCACAGCCTGCAGACTCACCATAACCAGCCCTTAACCCCTCAATCGCGAGACAAGCCACACAGGTGTTGAGGGTAAAACATGCAGAGCATAAACTATTTATTAAGTACCAAACATACACTTTTAAACACACTTAGGGACACTTCCCTTAGCCTTGTCATAGAGGGGGTAGGGGACCAGGAAGAACCAATGGAAACTCAACAGTATTCAAACAACTACAGTGGAAACACATAAAGGGATTATGATAAGCAGGGAGCCCCTCCTTACACATCCCCTGCTGGGAGGTGTCTCCAGACCTTTGTCTACGTGCCATGTCCCAAGACAATTAATGACAGCAACAAGGGGGGGTGGGGAAGAAAGGATGTAGTATTACATTACTTAATATCAAAAACTTACTTATTTACAAAATTTTATAACAGAAACAAAAGAAAAACTTTTTTTTCAAAATTTTAGGACTTTTTTTATTTGTTTAGCAAAAATAAAAAACGCAGAGGTGATCAAATACCACCAAAAAAAAGCTCTATTTGTGGAAACAAAATGATAAAAAATCTGTTTGGGTACAGTGTAGCATGACCACGCAATTGTCATTTAAACAGCGACAGCGCTGAAAGTTGAAAATTGGCTTGGGCAGGAAGGGGGTGTAAGTACCCTGTATTGAAGTAGTTAAGGATGGCTTTATAATATGGTAAAGTGTGTGATCAGAAACCAGTATCAAAGTCTACATAAAATATGGCACCAACATCCCGTATAGATAAGAGGAAATATTTGGAAGATGTGGGACTTTAAGAGTGCAAGATATAGAAACAACAATATGTAAAAAAAAAAAAATACAAATTTTATTAAATGAACAATGTCATAAAAACAATACATACAATATAATCGTAGCCATAGGTGTGAGAAAAGCATCCTATTAGTGACAATGATTTACTGTAGCCACGTTCATGTTTTCTACATGTTTCGCCATATGGCTTCTTCAGGAAAGAAGGTGGCAGTTCATTTATTTAGCTATAAGAACCTATGATCTGACAACTTTAGTTGTGCAATAGAGACAGAGAAAAATACAGATTAATACATCAAGTATAAACATAATATATCTTATTATATACTTATGGCTGCACTTAAATGAAAGGCAAGAGACACCCAATGAAACAAAAACCAAAGCCCCTATCTCATGATTTGAGTGTGGGAGCCTGGAAAGACTTAAAAATAAATGAAGAATGGGATCCGGCAATAAACTGCATCCACATGACCATAAACCCCCAAATGTTGCCAGGTCACCTGTAGGGAGGGGTGAAAGAGCGATATAGTGTCAGATGTTTAAAGGTAACCTGCCAATAAAAGTAAATGTATACTAAATTCAATAGATCTATGTTGAATATAAATAAAATAATATAGAGATTCATGACAGGGATATAAGCCTATGCTCAACTCATTTGAAATCAAGTATATCTTGAAAAGAAACTGGGAACCTCAAAAGCCAACGGGCAACAGGAATTGTGTCACAAAAGGGGAGATCATTTCACAGTTCTGGGGTCATACAAAAAGAGACGGCAAAGAAAAAAAAAGGAGAGCGAAAAGCCTTGACATGCAATATTGATAGTGTGATAAACTCTCTTGAAAGAATACATTGAAATCCAACCATACTTGCCTCAACTGTGGGTTAGTAAAACCCTTCCATAAGCTAGGATGTATGTTCCAATCAGCAAGACAAGGGGAGGGAAAAGGGCGCCCCAATTGCCAAATGATGCCTATGTCTAAGGTGATCCAAATGAGAATTTTCTATTACTAATGTTTGTCAATTCAAGAAGAGAGAAAGGACTCCATCAATATTCTAAAGTATGCAAATACCTATTTTCCTGTACAGCTCAATATGAGGCTTCCAGAGATCCCAACAAAATGGCAGCTGCCACGTGGGTCCTTAAATACACCTCCCTGTTGCGTCAGAGCCTGGCACGGCGTGATGCACCGTGGACGCAAAAAGGGGGAGTGGCCACGTGACGCGGAAGCTCCCGGACATCCAGCGCCATCTCGCTCTCCTGGGCACACACCCCCTCACAGAGAGCATCATGATACACACGCCCATAAGGGTGGAGACCACAGATCACTCCTCCATGCATGATAGGTGCGATGCCCAGGCCCACAGAAGCATGCAAAACCGGAAGGCCGTGCCACAGAGACCCCTCACAGGCATCAGGCGCATACAGGAAGCCCGCAAAAAATGCAGGGCAATCCCGTGAACACCCTTGGATATCCATATGGGGACCCGAGAGCAAAATAACAAGAAATGGTACTGTAGCAGCAAATGCCGACTGACATCTGTGACAAAAAAAAAAAAACAGGATAAAAGAGTGAGTGTTTGGAAATGATTGGGGTCTCACCGAACAAACAAGTGCAGCCATGTACAGTTAAATAGGTATCATAATACCAAATGCATTACATCTGCCCATTTAAACATTATATACAAAAAAATTCTGCGCTACCCAAAGAAAGGAAACAAAAAGCAGCTAACACGACCAACAAAGTATGAATGTTTTATGATATTGTTTAGCGCTACACTTTTTCGTTGTTTTTGCCCATTTAAACATAAATTAACAAGCAATGCTAAAGATAAATGTAAACAACATATTGTGCTTACCTCCGCACACGACCGCGTACACACAAGTAATGCCGCGTACACACGAGCGGACTTTACGGCAGACTTTGCCCGGCAGATGGGATTTCGTCAGACAATTCGATCGTGTGTGGGCTCCAGCGGACTTTGTTTGCTCAAAAGTTGGACGGACTTAGATTTGAAACATGTTTTAAATCTATCCGTCGAACTCGAGTCCGGTCGAAAAGTCAGCTAGTCTGTATGCTACTGTAGTTCGACGGACAAAAAGCCACGCTAGGGCAGCTATTGGCTACTGGCTATGAACTTCCTTGTTTTAGTCCGGTCGTACGTCATTACGTACGAATTTGGTGGATTGTGTGTAGGCAAGTCCGTTTATTCAGAAAGTCCGTCGTAAAGTACGTCGAAAAGTCCGCCGAGCAAAGTCTGCCATAAAGTCCGACCATGTGTACGCGGCATAACACTAATTCTAAATATGGTGACACCTGGACAAGACATCAACAATCCCTCTCGGGGAATAACCAATACTGGAAGAGAGCAGTAGGGGACATGAAGAAGGCATAACCAGACAACAAGTCAACTATCCGTCCATTCACACAGGCATCTACAGGAATGGTTTCTGGCTAATACCTTCATTCAAGTCTGGATAGCGAGTCGCTTGTAACAAATAAATCCACCTGGTTTTAAGCTGTAATGCCGCGTACACACGGTCGGACTTTTCGTCTACAAAAGTCCGACGGACGCCGACGAACCAAAGCCAGCTGACAATCCGATCGTGTGTGGACTTCCCCGGACTTTCCAGCCACAAATCTGACGGACTTTAGATTTGGAACATGCTTCAAATCTTTACGTCGTAACTCCGCCGGACCCAGAAATCCGCTCATCTGTATGCTAGTCCGATGGACAAAAACCCACGCTAGGGCAGCTATTGGCTACTGGCTATCAACTTCCTTATTTTAGTCCGTTGTACGTCATCACGTACCAATCCGTCAGACTTTTGTGTGATCGTATGTGGGCAAGTCCGTTCGTTAGAAAGTCTGCCGTAAGTCCGCCGCAAGTCCGTCAAATGTCCGTTGAAAGTCTGTCGGACGGGCTGTCGGACTTTTGTAGCCGAAAAGTCCGACCGTGTGTATGCGGCATAAGAGTTTATTATCAATATCACCTTCCCGTTCATGACGTGTTCAAGGCTGAAGAAACCAATTAAATTCAAGTCAAAGTTATGATATGATCCCACATGCCTGCTAATAGGGGTTTTCATTTTGCGTTTAATGATTAGGGAGACATGATCCCTAATTCTGCAAAAGAGTGGTCGTTTAGTCTTCCCTATGTAAAATGCCTCACAGCAGCACTTCATTATATATACAGCTCCTATTGATTGGCAAGTGGTCCTATATCTTGGGATCCAAATTGTGTTGTTAGGAAAAGTGACACTCTTAGTTTTCAGAATAAAAGGACAAAAGTTACATTTCCCACAAGGGTAAGTACCAGGTGTCTTACTATTGCCTCCATCCCTGGTTTTATGATGACTGGTCACTAAGGTATCTATCAAAGATTTTGATGTTTTGTATGTTATTTCAGGGTAGAGTTTAATAAATAATTTTCTGGTCGGCAGTTTATTGCGTACCTTATTATGTTGTCTACTATACTTGGTATAGGGCATTCACGGGATTGCCCTTCATTTTTTGCGGGCTTCCTGTGTGCGCCCACTGTGTGTGAGAGGTGTTTGTGGCACGGCCTTCTGGTTTTGGGTGCTTCTGTGGGCCTGGGCATCGCCCTTGTCATGCATGGAGGAGTGGTCTGTGGTCTCCGCCCCTATGGGCGTGTGTATCATGACGCCCTCTGTGAGGGGGTGTGTGCCCAGGCGTGCAAGATGATGTTGGATGTCCGGGAGCTTCCACGTCACGTGGCCACTCCCCCTATTTGCGTCTGCGGTGCATCACGCCACACCATGCTTTGACGCAACAGGGAGGGGTATTTGAGGACCCACGCGGCAGCTGTCATTTTTTTGGAATCTCTGGGAGCCTTATATCGAGCTGTACAGGAAAATGCATACTTTAGAATATTGAGGGAGTCCTTTCTCTCTTCTTGAATTGACAAACATTAGTAATAGAAAATTCTTATTTAGATTTTCTTAAACAGACATAGGCATCGTTTGGGGGCCCCTTTGGTTCCCCTTGTCTTGCTGATTGGAACATAAGTCCTAACTTATGGAAGGGTTTTACTAACCCACAGTTGAGGCAAGTATGATTGGATTTCAATTTATTCCTTCAAGAGAGTTTATCACACTATCAAAACTGCATGTTAAGGCTTTCCTCTCTCTCTTTTTTTTTCTTTGCCTTCTCTTTTTGTATGACTCCAGAACTGTGAAATGATCTCCCCTTTTATGATACAATTCCTGTTGCCTGTTGGCGTTTGAGGCTCCCAATTTCTTTTTAAGATATACTTGATTTCAAGTAAGTTGAGTATAGGCTTATATCCCTTCCATGAATCTTTATACTTTATATTATTTTATTTATACTCACGTTCTTTCCTGAAGAAGCCATACGGCAAACATGTAGAAAGCATGAATGTGACTACAGTAAATCATTGTCACTAATAGGATGCTTTGCACACACCTATGCCTATGATTATATTGTATGTATTGTTTTTATGACATTGTTCATTTAATAAAATGTGTATATTTTTTTTTTACATATTGTTGTTTCTATATCCTGCACTCTTAAAGTCCCACATCTTCCAAATATTTACCGATGTCTTTATAATGTTTAATACTCTGTGTCACAAATGATGTTGGTACAGGCCTGTACCATTCTCTGTTACAGATGATATCATAACACATTTTCTCATAACATTCTAATTTCATAATGACAATATTCCTTTCTTTGTCTGAGGGTTTCACAACAACCATGTCATTGTTTCTTAGGGAATTGAGCGCTTGTTTTAAGTTTGGCGGAAGATTGGGCTGAGGACCTGATTTCCAATTTGAGGCTTCTATTTCTTTCGTTACTTGTAGAACGAAAGCCCAGATGTTGGGATTTCCCCCTGTAATACAGGAATGATTGTGATTTGGGTTTGTAGGTTTTAGGTGGAACAAATGTAGGTATACAAGGTTTAGGGTGGGTGGACGCAACAGAGTCAAGTCCTGATGCATTGAAAGTCCATCCCTCCTCTTCAGGGTTACTTTCGTCCCAAAGTTCCACTGAGTCCTGGAGGTCTCTACGTTCCTCAAATGCTGCAATCACTACCTGGGCTGGCACTAGGGGGCCCTATGAGTGGTGATTGCAGCCCCCATAACCAGCGCACTGCACTGTGCTGGAATCTGTACCTAGAGTCACTGAGCTGCAGAGCTCCCCACGAACCCTGCCCCATAGGGGGACATAGGACCAATTAGCGGCTTTGTCCAGGTTGGGGGCGGCATCTAACAGTCAGCCCTGCACTGGAAAGCTACACGAGGAGGTGGCTCATGACCTAACAAGTCCTATTGATTTCACATACTGTCTGTCGCTTATGTTCCTTGTCTTGCAGGCTGTCTCTGCTGTCCATGTCCTCAGCTCAGCCGTGCCCCTGGTTCAGCCACGCCCCCTCCCTGTGTGTAGCGGAGCATACAGTGAAGTTTAAAAGGTCTGTTTTCCTGTGCTGTAATGCAAATGCCTAAGACCCCTTTCACACTGTGCAGCCACCGGCCTCAGGGGTAAAGCAGCGCTTTACCGTCATTTTAGCGGCGCTATTTGGCCGCCGGTGGGGTGGTTTTAAACCCCCGCTAGCAGCCGAAAAGGGGTTAAATCTGCCCGCAAAACACATAACGCGGTATCGCAGCCCTGCTCCATTGATTTCAATGGGGAGCAGCAGTGGAGGAGCGGTGAGTTCACCACTCCTTCACCGCTCCAAAGAAGCTGCTGGCAGGACTTTTTCTGATGCCCTGCCAGCGCACCACTTCAGTGAAAGCCCTTGGGCTTTCACACTGGAGTGAATGGAGCGACTGTTTTAGGACGGTTTGCAGGTGCTATTTTTAACGCTACAATGCCTGCAAAAGGCTCAAGTGTGAAAGGGGTCTAAATGTGAAGCAGGTGAGGAGTGGCTGCATAAAATTGGCTGGGGCAGCTGTAGTGATATGGTGTCTACATGGGGCAAAACATTACTATTGTGTGACAATGTGACAATGTCAACCCTTACATGGTCAGCTTTGTGTCAACCAAGAACAGATAAATCTTATGGGGGATTTGAGGACTTCAAGATCTGCTTGTCACTGAACTTTATTTCAAGCAAGGACTACTGTCCAAACTCACTCCAAACCTCAAGTGTTATGAGCACACAGCCTGTAAGCATGCAATGTTTTGTAAATGAGAATTCACCCTGTAAAGATGCATATAGTTCCAGCAAGAAGAGGACACATAGTTTTTATATCTGGCTGTTTTAGATTGCAGGGTATTTGTCCAGCACTTAGGCATGGTTCACACTAGTGTGATGTGTGTTGTGGTGATTTGAGGTGTGATTATGCAGTGCAACTTGTGAGCAATTTTGATGCGATTTTATGCCTCTACCATTTTGGTGAAATTTTATTCCCATTAGTCAAGACACTGCTGCTGCTCCTTTGCCTTGAAGGGGAGTTGAGGGTTAAACAGCTCTGAACAAGTCTGGAGGAAAAGAGATTTCATCTCCAAATAGGGAAAGGTTTCTTAACAGTAAAAGCTGTGAAAATGTGGAATAGACTCCCTCCAGAGGTAGTTCTGGCCAG
This sequence comes from Lithobates clamitans, assembly GCA_037952925.1. NCBI lineage: Eukaryota > Metazoa > Chordata > Amphibia > Anura > Ranidae > Lithobates > Lithobates clamitans. Next base: position 4,032,616 of record JBBGZY010000025.1, on the reverse strand, counting down.
CTCAGCAGATTGCTTTAAAGGAGAAGCCCAAGCCTGAGCTCGTTTGGCTGGGTTCTCCTATGGGTCACAGGAGTGCAATTCGTTTTCTGTGGCCTGTTTTCAGCAGAAAGCAGTCTGAAGTCTGCTCTCTGATGATGTCACCAGGATCAGTCCAGGCAGCATGTCATCCCGACTTAGGAAGTCTGGATCTGCTAGCTGCCTGGACTGATGGCAGTCTCAGCCTCCCAGCGAGCCGTTCCCCGCCCCTCCACAGCTCAGTGCTCCAATGAGCGTGGAGCAGAGAGGAGAGATGCTGGCTGACAGGCAGCAGCTCTCTGCTCGGGGAGGTGAGGGAACCAAGCCATTGGTAGTGTTCGGTGGCTCGGTTCTCAGAGGCGGCGGGGGATAGATGCTTCATCCACCTACTGTAGGTAAGTATGAATAGCCAAAAAAAAAAACATACTTTTCTTTTAAGAAAGGTCTGGATTCTTTCCTAAATGTATATAATATAACTGGGTACTGACATTTATAGGTAAAGTTGATCCAGGGAAAATCCAATTGTCTCTCGGGTGATCAGGAAGGAATTTCTTTCCCTCTACTGGAGCACATTGGATCATATTCAACTGTGGGTATAGGGTTGTACATATGGAGATTTTCTATTTGTGTTTTTTTTTCTATGTTGGTTGAGCTGGATGGACTTGTGTCTTTTTCAACCATGTAACTATGGGGGTAGGACTTTGTGGCAATATTTCACTGGTACAGTTCCCCCTCCTGCATGCAGCCACCATATTGATAAAGCCTCTTAGCCCTTATTACTGTAGTCAGCTTGGGAATTTGAAGACTCCGAAGCACCGTATAGGAAGGGAGAGGAAGGTGGATCTGATACCAACAATGGGGATTACTTTAGTGACAGTAATGATGGGATTTTAGTTGCTGATGGCAAAGATGGACATATTTTACTCAGACAGCAGCCACAGGGCCTACTGTAGATGCAAACAAGATGCAAAAGTCAACAAGCTGTAATGCAAGTATTTCAGACTCACAAGTTATGATTTAACATAGCCATACACTACAAAGTCTGATTGTACACTCTATTTTAGATCTACCAGGAAATATAGAGTGTAGGGGCCTGTTTATTTTATACAAATGCAATGCATTGTTTAGATGTGTCCTCATATTACATTGCTTTTATAAAATCTAAAGGAGATTGTACAATCAGATTGTGCAGTGTATGGCTACCTTAAAGTGTAAGTAAACCCTCCTGTTGTTTTCAGCCAAGGAAGCTGCCATCTTTGACTTGTTTAATCTACAACTGCCATGATGCTGCACATGTGATCAATTATGACACCAGCCATTGGATGGTTTGACAGTTTGGTTGAGAGCACAACCAATGGGAGTGCTGCATTTCCGGCACGTCCCGGAAATTAAACTGTTTTATGGCTGGGTTTACTACCGCTTTAAGTCTCTGTTGAGGAGGAAAACATTAAGGGAGTAGGCTCTGTGTGTAAATGGACACACAAATCAGGAGCGAGCCTGCTTGGTGCCCCCCATTGCAAGCTGCTTGATGTGGGGGCACTCGACAGGAGGGAAGGGCTAGGAGTGCCGACGAGGGACCCTAGAAGAGGGGGATCAGGGGATCAAAACCACTGCACAGAGTAGGTAAGTATGACAAGCAACTTTATTATCACTTAAAATGTCACATTGTGCTGCCCTGCCTCCTCGCGTGGTGGTCATTTATATTTTTTTTCAATGTGTGGAGTCACTGTGGTGTCATTGGAGGACTGATATATGGACTACTGGTTTACCAATATATATATATATATATTGCATACTGGCGCAGCTCTTCTTTCTATTTTTTATAGGGGAACTGATTGGCTGTACAGCTCTCTAATAAGCCCAGAGGGGTCTTGGTCCTCCTCTCAAAGTTAGTTTGTTTGAATCATCGTCCCTATCACAGTGATTGAACCAGGCTAAATATAACAAAAATACATTGAGAAAAGGTTAGTTGTCATTATTTGTAATTTGGTTTAAAAAAAATAATAAAATTGGGCTGTCTAAAATGCCCAGGCCTATTTTTTGTCCCAGTCCGGGCCTGTTGTGGAGACCTTGCAACCACTTTAACTGGGATGATCTACAGAGTTTGGTCCAATGGACTACTTTTCTCATTTACTCTTTGCTGGATGGAGTTTTAATATCTTCCTGGTTAAGTGAAATTTAGAGTTTCCAACTTTCAATAAGTATTAGATAATTGTCACGCAATACTGATGCATTTGGTAGGCTCAGGAGACGGTATAGGGGTAATCTGTTATTTAAGCAAGAGTCAGGGCAGGTGGCAGTCAGAGAGAGGAATCCATCATCCAAGTGAAAGGGACAGAAATGGGATAATCCAGGAAAATAAGACAAGACTTACAGGGATGGGCAAAAAGAGGGTACAGGAGCCAGACAGTGAATGCTATCACAAGCCCTGTACTTGTGATGCATAAATAGTGTCCCAAAGCCATCAGACAATCAGGATGGAGTGGAAGGAACAGGAAGCATCGAGCCACTGTCTAGCAATGAGGAAGTTAACAGCTTCTGAGAGCAGAGGGGGCATTGACTGGCCTTCAGGAATTGTCATGGTGTCAGCTCTATTATCAAGTGTTTTTACAGCAGTCCATTTATTACTCTTATGTTGTTACAGTTGTTCATTTGTTGCCCTTATATTGTCATGATTGTCCATTGTTTGCCTGTATATTGTCATGGCTGTATTTTTGTTGCCTGTATATTATCACACATGGCCCTTTTGCCAGGATTGCCCATTTGTTGCAATTCTCTGCTGTTAGGAGAACCATATTACTGAGATTAATCTCCTGCATCCCTGTCACTCTGTCAATGATAATATTTCCATGCTTAGACACAGTGCACCATAAGTGCAGCTATCAAACCACTGAATTTTGCATTTTTTAAGGCATGATTTTTTACAATATTCTGATGAAGCAATTTTCTCAGGCTCCACTTTTTTTCTGGATATTGTTAGCATGCATTTATTTTCATAAAAATAATAAAATACATTAAGAAGGTTACAGGTATTTTAGGCCTCAAAATCAATAGCAATAATTAGTGTATCATTAAAATTATTCTGCTTTCGTTGACATTTGACAGATTCTAAAATCTAGAACAATACTGTTTCTTTTTTCACTTAATTCGTGTATGTGTGTAATATGTATGAAATTGTGAGTGGGTAAGATGGGATCAAATTTTAGAAGCATTGAACACTCAGAAGAAATGGGAGTGCATAAAGAACATATTAAATAAGGGTTTTTCCAATGGGCAACAAATATAAAAGAGCAAAGGTTAAACCTGGGTGGCTAAACTTCATTGTAAAAAAGTTTATAATAGAAAAAAAAAAAGGCCTTTAAAAGATATAAAACAAAACCAAAAGGAATATTCCAGCTAAACTCACCAGCCAGTCTGCAACCAACCAAATTAACCTGTCTAACAGTTTGCATTTATTATTACACATGCACCAACCCCACTGTGAAGAATGGTGGTGGCAGCAGCATGCTGTGGAAATATTCTTCTGCAACAAGGCCCTGTAAAGCTTGTGAAAGTAGAAGGTTAAATCAATGATTTGAATATCTACATAATTAAAAAAAAACTGAAATTTTGCTAGCACAGGATTAAGTATTTAAAGTGAAAAACAAAAACTAAGAAAAATTCCCAGCTCAACCTGTCTAACAGTTTGCGTTAAAAAATGGGGTTTAGTTATCACACATTTGCAAATATATGCATAAGCCGCATATCTGCTCCAAGGCACCCCATTATTATCTGCAGTCCTAACTCTTGTAAATTTATGAGAGCCTCCATACAGTAGTAGAAGCACATGTATTCTAATAGATAGATAGAGGGCAGGTGAGCCAGGAGGCAGCCCACCCCTCCTTAAAGGCACAGAGGCACACCCAGCACATAGCACAAAGCAACAAAGGTATCCAGCGTGTCCCCTCACCAATATTACATAAGTAGCAAAAGACTGGCCACTGCCCCCACCTTTAACTGACCTTCACAGCAAAGAGCACATGGAAAGGCAACGCATTCAAATCAAAACCAAAGATGCGTTTTACTTCCTCTTTATTCCCCTGCAAAGTTAAAGCATAATGGGCTAGTATACATATGCCACTTACCTGCAAACAAAGCCTGCGTTGTAAGCATTGTCTGCAATGTCCCCGCTGGTGGCTGCATCCATCTTCACCCCTCTTCCTTCCGGGGCTGTGGACTCCGGCTCTGTGACTGGCCGGAGTCGCGTGACATCACTCCCGTGCATGCGCGCAGGAGCCAATGGTCGCAGCACGGACCCTATAGAAATGAACCTCTCTTTAGTGCACATGTGCCGATGACATTGGCACAAGCGTATATGGTAAATATCTCCTGAACCGTGTAGGTTTAGGAGAATTTTTCCAGCGCCTACAGGTAAGTCTTATTATAGGCTTACCTGTAGGTAAAAGTGGTCTGTAAGGGTTTACAACCACTTTAACCAGTTTAACAGTTTCTGTTTGTGTAACAGTGGTGTTTTTGTTTGGTTCTGTTTTGCATGTGTTGCCCCTCCATGTGCTATGCATACTAGCCCATTATGCTTTTACTTTGCAGGGGAATAAAGAGGAAGTAAAATCCATCACTTTAACCTGTTTAACAGTTTGTGTTTGTGTAACAGTGGTGTTTTTCTTTGGTTCTGTTTTGCATGTGATTGCCCCTTCATGTGCTTCTTGCTGTATCGGCCAGTTATAGGTGGGGGCAGCGTTTGTTTTGTTTAAAAAATATAAAGCCGAGAGATCGTTGTCAGGATTTCAGCACTACAAGGATTGCAACAATGCAAGGTTAGAGCATATAGGAACCATAAAGATGATCAGGGGAAGTTGCTTACAAATGACAAGGAGAAGGTAACTGTACTAAATGCATTTTTCTCCTCTGTTTACAAAGGAAAAGGAGGGGCATAGCAATCAGGACTGTATCGCTAGTAATGCATCACAAAATGTACCCTTGTGGCTAACAGAAGCCAGTGTCTAAAAAAGACTTGACAAACTGAATGCAAATAAATTGCCAGGGCCAGATAACTCACACCCAAGAATCCTCAAAAAACCTAGTAAGGTAATAACCAGTCTATTATTCCTAATTTGTATAGATAGCTGAAGGACTGGAATAGATAATAGGGTATGTACCTGGATAGAAAAATGGTTACAGGGGCATGTTCCAAGTATGGTGATAAATAGCATGTGCTCAGAATGGTCTGGAGTGGGAAGTGGGGTACCCCAAGCCTCTGTCCTGGGACCAATTCTGTTTTATTTAATAAATGATATAGAGGTTGGCATTAGGAGCCAACAGAGGTGGTGCACTGGACACCTTTACTGCCTTTGTGCTTTTTGCTGGGTGTCTAGTGTGCCCCTGTGCCTTTAAGGAGGAGTGGCCTCACTCCAGGCAAACTTCCATTCAATCTATCCATTACTATATACAGTATACATAGTATACACAGGCATATACAATATTTGCTCCTACTATGGAGGCTCTCAAAATGTATGGAGTTAGGATTGCAGATAATACTGGCATGTCTTGTTGTGGACTCTGCAGCTTACCTATGTATTTGCAAATTTGTGCAAACTAAATCCCTATTTTTAACATAACCTGTCAGACAGGACAATTCAGTTTATTGCAGGCTCGTTGGTAAGTTGAGCTGGGAATTTTTTTTTTGGGTATTTAAAGTGAAAAATAAAAATGATGTGCTAGCAAAAATACAGTTTCTAAAAATTAGGTAGATATTCAAATCATTGATTTAACCTTCTACTTTCACAAGCTTTTACAGAAGCTTTACAGAAGTGTTGCAGAAGAATATTTCCACAGCAAGATGCTGCCACCACCATGCTTCACAGTGGGGATAGTGCATGTACAGTATATTAATGCGCAATGTTTGGCATATACAAAACAAGGTGTTTAGTGGTCTGATGGCCAAAAAGCTTCAATCCCTGGAAAGTTATTCAGGGAATATTGTGTAAAATGCCCCCCCCCCGGGAAGGTGACAGGTTGATCAATATTATGTTAATTATTACTAAATATTCCCTGCCAGAAAATACTCTTTTTTTGATAGCTTGTTTATTTAAATTTTGTGTCAATACAAGGGTTAATATCCTTGGGAGTGGCTTGGTGGCTTACTAGCTGTAATTCTAGTTGTTTTCCTATATAATTCTGGTGTATTACCATGGGTGAGCCCAATAGATCTAAATTTTGACACGTGTGCTATTGAGGCTAGTCAGTTTCCAGTTTATGATTCCATTTGAAAATACTGATCTACTGCGATTTTCACGCACAACCATCTCTAGGGTTTACAGAGAATGGTCAGAAAAAGATATAATATCCAGTGAGTGGCAGTTGTGTGGACGAAAATGCCTTTTTGATGTCAGAGGAGAATGGGTAGACTGGTTTGAGATGATAGAAAAGCAACAGCAACTCATATAACCACTCGTTACAACCAAGGTATGCACAATATAATCTCTGAATGCACAACACTTCGAACCATGACGCAGATGGGCTACAGCATCAGACCACCACACCGGGTGCCACTCCTGTCAGTTAAGAACAGGAAACTGTGGATACAATATGCACAGGCTCACCAAAATTGGACAGTAGATTGGAAAAACTTTGGCCGGTCTAATGAGTCTTGATTTCAATGGTTGGGTCAGATGGTTGGGTCAGAATGTCGCGTAAACAACTTAAAAGCATTGATCCATCCTGCCTTGTATCAACTGCTGGTGATGGTGTAATGGTGTGGGGGATATTTTCTTGGCACACTTTAGGCCCCTTAGTACCAATTGAGCATTGTTTAAATGCCACGGCCTATCTGAGTATTGTTGCTGACCGTGTCCATCCCTTTATGACTACAGTGTACCTTCTGATGCCCACTTCCAACAGGATAATGCACCATATCACAAAGCTCAAATCATCTCAAACTGTTTTTTTGAACAAGACAATGAGTTCACTGTACTCCAATGGCCTCCACAGTCACCAGATCTCAATCCAATAGAGCACCTTTGGGATGTGGTGTGTAGTAATATGACTGAACAGAGGTGACTCCATCTTGTGCGGCCATAGAGTCATATACATTCATATATCTTAACTTGTATATTTACACTCTAAAGTCAACTAGTTCTGTTTTTCAGCTTTATAACAGGTTTTCTATAAAGCATACATATAACAAAATATAGCTTGCGGAAGCATTTTTATTCTGTACCGGCTAAATAAAGAATTGTCGCTCAATATGTCTGGGTCCCTTTCCTGTGTAATGAGACATGAAGCAGGGAAGCAGAACTCTATTGCCGCATACACACGACCGGACTTTACAGCATACTTGGTCCGGCGAACCTGAGTCCGTCGGACAATTCGATCGTGTGTGGGCTCCAGCGGACTTTTTTTCTCAAAAGTTTGACGGACCTAGAAATGAAACATGTTTCAAATCTGTCCGACGGACTTGAGTCCGGTTGAAAAGTCCGCTCGTCTGTATGCTAGTCCGACGGACAAAAACCGATGCTAGGGCAGCTATTGGCTACTGGCTATGAACTTCCTTGTTTTAGTCCGGTCGTACGTCATCACGAACGAATCCGTCGGACTTTGGTTGATCGTGTGTAGGCAAGTCCGTTCATTCGGAAAGTCCGTCGTAAAGTCCGTCGAAAAGTACGCCGGACAAAGTCTGCCGTAAAGTCCGCTCGTCTGTACGCGGCATAAGAGTCATGAAAGCAGATGAAAGCAGATGGCATAATTAATGATATGTAATGATATGTAATGATGTGAAATGTACACCTCTGTATTAACCACGTCCATCTTCCATATAATGAGACATGAAGCAGGGAAGCAGCACCTATAGACTATGAGTCATGAAAGCAGATGGCATAATTATTGATATGTAATGATGTGAAATGTACACTTCTATATTAACCATGTATGATAACATATATATGTTGTATACCCACCCAGAATTAAGTCAGATAGCTTTGAACATAACCTCTGCATCATCTTTTTTTGTGTTCACCAAGAAGCTATCTCCTCAGTACTGAAAGGGTCTTGTGAGTGTGGTAATTGCTGTGATTTTACCTAGCTGGTCTTGTCAGGTATACGGAAATACCGTTTGATTCTCTTCAGATGGAGGCACCGCTTGAGATTTTTTAATTTAGGACTTGACATAAGGCTCACCTGTGGTTAGGTTTTTATTGCCTCAGCTCTGATAAAACCTTAGTCTCTTAAAAAAAAAAAAAAAAGAGAAGGGAGACGGACCATGCCTAGAAGTGGCTTTTGGGAAGCCTGGCTTTTGGTAAGCCTGTCCTTTGGTGGGACTGTTAAGAAGTTTTTAAACCTAATATTAGTCTCCTTTTGGCAAGGAGAATAAGGATAAGGGTTAATAAGGCAATTACTACTGGGACCCACAAACTTTTGCTCTATCTGGCCTTTCTTGTCTATCGCATTTGCATAAAAGTATAAGATATCTGTTGTGTGGCATACGGGGCTGTATGGGGTAAGGCAGCCCTGTTTTCACTGTGTTATATGATGTCCCAAAAGGGGAAAATTAAATTAGAGTGAAGTAAATTTCCCTTGTAATGTTCAGGTATCCTGGAAGTGGTGAGTACTGTGATATGCATGTTCACATCAGTTTGCTTGGTATGTATACTATGGTATAGTATATGAATAATAAGATATCTCCCCTTTGCTAGTATTTTGGTTATGGAGCTTTAGAATTATGAGTGCTTTATTCTGCTTGAAAAATGCGTAATTTGTTTGTTCATGTTTAACATGTTTTTGGTGACTCTTGGAATGGTATCAGAGTGGTATTTTGAAGTTTGCAAAGAAATTTGTTAGGTGGGAGGGGGTTTTGTAAGGTAAGGGAGTGTTCAGAGAACACCCTATTTTGTGATGAGGTAAAGTAAGTGAGTTTAAATAATAAAACATTCTACATTGTAGAGGGTAAAGCAAGTTAAGTTGAGAAGGTAAAGTAAGAAAGGAATTATTTATTAATGAAAGTATTAAAGTGGAGTTCCACCCACTTTTACAACTCTTCAGCATCCCTCACTAAACTGTGCACTGTAAACGAATTGGATATGTTTAAATTTTTTTTCTCAGCACTTACTGTATATCTGCTGTATTCATTTTTCACTTCCTCCTCCCTGGCCGCGGCCCATTGCATCATTTCCTGTTTACAATGCCTTCTGGGAAGGGGCGGCAACTTCCTCTGACACTGCCGTTGCTATGGAAACCTAATCTGAAACCTATTACACTGCTTGTACTGCACTGAGCATGTGCGAGATCTGCAAGGATGAGATCCAGGAAGAAATACAGTCTGGTTTCAGATGCCCAGACTTAAGATGGCCACGGCCTGCTGTAAGTTTATAAAATAACAAACTACTGCTATAAACTAACAAAACAGACCTTAGTTTACACACTAACTTTACTAGAATACATTAAGCTTGTGTATTATAGGGGTATTTTTATTTAAAAAGTATAATTTCGGCCGGAACACCACTTTAAGGTCTAGGGATTGCAGTGGAAAGGTTAACAGAACTTACCACTACCTCGGTCAGGTAGAGCTCATATCTTGAAGCTTGGGAACACTGTGTCAGTTACGATCCCTAGTTAAGGTCCATTATCAAAGGTAGCTACTGATATATCTTATGAAGGTTTCCATTGTACAAGTTGATTCAATGCAGTTTAGAGACACATGATACACAGAAATAAAATAGTTTTAAAAACGGGAAGTGACAGTCGGAGCTGTTTGAGATTTAAAGGGGACGTTGAATGTTGGGACATTTTACTGGCATGACATACTGAACTTGAAGGATTGATTTTTTCATGTTTGCTGTAGCAAAATGTGGAGATATTCGTTTTCATGTACTTATTGATCACAATATATATATTTGAGGAAACGACCTTAAAGGACAGCCGAGAGAGGAGGTTTTGACCAGTTAAGGAAATTAACACAGAAAGAGTTTTGTTTAAAATATGGAAGTTAAAGTGTCACAGCTAGTTTAATTTGGATTATCAGATAAAAGGTGTTGTTAAGATAAGGATTTTTGTGTAAATATACCCTGTTTGTTTGTTGATTGTTGTTTGCTGAAGTTATAATGGGTCCGTACAGATGGGTCGGTGAAATGTGCAGATCAGTGCAGATCACTGTTCAGCAACAGGCACAGGTACAGAAGGTGGTGGGGGGTGATTCCCAGGTGGCATCGGGACATGGTGCCTCTACTGCACCAGACATATCTGATGTAGGGGAAGAGGACTGTGAGACCGAGTCTTTGGGGGAGGCACCCACACCTGCTTGTACAGGAAAAGGTTCAACCAAGGGTAAAAAGAGAGAGAGCTGGTGGGATGACTAGAACCCTTGTTGAAAGCACCCCACCTCGTGCAATGAGCGGCCCCTGATGCTGGGGTCTCGTGAGACTTTGCGGGATTACGGTACCAGAGATTCACATAAACACAGAGATGTCGGTTTATTGGGGCAGTGATAAAATTGTCACTGCTCGGTACACTGACAGGGGAACATGGTTACTGTTTTGGGGGAACTGAATGAGGTAGAGGGAAGTTAAAAATCTTCTTCTTTCCCCCTCGGATCCCCCCAGATTCCCTCTTCACTCCCCGATTCTCCACCTCTGAGCTGGTGGGTCTGGGGGTGTGAATTCTGACACGGATCGCCAGTGAAGCGCTGAGATCACAGCTTTATGGACTGACCGTTTCTGTGTTGATCAGTGAAGATTCTCAGTGTGCGGAGATCATCGGCGGGAGAACATGCTTAAACACTTCTCCCACAATTGTCTCTGTTTCATGGACTGTTTGTGGACTGTGATCTGTGGCAATCCTTGGGGTCGCCGCTGTTTGCAGTTTCATAAGAGGGTAAGGGAAAGTTGTTGTTAGTAGAGAGAAATACTTATTTTTTTGTGTGATATGAATTTTTGTCTTGTCTTGGAATTCCAATTTAGAGTATAAGTTGTTTTTTCTTCTGAATGCAGATGGATTGTTGGGTAGTTGATATATGACCTATGATCCTGCCAAGACAGAGAGCATTGCTAAAGTGGGCAAGTGAGAGGGACAGAGTAGGGTACTCATCTGTGTGTGGTGCTTTAAGAGGATTGAATCGTGGATTTGGACAAGGACAAGTTACTATTTGAGTGATTCCTCCTGTCCAAAGTATTGTTTAGCACAATGCACGCAGGTACATATCCGCTCGCAGAGATCTGCTATTTTTGCTTTGGGTGGAAGAGGGGATCAAACCACCGACCAGGCCTTCACCACCGCTTTTGAGGAGAGCATACTGCTATATTTGCATTCCATATTCACCGAGTCAGAGAAACTTGCTGGACTGGAGAATGAATGTCAAAGAAGGATTTAATTGAGAAGAGTTATCTATATAGATTTAAAATGTTATACATGTTTATTGTTAAAATGTTGCAACTATTGTTAGTCTATTCATGAAATGTGTTGGGCACATATTAAGCCCATGCCCAATTCATAGTTAATTGGGAACACTAAAAGGGGAATGTGACACGTCACTGATAAATTACATGAATGCGCTGGTACCAATTTTTTTTTTGAGGAATCTGATCAGATACAAATGTTTAAAAGTAGCATTTCAATTTATGTAAAGGGTATTTTGATTATTTTGGTTAGAGTCTGACTTTAAGGACTGTTTTAGTTGTAGTTGCCTATCCTTACATTATTGAAGTTAAAAGGTGTTTTTTTTCTAATAACAGTGAATGTGCTATATTTGTGCAAATGGTTTTAATTGTGTTTAAGCTGTATTTACAATGATTTTGGATTTTAAAATGTTGATTTTAAGCAAATACAAGTTTAATGCCCCGTACACACGGTCGGATTTTCCAATGGAAAATGTCCGATCGGAGCGTGTTGTCGGACATTCCGACCGTGTGTGGGCTCCATCAGACATTTTCCGTCGGATTTTCTGACACACAAAGTTTGAGAGCAGGCTATAAAATTTTCCGACAACAAAATCCGATCGCGTCAATTCCGACCGTGTGTGGCCAGTTCCGACGCACAAAGTGCCACGCATGCTCAGAAGAAATTCCGAGATGGAACAGCTTGGTCTGGTAAAATTAGCTTCGCAATGGATACAGCACTTTCGTCACGCTGCAATGTAAAAAATGGTTTAATACAGCGCACTCTCTTCTTCTTTATAATGTGAGAAGAATTAAGTAGTTTTGATGCTTATTTTCACACAGACTTCTCACAAACTTCTTTCTTTATTATTTATCAGGATTCCCTCAATATATTTTGATTTGTCACATGTTAACAAATTTTTTTTGTTTGTTTTTAATTGTAAAAAATTTTTTTTCAAGGCTGTTTTTTTTTAAAATTTTTTTGGCTTTTTATTCCAGAATATTTTTGTGTGTTTTGTGTGTCAAGTTACCACAACACCATTATTATCTTGTATTATTTAATCTCAATGAGATTGTTTGGTGTTGGTGTCTCTTGTTAATTTCACATTGTATTTTGAAATGTACCTGCCTCCTCACCAACAAACTGTTTTTTTTTTTAAGGAAAACACACATAGGCAAGTATAATTGAACCAAAAATTCCTTTATTAAGGGCTCACAACCAAACAAAGAGGGAGGCAACACTGGAGAAACAGCTGAAATTGGAGAAGCCTTTGGCCCCCAGGGCACACATAAATTATTTTACTGCAAAATTGGTGGCCTGAGGAGTCCATATCTAAGGGAGGGCAGTCTGGTCCAGAAGTCACAGAGATCCGGAAAGCAGCAGATGACATCTGTGTCTCCAGGCTGTGGTCATACAAGAGACTGCATCTTTTGTCAGACCAGACTGAACCCAGGGCCATCACTCTCTGGTCTTCCTTCCACGCTTCCTTCCACGCTGTGGCTGTGGTGGTGTAGTTGTGGCAGCAGGAGGAGGAGGAGGATGGTCCAACTCAATCACGTCAGTCTTGGGTGTGATTTCGCCACTCACCCCCTTAGTTAGGACTTTATAAATAAGTTTCTCACACATGAGGCGTTGGCCCTCCTGCATGCCATTCAGTTTGGTGGCAGCCATGCAGGTAAAGGCCTCTTCAGGAGTGGGTAAGGCTCTGAGGGACTCAGAAGCCTCCTGAATGAGCCTGAGCACTGAATCCTGCACGTGACTCCCCTTCCTGGGTCTTTTGTATGGAAGGCAAAGGGGAGGAACCTGCGATTCGGTCAGGCTCTGACTGGTCCCAGGCTTCTCCTGGCTGCCACTTAGCACCACATCCTCCTGGCTGCCACTTACACCTGCCTCCTCCTGGCTGCCACATTCCACAGCCTCCTCCTGTGTGCCACATTCCAGAGCCTTGTCCTGGCTGAGGTCTTCCTGTGTATGAAAAAGGGACATAGTTTGAGTTTTTGATTCATCAATCACACACAATTGTCACCTCATGACTGTTGCAAATTGAATGTTAAGAAATATAACTGATGATCATTCTGAGCCCAGCATTTTTCATTCTAGTCCCAAATATTTTTGCCCATTACTGTCTATTGATATGTAAAACACTTTAATAAATCAGCAATTAGTAATCAATAATAACATCTAGTAAAGATCATTTATTTATTGACCAGAAATCTGTAGAACAATGCTATACCTGACTTCACCTGGGCTCCTCCACTTCTTCCTGGCTGGAAGTCCCAGGTTGGACATTAGAAGCCTCAGCTGGGGTGGAAGGAAGAGTGGAAGGAAGGGTTGAGAGGGATTCCCTGACTCCAGTCTGGTCTGACAGAAATCGCAGTCTCTCATAGTACCACAGCCTGGGGACATAAATGTCATCTGCTCCAGCTCCAGGTCTCTGGGAATCCGTGACCTTCTTGCGCTCCTTTAGATAAGTGCTCCTCAGGCCACCAATTTTGTTTTTTAAATAGGGGATGGTTGCTGTGGGGACCACCGGCTTCACCAACTCCAGCAGTTTCTCCAGCGCTGCCTGCCTCTTTTGTTTATTATTATAATGTGGATGTTTCACCTGCCACAGACAGGGTAGCTCCCTGTACTTGTCTATGAACAGGGGGAGGAAGTTGTGGTCATTGAAGCCATCCATTTTATCTGCAAAACACAACACGAGACAAGTCCTAATGTCAGGCAAAACTCTCCTAATCTTGTTACAATATAGGCCTCAATCTAGAAGCAGTATAGGCCCAAGTTTAGATCTTAGCCTTGTTATCACGATCGGTGCCTACGATACTCCTTCCTCCGCTCACAGATCGCACGTACTACGCACACGTGTTACGCTTTATACACACTGCGCATGCGTGTAACTCCGCCTGCCCCTGACGTTCTTTCTTGTCTATTCCCCGCCCCTTTTTGTTCGGCGCAGTGGGGGAAGAGCACATGGAGAGACACAGCAGGTGCGTGCTAATTATAGCAACAAGGAGGAGGGGGAGGAAAGCCCCGAGCCGGAAACGTCTGGATCCAGAAGGAGGAGTTTTAAGGCATCAAATATGTATTTTGGGGAGATGTTGGAGATGGTCGACATCCTGAAGAGGGCCGAATATGATGGAAAGTATGGACCTTACCCCAACTCAAATGTCAGAAAGGCCAAGATAATGGCGAAAGTGGTCAAGAGTCTGCACCGGAATTTTGAGGTACGACGATTGAAAGATCAGCTCAGGAAGCGGTGGTCAGACCTCAAATTAAGAGAACACGAGCAGTACCGAAAGATCCGGAGAGTACTGAAAAAAAGTAAGTAGTTGTGCTGTGTTCCTATTCTTTTTGTGTTTATTACGTTCATGCTGCTCCATGTGCTTTTCTTAACTGTTATCCAGTTTAAAATGTCAACTTTCATGTTCATGGGCACATTATTCGTTCGTATCAAACATTTTTCTTTCGGCCTATAAAACACCATTGTTTTGGCCATATGCGTTTGTCCACATTTTTTAGAGCCTACTTGTATGAAAATAATTTGGTTGTGTAGATGGGTTTGTTACTAGAATGAAATGCAAACTCGATTCTGTGTAAGGAGAGGACACTCAGCAGCAGTTTTCACATCTGGACACTGGAGCACTAGTGTGGGACACAAGAACACCCTTTTTATTAGGGGGCCCACACAGGTGCTCCAGTGTATACTATAGGGGTGTCTCCATCTCTGAAGCTTGGACAAAACAGGTAAAGTATTGAAGCTTGACAAAGGACACTAAAAATTCTACATCTTGGAACTCTGCCAAAACAGACAATTGTACCCCACTTCCAAACAATGTTTCATATTTATAATTCTGCCATCAAATATCTGTGTGCTAAGTATACCATTTTTTTTAACATAGGGGAGAAAAGACTCGGAGGACACCCCCTCATCCGAGGAGACCAGAGACCCCCACCTCTGGAAGAAGGGGAAATCCCCCAAAGACAAGAAGAGCAGGAGGAGGAAGACGTGGTGGAACTAGTCACCACAACAGGTGAGTGTCTGCGGCCACAGGCTCAGGTAAGAGATGGATGCTGGCATATTTATAATACATGTTTTTTTTTTGTTTCTATCTTTTTAGGTGATCGTGATGTTGTGGATCCAGGGCATTTCACCTCGGAAAGTGCCCAGATCCTGATCGGGGAGATCATGGGGTGTAATGTTGCATTGGAAAACATCAAGAAAAACATCAATGATGTTATTCAAAAAAATAAGAACATCATTGATGTTTTGGGGAGAGTTTAAAACCCCTCCAAATCCCTTTCTTTTATGGTGTGCTACAATTTTTACATTTTTTGTCTAATTGTAGAAAAGCCAAACTTTGAGGATGCACACAGTGTGTCAACATGTGCTATCTGCCATCACAGGAGATCAATGGACGCGTTTTGGGGGTGCAACCCCTTCCTCAATAATAAAGTAGCTGTGAGGAAGGGGTGGCTCCCCCAAAACACGTCCCTTGATCCCCCATGATGGCAGCTAGCACATATTGACATTCAGGTATTTGTGTGCATCTTCAAAATTTGGCTTTGAACACAATATCAAACACAGTTCCTAAATACTCATGTCTGATATTGCCTTCAAGTTCTACCAAATGTGAACTTTGTAAGTTCGAGATTTGTGTCTTTCTTGTGTGTTTTTAAACATGCCTGTTTTATCTTAAATGGACATTTCTACTTTTTCTAATGTGACCCCAAAAATTGTTATACAACAAACATGTTGGTTTGTTTTCAAAACCTTTTCTAAATGCACATGTGATTGTGCAGGTATTAAAAAGATTGTTAATCAAGAATATGTGGATTATTGTCTCTACACTAGAACACTTTTGGGGTGCTCTAATTGCTGCTTTCTGTGACAATGGGTGTTATTTCCTAAGGGCAAATCCACTTTGCACTCCAAGTGCAGTTTCAAGTGCACTTGTAGTGCAAAGTGTCTTTGCCTTTAATAAATAACACCCAACAGTGCTTTGTATAAGGTTACACAATCACGCCATTTTCAGGACTCACCACATTTCTGTCAGGGTCAGCTAAAACAAACACAAGCAGTAAATGTCACCAAAGATTTGCTTAATGTTTTTTTGTTTTATTTGATAAAGGTTTCACACATTGTCTGGCATATTGATAGCCCCCCTACCCGCAAAGAATTCAAGGTATCTTAGCCGGACATCACGGGCACTCAGGGAGGGCAAGCCAGGATGGCCACTTTCAAGCGCCGTCAGGGTTGGTTCATTTTGAATTCTGGCCTCAGGCCCAACTGAGCCAGCATAGTTGGCAGAATGTTGCTGTAAAAGGTTGTGTACAACACAGCACGCCAGGATAATATGATTCAGTTTATACTCCGCCATATGTATGGGTGTAAGAAATAGGCGGAACCGGCTGGCCATGATTGCAAACCGGTAATTAAAAACCCTCTGGTTCAGGGTGAGGGTCCTCATCGGGAATGGCCGCATAAGATGGTCCCCCAGCGCAAAGGCTTCATCCGCAATGAAGACGAATGGGAGTCCTTCCACATTGTCTTCTGGAGGTGGCAAGTCCAAGCTGCCATTCTGGAGACGCCTGTAGAACTCCGTCTGGGCAATGACTCCACCATCAGACATCCGGCCATTCTTCCCCACGTCCACATACAGGAACTCATAAGTAGCCGACACCACCGCCAACATCACAATACTATTGAACCCCTTATAATTATAATAGTACGACCCCGAGTTGGGTGGTGGGATGATGTGGACGTGTTTGCCATCAATTGCCCCTCCGCAGTTAGGAAAGTCCCACCGCTGGGCAAAGTGGGAGGCCACGGTCTGCCATTCCTGTGGCGTGGAAGCAAACTGTTGAGGAAAACAAAAAGAAATTAGTCTTTTTGCACATAAAAATGGAAAGCAGATTAGACACAAACATTCTTGGCCAACATCAAGATAACATTTATTTATGGGATTTTTTAAAGACCAAAGTATAAGGTACACCTATTATATTCCCCCTCACCCCCCCCTCTCATGGGCCATTTCTAACATTATAGGGGGGGAGCTCTTGGACAGGTAACCCTCTCCACTTCATTGAGAGATGAATGCCTAAATAATGTGTATTACTTGGAACAGCCCCTCCTTAGTTACACTATTGGCAGCCCACTGGACAGGTAAGAAGTGTCATAATACAAAGATATAAATACACACTGTACACATTTGAGCACATTTGGACATTCTGCTATTACCCATCAAGATAATAATAGGATAAAAAACTTTAAACAGTACCATTTGAAAGTATACAGGCAAGCCCTTGCACTACATGCTTTGGGGAATTCATCCATAAATCTGACCACTAAAGAAATGGGTATAGTGTGTATGGGTTTGGCAAAGTCAGCAGATAGATGATTGAGGGTAGATAGAGAATTGGGATCAGCTGACTTAGCAGTTGGGGGGAGGGAGGGTTCCAAATGATGTGGGGACCCCCCAAAAAAGCCTATGGCACTCTGCCTGAATGTAAAGCACAAATCACATTTAAAAACATTTTAGGCGGTGTTTGGGGTAAAGCACTACTATGGAGCTGATAAATTACATTGTTATGTGACTACATGAGGTGAATATAGGGAAAGGAGACCATGCTGTGGAGGTAAGTGAAGGCAAATATGTATGAAGGACCAAAAAAAAATTACATAAAAATACAACATGCATGAGAACAAAGGGGACATTCACAGCATATTACAATCATGGTAATTAGGGAATGAGGAAAGAAATGCAATATATTAGCAAACATTAAATACAATAAAATGTATTGTTAAAGGATAAAAATCTTACCTTAATATAGTCCTTCTGCAGGACCTGGATGATGGCAGAACAGGTCTCTGGGATAATGATCCCCAGAGCCTGGGGGGAGATGCCTGTCGAGAACTTTAAGTCCTGCAGACTTCTCCCCATCGCCAAGTACCGCAGGGTGGCGACTAGCCTCTGCTCTGGAGTGATGGCTTGCCTCATGCAGGTATCCTGTCTGCTAATATAGGGGGTCAGCAAAGCAAACAAACGGTGAAATACGGGGTCCGTCAACCGGAGAATGTTCCTGAAATCATCAGGATTATTCTCACAGATCTCGTGGAGCAAAGGCATATGACAGAACTGGTCACGCTGAAGCAACCAATTCTTGGTCCATGAACTCCTCCCCACCCTGTTCATGGACTGGACTTGTGTCAAGGTCAGGACCCCAACACCAAGCCCCCGCACAGCACGAACTCTACGAGGAGTACGTATACACAACATGGCTAGAAAACGGTCGGCTGCTCAGAACGAAGTAACAGAACGCACTGAAGAACAGCAAGGCCTGTGAAAAGCGACCTGAAAAACAGTAACGAACAAGAACACAATGACAAAGTCACGCGTAGCTTGCTTGCACGCACTGAAGAGCAGATACAAACCCACAAGCACAAACTGAACAGCAGAAAACGATCTGAAAACCACGAGTCTGAAAAAGCGCGAATCGTCTCTCACCAAACTTTTACTAACACGAGATTAGCAAAAGGAGCCCAAAGGGTGCCACGCTTGGTTCTGAACTGACCTTTTCTAGTCTCGTCGTACGTCGTTTACGTCACCGCGTTCTTGGCGATCGGAAATTCCGACAACTTTTTGCAACCGTGTGTACACAAAACAAGTTTGAGCCAACATCCGTCAGAAAAAATCCTAGGATTTTGTTGTCGGAATGTCCGATCAATGTCCGACCGTGTGTACAGGACATAAGAATATTATAATTGGGAAGCATATCTAAGCTAAGAATGAGGAAGTTATGTATTCCAGGCGCTATGCCAGATGAATTGTGGTTGGTAAAGAAAAAGGAAATGACTTTAAGGTTGTGAAATCCTATGCACTAGGGAAAATATTAAGGTGTTTAAAGGTATTCAAAGGGAAAATATGAAAAAATGGAGAGTGAATGGATTGGCCAAATGAATGTAGAATGAGAAAGTGGTTGTATTGTGTTTAATGAACGCACAGGGATTTTGGTAACAGAAGGGTGAAATTTGGAAAAAATGTTTGAAGAGTTACTGAAATTAAGTAACTGGGATCAAAATACATTGCTGCATTTATTGAGTCCATGAGGTACTAAAATGTGATGGGAAGGATTTGTTTGAAATGGCAATCAGATATTTACCTTTTGAATTCCCAGAGTTTTGTTTGTTGCTGATGATCAGACATATTTGCAAAGTTGGGAGACTTCTGAGTCAGAATATGTGTTTGGGTAAAATGTTCTGTTCTAAGTGCCTCGGCTCCACTTGGGTCCCGGGAATAGAAGAAACTAAAGGGGTTTAAGTTTTAAGTTCTGCTGTAATACTGGATTTGGAAAAATGTTTAGATAAAAATATTGAATCTATATAATGAAAACCCTTGCTGAGAAACTTTTTCATTCCTGCATGTTTTACTTATGTTTGAGTCAATGAAGAATATTATTTTTAATACCTCCAATGGTTAATGCCTGAATTGATCAGGTAGATTCTGTGATTACTCATGTCGGATGAGGAGTATCTGCCCCAGCCAGCCAGCATTTACCTACAGCCCCATGCACATGAAGAAATGCCCACCCCAGTCATATCCTACACCCCATTCATACCCTGCCCCATACCCTATCCGGATGAAGAGATGACTACAGTTTTTACATGGAAATCTTCATTGTTCATCTTTGTTGTTCAAATACCGTAGGAGGTGCTTAGATGACTAAACGTGGACTCCTGCTGGAAAGTGTTCCTGGGAATGACACCTTGAGGGCAAGCCAAAATTACGCAAATCCGAGGTGTACAAAATTCCAGTGAGCACCACATGAGAGAGATCTAGATGTGTCAGCCCGAAGACCCAGGTCTAGACCAACGCATCAGTTCCAGTTTGTCTCTGGATATCAAGTTCTGTCCTTACAAAGAGGCAGTGTTTTGGGGTAGAGAATTCATGTCTGTACATATGAATGATCACAGAATTGAACCAAAGGTTTTGGGAAAAGTTGAGGAGAATGAGAGTTATAATGTGGACATTTCCTTTTCCTTCCTTTTTTGCAAATTTAATGGACATTCAGAAGCCATCCAAGAGACTTTTTTTTGTGTATTTCTTTGGGACTATTTTTATTTGGACTAAAGGTTGCCATGCCCCTCCCACTTGCTTTTATTGACTGTCACACCCCTTCCTCCCTTTTGCATTCCATGGACAATTGCTATGCAGCTGAGATTACATGTTTATTGTTTTCTATTTTTGCATGTTTAGTGTCGTGGTCCGGGTGAGGGTCGGGGGCATATTGGGATTGTTGTTGTAGTATGCCCAGGACGTGCTTGACCACATTGTGTAAGATGGTTTGAATCTGCAGCTGTTAGATAATGTTTGGAGGGATGCTGGCATGAGCACTGTACTATATACAGTGGGGACGGAAGATATTCAGACCCCCTTAAATTTTTCACTCTTTGATATATTGCAGCCATTTGCTAAAATTATTTAAGTTCATTTTTTTTTCCTCATTAATGTATACACAGCACCCCATATTGACAGAAAAACACAGAATTGTTGGCATTTTTGCAGATTTATTAAAAAAGAAAAACTGAAATATCACATGGTCCTAAGTATTCAGACCCTTTGCTGTGACGCTCATATATTTAACTCAGGCGTTGTCCATTTCTTCTGATCATCCTTGAGATGGTTCTACACCTTCATTTGAATCCAGCTGTGTTTGATTATACTGATTGGACTTGATGAGGAAAGCCACACAACTGTCTATATAAGACCTTACAACTCACAGTGCATGTCAGAGCAAATGAGAATCATGAGGTCAAAGGAACTGCCTGAAGAGCTCAGAGACAGAATTGTGGCAAGGCACAGATCTGGCCAAGGTTACAAAAACATGTCTGCTGCACTTAAGGTTCCTAAGAGCACAGTTGCCTCCATAATCCTTAAATGGAAGACGTTTGGGATGACCAGAACCCTTCCTAGAGCTGGCCGTCCGGACAAACTGAGCTATCGGGGGAGAAGAGCCTTGGTGAGAAAGGTAAAGAAGAGCCCAAAGATCACTGTGGCTGAGCTCCAGAGATGCAGTTGGGAGATGGGAGAAAGTTGTAGAAAGTCAACCATCACTGCAGCCCTCCACCAGTCGGGGCTTTATGGCAGAGTGGCCCAACGGAATCCTCTTCTCAGTGCAAGACACATGAAAGCCCACATGGAGTTTGCTAAGAAAAACACCTGAAGGACTCCAAGATGGTGAGAAATAAGATTCTTTGGTCTGATGAGACCGAGATAGAACCTTTTGGCCTTAATTCTAAGCGGTATGTGTGGAGAAAACCAGGCACTGCTCATCACCTGTCCAATACAATCCCAACAGTGAAGGATGATGGTGACAGCATCATGCTGTGGGGGTGTTTTTCAGCTGCAGAGACAAGATGACTGGTTGCAATCGAGGGAAAGATGAATGCGGCCAAGTACAGGGATATCCTGGATGAAAACCTTCTCCAGAGTGCTCAGAACCTCAGACTGGGCCGAAGGTTTACCTTCCAACAAGACAGAGACCCTAAGCACACAGCTAAAATAATGAAGGAGTGGCTTCACAACAACTCTGTGACTGTTATTGAATGGCCCAGCCAGGGCCCTAACTTAAACCCAATTGAGCATCTCTGGAGAGACCTAAAAATGGCTGTCCACCAACGTTTACCATCCATCCTGACAGAACTGGAGAGGTTCTGCAAGGAGGAATGGCAGAGGATGCCCGAATCCAGGTGTGAAAAACTTGTTGCATCTTTCCCAAAAAGACTCATGGATGTATTAGATCAAAAGGGTGCTTCTACTAAATACTAAGCAAAGAGTCTGAATTCTTAGGACTATGTGATATTTCAGTTTTTCTTTTTTAATAAATCTGCAAAAATGTCAACAATTCTGTGTTTTTCTGTCAATATGGGGTACTGTGTGTACATTAATGAGGGGAAAAAATGAACTTAAATGATTTAAATGATTTTAGCAAATGGCTGCAATAGTGAAAAATTTAAGGGGGTCTGAATACCTTCCGTCCCCACTGTATGTATTGGTTCACATGTCATCCGCCAGCCTCTGTGTTCTGGGGGGCACTTAAGGTTATGTGTGGCCCACCCGATAACACCACTAATAACACACTCATTCAGACATAGAGGCGATATGTATTCAAGGTCTAAGGGAACTTCACAGTGTTTGACACCTTAGATTGTGCCCTACATCACACTATATATACCTTCATGCATACCTCTGACTCCCATACTGAGATGGCTAGGTTACTCTCACAGGTTGCCCTTGCAGGATTCCCTGAAGGTGCCCAACAGGTCCTTAGCAGACAGTCACTAGCCTTGGGCAACAGCACGTACATTTGTTGTGGAAGGACATGCCATCCATGGATTCCGAGTGATCCCAAGGGATGGTGTTACTTGGCCTAATTGGTTCCGAAAATGAGAATTCTCGGGCTGGTGTTCATCCTTCGTGACCCCTCAACCACCGTTATGCCATGTCATTGTTTTTGGAAAAGGACATGACCTGGGCATGGTTCCCCTCGGGAACCAGAGGGGGTATTGACATGATGAAAAGGCTAAATAATTACTTGGGAACCCCCTGGGTAATGTGGGATGGTTTGGTTTCAATGGAGTATTTACCTGGATCAAGGATATTGCTGTGTGTATTATAGTGACTTTGCTTCTGGCATTGTTTCTGTGTGCCTGCTTTGAGTTTGTTATGTGTGTGTCACAATGCAGAGAGATAGGCGTATATACTGTGTTGGGCTCAGCGCTCACTTTATCCCTATATGTTAAGCCAGTCACCTTCATAACTTTTGTGACCTTCGTGTCTGAAAGAGGGGATTGTAGTAATATGACTGAACAGAGGTGACTCCAACTTGTGCAACCATAGAGTCATATAAATTCATATATCTTAACTTGTATATTCAGACTCTAGTTAAAGTCAACTAGTTCTGTTTTTCAGCTTTATAAGAGGATTCTATAAAGCATACATATAACAAAATATAGCTTGCATAAGCAGTTTTATTCTGTACCGTCTAAATAAAGAATTGTGGCTAAATATGTCTGGGCCCCTTTCCTGTGTAATGAGACATGAAGCCGGGAAGCAGAACTCTGTGAGTCATGAAAGCAGATGAAAGCAGATGGCATAATTAATGATATGTAATAATATGTAATGATGTGAAATGTACACCTCTGTATTAACCACGTCCATCTTCCATATAATGATTGGTTAATGATAACGTATATAAGTTGTATACCCGCCAAGAATTAAATCAGATAGTTTTGAACATAACCTCTGCATCATCTCTTTTTGTGTTCACCAAGAAGCTATCTCCTCAGGTCTTGTGCATGTGGTAATTGCTGTGATTATACCTAGCTGGTCTTGTCAGGTTTACGGAAAACCGTTTTATTCTCTTCATGGTGGAACGGGAGATTTGCATCATGGAAATGCAGCTGACAAATCTGCAGCAACTGCGTGATGCTATCATGTCAATATGGACCAAAATCTCTGAAGAATGTTTCCAATACCTTGTTGAATCTATGCCACAAAGAATTAAGGCAGTTCTCAAGGCAAAATGGGGTCCAACCAGATACTAGCCAGGTGTACTTAATAAAGTGGCCAGTGAGGTTTATATATAGATATCTATACATCTATATATATAAATATAGATATATAGATATCTATATATATTTATATATACACATTAGTGACACATTGGCCTTTGTTAGCTCAATAGTAGTGCCAAAACAGTGAGTTTACTCCACGACAGATATAATTTTCAGGGCTTTCCTGCCCACTTTTATTTAAAGAAATGGCAAAAAGTACACAGGTATGTCTTCCCATGCAGGGGGTTCTCACTATCAATGCAATAAACATAACATTCAACCTCCTGGCTCTCTTGTGACAGCTTTAGTACTCTGATTAGTACTGCAGTGGTTCTCCTGACTGTCAGAAATTTCCCAATGTTCATGCACAGATGCTGTACCTCAGCTCTGCATCTTTATCCTGCAGCTCCCTAGCTGCTCTATCCCTCCTGGGCTCTCTTTCCAGCCTGGGGCTTGGGCCTTGGTCTGTTCTGAACCGGACATTATGGTGCATACCATCACCTCTCACAGCTCCCTTTACACTCCTCAGAAGGGTGGGGCACAGACTTCTAAGGCCTCATGCACACTGGACGTTTATACAGCTGTTGTTTTTGGCTTCATATGTTTTTTTCTAAAGCCAGTAAACTCCCCAGCGTGTTATCCTATGTGTCCATGAACACATAGGCTGTTATCACAGTTTTTTGGCAGGGGTGTTTTTTGGCTGGAAATAAAACCAGAACTAGTGGGTTTTATGAGGAGTATTTCAGCTGCAAAAATGCTCTAACTCTGATCAAACCTTAAAAACCCTGAAATTAAGCTTTTGTGGGACAATTTATCAAATTAGTATTGGAGCTTGGAGATCCTAATAGATTAACCACCTCGTTTAAATATGACAAAAAAGTATATACCCGGAGAGTTTTAAGGTGCAAGAAAATCAATCAAAATCAAGTTTACAAAAAATATAGAGTTTTTTATTACATAGATAATATAAAACTGTTTATAAAATTCGGCCAAAACAACCCAATGGTCAAAGTACAAAAGTATGATTGTGTCTACATATTTCACCACAAATGTGGCTTCTTCTGGAGCTTTTGTAGGACCTTGTTTTTAATACATTACCACTAAGACAGAAAAGAATAATAAAATTAATTTTGCATTTTAATTATCAACAATACATCCATATAGGGACCCCGAAAGGTCCCTATTAACTTAAATATAATTTACATAATTGACATCACATATAGATCGCCTGATGGATACACTCTCACCCTTTCAAAGTGATCACGGTTCCAAATGATTCCCAACACCCATCAAGAGGTTCAATGGGGGACGTCTGTGCCACAAAAAGTAAGGGAAGAACAATTGCCCTATAGTTACACCTGCAAAATTACATAGGTAAATTGATAATTGAAGAACTTGACCATGATAGTCCAAATGGCAACTATGTATCAATCATGTTATAACAGGAGAACGGTGGTGCCAGAAACTTGTATATTTTCAAATCTAGAATATAAAAACATCAGCATTGACATAACAGTGCATATACAATTATGAGTGGGTAGGGGGGTTCATTCAAAAATTGTCCAATGATCTTACCATGGTAACCATTTCCTATCATAATAGGGCATTGTATGGTATAGGGTATGAAATAGTTCTTCCACTCTGCTTATGGAATCTATCTGGAGTCTAACTTGGGAGAGTGGTATCGATTGGGATTTCCAATGCAAAGCAACAGCCCAATGGATTGCAACACAAATTGTATGAATTAGTCTCATCTGCAATGTGGTGGTAGACTCCTGGATTGGAGCAATTAACAAACATTGGGTTGGGGTAAGAAAGAGCTGTGCATTTATTATTGCAGAACTAAAGGTGTCCAGCTTTCTCCAAATCGGGGACACATGAAAACATTTCCAAATGAGATGGAGAAATGTACCTGAAGAGTGACTTCCTCTAAAATGTAGTGGAGATACCATGGGAAAAATACAGCGCTCCCAACCTGCCCCAAAGATGCTGCTTGCAGGAATTTTGCAAACGTCCCGCAAGCACACCGCCCGGGTGTGAAAGCACCCATTGCAGAAAATGGGAGGCAGCCTTCAGGCACTATACAGTCACTATTTATTTTCCAATGTTTTTATTGAAATCAAATTTTAACAGATAACAAGGTTCACATTGATACAGGTTTTGTGTCAACAGTAATATTACAATAGTGAATCTCAAATTAGCGTGAATGGCTCATTATATAACTGTGCTAAGGCACCTAAGACGCCTAACACACATAGAAGATATTACAGTGAAATTCCCTGAAGAGGGACTGTCATGTAATGTAGTTCAATTTCCCAACTTGGGGTTATAACAGAAAACTTAGGTATTAGGTATACTAATATACTGTAGAGCCCGATGTCATGCATATGATAACCCCACTGTGGGGACAAAGTAATAGTTTGTATGTAGAAAGAAAAGAAAAGGAAAGGGGTAAAGAAAGAAGAGGAAGAAAAGAAAAAAGAAGGAGAAGTAGAGTGTGCAAACGATCTCCACGCTCCAAGCCGCTGACCCCCCCCCGCCCCTCACGGCGACTGGAGGTACCTAATCCAAGGGTTCCAAACCCTTTCAAATCTATCTTGTTGGTCGCGAAGAATACTAGTTAATTTTTCATTTATCATGATCCAAGAAATTTTGTTTTTAACTAATGCCAAATTTATCAGGGGGGTTTTCCATGCTCGCGCTATGGTTATCTTAGCTGCTAGGAGGATAAAAAAGATAAGGGATCTGAGATGCCTGGGTAGTTCGCTCGAGAGATCAGAGAATAATGCCGTCTTAACATTTTTAGGTATGTTCACTCCAGTCACTGAATAAACCAAATTAAAAAGTCTTATCCAAAATCTCTTGACCTTCGGACATGTCCACCAGGTGTGGAGCATTGTGCCCTCTTGGCCACACCTCCTGAAACAGAGAGGCGATGCATCTGGGTAGATTTTGGTTATCCGTGTCGGAACTAGATACCATCGTGACAATACCTTATAGTTTGCCTCTACTAGAGAAGTGTTCAGAATTCCCCTGTGTACCATGGCTGACCACTTGGACCAAATGTCCTCATCAATCGTCTCCCCCAGGTCCGCCTCCCAAGCTAATTGGTAGGGAAGTTTAGAGCCCTGGTCTGTTAGTAGAACATATAACTCTGAAATACTACCTCGCGTTTCAGGCCCTCTTAGGCATTTATTTTCATAGGACGTTCTAGTGGTGATGTCCCCCTGGTCTCTGCATAGTGAATGTAAGTAATAAGTGATTTGGGAGAGTTGAAAGGACTCGGCCGGGGGCATATCTAGAGTGTCTCGAAAATAGGAGGGTTTTCTGATGCCCTTATGATCTATAAAATGTGCTATCTTGTACAAGCCTTTATTGATCCACCAAGCAAACTGTTGTGGATGTTGTCCTGGGGGAAAGTGCGGGTTCCCAAAAATGGGGGCAACTGGAGTATGTGGTGACCTAAGAGAGTATATTTTGCACATCCTATCCCAAAGGCTCAGTGAGTGAGATAGAGAGGGGCTCAGAATGGCTCTGCGTTCCTTAGAAGGCAGCCACATTAGAAGGTCCATAGGGAGAGGAGAGCTCGCTTGTGCCTCTAGGTTGACCCAATCAGGGCGATAGGATGTAGAATAAATTTGGTAAAGTTGTGCCAACTGGGCCGCTCTATAGTAACGCAAAAAGTGTGGTACCCCTAATCCACCCTGTCCCTTTGAGACATACAAGGAAGATCGAGCCACCCTGCAACCTCCCCGGCTCCAGATGAATTTGAAAGTTAATGATTGGACTTTTTGAAAAAATGTTGTAGGAACTGAAATCGGAAGGGACCTAAATTAATAAAGAATTCTAGGAAGGGTCATCATTTTGACGGTACTTATCCTGCCCAACCAAGAAAGACTATGGTTCTGCCAATTCCTTAAGTCCTCCATCGTGGAAGAGAGAAGAGGGGCGTAATTAGCCTTGTATAGGGTAGATATGTCTGGGGTGTGTTTTACACCTAGGTAGGGAAGGGCCTGTTTGCACCACCTAAATGGAAAAGAAGCGCGTACAGAGGTCAGGGTTGAGGTAGGTAGATTAATATCCATTGCCTCTGATTTAGACTGATTGACCTTCAGGCCTGATACTATTCCAAAGTCAAAAAGTAGTGAAGCCAAGTTAGGCAGGGTCGTAAGAGGATCTGTGATGAATAATAAAAGATCATCTGCAAATAATGCACATTTATGATCTCTGCCTCCACTGTATACACCATGTATATTAGGATTAGACCTGATGGCAATCGCCACTGTTTCTATAGCAACTATGAATAAGAGTGGTGAAAGGGGACAGCCTTGCCTGGTTCCTGTTCTAATTTGTAGCAGATCTGATTTGTGGCCAAAAGCTACAATGTTAGCTGAGGGGGTGGAGTACAGTACAGATAATAGAGAGAGGAATTTAGACCCAAAATTCCATTTTCTCAAAATATGAAACAAAAAAGGCCAAGAAAGGGAATCAAAGGCCTTATGAAGGTCTAATGACAACAACATTCCCCGTCTGGTTCCTAAGCCATCCCAATCCGAGTGGAGCAAAGATATAATGTCTACGGCCCTGCGGATTTGATCTGCCGCCTGTCGCCCCGGGACAAAGCCCACCTGATCTATATGGACATATTTTGCTAGGAAGGTATTAAGTCTATTAGCGTAAATTGTGGTTAATAATTTCAAATCCACATTAATAAGCCATATAGGGCGATAATTTGTCACCTCACTGTGGTCTTTGTCAGGGTTTGGTAGTAGGCAGATATTGGCTCTATTTAGGTCTCCCCCCAAGTGAGCCCCATCACGCAGGGCCATGAAAAATTCCAATAAGTGGGGTGCTAATATTTGGGCAAATTTCTTATAGTAAGAGGCGGAGAACCCGTCTGGACCTGGAGTTTTTGAGGCATGAGCTTGTTTTATTGCCGACATTACCTCTTCTAAAGTGATGGCCTCATCCATTATTTCCTTGTGTGAGTCAGAGAGGGATGGGAGAGGCAGGTCTTTAATGAAATCATCTATAGCACCAGGTTGTAAATTCTCCGGCTCTTTATATAAGGAGGTAAAATAAGAATGGAAAAGATTTAGTATCTTTTGCGGATTTTGTGTAAGGGACCCGTCAGGCTGTCTAATCTTCGGGACTGTCCTGCGACGAGGCCTGGGAGTCAGTCTGCGTGCTAACAGTGTTCCCGGCTTATCTGTTTGGGTATAAAATTTTGCCTGTGTCCATCGAAGGTTTTTTTCTGCCCTGGTTGTTAAACAAAGGTTTAGGTCCAATCTAGCCGAGTCAATCTGAGTCCTTAGATCCAGATCAGGATTATTTTTGTGTCGGGTTACCAGGTTGGACAGCTCGCGATCCTTTTGACTAATTATTGAATCAGAGGTTTTCTTCAGCCTTGAGGCCGTCTGAATGAAATATCCCCTGATAGTTGCTTTATGTGCCGCCCAAGTATTCACTACAGAAGTGTCCATAGGGTCATTCTGAGCAAAATACTCTGTGATCTTTTGTTCGATATCAAAGCAGATTGAGGGATTACTGAGTAAAGAGTCATTCAATCTCCAAGGGGCCGGGCCTGAATAACATTGTAAGGAGTCACACGCTGTCCAAACTGCTGAGTGATCAGACCACGTCACATCTATTATTTTACTAGTGTGGAATATGGAGACTGCCGGTGAAACCGTGAAAAAATGATCTATTCTAGAATAGGTGTTATGGACGTGTGAGTAAAAGGTGTAGTCTTTCTTGGATGGATTAAGTTCCCGCCATAGATCAATTAGATTATGATAGTGTAACATTTTGGCCAGCTTAAAGCCGATTTTTTGGAAATGGCTTCGGGGAGTTGAGAGCCGCCTCGTCTTATCAAGTATGGAGTCTAGGGCCACATTGGAGTCACCCCCAAACAGGACTGTGCCCTGTAGTTCCGGGGTCGTTTTGTGTAAAAGTTTCCGAAAGAAGGGCAATTGCCCTGAGTTCGGAGCATAATATGAGATTAAAGAAACTAAATTGCCCTCCAGATGACCCACCACCACGAGGTAACGGCCCTCTGGATCAGCCACAAGCTTCTCCAATGATAAGGTCTCTCGCTTAGAAAAACAAATGGCCACCCCTCCAGTTTTCCCGGGTCCGTTCGCTAAGTAGAATTGGGGGTAATAATGGTGTAAGAAAGTAGGGTTATAGGTTGGAGAGAAGTGCGTTTCTTGAAGAAATAGCACATCGGCCCTAAGTGATTTATAATGTTGGAAGGCCATTGTGCGCTTAACTGGCGCATTCAGGCCCTGTACATTATGAGAAATAAATCCAAAGGGGTGATTCTTATTAGTGGTTGCCATGATACACAAGGGAAAAAAGGTTATCACTTACCAGTTCCCAGAAAGTCATGAGGCATCTTTCCTCGAGAGATGGAGCCAACGGGGCGGCCAGAGCCCGGAGCCGTGGGATCGCAGCGAAATGGAAAAGAAATACAGGAAAATTAGTGGAAAAATTAGTGGAGAGAAGAAATGAGGGTGAGTGACCCAAGGGAGAGTCACTCAGGATGAGTAGAGAGCTAGTATACAATTGTACCAGTCGTAATTGTAGATGCATAGTAAACAAATGGGGAAATCTCCCCTACTCCTTTTGGAAGTAGTACCGGGTCGATGGACCCTGTACCCAGTTTGGTTTCGGCCCCGCCACACAGTGGGAGGACCGGAAGCAAACAAGGCGAATGACTGCCACAACTGGCCTCCGCCAAACCCTGCAATATATTTATAAATGTTCATGGCACATACTAATAGCACATTAAGGGAGTCCCAAGATTCAAACTAGTGAATTAGTAGATGAGGTGCAATGGAGAGTCAACTTGTCATTATTATTGGTAGAGGAATGGCTCAGTATTGGGGTATACCCATAAAGTTGACCTCCAATTTAACCAAGGGAGTTTTATAACTGTGAAAAAAAAAAAAAAAATGTTATATAAAAAATTCTTAAACGGATTCAACTTTGATCCCGCCCACAGATCAACATAGAGAGTAAAATGGTGACAATTGTCACAAAGGTAGGTTTATGAAGCAGAAAGGTATCCATCATTCTCAAGGGGGTTTAGCTTTCAGCTTAGCCTTGCTTCTAGTTGAGCGCCAGATTGGTGAGAGGGGGCACTTGGGTGACCTGTCTGGGGGAGTACGAGGCTGTGATGGACGCGGGGAATCCTTGTGTTCCACGGAGATCAAGCCCAGCCTCTTCAACATCGCTTCGCCCTCCTGAAAAGTGGAAAATGAGTGTTTCTTGCGCTGGTAGGTGAATGCCAGGCGGAAAGGAAAGGCCCAGTGGTATTTAATGCCATTTGTTATAAGAGGCTGTAGTAGCGGTTTGAGTGCCCTGCGTTTTTGGACAGTAGCGGGAGAGATATCTGCAAAGATTTGGATAGGGTGTTCACAGAGGTGAAGATCCGTTATTTCTCTGGCCTTGAACATCACCTGTTCCTTAACTGAATAATAATGCGGCTTCACAATGATGTCACGTGGCAAACCATCAGCGCGGGGCTCAGCCAAAGCCCTGTGAGCCCTATCCAGCTCTAATTTATGGGAAGGGAGATCTGATAATAAGTGAGAGATCAGTTCTTTGCTCACCGCCATTGAGTCCGCGAAGGACTCAGGGATCCCACGTATTCTAAAATTGTAACGGCGTGAGCGATTTTCCAAATCGTCAATTTTATTAAGGGCTTCTTCCAAACGTTGTTGTACAACTTCAATGCAGTCGGTATTTTGGTTAGTTCTGGCGATGGTCTCATCTAGTTTGGACTCTATGGTCCCTATGCGAGTTCCCAGCTCCTGGAATTCACCCTTCAGATCAGCTGTAATGCGTTTAGTCGCTTTCTCTAGCCCCTGGTCTAGCAATGCAGAAAAGCGTGCTATTATGGTTGGGTCCCCTGGATAGTCCAGTGGTGAGGCATTAGAGAGACAGGGTGTGGGGGGAGGACTGTCTTCCATATTTCCCTGACTGAGCATTGCCTCACAAAAGGCTTTGTCTATTTCAGAGCTCTGGGAAGAAAATAAATCTCCTGCAGGT
This sequence comes from Lithobates clamitans, assembly GCA_037952925.1. Classification (NCBI taxonomy): domain Eukaryota; kingdom Metazoa; phylum Chordata; class Amphibia; order Anura; family Ranidae; genus Lithobates; species Lithobates clamitans. The sequence goes on along the minus strand of JBBGZY010000025.1, from coordinate 4,000,572 downwards.
GATGGTACAGTGTGGTGAGTGGAGTAATCAGCCTGCTCACCTGTCCCAGCTGTTAACAGGGCTTCTCCAGGCTGGATGTGTGGGGGATCCTGTGTGATCTGTTGTGCACGCTGTGTCGGCGGCGGTGCCGGCGCCATCTTGGCCGTCTGGGCGCCCTCCAGGGATTTCCTCCTGTTGCCGCTTTAAGACTGAATAGCGTTTTTTTGGGGGTTTATACTGGCTCCCAATCGTGTCGGGAGTCGGACCGGGACTGTGGCGAGTGTGGGCGGGACCGCTGTGAGCAGGGATCGGCGGAGTTATGCCAGCGTGGAGCGGAGCTGCAGATTCAAGCATCCGCCATCTCCAGCCGCGCGCATGCGCCCTGCAGTCACTATTTCTAATGCTAAAACGCCTGAAAATTGCCTCAGTGTGAAAGGGGTCTCAGAGTGGCCGCAGCTAATCAGAAACACCTAGCTATACCCATTATGGAAATACCATGATCTGGGTGGTGTACTTCCAGGGGTGAATGCTTTTTATAGGCAATATATTTTGTGGGTAACTGTTCTAATTTTATCTTTCATATTTTTTGTAGTACCCATTTGTTACATGACTGAATGCTGCACACTTTCCAAAATGTATTCTAGAAAATAATATTCTGGAAATGAATCCTCAGACAATTAAAATTAAAATTGTTGTGATTAAAATTGCTGAAAAAGCTAATGTATATGCAAACAAGCAACAAGCCACATTCAAAGAGCACAGGTGCAAGTGAGATAAATGAGACATATTTTAGCCACTTCTCAACTGCCCTTTAGCAGGTTTACTGCTAAAGGGCATTCCTCCTGTGCAAGATCACGTATATATACGTGATTCTGCACGTCTGTCTTCAGGGGGCACACGCACTCTGCCTGTGGACCGCTTCTGCTGTTATTAATTACAGCAGAAGCCGATCTGCGGGTGATGGGCACTGGCTGCTTGCCAGTACGGCGATCATTGATAAAACACACAGAAGGGAGATCTGCCTATGTGAACAAGGTAGATCTCTGTTCTGACAGTGGGGAAGGGATGGATTTTGTGTCCCTGCAAAGCAGGAAATAAAATCCATCTCTTCTCCTAGTAAAATCAGCACACACATATCACAAAAAAACACACAGTTAACCATTTGATCAAAGTGTCAGTTAGTGTCCGATTGTCCGCCACAATATTCCAGTCCCGCTATAAGTAGCTGATCACCACCATTACTAATATAAAAAAAATCCATAAATACACACCATAGTTTGTAGACACTATATACGCTTATTGTTTTTTTTTTTTACCAAAAACTTTTATGAAAATTATCTGTCTTTTTTTGTTTATAGCGCAAAAACAAACAAACAAAAAAAAAATAAACGCAGTGGTGATCAAATAATACCACTAAAAGAAAGCTCTATTTGTGGGAAAAAAATGACATAATTTTTTTATGGGGTACAGCATTGGATGATTGCACAATCGTCAGTTAAAAATAACGCAGTGCCATATCACAAAAAATGGCCTGGTCATGATGAGAGGTCAAGTGGTTTCGGAGCTCAAGTGGTTAGGATAACATTACATTTAAATCATGTAACACACTAAGGGAGCCACTAAGACTGGAAAACATGAGAAGGCTCTGAAAAAAAAGAAAATGTAAACTGTAAAATGTAAAGTGTAATTTTATAGATAAAGTTTACATAGACCGTTTAGATGTACAACCCACATCTAGCTTTAAAGGGGAAATTTTTTTTTGCACTTGACACAACTAGGGAATAATTGTGATAAAAGTTTGTGAAACTGGCTGCTCATTTCTGGTAGTGAGATATTTGTGAAACTTAATTATGAAATTAAATTTGCACATGCTTAATCACTCATGGAAATTATGTCAGAGCTATTTAGCTGCAGTGTATAAATTGATAATGTTATTTGTTTTCAGATTTACAATGTATCAGTTTAGTACAAGCACAATCTTTAAAATTAAATAAGAAAACACAGCATGCCTATAGTATGAACCATGTCTATGTTGTTTTTAGATATAAAAAGTCTGCTGTTTTACTAGCCCCAGTCATCTATATTCTGGGTGCAATGTTTGTGTACATAGAGTGTACATCTCATTTTATCTTTTTTACAGCTAGCAGCTTGCATGCAACTGTAAAAACAAAACTGTTTTAAAGCTAATGCAAATTAGTTCCTTCTGACCTGAAAATGCCACATAACATAGACATCATTACAACTGTGGATCTGTCCTTAAAGCAGACTTAAAGTATATTATTAACACACCTTTACTGTAAAATTCTGCTTACACACTATGATAGAAATGGATAAAAAAAAAAACATATTTTACTATGATATGTGTATTTACATGGCAACATGAATCATTGGTTAAAATGGCATTGTGCCTTGGGGGACAGACATTCAGCCAGTCAGAAGCTCTATGTCAACATTCTTTTGACATCAGTATCTCAAGTTCCTGTACATCCATTAAAACCACATGGCCAATAAGTCAGCACTGGTCATCTGACTAGAGTCAGAAATTATAAAGTCGTATTTTGTATTTGTTTTTTGTCTGCCTTTTTATATTAAAATTTATTTAAAAGAAAACAAACAAAAACAGATTTTACCTCAAACACTCTATATAAGTACTGGAATATATTGACTCTAGTCCTATTATGTAACTAAATATAACTGAAAGGCCAGTAAATTTGCATTTAGTAATATTTTTTAGAGGGCCATATGTGTGAACAGTGCACAAAGTAAAATGTGCAGCATTACAAAAACAGATCTCTGCTTGCCCAGACCAAATATGGGGAAAAAATTAAGAAAAATGTTGTTGTTTAAATATCCTGACAGATGTGAATGTATGTTTTTTGCTTTGCAACTCTAAAGTTAAACTCCCGGGACACAGCTAATTGCGAATTTAAAGCACAAGGAAGTTGTTTAAAGTGGAGTTCCACCCAAAAGTGGAACTTCAGTTTATATGCTCCCCCCCCTCCGGTGTCACATTTGGCACCTTTCAGGGGGGAGGGGGAACAGGGACCCGTTTTTGACAGATCCCCTTCCCCACTTTTGAGAGACGAACTGTGGCCCGATCCCCTGGAGTTTCGCCCCCCCTCCCGCCCCCGTCAGGCCAATTAGAAAATGAAGTGCGCTTCGCGCATATGCAGTAGGGAACCAGCAGTGCAGCAGAAAGGCTGCACTGCCTGGTTCCCTTACCAGGAATGGCAGTGGCAGCACCTGGGAGTCAATCCGAAGATTGGCTGGGATGCCGACATCGCGGGCTACCTGGACAGGTAAGTGCCCTAATATTAAAAGTCAACAGCTACAGTATTTGTAGCTGCTGACTTAAAAAAATGTTCCACCCAGGCTGGACCTCCTCTTTAACCTAGCAAAGTATTTATATGCCAATTCAGACTTGATATTTACACAACCCTCCAAGCAGCACCATCTTGCCTGGCAAAAGACCTGTTTTTTTCTGCTACAACTTAACTTTCACCTACAGGTCTCCACCTGTGAATGGACAGTAAAAGGAGAAGCATCAGAATGATGAGATCATCTCTCTATCACACTGGTTTCTACTCCTATTACCATGCTCTTTGCACTGCAGTGTACCTAATTGGTTCACTTTGCTGCTTTCCCTTCTCTGTGCACTTCTGTACAGGGACTGTAAGGCTGTGTAGATCACATGCGTTGCCTGTGCGATGATTCAGCCATACAAACTGTATGGCTGAAATCGCATCACATTCGCACAAAAATGGTGCAGGACCCTTTTTTTTGGTCCACACTGGAATCGGTGTTCACACCCATGCAATCTGATTATTGTACCATTTGACAGTTCGCACTGCGATCTGTGAATTGATCTAGGGGGTCATTAACTTTCTATTGACACCCACAGCGGTTCACAGAGGGCAGTGTGAACTGCCTGCGAGTGACATGCGATGCAGGAACTGTAATCGTTCCCCGTAACAAATACGTGTGAACCCAGCCTAAGAAGTTGATAATAAGTTAAATTCAGGTACTTGCATTTAAAGGAAATTTAATTATCTATTAATGAACACTGAGCTGCATTAAATTTGAGTTCAGCTATATGTTAACATTTCCATAATATATAATGTTTAAACCCACATTAGCTCCATCAGTGTTACAGATTGCATCAAGAGTGTCAGGGAAGATTTTTCAAAAGTTGGCTGAACTCAAGAAACTCCAATTCGCCTGAGTTTGCCAGCGACAGCTGTAATTTGATGTTCATTTTCCCCTTCATTTATTATGCTGTGGACAGTTCCCAGAAATTTCAAACTGTAGCAAAACAAAAAAGTGCAAAACTGGCATATTTGATGCTGTAGACTCTACTCCAACATGCAGAGCCATGTATTTTTTTTAAGTGTTTTGCTTTTGGAGTGTTGATGTTACATCCTAACTCCACACAAAACCTTTTTTTTTTTCTTTTTAATCACTTGACCTCAGGGAGGTTTTCCCCCCTTCATTAAAAGGCCATTTTTATGTGATAGGACACGGCGTTGCTTTAATTGACAATTGCCTGCTCATTCAAAGCTGTACCCAAATAACATTTTTATACTTTTCTTTCTTTTGGTGGTATTTGATCACCTTTGCATTTTTTATTGTGTGCATTATAAACAAAAAAAGACAGACAATTTTGAAAAAAAAAAAACAATATTTTTTACTTTCTGCTATAAAACCTATATAATGTCTTCATATTTTTGGTGAAAAAAATTTCCAATAAGTGTATATTGATTGGTTTGCGCAAAAGTTATAGCATTTAAGTCAGCCTGGCTATTGAACTATTGAACAAAATGCCTAAAAGGCACTACAGATATTATATGTGTCTGCAATATTTTACACTAATCCAGGAATGATTCATTTTGATAAATGACAGCACTTTTATCTGTCACAAAACCTCTGGCAGTCACCAAATGCCTTTTCGAAAAGCATGTTAAATGCAGGGCAGCCCAGCAGCTCAATTATACTTGGCATACTGGGTAAGTTCTGGCCAGTGGTCTATTCACATGACCCAGTAACCCAGTGGATCATTGACTGGAAATCTCTCCATGTCTGTTTTCACCCCTAGATAATCTTCCACCATATGATGTAGACGCTGCTGATGGGATGTGAAAGCTGAGAGCCTTGGGTGCCGAGAACTAAAATAATTTGAAATCACTGAGACGACCTCCTTATTCACCGCTCCTCCTTTGACCAACAGAAGCCTCAAAACTAACTTTTCCATGAGACTGTAACCTAGCACAGTCTAGACAGGCATTACATAAACTTTTTAAGGTGTCCTCAATATATTTCATCCTCTGCTCCCTCTATGGGGAATGGATGAGTTCCGAGATTTTCCCCTTGTAACGGTGGTCAAGGAGGGTGGCCAACTAATAATGATCCTTCTCCTTGATGCCACAAATTCTCGGTCCTTTTGCAGCCTTTGAAGAATAAGGGAGCCCATGCACTGCAAGTTTACGGAGGCAAGAGAAGCAGAGTCTTTGTGGTCATTAAGAATTACAGTATCTGGAACTGCCTCCTCCCAGCCACATACTACTTCCAAGGGTTCTGGTAAGAGAAAACCATCTCCTAAGGTTTGATGTATGTCTTCCTCTGCTTCAACACCACCAAAACTGCCATAATCCTCCTCCCTCTCCTCTTGTGTGTTCTGTGGCATTGCAAGAATACTGTCTGCATAAAGCTGGCCTTGGGTGGAAAGGAAGTCCTCCTTTTTCTCCAGCTGCTCCGCCTAGAGTGCCCTGTCCATAATGCCATGCAGAGTCTGCTCCATCAGGAACACAACAGGGATTGTGTAACTGATGCATGCATTGTCACGTCTCACTGTCCTTGTCGCCTCCTCAAATGGTGACAGTACAGTGCATGCCTCCTTTATCAGCAGCCATTGGCGTGGGTAAAAAAAGCCAAGCTGCCCTGAGCCTGTCATTGTGCATACTCACACAGGTACTTGCTGATGGCCCTCTGCTGCACGTGCAGCCGCTGCAGCATTGCCAAAGTTGAGTTCCACCCGGTGGGCATGTCACAAATCAGGCGGTTTACGGGCAGGTGGAATTCCTGCTGAATTTCAGCCAACCGAACACTGGCTGTGTATGACCGCCTAAAATGGCTACAGACTCTTCTGGCCTGCTTCAGAAGATCTTGCAACCCTGGGTGCCTGTTTAAGAGACATTGCACCACCAAATTGAGGACATGTGCCAGGCATGGTACACGTGTCAACTTCCCTGTCGAAGGGTGGATAGAAGGTTAGTGCCATTATCGCACAACACAATTCCTGTCTCAGGCTGCCATGATGTGAACCACCTCTGGGCCTTCCCCTGCAGAGCTTAAAGAATCTCTGCTCTGGTGTTGCTCCTGTCCCCTAGACAGACCAGCTGTCAGGAGACTATACTTACCGAGGCCGAGATGCCGAGAGCGGCTCGCCCTTACGACCACGCGCACCCGACCCCTGGAGGTGATACAGGGAGTTGGGGGCACGCGGAGGCACGGGCTTCCGGAAGGGATATGGTTCCTGGAGGAAGTCCGTGGAACTGCAGGCACCAGAGAAGCTGCAAACAAGAGGTTAGCTGAATAATGCAGTAACAGGTCAAGGCAAGTCCGTGAAGCAGGCTGAGATCAAGGGTAACTGGCAGACAAGGGGTATCCGTAAAGCAAGCAAAGGTCAGAGGTATCCAGCAAGCAGAGAGAGTGTCCGTTTAAACGTGGCAGAGGTCAGGGCATCCAGCAAGCAAAGAGAGTGTCCGTTAAACGTAGCAGAGGTCAGGGTATCCAGCAAGCAGAGAGAGAGAGTATCCTTTTAACTTTAGCAGAGGTCAGGGTATCCAGCAAGCAGAGAGAGAGAGAGTATCCTTTTAACTTTAGCAGAGGTCAGGGCATCCAGCAAGCAGAGAGAGAGAGTATCCTTTTAACTTTAGCAGAGGTCAGGGGGCGTAACAGCAGTCAGGTAGATAGTAACACAGGGGAACAGGTAATTAGCAGGGTACAGGACAGGGCACAGCTGACGACTAACCAGCAACCCGACTGGGCGCTGGAGCCGTCAGAAGTAGCCCACCGGCGGGCGCGTCAGCGTGACGCGCCGCCGGGTACCCGCACGGCCACGGCGCGCACACGGGGACCGCCGTGCACCCGCGCGCGCCGCACAGCAGGGCCGCGAACGGGTGCACGGCGCAGCGTAAGTCCTCCGCGCATGCGCCGTGGAGCCCGACGAACGGAGGCGACTTGTGCCTCCTGACAGTGCCCCCCTCCTACGGGCGGACACTGGACGCCCAGACTGGACATTACTTCCGGGTGGTCCCGATGGAAGGCTTGAATCAAGCGTGGTGCATGTAGGTTCCTTGCAGGTTCCCAGGAGTTATCCTCAGGTGGATACCCCTTCCATTGTATCAAATACTGCAGTTGTCTGCCCTTCTTCCTGCAGTTAAGGATGGACTCCACCTCAAATTCGTTCTCACCATCCACCCTAACTGGTGGCGGAGGGGGTTCCCCTCTTTCCGGAAAGGTGTTGTCCACCACAGACTTCAGTAAGGACACATGGAAGACGGGGTGGATTCTAAAAGTCTTCGGTAATGCTAGCTCCATAGCCACAGGGTTGATAATTCTCTTGATGGGGAAGGGACCAATAAACTTGGGTCCCAATTTCCGTGAAGGCACGGATAGTTTAAGGTTGGTAGTGGATAGCCAGACTTCTTCCCCAAGTTTAAAGGTTGGATCTTCTCCCCTGCCTCGGTCATATTGCTCCTTGTAATCTGTTTGAGCTTTCAGCAACATGTCCTGAATTCTTCGGAAATTTGCCTGTAAGGAGGTCACTCTGTCATGCACGGCTGGGACTGTTATTTCAGGAACATTGTTGGACAGGAAGGTGGGATGGAAACCACAATTTGCCCAAAAGGGCGTTTGATTAGTAGCGGTATGAACCGAATTGTTATACGCAAATTCAGCGTATGGGAGAAGGCTTGCCCAGTCATCTTGGGATCCCGAGCAGAAGCATCGCAGGTATTGCTCTAGAGTCTGGTTCGTCCTCTCCGTTTGGCCGTTACTCTGAGGATGGTAGGCTGATGAGAGGCAGACTTTGATATTTAAGACTCTGCAAAGCTCTCTCCAGAATTTGGATGTGAATTGTACACCCCTATCCGATACGATGTTTCTTGGCAAGCCATGGAGTCTGATGATCTCCTTGAGAAAAACATTGGCAGTTTCTAAAGCCGAGGGGGTGCCTTTCATGGGCAAAAAATGGGCCATTTTGGAGAGACGATCAACTACAACAAAAATGGTGGTAAAGCCCCCTGAGGCTGGCAGGTCCACTATAAAGTCCATGGAGACGTCAGACCAAGGTCGTTCAGGGATTGGTAGGGGTCTTAGTAAACCCCAGGACTTGGTATTTCGCCCCTTGTTCCGCTGACACGGGGGGCAGGATGCCACATACTTCTTGCAATCCTGTCTCCACCCAGGCCACCAAAAAGAACGGGAAACCAGCTCCGACGTTTTCCTCACTCCAAAATGCCCTGCGAGTCTGTGGTCGTGGCACATCTGGAGGGTTAGTGCTCGTGTCTCCTGGGGCACAAAAATTTTTCCACGGGTCCAGAAGAGGTTACCATTTCTCTTTAGGGACTGTACCTCTGGTTCTGTGCAAGAGTTGGATGCTGTCTTGATGGATGACATCAAATCCACTTGTGCCACCCCAAGGAAGTTTTGGGACGAGAGAATAGTACCAGGTTCTGACGTCTGGGACTCTGCCGAGAACATCCGTGAGAGTGCGTCTGCCTTTCCATTCTTTGAACCGGGCCTATAGGATATGTGGAAGTTGAAACGGGAGAAAAATAGGGCCCAGCGGGCTTGTCTAGGTCTTAGTCGCTTTGCTGTTCGTAGGTACTCCAGGTTCTTATGGTCTGTAAATATCATTACCGGATGTAATGCACCCTCGAGCAGGTATCTCCATTCTTCCAGGGCAAACTTTATGGCCAGCAACTCTCTGTCACCTACATCGTAGTTTAGCTCGGGTGGGCTGAGTTTCCGAGAAGCGAAAGCAACGGGGTGAAGGATAGCTTTGGGCCCTTGCCTCTGAGAGAGAATTGCTCCCGTGGCAACTTCTGAAGCGTCCACCTCCAAAACATATGGTTGAGCCGGATCAGGATGGCAGAGAATGGGAGCCGAGCTGAACAGATTCTTTAATCTCACAAAAGCCTCTTGTGCGGCCTCACTCCACCGGAAAGGGTTGTGCTGACGAGTTAACTGGGTGATAGGTGCTACAATGGTCGAAAATCCGACAATGAATCTCCGATAGAAGTTAGCAAAACCTATGAAGCGTTGAACCCCCTTTTTATCAGCTGGAGCTGGCCAATCTTGGATGGCCTGTATCTTCTGGGGATCCATTGCGATTCCGCCGGCCGATATGATGAACCCCAGGAATTGTACCACTGATCTCTCAAATTCGCATTTCTCCATCTTTAGATAAAGCTTGTGTTGTCTTAGTATAGTAAGGACTTTCTTGACATGCCCCCTGTGTAACTTAATTGTAGGAGAGAAAATGAGTATGTCATCCAGGTAAACGACAAGGAAGTCATCTAGGTATTCTCGGAATATGTCGTTTACTAGGTGCTGGAATGTGGCTGGAGCATTGCATAACCCGAATGGCATCACCAGATACTCGAAGTGTCCAAACCTGGATCTGAACGCTGTCTTCCATTCATCCCCGGCTCTGATTCTAACTAGATTATAGGCCCCCCGCAGGTCTAGTTTGGAAAAGATCCTAGCAGATCGGAATCGTTGGAATAACTCCGGGATGAGTGGTAATGGGTACCTATTCTTAATGGTAATATTGTTGAGCTGCCGGTAGTCCACACAAGGTCTAAGGGACCCATCTTTCTTCCCGACGAAGAATATCCCTGCTCCAGCAGGTGAGGATGAAGGACGGATAAACCCCTTTTCCAGATTCTCCTCGATGTACTGTTTGAGCGCCTCCAGTTCAGTCTCAGAGAGAGGGAATATACGACCGAACGGAATCACGGATCCCGGCAACAGGTCGATAGGACAGTCATAAGGCCGATGAGGTGGTAGGCGGTCAGCCAGTTGTTTGTTAAAGACCTCTTGGAACTCCAGATATTCAGAGGGGATCTGTTGAAGGTTATCTGATGAGGTAGTAACCGTGGCGCACACCTTCGGAGTTAGAGGGAGGCAATGCTCCAAGCAGTATGGAGAGGAGAAGGACACCATCTTGGAGCTCCATTGGATCTGTGGATCATGAGCTTGTAACCAAGGCAGGCCAAGGATGACCGGGAAGATGGGAGAATGGATGAGATCGAACCGTAGGAATTCCTGATGCCCGGAATCGGTAATTGCTAAGATAGGCTGGGTCTCCTGGGTAATAGTACCCGAACTGGGAAGAGAGCCATCGGCTAGATGTACTTGTAGGCTTTGGGCCTTTGTTTGCAGGGGAATACGTAGGCTGCGGGCCAAGGCTGCATCCATGAAGCAGCTACAGGCCCCTGAGTCAATGATGGCGGGTAGGTGAGACTCCCCTTCCGGCAGCTGCAAGGAAACAGACAACATCACATAAGATTTTGGAGCATTGTTATCCAGATGATTCATTAATCTATGCTGAAGGAACTTACTGGGCCTTATTGGACAATTGCGCAGGAAGTGTCCCGCTCCCCCGCAGTACAGACACAGATTGGACTGCCGTCTGCGTTGCCTTTCCTCCGAAGTTAGCGGGGCCCGGACCAGGCCTAGCTGCATGGGCTCAGCTTCAGGAAGTGTTGTAGCAGAAGATGGTGGCGTGGATGGAGTTCTGAATGGCGTCCACGTAGGGCGTGGACCCTGAACTCGTTCCGAGCGACGCTCTCGCAAGCGCCTATCCAGCTTCGTGGCTGCCTGAATAAGCTCTTCCAAGGTCTCCGGGGTCTCCATCCTGGCTAACTCATCTTTTAGGAGTTCAGACAAGCCTTGACGGTACTGGTAGCGGAGAGCCGGCTCGTTCCAATTTGTGTCGGCTGCCCACTTGCGGAATTCCACCGTATAATCTTCGATAGGTCTTCTTCCTTGGGATAAATGATGGAGAGTGGCTTCAGCGGTAGCCTTCCGTTGTGGGTCATCATATAGTTGGGACATCCCCTCGAAGAAGGTGTCTATAGAATTTAGCATAGGACTTCCCTGTTCCATTAAGCCATGAGCCCAGGCCTGAGGTTCCTCTGACAGCAGTGAAATAGCAAAGCCCACCTTGACGATCTCTGATGCAAATGTCCGGGGTTGAAGGGCGAAGTATAGCGAGCAGGCGTTTTTAAAAGACCTGAATCTTTTACGGTCTCCAGAGAACCGTTCGGGCGTGGGGACCCTGGGTTCAGGAAGTGCCATGACAACAGTAGGGCTGGCGGCGGCCTGGGGTAGTGCCCCTTCACTGCTGGGTGCTGGAGCTGCAGTGGTGGAAGGAAGAACTCCTGCAATCTGTTGGAGGCGGCTGTCCACTTGAGCATACCCCTCCTGTAGCTTCTGGACGGAGTCGGCCAGGGTGGAGACCTGTTGACACAGGATCTCCAAAGGAGAGCGCGCTCTGTCGGCCTCAGACATCTGGCTGGTTAGTACTGTCAGGAGACTATACTTACCGAGGCCGAGATGCCGAGAGCGGCTCGCCCTTACGACCACGCGCACCCGACCCCTGGAGGTGATACAGGGAGTTGGGGGCACGCGGAGGCACGGGCTTCCGGAAGGGATATGGTTCCTGGAGGAAGTCCGTGGAACTGCAGGCACCAGAGAAGCTGCAAACAAGAGGTTAGCTGAATAATGCAGTAACAGGTCAAGGCAAGTCCGTGAAGCAGGCTGAGATCAAGGGTAACTGGCAGACAAGGGGTATCCGTAAAGCAAGCAAAGGTCAGAGGTATCCAGCAAGCAGAGAGAGTGTCCGTTTAAACGTGGCAGAGGTCAGGGCATCCAGCAAGCAAAGAGAGTGTCCGTTAAACGTAGCAGAGGTCAGGGTATCCAGCAAGCAGAGAGAGAGAGTATCCTTTTAACTTTAGCAGAGGTCAGGGTATCCAGCAAGCAGAGAGAGAGAGAGTATCCTTTTAACTTTAGCAGAGGTCAGGGCATCCAGCAAGCAGAGAGAGAGAGTATCCTTTTAACTTTAGCAGAGGTCAGGGGGCGTAACAGCAGTCAGGTAGATAGTAACACAGGGGAACAGGTAATTAGCAGGGTACAGGACAGGGCACAGCTGACGACTAACCAGCAACCCGACTGGGCGCTGGAGCCGTCAGAAGTAGCCCACCGGCGGGCGCGTCAGCGTGACGCGCCGCCGGGTACCCGCACGGCCACGGCGCGCACACGGGGACCGCCGTGCACCCGCGCGCGCCGCACAGCAGGGCCGCGAACGGGTGCACGGCGCAGCGTAAGTCCTCCGCGCATGCGCCGTGGAGCCCGACGAACGGAGGCGACTTGTGCCTCCTGACACCAGCTGAGGCCTTGCATGACATCTTTTAGCCTGACTTGTTGAATAGCCCCTTGAACACTTAGGGGGTACTGGGGGTTCATAGGACAATTCAGCAGAGGAGGGCATGGAGAAGGAGGAGGGGGTGTAGCTGACATATCTCACATTATCACCACCAGCTGTATGGAGACATGGCGGCAAAACAAGCTCCAGCACTGAGCCCTGTCCTGCATCCTTCCTAGTTGCAAGCAGAGTTACCCTGTGTGCTGTGAACGAAATATATTGACCCTGACTAGGCTTGCTGGACCATGAGTCAGCAGTAAAGTGGACCTTGCCACTGACTTCCTTGCCCAATCATGCCACAACATTGCCTTCTATGTGATGGCACAGAGCTGGAATGGCAATATGTGAAAAGAAATAGTGACTGGGAACCTGCCATTGTGGTAAAGCATATTCTACAAATTCATGGAAGGGGGCAGAATCAACCAGGCGGAAAGGCAAGAGTTGTAAAGCCAGCAGCTTGGACAAGCTGGAATTTAGACCCTGGGCATGTGGGTGGATGGGACTGTAGTTTTTTTTTTTGCTATAGCAGCTGGGGCTGAGAAATTTGCTTGCTATACTCTACAGCTGGTGATGTGCTGCTGTCAAATGTGCTGCAAGGAGCTGTGACACCCTTCGCTATACTATCATCCCTGTCAGTGGAGGCTGCTGAGAGGTCATCATGATATATAGCGGGGAGTGAGGAGGAGGAGAATTACGTCCCTTTTGTGTGGCTTTCAGGTGCTCTTGCCAATGGACTGAGTGGTGGGAGCTTAAATGCCTTGTCAAGCATGGGGTACCCAAATGGCTGGTGTTTTTGCCACGCTTGATCTGCTTGAGGAAAAGTTTGCAAATTGCAACAGTGCAATTGGCTGCACATGTGCTAAAAAAGGCCCGGACAGCTGAGCTGTGGGAAGTTGGCCAGGAGATAACAGATCCGCAATCCATTCCTTAGGGTGGCTGCTCTTTACTTATCCATGATGGCTGTCACTTTGGGGTTGTGCCTCACCTTCACTTTCCTCTTCTGCTCTATCTGGCACCCAAGTCATGTCAGTGACCTCATCATCATTCCCTCCATCTGCATCATCACTGGAGCCAACTTGGCAATACGCTGCGGATGGAGGAACATGACTGCTAATTTGGTGTTCAGTGTCATCCCCTCTCTGTAGGCTAATTTTCCTACCTTCCTCAACCTCGGAGTCAGAAACAAGTAATGCTTGTGCATCATCAAGGAGCAAGTGGCTAATGCTGTGTTCAAATAATTGACTAACAGCTAACTTCTCCATGCATGATTCTGGGCCTATGGCAGGAGTAGCTGTGGACAAGGAGGCAGAATAAACCACTCTAGCAGCTGCGATGAACTGTGTACTAGTCTCTGCTTGGGTGATAGAAGATGAGGAGGATGAGGATGGTTTTGTAAGTCAGTCCACCACCTCCTCTGCATGCTGTGGCTGGATAGCAGGGTCAAAATCACTAAACAGAAAAAAATGGTGCCCTGCCTAAGGACAGACCATGTCCACCTTTGCCTGTGGACATATACGCTGCTGGCCCCCTCACAGTGCCTTGGGAACACCTGCCTCTCTTTGTTGACCTTCCAGACATGATGGGAGGGCTTATTGCCAAAATATAATAGAGATGGGGAAATGTGTAATTGTATGCACAATCAATGGAAAGTGGTGTTTGGTGCACTTTAACCACTTGCCGACCAGCCGCCGCAGTTATACTGCTGTAGGTTGGCTCGGCTGCGCGAATAGCCGTAGCTGTACGTTGGCTCGTAGATGGCGATCTGTGGGCATGCAGGTGCTGATTGGCCAGTGGGGGAGCCAATCATCCTTCCCCGCAGAGACAGAATGGGGATCTGCCATAGTAAACAAGGCAGATCTCCGTTCTGACAGAGGATCACACAGAGATCCTGTCTTTCTGCTATGCAGGAAGACGGATCTGTGTGTTGTTCCAGGCAGCCCATCCCCCCACACAGTTAGAAACACACTGAGGGAACACAGGTAACCCCTTGATCGCCCCTGATGTTAACTCCATCCCTGCCTGTGCCATTAGTACAATGTCAGTGCATATTTTTAGCACTGATCACTGTAATAATGTTACTGGTTTCCAAAAAAGTGTAAAAAATGTTGGTTAGGATTCTGATCCGTCCACCGCAATGTCGCAGTCCCACTAAAAATCCCTGATCACTGCCATAACCAATAAAAAAATCCATAAATATATCCCCTATATTGTAGACACTATAATTTTTGCCCAAACCAATCAATAAACGCTTTTTAGGTTTTTTTTTCCCTACAATATGTAGCAGAATAAAAATTGGCTTAAATTGATTAAGAAACTTTATTTTTTTATTTTTTTTATTGGATGTGTTTTATAGCAGAAAATACAATTTTTTTTTTCTTCAAAATTGTTGGTATTTTTTGTTTATAACGCAATAAATAAAAACCACAGAGGTGATCAAATATTACCAAAAGAAAGCTCTATCTGTGGGAAAAAAAGGAGAGCAATTTTATTTGGCTACATCATCGCATGACCGCGCAATTGTCAGCTAAAATAACGCAGTGCCGTATTGCAAAAAATGGCCCTGGTCATTAAGGGGGTAAATCCTCCGGGGCTGAAGTGGTTAACTTGAGGACTGTCGCTGACAGAAAACACTACAAAATGAGGATTGGCCTAAGTCATCATAACTTTCTCCAATCGTGGCTCTAACAGTATTCTGTGCCCTGAGTGGGCAAAGCCTTCATTGCTTCACCCAATCTGGGCTTAGAATGCACTGTGCAGCATGCAATCCACTGTGTGTCATTCGGTGGGCCAAAAAATGGTCGAATGCCCTGCCAAATCGGGTGTTCGATGAGTGGGCGAACAGCCAATGTTCGGGCTGAACTCTTGCTCTGCTTGAACTGTTCGCCCAATACTATTAGTGGGATAATAAAAATAGCAGAGGTTCTATCTTTCCCCATTGTACTTGACTGTTTGCTGAAATTTGCTTCCTGACAGCTACTGAAGTGAGCATATAAAACACCAATTACAAATCTGACAAAGGTTTTGTTCCTTCCCCATTTTATCCAAAATCAATTAATGGGGTTTTGGCTGGAAGATCAATTAAGCAACTTTTCAGTGTTGAACTTCATTAACTGTTGCAACACTAATTATTAATAATAATTAATGAACCTTCATAGGTATTATCCACTCTGTAATACATCCATTGTTATTCCCATCACCATGCAGGCAAGGTGACAGTGTCTCTGAGAAGGACAAAAGGACATCCCTGACCTCCAAGTGCCCGAGCATAAGTTTGGGCCGAACGCTCGCTGTCCGGACGTTCAACGAACAACCGAACAAACGGATTGTTTGACCGGTTCCCCCCAACTGATCACAATGCATTGCGGCGCTGAACAGTGCATTGCAAGCTCTGATTGGCTGCAGCAGTGAAAGCTTCAGCCAATCAGGGCACAGAGCACTGTCAAAGTCATGATCACAGTGTCCAATCATGACTCTATCCAACCATGGCTTGTTCCCGCCCCACAGAATAAAAGTATTCTTTCAATGGATGCCATTTTCAGTGTGATTTCGGCGTGGAGAGAGATAGAACAGGGCTCTGTTCAGTGTTATTAGTTAGTGTGTTATACTGTGCTATTTTGCTTCAATTATCAGTAGGGATGAGCCGAACACCCCCCTGTTCGGTTCGCACCAGAACATGCGAACAGGAAAAAAGTTTGCTCGAACATGCGAACACCGTTAAAGTCTATGGGACACGAACATGAATAATCAAAAGTGCTAATTTTAAAGGCTTATATGCAAGTTATTGTCATAAAGTGTTTGGGGACCCGGTTCCTGCCCCAGGGGACATGGATCAATGCAAAAAAAAGTTTTAAAAATGGCCGTTTTTTCAGGAGCAGTGATTTTAATAATGCTTAAAGTCAAACAATAAAAGTGTAATATCCCTTTAAATTTCGTACCTGGGGGGTGTCTATAGTATGCCTGTAAAGGGGTGTTTCCCGTGTTTAGAACAGTCTGACAGCAAAATGACATTTCGAAAGAAAAAATTTCATTTAAAACTACCCGCGGCTATTGCATTGCCGACAATACACATAGAAGTTCATTGATAAAAACGGCATGGGAATTCAACACAGGGAAACCCCGAACCAAAATTTAAAAAAAAAAAATGACGTGGGAGTCCCCCTAAATTCCATACCAGGCCCTTCAGGTCTGGTATGGATATTAAGGAGAACCCCGGCCAAAATTTTAAAAAAAAATGACGTGGGGTTCCCCCTAAATTCCATACAAGACCCTTCAGGTCTGGTATGGATTTTAAGGGGAACCCCGTGCCAAAAAAAAAAAAAAAACGGCGTGGGGTCCCCCCAAAAATCCATACCAGACCCTTATCCAAGCACGCAACCTGGCAGGCCGCAGGGGACGGAGGGGGGGTGAGAGTGCGCCCCCCCTCCTGAACTGTACCAGGCCACATGCCCTCAACATTGGGAGGGTTGCTTGGGGTAGCCCCCCAAAACACCTTGTCCCCATGTTGATGAGGACAAGGGCCTCATCCCCACAACCCTGGCCGGTGGTTGTGGGGGTCTGCGGGTGGGGGGCTTATTGGAATCTGGAAGCCCCCTTTAACAAGGGGACCCCCAGATCCCGGCCCCCCCGTGTGAAATGTTAGGGGGTACTTACCCCTACCATTTCACTAAAAAACTGTCAAAAATGTTAAAAATGACAAGAGACAGTTTTTGACAATTCCTTTATTTAAATGCTTATTCTTTC
This sequence comes from Lithobates clamitans, assembly GCA_037952925.1. Lineage (NCBI taxonomy): Eukaryota > Metazoa > Chordata > Amphibia > Anura > Ranidae > Lithobates > Lithobates clamitans. Next base: position 3,983,363 of record JBBGZY010000025.1, on the reverse strand, counting down.
TTCTATCTTCCTTCATCTTCTTCTTCTTCTGGTTCTTCTGGCTCTTCTGGTTCTTCCTCCGGCGTTCTCGTCCAGCATCTCCTCCACGGCGTCTTCTATCTTCTTCTCCTCGGGCCGCTCCGCACCCATGGCATGGGGGGAGGCTCCCACTCTTCTCTTCATCTTCTTCTTCATCCTCTTCTCTTCTTCCTTCTTCTCTTCTTCATTTTCTTCTCCGGGCCGCTCCGTCACCAATGCTGGCATGAAGGGAGGCTCCCGCTGTGTGATGGAGTCTCCTCGTCTGACGGTTCTTTAATAACAGGGGGCGAGGCCACCTGGTGACCCCGCCCCCCTCTGACGCACGGTGACTTGACGGGACTTCCCTGTGACGTCACGGGGAATGCCACGGGGAAGTCCCGTCATGCCCCGTGCGTCAGAGGGGCCGGGTCACCGGGTGGCCCCGCCCCCCATTATTTAAAAACCGTCAGCCGAGGAGACGCCGTCACACAGCGGGAGCCTCCCTCCATGCCAGCATGGATGCGGAGCGGCCCGGAGAAGAAAATGAAGAAGAGAAGAAGGAAGAAAAGAAGAGGATGAAGAGGAGGATGAAGAAGAAGATGAAGAGAAGAGCGAGAGCCTCCCTAGATGCCATGGGTGCGGAGCGGCCCGAGGAGAAGAAGATAGAAGACGCCACGGAGGAGATGCTGGACGAGAACGCCGGAGAAGGAACCAGAAGAGCCAGAAGAACCAGAAGAAGATGAAGGAAGATAGAAGAAAGAAGAAGCATTTAAATAAAGGAATTGTCAAAAACTGTCTCTTGTCATTTTTAACATTTTTGACAGTTTTTTAGTGAAATGGTAGGGGTAAGTACCCCCTTACCATTTCACACAGGGGGGGGCCGAGATCTGGGGGTTCCCTTGTTAAAGGGGGCTTCCAGATTCCGATAAGCCTCCGCCCGCAGACCCCCACAACCACCGGCCAGGGTTGTGGGGATGAGGCCCTTGTCCTCATCAACATGGGAACAAGGTGTTTTGGGGGGCTACCCCAAAGCACCCTCCCAATGTTGAGGGCATGTGGCCTGGTATGGTTCAGGAGGGGGGGCGCACTCTCATCCCCCCCTCTTTTCCTGCGGCCTGCCAGGTTGCGTGCTCGGTTAAGGGTCTGGTATGGATTTTTGGGGGGACCCCACGCCGTTTTTGTTTTTTTTTGGCGCGGGGTTCCCCTTAAAATCCATACCAGACCTGAAGGGCCTGGTATGGAATTTAGGGGGACTCCCACGTCATTTTTTTTTTAAATTTTGGTTCGGGGTTTCCCTGTGTTGAATTCCCATGCCGTTTTTATCAATGGACTTCTATGTGTATTGTCGGCAATGCAATAGCCGCGGGTAGTTTTAAATGAAATTTTTCCTTCGAAATGTCATTTTGCTATCAGTCTGTTCTAAACACGGGAAACATGCGCCCCTTTACAGGCATACTATAGACACCCCCCAGGTACGAAATTTAAAGGGATATTGCACTTTTATTGTTTGACTTTAAGCATTATTAAAATCACTGCTCCTGAAAAAACGTCCGTTTTTAAAACTTCTTTTTGCATTGATCCATGTCCCCTGGGGCAGGACCCGGGTCCCCAAACACTTTTTATGACAATAACTTGCATAAAAAGCCTTTAAAATTAGCACTTTTGATTTCTCCCATAGACTTTTAAAGGGTGTTCTGCGGCATTCGAATTTGCCACGAAGACCCCAAATTGTTCGCTGTTCGGCGAACTTGCGAACAGCCAATGTTCGAGTCGAACATGAGTTCGACTCGAAGCTCATCCCTAATTATCAGTGAAGAATATTAGTTTAGTGTCAGTCTAGGGATAGTGTGAGTGTCGTGAGGAGGACCATCATTCAGCTTTGAATAGTGTGCAGCTAGTGTACAGCTCAGATAGTTCCACTGTAGTGTAGTTAGACCGTGTCATTCATACATACATTACTGTAGAGTACGGACAGCTCAGATAGTTTCAGTGTAGTGTAGTGAGACCGTGTCAGTAATCTTTACATTAGTGTATAGCTAGAGTAGGGACAGTTCAGATAGCGACAATCTAGTGACGGTTGATTGCATTACTGCCAGTTTAATGCCATTTACTTCAATGTGTGTTACTGCCAGTTTAACACCATATAGTTCTGTGTGTGTTACTGCCAGTTTAACGCCATATAGTTCTGTGCGTCACTGTACGTTTGGCACATTATATTGTAGTATATTATATTGCATCCGTGGAGTGTGTCTGTGTAGTGTGAGTACTCAAATTAAAGGGCACCAAACACCTCTTTACATTGATTAAAGTGCATCTACGTACAGATTTCAGCTTCTTCTTTACATTTGCTTATGAGCACCACCCCCTCCCTCCCAATAATGTCTGGGAGGACAACAAGGAGAGGCAGATGTTTCCTTGGCACTGTAAGGGAGCCAGCAACAAATGTGTCCACAGGCAAAGGTGAACGTGGTGGTCAGTCCTCAGGCAGGACATCATTTGCTCTATTTAGTGAGTTTGCCAGTCACAGCATGCAGAGGAGGTGGTAGATTGGCTTACTAAACCTTCCTCATCCTCCTCATCCTCTGTCACGCAAGCAGAGATAGGTGTGCAGTCCCCTGCAGTTGCCAGAGTGGATAAACCTGCCTCCTTGTCCACATCTATTCCTGCCATAGCCCCAACATCAGCCATTGAGGAGTCAGCTGAGTTATTTGACCACAGCTTCAGCCACTTGCTCCTTAATGATGCTCAGCCATTACTGGATTCAGATGTTGGTTCTGAGGTTGAGGATGACAGGAACATGAGCGTAGAGAGAGGAAGGAACACTGGTAAACAAATTGGCATTCATGTTCCCCAAGATGCAGCGTATTGCCAAGTTGTCTCCAGTGGTATTGATGAAGATGGAGGAGATGAGGATGATGATGATGAGGTCACTGATCGGACTTGGGTGCCAGATAGAGCAGAGGAGGAAATTGAAGGTGAGGTGGCACAATCCCAAGGAGGCCGACATCAAGAAAGAGAGCAGCCACCCTATTTGATCACATTCTGCAGCTGTTATCTCCTGGCCCACTCCCCAAAGCTCAGCTGTCTGGGCCTTTTTCAGCACATCTGCAGCAGATCACACTGTTGATATTTGCAAACTGTCTCAGGCACATCAAACGTGGCAAAAACACCAACCATTTAGGTACCACATGCTTAACACAAAAGAGGCACAAATCTGTCTCTCCTCCTTCTCCTCCTTACCCACTTCAGTCTGCCCCTGCTTTACCAAGTCATTACCTCTCAGCAGGCTCCATTGAAAGGGATGATGGTAAAGCACAGGGTGGCCCAGGTCCTAGCAGCACATCTGCCAGCAGCACACCACCAGCTGTAGACTGTAGCCGGCAAATTTCTCTGCCCCATCTGCTGCAGCAGAAAAAAAAATACAGTCCCTGCCACCCACATGTCCAGCGTCTAAATGCAAGCTTGTCAAAGCTGTTGGCTCTCCAACTTCTGGCCTTCAGCCTGGTGGATTCTGCCCCCTTCCGTAAATTTGCACAATGTGCTGTACCCCAAATGCAGGTTCCCAGTTACTACTACTTTTCACGTAAGGCCAGTCCATCTCTCTACCATCACATGGAAGGAAATGTTCTGGCTTTGTTGGGCAAGGCAGTCAGCCGTAAAATCCACCTTACTGCTGACACGTGGTATAGCAAGCATGGACAGGGATGATATATTTTGTTCACAGCACATTGGGTAACGCTGCTTGTAACTCGAAAGGATACAGGACAAGGCTCGGTGCTGCAGCTTGTTGTGCCCCCATGTCTCCATACAGCTGGTGGTGATAATGCCAGACCTGTTAGCTCTACCCCTCCTCCACCACCTCCATGCCCTCCTCTGCAGAATTGTCCTATAAACATCGGGTACCCCCTAAGCGTTCAAAGAGCTATTCCAAGAGTCAGGTTAAAAGGTGCCATGCAGTGCTTCAGCTGGTGTGTTTAGGGGACAGGAACCACACCGGAGCAGAGATTCCTGCAGCTCTGCAGGGACAGGCCCAGAGGTGGTTCACACCATGCCAGCTGGAGCCAGGAATGCTGGTGTGCGATAATGGCTCAAACCTCCTGTCCACCCTTAAGACAGAGAAAGTTGTCACATGTGCCATGCCTGGCACATGTCCTCAATATGGTGGTGCAGCGTTTCCTATACGTAGCCAGGGATGCAAGATGTGCTAAAGCTGGCCAAGAGAGTCTGTAGCCATTTCAGGTGGTTGGCTGAAATTCAGCAGGAAATCCACCTGTCTATAAACCGCCAGATTTGTGACATGCCCATCAGGTGCAACTCGACATTGTCAATGCAGTGGTTATACATACAGCAGAGGGCTGTCAACGAGTACCTGTGCGAATACGGCATGACGATAGGCTCAGGCCGCCTCTGCTTTTTTTCCCCATGCCAATGGCTGATCATTAATGATGCATGCACTGTATTGTCAAAAAACATTAGAAATCGCTCCTGAGCTCAGGTATCCAGTGATTTGGTATGTGGTGTGACCAACTTTATGAAGTAATGCCTACCGTCTTGCAGCCCTCCTCAGAACAATGGGTATTCATGGACTAAAAGGAAACAAGAGAAGAAGGAGGGTGCACCGACCTAGTGCATTACCACTGGTAAAGCTTTATTAAAGCATAAAAACAGCAAGATGTATACTCACAAGCGAGCATTCATAAAAAGGCTTTGACAAAGAAGCAGGTGTACTGTTCTGAAGATCGACACGCCAGGAACTAATGTCGAGAGGATCCAACCGATAGAATTGACTAATGGCTGATGCGTTTCGGGGGAGTACCCCTTTCCTCAGAGCCTAAGCGATGGCTGATCTCTCGCAGTCGCCCCTATATATGTGTGCCAGTGTCTGTAAGGCCCAATTAGTGGCAACGCCTCTCGGCATTAGGTCCTGGAGTGTCAATCTTCAGAACAGTACACCTGCTTCTTTGTCAAAGCCTTTTTATTAATGCTTGCTTGTTAGTATACATCTTGCTGTTTTTATGCTTTAATAAAGCTTTACCAGTGGTAATGCACTAGGTCGGTGCGCCCTCCTTCTTCTCTTGTTGCACTGTATTGCCACCATTTGAGGAGGCCACAAGGATGGTGAGCCGTGACAGTGCATGCATCAGTGACATAATCCCTGTTGTGTTTCTGCTGGAGCAGACTCTGCGTGACATTATGGACAGGGCACTGAAGGCAGAGCAGCAGGAGGAAGAGGACGACTTCCTTTCCTCTCAAGGCCCACTTTATCCAGACACCGTCATTCCTATGTCACAGAACACACAAGAGGAGAGAGGGGAGGAGGATGAGGAGGAGGATTCTGGCACTTTCATAGGCTTCAAAGAAGAGGAAGATATGCGTCAATCTGTAAGGGATGGCTTTCCAACCCCATGACCCTTGGGAGTAGTACGTGGCTGGGAGGAGAAAGTTCCAGATGCTGTCATCCTGAGTGACCCAGAGGAGTCTGCTTCTCAAGCCTCTGCAAATTTGAGGCGCATGGGCAACCTCATGCGTCAAAGCCTGCGAAAGGATCCAAGAATAAGTGGCATAGAGGAGAAGGATGATTACTGGTTGGCAACCCTCCTTGGCCACTGTTAGGGGAAGGTCTCAGAACTCATCCCGCCCCCACAGTGCAGAAGATAAAACCTCTTGAGGACACGTTAAAGAGGATTTTATTGAACGTTTTTCCTGACTCCAGTAGGTTAGTGTCATGGAAAACATTGTTTTGAGTCTTCTGTTGGTCAAGAGAGGAGTGTGGAGAAGGCGTTCACCTAAGTAAGGCATTTCAGAATTTTTTTAGTCCTCGCCGCCCAGGGTTGTCAGCTTCCACATCCCATCAGAAGCGTCTGCATCACATGGTGGATGATTACCTCGAAGCCAAAACAGAGATGGAGAGCTTTCCAGCTGACGATCCACTGACTTACTGGGTCATGAGAATAGGCCACTGGCCAGAACTTGCCCAGTAGGCTATTGAGTTATTGGGCTGCCCTGCATCCAGCGTGCTTGCAGAACGGGCATTCAGTGCTGCAGGTTTTGTTACTGATCATAGAATGCCTCTGTCCACAGACTCCGTGGACCATTTGACTTTTATAAAAATGAATCAGTCCTGGATTACCAGCTATGAAGCCCCTGATGCCGATATCACTGATTAAGTCTTTTTGGGATGTGGAATCTCTGCAGGACTTCGAGGCTGCCTAGCTTTAAGGGTGTTCAATCATTTTGTCTGGAAGAATGTTTTTGGTATAGGTTTCATGGGCACAATTAACACCCAAAGACCAATTTTTCAGCACCTGTTTGACAGGTGCATATCATTGCAGTTTTTTACAGCAAGGCCAATTCTTGCTTTCATCAAAAGTATCTCTATAGGGTTACGGTGGGAAGGCTCCATCGACACCCAAAGACCAATTTGTACGCACTCGTTACTTCTATACAAAGTCAAAGTGACACCAGAATGTATCCAAAAAATCTCTAGTCTTGTTCCCAATGCACTACATTTTGGCCTCATCATACACACTTGCTCCCCTGCTGTTGCTGAGCAAAATAAAGGCAGGGAAAATGCCTTTTTTTTGGCTTTATAAATGCAATTATTGTTGCAGCAGATTCTAGACATGGTACAGATCTGCCACTTTACAGGTAGACTAAGGGGACCCCCAGGCACTATATTGGAAGAAATTTTTCATTTTTAGGCTTTCACTTTAAAAATCTAAAAATCACTGCTCATTTAAAAATGACGTTTTTCACAAACTTTTTTTTGTTGATACATGTCCCACAGGGCAGGACCCGGACCCCTATAACCATTGTATGCCCAATTACTTGCATATAAGCCTCTAAAATGGGCACTTTTGATTTTTGATGTTCGAGTCCCATTGACTTTAATGGGGTTCGTTATTTGGGTCCGAACTTTTGCGGTGTTTGGAATTTCTGGTGCAAACTGAACAGGGGTCCATTTGGCCCATTCGTACTTACCTGTGCTTCTTTGCCCCTTCATAACCAGTGTTGAAACTGATGTTACTCCCTTGATCATATGACAATGACTAGGCCTAATGACTGGCTTCTAGGCCCAGACAACATCATAGGTGAGCAGGTCACATGCTCCTCCATACCCAGAAGTTCCAGGTATTCTTAATGGCTGTGGAGAAGCAGTAAGCTGTTACATAGTTAATCTGGCTTAAAAAAAAGACACAAGTCCATCTAGTTCAACCAACAGAAAAACACACTATCCATTGCCCATAGTTTATCCAGAAGAAGGCAAAAAAAGCATGATCCAATTTTTGTCCAGCGGGGGAAAAAAAATCCTTCTTGATCCTCCAAGAGGAAATCGGTAGTGTTGGGTGAATGGTTTGCCCGTATGGCGAACACCCAAATTTGCGAGGCGCTCAGTGGGCTGTTTGCCTGCCGAGCACCCCACAATGCACTGCACGCTACACAATGCATTCTAGGGCTCTAATTGGATGAAGCCTTGATCCTGACCGCTTCACAAATTAGCACTGTCAGAGCCCTGATTGGACAAAGTGATGATGATTTTCTCTAATCACAGCTCAGTGCTCATAGTCTCACCCCACACTATAAAAGCTAACTTCCCATAGGAAGCTTTTGCATTGTGTTGGAGTGGAGATGGAGCAGGACACAGTTTGCTACTAGCAAGTTAGTGTGTTTATTGTGACTCTGAGTGTAGAGTGTTAGAAAGTTGCAGACATCTCAACTTTCCCGCGAGTCGCGGGGGTCTCCTGCATTTGGGTGCGAGCTCTCTGTCCCCTGCGAGTGGCAGGCGATCTTCCGGCTGAGCCTGTCATTCAGCCACAGACAGAGCATCTCGAGCGGCCGAATGGAGTATGGCCGCTCGGGCTGCTCTGTCTGTGGCTGAGTGACAGGAGGCAGGGCCAGACTGGCCTACCGGGACATTTCCCAGTAGAATGTTAGCCATTTGCTTCTTGAGGATGTACAGACATTACTTGGTTGTGATGTTGGTTCCGAGGTTGAGGAAGGGAGTAACATGAGCCTAGAAGAGAGGGGAGTACACTGATAAACAACAAATTGGGGGTCCTAGTAGATGACAGGCTCAGCAACGGCATGCAATGCCAAGCTGCTGCAAGCAAAGCCAATAGAATATTGCATTAAAAAGGGATTTAACTCCGGAGATAAAACGATAATTATCTCACTCTACAAGACTCTGGTCAGGCTGCACCTAGAGTATTCCGTCCTGTTCTGGGCACCAGTCCTCAGGAAGGATGTGCTAGAAATGGAGAGAGTACAGAGAAGGGCAACAAAGCTCATAAAGGGACTGGAGGATCTTAGTTATGAGGAAAGATTACTAGCACTGAACTTATTCTCTCTGGATAAGAGATGCTTGAGAGGGGATATGATTTCAATGTACAAATACCAAACTGGTGACTCCACAAAACTTCTCTGCGAAAGGGCATTTAAAAAGACTTGCGGCCATTCACCAGAATTAGAGGAAAAGCATTTTAACCGGAAACCGCGTAGTGGGTTCTTTACAGTAAGAGCGGTAAGAATGTGGAATTCTCTTCCACAAGCAGTGGTTTCAGCAGGGAGCATAAATAATTTCAAAAAACTATTAGATAGGCACCTAAATGACCACAACATACAGTAATATACAATGTAATATTGACAGAAAAGCGCACACACACAGGTTGGATTTGATGGACTTGTGTCTTTTTTTCAACCTTATCAATTATGTAACTATGTTCCCCCAGCCACAGCGTATTGCCAAGTTGGCTCCAATGATGATGAGGATGGAGAGGATGATGATGATAAAGTCACTGATGCGACTTGGGTGCCGGATAGAGCAGAGGAGAAAAGTGAGGGGGAGAAACAACCCTAAGGAGGCAGGATGTCCCCCGGAGGCAGCCATCATGGAAGAGTAGAGAGCAGCCACCCTATTCCATCAGATTGTGGAGCTGATTTTTAGCACATGTGCAGCCGATTGCACTGTTGTAATTTGCAATCACTGTTGCAAGCAGATCAAGCGTGGCAAAAACACCATTTGGGTACTACATGCTTGCAAAGGCCTTTCAACTTCCTACCACGTTGGCAGGAGCACCGATAGCCACACAAGGGACACAATTCTTCTCCTCCTCACTCCTCACCTTTTATGTCTTCTTCATGTCTTCATGTCTACCCCGCTATATCTCACGGCTAGGGATGAGCTTCGAGTTCGAGTCAAACTCATGTTTGTCACGAACATCGGCTGTTCACCAGTTCGCTGGACAGCGAACAATTTGGGGTGTTCGCGGCAAATTCGAAAGCCGCAGAACACCCTTTAAAAGTCTATGGGAGAAATCAAAAGTGCTAGATTTAAAGGCTTATATGCAAGTTATTGTCATAAAAAGTGTTTGGGGCCTAGGTCCTGCCCCAGGGGACATGGATCAATGCAAAAAAAAGTTTTAAAAACGCCCGTTTTTTTTGAGGGGCGCATGTTTCCCGTGTTTAGAACAGTCTGACAGCAAAATGACATTTCAAAGGAAAAAAAGTCATTTAAAACTACTAATAATGAATTGCCGGTCCGACAATACACATAAAAGTTCATTGATAAAAACGGCATGGGAATTCCCCACAGGGGAACCCCGGACCAAAATTTTTTTTAAATTATTTATTTAGTTATTTAAGAACCATCAGAAGAGGAGAAGCGTCACACAGTGGGAGCCTCCCATCATGGTCGGATGCAGAGCGGCCCAGAAGACGAAGGGAAGAAGACGCCGGCGCCACGGAGGAAGATGCCGGACGAGAACACCGGAGGAAGAACCAGAAGGACCAGAAGAACCAGAAGAAGATGGAGGCAGAAACCAAAGGAAGATAGAAGAAAGAAGATAGAAGAAAGAAGACGCATTTAAATTGTCAAAAACTGTCTCTTGTCATTTTTAACATTTTTGACAGTTTTTTTGTGAAATGGTAGGGGTACTTTTGTACCCCCTTACCATTTCACATAGTGGGGAGGGCCGGGATCTGGGGGTCCCCTTGTTAAAGGGGGCTTCCAGATTCCGATAAGCCCCCTGCCCGCAGACCCCCACAACCACCGGGCAAGGGTTGTGGAGATGAGGCCCTTGTCCCCATCAACATGGGGACAAGGTGTTTTGGGGGCTACCCCAAAGCACCCTCCCAATGTTGAGGGCCAGTGGCCTGGTACAGTTCAGGAGGGGAGGGGTGCTCTCTAATCCCCCCTCTTTTCCTGCGGCCTGCCAGGTTGCGTGCTCAGATAAGGGTCTGGTATGGATTTTTGGGGGGACCCCACGCCATTTTTTTAAAAATTTTGGCGCGGGGTTCCCCTTAAAATCCATACCAGACCTGAAGGGTCTGGTATACATTATGAGGGGGACCCCACACCATTTTTTTTAAAATTTTGGCCGGGGTTCCCCTAAATATTAAAACCAGACCTGAAGGGCCTGGTATGGAATTTAGGGGGACCCCCCACGTAATTTTTTTTAAAATTTTGGTTCGGGGTTCCCCCACGGGGAATTCCCGTGCCGTTTTTATCAATGAACTTTTATGTGTAGTGTCGGACCGGCAATTCATTAATAGCCGCGAGTAGTTTTAAATTACTTTTTTTCCTTTGAAATGTCATTTTGCTGTCAGACTGTTCTAAATACTGGAAACATGCGCCACTTTACAGGCATACTATAGACACCCCCAGGTACGAAATTTAAAGGAATATTACACTTTTATTGTTTCACTTTAAGCATTAGTAAAATCACTGCTCCCGAAAAAAACTGCAGTTTTTAAAACTTTTTTTTGCATTGATCCATGTTCCCTGGGGCAGGACCCAGGTCCCCAAACACTTTTTATGACAATAACTTGCATATAAGCCTTTAAAATTAGCACTTTTGATTATTCATGTTCATGTCCCATTGACTTTAACAGTGTTTGCGTGTTCGAACAAATTTTTTGCCTGTTCGCATGTTCTGGTGCAAACCAAACAGGGCACGGCATGTGTGCCAGCAGCACTCCACCAGCTCTAGAGTATAGCAAACAAATTGCTCTGCCCCAGCTGAGGCACATACAGCCTAGCTTGTCCAAATAAAGAAAGTTTGCAGGGAAAATCAATTTAAATGTATTTTTTTTCTTTCTTAATGTAAATTTTGCTGCAACAGGTTCTTTACATAGTACAGATGAAAGGCAGACTAAGGGGACTCCCCCAGGCACTATATTTAAAGGAATTTTTCATTTTTGTTGTTTCACTTTAAGCATTATTAAAATCACTGCTCCTTTAAAAACAATCATTTTTAAAAGTTTTTTTTTTTGCATTGGTACATGACCTCAGAGCAGTAGCTGGGCCCCATACCCTTTTTATGGCCAATAAATGTTCAGGTTCAGGTCCCTTAGACTTCAATGGGGTTCGTTGTTCGGATCTGAACTTTTGCAATGTTCGAAAGTTCTAGCGTGAACCGAACCTGGGGGTGTTCAGCCCATCTATAGCAATCAGATATTCCCTGGATCAACTTTACCTATAAGTATTAGTGTCCAGGTATATTATGTGCATTTAGGAAAGAATCCAGGCCTTTCTTAAAATATTTTACTGAGCTAGCCAGAACCAGCTCTTGAGGGAGTCTATTCTACATTTTCAAAGTTCTTACTATGAAGAAGCCTTTCTGCATTCGGAGATTAAACCTCTTTTCCTCCAGACGTAAAGAGTGTGCCCTTGTCCTCTGTGATGACCTTAAAGGAGTTGTAAAGGTATCTCCAGTGATATCCACAAATTTCTAGGCCATCCAGGGACACTTCTCCTAATTGGCTGAGACACCACAGCGGCGCCATTGGCTCTGTCAATCAATGTCAGTCAGCCAATCGGGGGAGAGAGGGGGCAGGGTCGGGTCAGGGCCTCAGTGTCTGAATGGACACACAGAGCTGTGACTCGGCTCCAGTGCCCCCCTTGGAAGCTGTTGACTGTGGAGGCACTCGATAGGAGGGAGGGGCCAGGAGCAGCAAAGAGGGACCCGAGAAGAGATGGATCACATGTATAACATGCTAGTATTTTTTTTTTAAATACCGAATTTATCGGCGTATAACACGCGCCGGCGTATAACACGCACCCCAAGTTTAGGAGGGAATTTTAAGGAAAAAAACTTTTAGGAGGGAAATTTAAGGAAAAAAAACTTACATTAAAATGCCCATCAATGCAGCCTCATCAGTGTCCATCTTCAGCCTTGCCCAGTGTCCATTGCAGCCTTGTCAGTGCAGCTTTGCCCCAGTGCAGAATTGTCAGTGCAGCCATGTCAGTGCAGCCTTGTCAGTGCAGCCATGTCAGTGCAGCTTTGTCCCAGTGGTCAGTGCAGCCTTGCCCCAGTGGTCAGTGCAGCCTTGCCCCAGTGGTCAGTGCAGCCTTGCCCTAGTGGTCAGTGCAGCCTTGCCCCAGTGGTCAGTGCTGCCTTGCCCCCAGTGTCCATTTCATGCTTGGACAGATCGCTTGAAAGATCGCCGCCGACATACACATAGCATGTCGTTTTAAAATATGGCGCCGCGGAGTTCGGAGGGACTCGGCGGAGCTGAACGAGCGCCGCCGAGATACACATAGTCGGACTGGCGTGACTGTGAGCGGTGCCGGAAAGAGCCGAGAACACTCGACTATGTGTATCTCGGCGGCGCTCGTTCAGCTCCGCCGAGTCCCTCTGAACTCCGCAGTGGCATATATAAAACTACACGCTATGTGAATGTCGGCTGCGATCGCTCCGATAGATCACAGATACCGGGGATCGGCGTATAACACGCTCCCACGATTTTCCCCTGATTTTAAGGGGAAAAAAGTGCGTGTTATACGCCGATAAATACAGTAAGTGATTTACAATCACGTAAAAGTGGATAACTCTACACCAAATTCACTACATGGAACATTTATGTATTTATACATGTAAAGGTTGATCATATCCCCCTTAATCTCCTCTTCTCAAGAGAGAATAAATTCAGTTTAGCTAATCTTTCCTCATAGGTGAGCTTCTCCATGCCTCTTATCAGTTTGGTTGCCATTCTCTGTTCTTTCTCCAGTTCCCCCGATATCCTTTTTGCGAACTGGCACCCAAAACTGAACTGCATATTCCAGATGAGGTCTTACTAATGATTTGTATAGGGGCAAAATGATATCTCTCCCTCTGGAGTCCATACTTCTTTTAATACAAGAAAGGATTTTGCTTGTTTTGAAAAATGCAGCTTGGCATTGCATGCTATTATTAAGCGAATGACCAGAACACCCAGATCCTTCTCCACCATTAATTTCCTCAGCTGTACTCCCCTAGTATGTGCGACGCATGCATATTCTTAGCCCCCAAGTTCATAACTTTACATTTATCAACATTAAACTTAATTTGCCACTCAGTTGCCCAATTAAACAGTGCATTGAGGTCAACTTGTAAGTTGGAAACATCCTGTAAGAATGTTATACCAATGCATAGCTTGGTGTCATCTGCAAGCAACGGCATCACTAAAGGGGGGGCTGAAGGGGGCCATGACCCCCCCAACATTATGCTCTGCCCAACCATGTGCACCTCCCAATTAAAACACCTTTTGTTTCTATATGTAGCCGGTGTCCTACATCTTGCTTGGGTCGCCGCTGAGTGGACACAGGCTCTCCTGAGAGGCAGAGCATCCCTGACAGCTCCTGCGGGGGATTGCTCCCCCTCCCTCTGCTCGCTGACACGTGCATAAAGGGAGCGGCGTTCAAAGCCATGGCCACCCGATCTGCTCCCTCCCCCTGCATCTTCATTGGCAGGGAGGAGAGTGACTTCAGAAAGAACTCAACCAACACTGGGGGGGGGGCGATCAAGCCTCCCATTATCTCAGTGACAGTGAAAAAACAGACTGATTTCTCCCATCCGTAGGACAGGAGAATCAGCCTGTAAATTCTGAAACTGGTGGCTGCAGCTCTGTAATGCCCCGTACACACGGTCGGATTTTCCGATGGAAAATGTCCGATCGGAGCGTGTTGTCGGAAATTCCGACCGTGTGTGGGCTCCATCGGACATTTTCCATCGGATTTTCCGACACACAAAGTTGGAGAGCAGGAGATAAAATTTCCCGACAACAAAATCCGATCACGTCAATTCCGACCGTGTGTGGCCTGTTCCGACGCACAAAGTGCCACGCATGCTCGGAAGGAATTCCGAGACGGGACAGCTCGTTCTGGTAAACTTAGCGTTCGTAATGGATACAGCACTTTCGTCACGCTGCAATGTTAAAAATGGTTTAATACAGCGCACTCTCTTCTTCTTTATAATGTGACAAGAATTAAGCAGTTTTGCTGCTCATATTCACACACACTTCTCACAAACTTTTATTTGTGTTTTTTTTAGTGGGATTCCCTGAATATATTGTTATTAGTTGTCACATCTGACAGTTTTATATATTTTTTTTTTGGATTTTCAGCCTTTTTTTTCTTTAATGCTTGGATTTTTTCCAAGGCTGATCTTTGTTCAATGTTATTTTTATTTTTACTCCAGAATATTTTTGGGTGTGTTTTGTGTGTCAAGTTACCCCAACACCATTGATATCTTTTATTATTTAATCTCCAGGAGATTGTTTGGTGTTGGTGTCCCTTGTTCATTTCACATTGTATATTAGAAATGTACCTGAATCCTCACAAACAAGCTGTCATTTTTGAAGTAAAACACATAGGAGAGTATAATTCAAAACAAAAATCCTTTATTAAGGGATCAGAACCAAACAAAGAGGAAGGCAACACTGGATCAACAAGAGAAATTAGCGAAGCCTGGGACCCCCACGGCAGACATCAATTCTTCAACATCAAAATTGGTGGCCTGAGGAGTTCATATGTAAGGGAGGGCAGTCTGGTCCAGAATTCGCAGAGATCCAGATAGCAGCAGATGACATGTGTGTCCCCAGGCTATGGTACCACAAGAGGCTGCATCTTTTGGCCGACCAGACTGAACCCAGGGTAATCACTGTCTGGTCTTCCTTCCACGCTTCCTTCCGGGCTGTGGCTGTGCAGTTGGAGATGTGGCAGGGGGAGGAGTAGGACCTGGAGGAGGAGGAGGACTGGGAGGATTTGGAGGAGGACTGAGGGGACCTGGAGGAGGACTGGGGGGACCTGGAGGAGAGGGAGGAGGAGGAGGAGGACCTGTAGGAGGAGGAGGAGGACCATCACAAAGGTGTGTCTGAGGTATCATTTGGCCCCCTCATACCTTTCTCAAGAGCCTCCAATATGAGGGCCTCACATATGACTTGTTGGCCCTTCTCCATCCTCTGCATTTTATATGCAATGAAGGCAGCAATGTTCTCCTCCATGGTGTGGGGTGCTCCCAGGACCTCTGTAGCCCTCCAAAAGAATCTTATAGCAGCCTCCTCTAGAGCACTCCTCCTACTGCCACTTTCTGTTTTCAGGGGGGGTGGAGGGACCTGAAGATCAGCCAGCCGGCTCGGCCCGGCCACCTCCTGGCTGAGACTTCCCTGTGTATGAAAAAGGGACATGGTTTTAGTTTTTGCATCATCAATCACAATCCTAAATTAGTACTCCCAACTAACATCTAGTTAACATCATTGATTGTACAAGCAGAAATATTTAGAGGAATGCTATACCTGACTCAATCTAGGCTCCTCCACATATCGCCTGGAAGGCCCAGGTTGGGCGTCAGAAGCCTCAGCCGGGGGGGAAGGAAGCGTGGAAGGAAGACTGGAGAGGAATGGCCTGGGTTCAGTCTGGCCTGCCAGAAAGTGAACCTGTCGTAGTACAACATCCTGGGGACATAGATGTCATCTGCTGCTCCGGATCGCTGTGAATCCAGGACTTTCTTGCGCTCCCTCAGATATGTGCTCCTCAGGCAACCAATTAATATCTTTAAATAAGTGATGTCTGCCGTGGGGATCACCTGCTTCACAATTTCACACAATTGCTCCAGTGCTGCCTTCCTCTTTGCTTGGTTCTTGAAATGGGGGTGTTTAATCTCCCACAGACAGGGCAGCTTCCTTAGCATCTCTAGGAATACTGACATGTAGTCATTATCTTTGAGTAGCATATCCATGTTCACTGCAAGACACAACAAAAAGACAAAGCCTAATGTCAGACAAAACTCTCCTAATCTTGTTACAATATAGGCCTCAATGTAGAAGCAGTATAGGCACAAGTTTGTCTCTTACCTTCGTTCTTACGATCGGCGCGTCCAATACTCCTTCCTCCGCTCACAGATCGTACGTAATACGCACGCGTGTTACGCTTTATACACACTGCGCATGCGTGTAACTCCGCCCGCCCCTGACATTCTTTCTAGTCTATTCCCCGCCCCTTTTCGTTTGGCGCAGTGGGTGAAGAGCATGATGGCGGAGTTCGAGCAGGTGTGTGCTAATTATAGCAACGAGGAGGAGGAAAGCCCGGATCCAGGCACGTCCCGATCCAGAAGGAGACGTTTTAAGGCCACAAATATGTCCTTTGGGGAGATGTTGGAGATGGTCGACATCATGAGGAAGTCCGACTATGACGGGAAGTATGGGCCTTACCCCAACCCCAACATCAGAAAGGCCAAGATCATGGCGAAAGTGATCAAAAGCCTTCACAGGAATTTCGGGGTATGAAGATCTAAAGATCAGCTCAGGAAGCGGTGGTCGGACCTGAAGTTGAGAGAGCCAGAGCAGTACCGAAAGATCCAGAGAGTGCTGCAAAAAAGTAAGTAGTTGTGCTGTGTTCCTATTCTTTCTGTCTTTATTACGTTCGTGCTGCTCCATATGCTTTTATTAATTGTAACGTTTAAAAGGGCAACTTTAATGTTCATGGGCTCATTATTCGTTCGTATCAAACATTTTTCTTTCGGCCTCTAGAACACCATTGTTTAGGCCATATGCATTTTCCCACATTTTTTTTTGGGCCTACTTGGATGCCAAATATTTGTTTGTGTAGATGGGTTTGTTACTAGAATGAAATGCAAACTAGATTGTGTGTAAGGAGAGGACACTGAGCAGCTGTTTTCACATCTGGACACTGGAGCACTAGTGTGGGACACAAGAACACCATTTTTATTAGGGGGCCACACAGGTGCTCCAGTGTATACTATAGGGGGCTACATCTGTGAAGCTTGTACCAAACAGGTAAAGTATTGCAGCTTGACAAAGGGCAATAAAAAAATACATGGAACTCGGCTAAAATAGACAATTGTACCCCACTTCCAAGCAATGTTTCCTATTTCTAGTTCTGCCATCAAATATCTGTGTGCTAATTATACCATTTTTGTTTTACATAGGGGAGAAAAGAATCGTAGGACACCCCTCATCCGAAGAGACCAGAGACCCCCCACCTCTGGAAGAAGGTGAAATACCGCAAACCCAAGAAGAGCAGGAGGAAGAAGAAGATGTGGTGGAAATTGGCACCACAACAGGTGAGTGTCCATGACCACAGACTCAGGTAAAAGAGATGGATGGTGGCCGATTTTTGAGACCTTTTTTTTTTTTGATTTATCTCTTTTTAGGTGATCGTGAGGTTGTGGATCCCGAACGCTTTACTTCTGAAAGTGCCCAGATCCTGATCGGGGAGATCATGGGGTGTAATGCCGAACTGCAAAACATCCAGCAAAAAATCCATGATGTTATTAAAAAAAATAATAACATCATTGATGTTTTGGGGCGAATTTAAACCCCACAAAATCACTTTTTGTATTGTGGTCTAATCTTTTATATTTTTTGGCAATGTTTTAAAAAGCCAAATTTGGAGGATGCACACAGTGTGTCAACATGTGCTATCTGCCATCACGGGAGATCAATGGACGCGTTTTGGGGGTGCAACCCCTTCCTCAATTATAAAGTAGCGTTGAGGAAGGGCTTGCTCCCCCAAAACACGTCCCTTGATCCCCCCTGATGGCAGATAGCACATGTTGACATTCGTAAATTGGTGTGCATCTTCCAAATTTGGCTTTTCCAGGGGTGATTTCCCCCCATCTGAACGCTATATCAAACCCAGTTCCTAAATACTGATGTCTGATATAGCCTTCAGGTTTTACCTAATGTGAACTTTGTAAGTTCAAGTTTTTTGGCTTTCTTGTTGGTTTTACACAGGCCTGTTTTATCTGAAATGGACAATTTTGCTAATGCTACTGCAAAAATTGTTATACAACAAACATGTTGGTTTGTTTTAAAAACCTTTGGTAAATGCACATGTGATTGTGCAGGTATAAAAAAGTGGCTTACTCAAGAATGTGTGGATTATTGTCTCAACACTACAACACTTTTGGGGTGATGTAATAGCTGTTTGATGCAAAAGTGGGGGTTATTTCCTAAGGGCAAATCCTCTTTGCACTACAAGTGCAGTTTCAGTGCAGTTGCAAGTGCACTTGTAGTGAAATGTGTTTTTGCATTTAGGAAATAATAGCCAACAGTGCTTTGTATAAGGTTACCGAATCACGACATTTTCTGCACTCAAAACATTTCTGTCAGGGTCAGCTAAAACAAACACAAGCAGTAAATGTCCACAAAGATTTTCTTTTTTTTTTTAATTTGAAAAAGGCTTCACATATTGTCTGGCATATTGATAGCCCCCCTACCCACAAAGAACTCCAGGTAGCATAACCAGACATCACGGGCACTCAGGGAAGGCAAGCCAGGACGGCCACTTTCAAGCGCCGTCAGTGTGGTTTGATGTAGGATTCCGGCCTCAGGCCCAACTGAGCCAGCATAGTTGGCCGAATGTTTCCGTAAAAAATTATGGAGAACACAGCACGCAAGTATTATATGGTTCAGTTTATACTCCGCCATATGGATAGGTGTCAGAAATAGGCGGAACCGGCTGGCCAGGATTCCAAATGTGTTCTCCACCACTCTTCAGGCTCTGGCCAGCCGGTAATTAAAAACCCTCTGTTTCGGGATGAGGGTCCTCATCGGGAATGGCCGCATCAGGTGGTCCCCCAGCGCAAATGCTTCATCAGCAACGAACACAAATGGGAGTCCTTCCACATTGTCCTCTGGAGCTGGCAAGTCCAAGCTGCCATTCTGGAGACGCCTGTAGAACTCCATCTGGGCGATGACTCCACCATCGGACATCCGGCCATTCTTCCCCACGTCCACATACAAGAAGTTGTAATTAGCCGACACCACCGCCAACATCACTATACTATTAAACTCCTTGTAATTATAATAGTACGACCCCGAGTTGGGTGGTGGGACGATGTGGACGTGTTTCCCATCAATTGCCCCTCCGCAGTTAGGACAGTCCCACCGCTGGGCAAAGTGGGAGGCCACAGTCTGCCATTCCTGTGGCGTGGAAGGAAACTGTTGAGGAAAAAACAATAAACATTACTATTTTTACTCTGAAACATGGCAAGCAGATTAGACACAAACATTATGGGGAAACCTCCAGATAGCATTTATTAAGGGGAATTTAACAAGGCCAAAGTATAAGGTACACCTATCATATTCCCCCCCCCTCATGGGCCATTTCTAACATTATGGGGTGTGTGGAAATCTTGGACAGGTAACCCTCTTCACTTCATTGAGAGATGAATGCCTAAATAATGGGTATTACTTTGAACAGCCCCTCCTTAGTTACACTATTGGCAGACCACTGGACAGGTAAGAAGTGTCATAATACAAAGATATAAATACACACTGTACACATTTGACGACATTTGGACATTCTGCTATTACCTATCAAGATAATAATAGGATACAAAAACTTTAAACAGTACCATTGGAAAGTATACAGGCAGGCCCTTGCACTACATGCTTTGGGCAATTCATCCATAAATCTGACCAGTAAAGAGGTGGGTATAGTGTGTATGGGTTTGGCAAAGTCAGCAGATAGATGATTGAGGATAGATAGAGAATTGGGATCAGCTGACTTAGCAGTTGGAGGGAGGGTTACTAAAAATTATTTTGGGACACCACAAAAAAAAGCCTCTGGCACTCTGCCTGAATTTAAATAAAAAATAACATTACCAAACATTTTAGGGGGTGTTTGGGGTAAAGCACTACTATGGAGCTGATAAAATACATTGTTAAGTGACTACATGAGGTGAATATAGGGCAGTAGACACCATGCTGGGGAGGTTAGTGAAGGGCAAATATGTATGAAGGACCTAAAATAATAATTACATAAAAGTCCAGCATGCATGAGGACAAAGGGGACATTCACAGCATATTACAATCATGGTAATTAGGGAATGAGGAAAGAAATACAAGATATTATCAAACATTCAATACAATAAAATGTGATATAAAAGGATAAAAATCTTACCTTCATATACTCCTTCTGTAGGACCTGTATGATGGCAGAACAGGTCTCTGGGATAATGATCCCCAGAGCCTAGGGGGAGATGCCTGTCGAGAACTTCAAGTCCTGCAGGCTTCTCCCTGTGGCCAAATTCCGCAAGGTAGCGACCAACCTCTGCTCCGGAGTGATGGCTTGCCTCATGCAGGTATCCTGCCTGCTGATATAGGGGGTCAGCGAAGCCAACAAACGGTGAAACACGGGATCCGTCATCCTGAGAAAGTTCCTGAAATCATCAGGATTATTCTCACGGATCTCACGGAGCAAAGGCATATGAGAGAACTGGTCACGCTGAAGCATCCAATTCTTGGTCCATGAACTCGTCCCCACCCTGTTCATGGACTGGACTTGTGTCAAGGTCAGGACCCCAACACCAAGCCCCGCACAGCACGAACCCTACGAGGAGTATGCATACGAAACATGGCTAGAAAACGGTCGGCTGCTCAGAACGAAGTAACAGAACGCACTGAAGAACAGCAAGGCCTGTGAAGAGCGACCTGAAAAACAGTAACGAGCAGGCAAGATCACACAGAAAACTCTGATACGAACTGACTGCACGCACTGAAGAGCAGATACAAACCCACAAGCACAAACTGAACGGCAGAAAATGATCTGAAAGCCACGAGTCTGAAAAAGCGCGAATCGTCTCTCACCAAACTTTTACTAACACGAGATTAGCAAAAGGAGCCCAAAGGGTGCCGCGCTTAGTTCTGAACCGGCCTTTTCTAGTCTCGTCGTACGTGGTGTACGTGACCGTGTGGTTGGCGATCGGAAATTCCGACAACTTTGTGCGACCGTGTGTAGGCAAAACAAGTTTGAGCCAACATCCGTCGGAAAAAATCCTAGGATTTTGTTGTCGGAATGTCCGAACAAAGTCAGACCGTGTGTACGCCCTATAAGAGTGTGTGTGACACTCTTACACAGCCCAGCGAACACACCCACCCCCCACTCTGATGGGGGATCAGAGACAAATACAGCTCCTCCTCCCACCTCTGCTCCTCCTGTGTCTTCCCGCTATCTTGACGTCCAGCTTTATCTGAAGAGAGGGGATGTGTGGGCGGGAAATATGAAAATCAGCAGCTGCAGATTCCTGGCTGTGTCAGTGGTTCCTGAGCTTCCAGCCTGGACCTGTGGGTGAGTGTACACAGCAGTGCACTGTAATCACTGAACTGTCCCTATCTCCATCCCTCTCTCTTCTCTTCCCCACCTGTCTCCCCCCCCCCCGTTCTTCACAAACTTAGATGGTACAAATTTCTTTCTTCAACCACAGATTGCAGGACGGAAACTTGCATGATTCCCCCATCAGCACGGTCAGTGGTGACAGGGGAATCCCTTCTGCTGAGCAATTGTATTCTCCCGACAAA
Source organism: Lithobates clamitans (assembly GCA_037952925.1). Classification (NCBI taxonomy): domain Eukaryota; kingdom Metazoa; phylum Chordata; class Amphibia; order Anura; family Ranidae; genus Lithobates; species Lithobates clamitans. Next base: position 3,961,784 of record JBBGZY010000025.1, on the reverse strand, counting down.
CAGTGATTATCACTAGCAGATATAGCAACCACTAATGATAATCATAACAGAATCCGGCAGACTGGTTGTACCCAATTTGATCGATCAACTTGGTACATTCAGCCTTCCCATTATTGGTTTAAATCTCAGCCAGTTCCTGATGAACCAGCCGAGATTTAAATTGTCTATGGCTGGTCTTAGCACTTAGGCAGACCATACATTGATCACTTTTTTAATTCAAATATTAGTTTGAATGAAAAAAAAATGCTCCAATTCCCCCATCTACAATTCCAGGTGGATGGGGGAATCCTCCCACTGTGGACCTGTGGCAGAACTAGCAGGGTTGCTGTCCAGTCCCGGCTATTGACAGCGCTGGTCTCTGTCTCCATGGCAGCACATTAGGACCCAGTGCTGATTACTTTATGGGGCTGATGGGCTCATGCACAGGGGGGCCAAACACGCGCACCCCCTATCGGAGTGCAATTCCTCTAACGGGACTTTTTTAGCGGGGTCACCTCTGATATAGTATAAAATAGTAGAAAATTTAAGTTTCTGTATAAAAGTATTGTAGTTTATTGGTTTAACATTTAAAAATCATTACACATGACCTAACCGTATGTACAATAAAATGGATGCATGTAATGGGAAGAAACAATTATATAAGAAAATGACCAATTGCAATGATACAGGTAAATAAAGACCCAATGATCATAGAAACCCAACGTTTCGAGGTATGCAAAAGGTAAATTCTAGGCATGTACAAGCAGAACATTCATACTGACCCCTTGAAAATCATGTAAACATTCCCAAGGACGTTTCCAGCATCCAGTGCGAATCAAACAAATTGCCGTTCGTCACGGCCACACAGGAATCACAGAACCAAGGTTCAAGAAGATAGAGAGGAGACCAAGTAGACCACAGGAGTGAGAGCCAGGGTGGGCTGAGGTTGCTTCACAAAGGATATCCCCCATAAAGAGGAACAGACACAGTCCTCCCCTTTTCCCCCTATGAGGGCTTAAAGAACAGCCTGCTTGATGGAGTATGAAGGGTGGGGGGTAATATGCAATAAAAATACTTCAATGAGAATCTCAGAGGAGAGCCTAGTATAAATACAATATTATTCTCCAAAATAGAGGTAATATTGGGGTAAGCAGATAAAAACCACCCAGAATTGTATGTATAATATAAGTCAAACACATACCTAAAAAAATGGAGGTGAGTGGAATCAGGTCACAGATCCCAATATTGAGCCCCAAGGAGATGTTTAAATAAACCTCAGATTAAAGTGGGCCAAGGTCCAAGAGGGTATGCAGGTTCCCTGGTTAAGTGTAAGCCCGCATAGGTCTGCAGATTATAAAACACATCAGGGAAATGTTGTGAGTGAATAAATAATTAATCATCTGTATAGTTTGCAAAACTCCCAGCCAAAAATAATCCTCAGGTTTACCTGCCTGTCTTAACTTCCTCCAAGCACGTCTGTATGGTGTAGGAAACAGCTGATAAGTGCAGCGCCAGAGGGGTTTAAGTGTGTGTTGGCTGCAGTGGGTGTTGGTGTCCAATCAGTAACCTGATTGGCTGAACCAAGGGTAGGGGGCGGTCTAAAGCAGGGAGGCCAAGACGTGTCTGTAAAGGACATCCCCCGGGCGGAGCGACGTACAGCGTCATCTCCACGATGCACTCCCTGGAGTGAAAACATCCACAGCAGGGCAGAGATGGGTGTGTGCAGAGGTGCAGCGCTCGGTGGGGGGCGGAGCCAGCGCGACGTGGAGAATTCCCCCATGCGTCTGGAAGTCCCACAGCGCAGAGCTGGCGTGCCCGTTGTCATGGGAACCCATGACACAGACTGCCAGAGAGAGGGGGGGCCGGGCACGCTCAGAAGAGAGCGCACCTCAGTCTCCCCCGGGTGCGCTGAGTGAGCTGACACACAGCCCAAGCCTGGAAGGATTGAAGAGGGAAAGCGTGAGAGTGATTGGTTGAAAAGTGAAAAGAGGGAGGGAAGAAAGACAGCCAGATGGAAAGTGCAGGCATGAAAGAAGGAATAAAGAAAGGAAGAGAAAGAGGTGACAGTGAGTGGAAAGGAAAACGGTGGAGCTGAGAGGGAAGAAAGGGAGAAAAACTGAAGTCATGCAGGAGAAGAGAGAGGGGGGGAAGGGGGGGGGGAAGGGGGGGGGGAGAATCCTTGTAGAGAAGGGAGAGAGAAAAAAAAAGAAGGAAGAAAAGAGACAGGGAGGAAAGAGAGGGGGAGAGGAGGGAATGAAAGTGCATGCAATGAAAATACCAACACTTCGTGAGTTATCTGTGTAGTCGAGAGGGACGGTCCCACCAAGTTGGAAAAAGGTCCTGGAATCATAAAACAAGGTTATTACATCATATATTTTAAACAATGTATTGCATCAAGAGTCAAGCAGGAATAACATATTCAAACTAGAGGTACAGTCTAATTAGTTCTTGTGTCCTATCAGTTCTAAGGACCATCCCAAAAACCTGGGGCATATTGACAGTCCCGTATAAATACGCAATTACTATATTATAGATAAGAAGTACAAAAGGTCCGAGTGGGACGAAGGACTACCTCAGTTTGATTAAGGGGTTGATCCTATTATAAAGATTCCCATTCGGATCCTCCTGAGGAGAATCCCTCCAGGAAGGGTCTGAAGGAGGTGGTTGCATTAAGGCCAGGTGGCATAGTCGCATTCAAGCGAAAAATCCACCTTTGTTCGGCCTGCAATAATGTTTTGTTAGTGTCACCCCCTCTTATACCAGGGTGTATTCTGTCTAGGATCAAGAAGGAAATCTTCGGAGTGATTCCTTCATGTAGATCTCTCACATGTCTCCCCCAAAGGGAGGCTTGGGTTACAGGCCTGCATGGATAGAATGTGTCGATAGGCACGTCGCCAGAAGGGCTGAATAGTTTTGCCCACATAAAAACAAAAGCAGTTACATAAAAGTAGGTAAACTACATTGGCTGTTTGGCAATTCGCATAGTGTTTAGGGTGGTAACGTTCGCCATTTGGGAGTGTTATATTGCGCGTGGTGTTCATAAAACGGCAGTAGTTACACCCACCACAGGTAAATGTACCTGGGTATTTACACGAATCCTGGTGTCCAGAATCATGGTATTCACTGGACACTAGGTAGTCCTTGAGAGATCTAGCTCTTTTGAATGTGAAGACCGGGTGTTTACTCACATAGGGACCTATAGTGGGGTCCATTGAAAGAAGATGCCAGTACTTGGCGATTTTTTTGAAAGTTTCATATTGGTTGCAGTATTTTGTTATAATCGAGATTGGATTTTTCTTAATGTTTTTAGAAGATGGATTGTAAAGCAGTTCTTTCCTAGGTTTCAATACTGCCCGATTGTAGGCCTTTTTAAGGCAAGATTTGGAGTAACCCCAAAGTAATAATCTCTCTCTCAGGAGATCAGCCTCTCTCCTGAAGATTGTGTCGTCTGTGCAGTTTCTCCGTGTCCTCAAATACTGACTAAAAGGGATGGATGCAATTAGGGGTGTTGGATGAAAACTGCTGGCATGTAATATAGTATTGCCCCCTGTTGGCTTCCTGTATAAACTACTGCTAATACGCCCCCTGTCATCTTTATGGATAGTTACATCCAAGAAAGTTATGGAAGAGTTGTCAAAAGTCATTGTAAAACTCAAATTGAATTTATTTTTGTTTAGACATTCTAGGAAGGGTTCGAGTTGATCCTGTGGGCCGTTCCAGACGAGGAGGACATCATCGATGAATCTGAGCCATAGGCTCACATTCATCATGAAGGGGGCCAGATCATCGGATTGGTTGATCATGCGCTCCCACTCCCCCAGGTACAGGTTGGCATATGATGGGGCACAAGAGGTCCCCATCGCTACCCCCTGCACCTGGAGGAAGTGGGAGCCATTGAAGGTGAAGTGGTTATGCTGTAGGATATAGTCCAATGAGTCCAGCAGAAAAACGCTCATTTTGGGATTAAATCTATTGTCTTGTAAGATGACCTGTCGAATACAGCTTAGACCCTTGGTGTGGGGAATTGAGCTGTATAGGGCCTCCACGTCGATTGCCACCAAAGTCGACGTGGGGGGGATGGCCATTCCGTCCAGGATCTGAAGTGAGTGGGGGGTGTCACGAAGGTAGCTGGGAAGGTTGGTCACAAAGGGGCGAAGATGCCCATTGATGAAGGAACTGAGGTTCTCTGTTATTGAACCGTTCCCCGACACTATGGGTCTGCCTGTAGGTCTTTTAACACATTTATGCAGTTTCCGTAGGGCGTAAAAGGTTGGGATCTTGGGTTGTTTGATTCTAATAAATTTCCATTCTGATTTGCTAATCACCTGTTGTTCAAAGGCGAGATCTACTAGGGAGTAAAATTCCTGATTGAATTTGATAATCTTATTGGCTGCGATCTTACAATACCATTTTTTATTTTCAAGGATTTTCATGCACATCTCCACATATTGTGTATTATTCATGATTACAATATTGCCCCCCTTGTCGAAGGGCTTTATTGTTATGTGTGGATGATCATGTAGTTTTTTGAGGGCAGCCCTTTCATCGTTTGATAGATTATCGCCTTCCTTGGTGTTAGTTCTAATCTTACAGATTTCCTTTCCTACCAATTTAACAAACGCTAGGACGTTGGAATTGGTATTCAAGGAGGGAAATTTATCGGATTTCTTCTTAAATTTTGGTATGGGGGGAGGTTCCGTATGGTCAAAACGACCTAACAGGTGTTCTAGATCGATCTGGTCGATCAAGTCAGGAGATTCGTTCTCCTACAGTAGGCTGACCAAAGTGTCTAGGGCCTTCAATTCCAGTGACTCAAAGTTGGGTTAGAGTACATCTGTTTAAGGATCAGTTTGCGTGCACAGGAGGGCCAGCACAATGGGTTGTTAGAGATGGGCTCGCGTGTGTTTGAAATCCCACATGCCTGATCCCACCAGGAATCCGGCACTGCACACCGCTAATCACAGACAGGGAGACATTTCCCGGTTCGCAGCTGCACAGATCAAGAAATGTCTCACTGCCTGTGATTAGCGGTGTGCAGTGCCGGCTTTCTGGCGGGATCAGGCATGTGGGATTTCAAACACACCCGAGCCCATCTCTAATGGTTGTAGACAGTTGAGCTCCCTGAAGGTTGCTCAGCAGCAGTGGAGCCTTCTCTAACATGCTGATCGGGATGCAATCCAGGTGATGCTCCTAGTCAAATTTAATGTTAAATATGGCAGTGATTTTATTGATCAAAGCCCACACCATACAGGCATAGAGCCCCCATGGCAGCTGAACATATGGTTGCTTTATATATATATATATATATATATATATATATATATATATATATATATATACATATCTATAGTTGTACTGTTGATTCTAATAAATAGTGTGTTACTGACCAGGAGTATCACCTGGATCATACAGAGAAGGTTATGCAGCATTACTGCTGTTAGGTGACCAGCTGGGGGGTCATCTCTAATAGTTCTAATAGTGCCAGCCTTCCTCTGCATGCACCCATAATGTCACCAGCACTAGGTGCTAATAGACTGCTGCCACTGCCAAGGAGACAGACGCCAGACCAGCGCTGTCAATGGCAGGGGCAGGACAGCAAGAGGTGGCTGGGGAACCCCACAGTGACAGAACACCAGGGCCTGATCACAAGTGCAACCTTTGCAACCCTGGTAGTTCTCCCACTGCTTTGGACCCTTACATTTTCCTGCTATGCTGGTGACATACCTCTTGTTTTCTGCCACCCTGGGGAGCCCCAATACAGTAGGAAGAGGGCTCACTGCAAAACATGTGAAAGGGTCTTGTTGCAGGATCATAATAAAGGCACCCACAACAGAAGTAAAGGGCCCCAGGATATATGTAAATATAAATATATATATATGGATATATATATATATATATATATATATATATATATATATATAATTGAATTTTATAGTTGCCCCCCTACTTTTGTCCGTGCCCCCCTAAATGTGAAAGCTGGAGACCCCACTGTCTGCAAGTACTGAAATTGTACTTTTAATTCCAGTCCCTATATAATTTATAAATATTTTAAAAATAAGAGTCCAAACACTGAACCTTGGGGTACACCACTAAAAACCTTAGACAATTCAGAGTATGAATCATTAACCACTATTCTCTGAATATGATTTTTAGCCAGTTTTCTATCCATTTACTAACTGATTTTTCCAAGCCTGTAGACTTTACACAGCCGTGTGTGGAGAACACTTTTGCAAAATCCAAGTAGACTATGTCCACAGTCACTCCTTTGGTGGTTTTGCTTACCTCCTCATAAAAAGAATTCTGAAAAAAAAAAAAAAAAAAAAAAAAAAAAAAAAAAAAAAAAAAAATAAAAAAAAAAAAAAAAAGAATTCTGAAATTGTTTGATAACTTCTGTCTTTCATGAATCCATGCTGACTATTGCTTTACACTAATTCAGTGGTACTATGGCAGTCATTAACCACTTCAGCTCCAGAAGGTTTTACTCCTTTCTTGACCAGGCCATTATTTGCGATACGGCACTGTGTTGCTTTAACTGACAATTGCGCGGTCGTGCGACACTATACCCAAATAAAATTGATGTCCTTTTTTCCCACAAATAGAGCTTTCTTTTGGTGGTATTTGATCACCTCTGCGGTTTTTATTTTGTGCGTTATAATTTTGAAAAAAAAAACAATATTTTTACTTTCTGCTATTAAACATATCCAATAAAAAATGTGAAAAATCAAATTTCTTTATAAACTTGAACCAATATTTATTCTGCTACATATTTTTATTAAAAAAATCCCAATAAGCGTATATTGATTGGTTTAAGCAAAAATTATTGCGTCTACAAACTATGGGATAGATTTATGGACTTTTTTTATTTTTATGTTTTTCTAGTAATGGCGGCGATAAGCGATTTTTAGCAGGACTGCGACATTGCAGCAGACAAATCTGACACTAACTGACCTATTTTGGGGGACAAGTGACACCAATACAGTGATCAGTGCTAAAAAATGCACTGTCACTGTTTAAATTACACTGCCAGGGAAAGGGTCAACATCAGGGACAATCAAAGGGTTAAATGTGTTCCCTATATATGCTTTCTAACTGTAGGGGGAGTGCTTTGACTAAAGGAAAATAGAGATCCGTGTTTCTGCTTAGCACCGATCCCACTGATTGGCTCCGGTGGCACGTGTCCCAGAGCTGAAGAAGATGATCACATACAGGTACATGATTTTGCGCTTAAGGGCCGCCCTGCTGTGGTACATGTATGTGGGGCGATCTTTAAGTGGTTAAAGAGTCTCTAAACATAGAAACAATGGCTTTGAAACAACAGACCTCGTTTCTTTTAGGACACATGGTGTTTTGCCATCTGGTCCAGGTGCCTTATTCACATTTATTTTGTCTAAATATTTCTGGACCATATACATTTTGAGCCACAGTGGTTCAGTGGACTCAAAAGTGGGGCTATGTCAATATCATCCCCATTATGGACATGAAATCCCCCATGCTCCTTTAAATACACAGAGCTGAAGAAGGTATTTAATACATTTGCCTTCTCTTTGTCCCCAGTTACCCACTCCAGATCATTGTGTAAAAGGGTCTACATGCCAATCACTCTATTTCTGCTACCCCTCTCTGTCAATCACTCCACTGTCTTCCGCTCGGGCAAAGAATTAAATTCAAAATACTAACAACTACATACAAAGCCATCCATAATTTAGCCCCCAGATACATCACTAGCCTAGTCTCTAAATACCAACCTACTCGTTCTCTTCGTTCCTCTCAAGACTTCCTGCTCTCTAGCTCCCTCGTCACCTCCTCCCATGCTCGCCTCTAGGACTTTTCCAAAGCCTCTCCAATCCTTATGGAATGCCCTACCCCAATCCGTCCGCTTATCTCCTACTCTATTAGCTTTTAGACGATCCCTGAAAACCCTTCTCTTCAGAGAAGCCTACCCTATCCACACCTAACAATTGTTTTTTCATCTTCCCCATCAGCTCACCCCCCACAGTTATTACCTTTTGTTTCCACTTGACCCTCCCTTCTAAATTGTAAGCTCTAACGAGCAGGGCCCTCTGATCCCTCCTGTATTCATTTGTATTGTAACCCTCATGTTTGCCCTCATGTTGTAAAGCGCAGCGCAGCGCAAACTGTTGGTGTTATATAAATCCTGTATAATAATAATAATAATAATGATAATGATAATAATACATGCTCAAACCTGACCTTTTTACTATTAATAAATTTGAAAAAAAATTGGGGGTTTGTCTTACTCTCTTTTGCATACTGTATTTTGTTATATTCCGTGTAACATTTAAATGATGATAGTGTTCCTTAATTTTTATATTTAAAAGCTTTTTTGTTATTATTTATATATTTTTTTAACTTTGGCTATATAGGTTTTATTTTTAGCCTTTTCTTTACATTTTCTTTTTATTTCAATCTTTTATTTTAAAATACATCAATGCTGTATTTTCCACTTACATTAGTAATACAATATGATCGTGGTAGCAGAGTCTAAAAATGACCAAGTTATTCAGTAAATTAGTTTAAATCAGATTAATTCTTAATGGCACCCCCACATATCTAAAAACGCGGCACGTTCGCGGGTGCTGGAACCATTGGGTACATTTTTGCACCATGTGATTTCTCTGCCACTGGGTTTTAAAAATGGCGCAGGTTTTTTTTTTTTTTTTACTAGGAGGTTGGAAAGCATTGCACCCAAGATCACGGGTGGCATGCAGGACTCCAGTAGACTTGTCACTGTATCTGTCTGTTTGTACCTTGTACAAGCAGGCAGTGACACTCCGATAGGAAGAGACATTTAACTACCTAGAGTGCTTAACAGTGCCCTGGTAGTTTGCGGAGAACTACAAGCCGACAGCCACAAAGGCAGTAGGTACTTGTAGTTTCTCATTCACAGAACTCTGTGAATGAATGAATGACACGGCTTGCTGTCACTAGATGCAGGGGATCAGGGAGATGCTGCGGGTGGAACAAGTTCCCAAAGGTGAACTTATCCCTTAATCAATAAAAATCAATATAATTAAAAACCATGAGAGTAATGAAATTCAGTTGTATTTCTCCATTACCTCATGATCATAGCTGCACCTACAGCAGAATCCACATCCTTTCCGTAGACTACAGGAAAAGAGAATGCTCTTTCCAACTCCTGCTGTAACACTGCATTTCGTGCCAAGGCACTACCACTTCCAATGATGCGCTTAATTCCAGCTTCCTTTAGCCTCTGGGATGGCAGCATAGAATGAATGTTCTCAATAAGCCCCTGGCACAGTGCTCTAGTGACATGACCTAGTGACAGGCTGGCAGGTGAGATGTTTGACACAGAAGCCACTCTGTCTGGAGCATGCCTCTCACCAAATAAAGTGGGACTGATCTGAAGTTGGGTCTCATGTTCAGATAGAGCAGCACTTATCAGCTTAGAATATATGGTGGAATCTGATGTTTCCAGACCTGTTCTTTAAGTACCAGAATATTGTAGCACAACCGAAGCCTGAAGCCACGCTGAGGTGGGACTGTGGCGGAGGTAAAGAGGACAGGAATTCTGTACTACATCGTCCATCCTCCCAGGTAATGAGATGGCTGACTTCTCTGGGTTCAAAGAATCGCTGGTTTACACTGTTTATCCAGTGACATCCTGAGCCCCACAATCACTCTACAGGCCAGCCCTGGTGTCCGTGCTGTGACTACAGAGCACCCCCCCGCTCCGGGCCTCCAGCAGCACGGCCTTCACAGAACTAGTGCCCACATCAATGCCAAGCACCGGACCTCGGTACTCCCCAGTATTTTTAGCCTTTTAAACTTATTGCACCATGGGAATACATTTTGCAGTGTATTCACATCAACACACACAGTTGTTTTGAAGAATTCCCATTTCTGTTCTGTACCAATATTCCCTCCCAATCTATGTCTTGGAGAGCAGTCCTCAGCCTTGAAAAATTTTCTCACTCAAAGTTAAGTGTTTTTATTTTTTCAGTATGTGCTTGTTGCTTACAGCTAACATTAAATGAAATCATGTTATGGTCACTGCTACCCTGATTGTTTTTTTTTTTATGAACATTGGTAATAGGCTCTGTATGGTTAGAGATTAACCACCTCAATACAGTGCACTTATACCCCCTTCCTGCCCGGACCAATTTTCAGCTTTCAGCGCTCTCACACTTTGAATGACAATTACTTAGTCATGCAAAACTGTACCCACATGAAATTTGCGTCCTTTTTTTTCACACAAACAGAGCTTTCTTTTGGTGGTATTTAATCACTAGTGGGTTTTTTTATTTTTTGTGCTATCTTTGTTTATGTCATAAAATTTTGCTAATTAGTAATTTTTCTTCATAAATTTTGGGCAAAATTTATACTGCTACATATCTTTGGTAAAAATAACCCAAATTAGTGTATATTATTTGGTCTTTGTGAAAGTTATAGAGTCTACAAACTATGGTGCCAATAAAAATTGATCACATCTAATCAGGCCTTCAGTACATCAGGTGAATCTCATTTCTTGAGACACTAACAAGTCAGGAAAGTACAAATACCCTCCAAATGACCCCTTTTTAGGAAGTAGACATTCCAAGGTATTAAGTAAATGTTTAAGTTTTAATTGTTTCCCACAATTCTTTGCAAAATGAAGATTTTTAAAAAATTTTTTTACAAAATTGTTATATCATCAGGTTATTTCTCACACATAGCATATGCATACAACCAATTACACCCCAAATTACATTCTGCTACTCTTCCCAAGTATGGCGATACCACACATGTGAGACTTTTATACAGCATGTCCACATACAGAGGCCCAACATTGAAGTAGCGCCTTCAGGCGTTCTACGAGCATAAATGACACATCTCATTTCTCAACCACCTATTACACTTTTGAAGGCCCTGGAGTACCAGGACAATGGAATTTCCCACAAAATGACCCAATTTTGGAAAAGAAACACCCCAACGTATAATCTATGAGGCATAATGAGTCCTTTGAACGGTTCATTTTTTTCCAGAAGTTTTTGGAAAATGTGGAAAAAAATGAAAACGCATTTTTTTACACAAAGTTGTCAATTTATAAGATATTTCTAACACATAGCATGTATATAGCAAACATTACACCCCAAAATACATTCTGCTACTCTTCCCAAGTATGGCGATACCACATGTGTGAGACTTTTACACAGCCTGACCACATACAGAGGCCCAACATTGAAGTAGTACCTTCAGGTGTTCTAGGAGCATAAATTACACATCTCATTTCATTCCTACCTATCACACTTTTAAAGGTCCTTGAGCACCAGGACAGTGGAATTACCCACAAAATGACCCCATTTTGGAAAGCAAACACCCCAACGTGTATTCCATGAAGCATGGACTGCAGATAGGTACTTGGGTGCTCTGATGGGCCAGAGACAGGTACTTGGGTAACTTGATGAGCTGCAGATAGGTACGCGGGTACTCTGATGGGCTGGTGACAGGTACTCAGGTACTCTGATGGCCTTGTGACAGGTACTTGGGTACTATGATGGGCTACAGATAGGTACTCGGGTACTCTGATGGGCTGGTGACTGGTATTCGGGTACCCTGAAAGGCGGTGACAGGTACTCAGGTACTCGGTACTCATATGAATTGTGACAGGTACTCAGGTACTCATATGGACTGTGACAGGTATTCAGGTACTCATATGGACTGTGACAGGTACTCATATGGACTGTGACAGGTACTCAAGTACTCATATGGACTGTGACAGGAACTCAGGTACTCGGGTACTCAGATGTACTGTGACAGGTACTCAGGTACTCAGATGAACTGTATCAGGTACTCGGGTACTCAGATGGACTGTGACAGGTACTTGGGTTCTCAGATGGACTGTGACAGGTACTCGGGTACTCAGATGGACTGTGACAGGTACTTGGGTACTCAGATGGACTGTGACAGGTAGTTGGGTACTCAGATGGACTGTGACAAGTATTCAGGTACTCAGATGGACTGTCAAGGGACTCAGGTACTCAGATGGACTGTGACAGGTACTCGGGTACTCAGATGGACTTGACAGGTACTTGGGTACTCAGATGGACTGTGACAGGTACTCGGGTACTCAGATGGACTGTGACAGGTACTCGGGTACTCAGGTGACCTGTGACAGGTACTTTGATGGCTGGTGACAGATCCTCTTTATTGGGGAGGGGGGCATTTAGTGTCATTGGTGTACACTGTAAGCAGTAACGAGATGTTACCGCAATCTTCTTTTCACACACGATCGATGTGTGAGGAGGAGAACCCGGTAACATCTCGTTACTGCTCTGTATTTACATTTAGTGATCAGCTGTGAAAGGATCACAGCCGATCACGTGGTAAACAGCCACCGGCCAATGGCTGTTTACCAGCGTCGGTGATGAACAGTGTTCCCGGTAACATGCCGCCACTGCCGTGCAAAGTGGGGCGGTACCATCTATGATCGGCTTGTGACTTCATCATGGCTGATCACATGGTAAACAGCCATGCCCAATGGCTGTTCACCCCCTTCAGTGGTGAGCGGTGTCTCCGTGACACACCGCCACTGAAGGCACAGGGATGCGCATACACGATCGCGTGCATTCCCTGTTTAAATGGATAGACGTCATATGACGCCCCGCCTTTTTCATGCTCGCTTTGCGATCACTTCTCACATAGAGACCGACGACGCCATCTTTCCATTTTACCCTGTATTAGTAGCCCAATTATGTGAAGAATGAATCCAAGATTCAGCAATACCAATTAAATAATAGTTCTCTTTATGCACTAAAGCCTCCAACCCATCTTTTTTGCTTGACAGACTTCTGGCATTGGTGATCAAACTCTTTAATTTATTGTTGCATTTTGCACATATATTTTGCATATTTTTTTGTAGTACAATTAGTACCATTTCCAGTGGTTGTTTGTAACATGGGGACTGTCTTATCACCTGCCATAGCCCTCCCCCACCTCCCCCATTTCACCCACCATTAGGGACTGACCCTTGTCTGACATGTCTGCCTCATTATAATCTAATTCACGCTACCCCCCTCAGTCCTAGTTTAAATACTTTTCCTGGTGCATCATGGCAGCATACATATGGGGTTGTGACTCCGCCCCCACAACCTGATAGGACTGGTTAACTATAAATCAAAGACAGAACCGGCTCACAGCATTCTCCTTTTTTTCCTCACCTGAATGTACCAGAGTTGATTGGAAAGTAAAAAATTCTGTTCCAGTTTGTAGCTGGATATAAAAAAAAGAAAAAGAACGAGCAATCGTGAAGGTTACAGTTACCCATGGGAGATGAGGATTCGGTTCACCTCTGTTCCTAGCAAAAATAAAAAATGAAAACCAGGTAATCTGTGCCCAGTGCTAACGTTTAAAAAAAAAAGAAAAATTGACAAGCAGCACAGGAAGTTAGAGTCGTGCAAGATGCAAAACCTCCAATCAATTATATTATTCATAAATCTGGGAGACTGGATTCTCCTGTAGGTTTATCAGACACCTACTTGTCCCAATTCAGCCTCAATTTCTCTACCAGTTGAGTTCCTCCCCTTCAGTCTGTACATCTCTCCCAGGGCATTCACAAAGGTCTTACTGTCTGCAATAGCGACGGGAAAAATTCAGTAGAACTTACACCATTTTGGTTTAGGAGGCTCTAGTGTCTCTCTCTCCTACTCTTAAGCATTGAATCACCACTGCCCCTTCCAGTGATGACGGAATCGCTCTCTCATGGACAGTTTTGCCATCCACCTCCAAGAGACTACGTTTGATGGCATGGAAGTTGAGAACTAGTCGCTACCAAGTCAAGTATACTCAGTGCAGGTAGTGCCTACCTTGTGTCAAACCAGAGAGGTCTTCATGAATAAGATTTACCTAAGAATATGGGAAAATGATGCAGATCTCACACATCAAAAGCCTGGAGTCCTTTATCACCTAAACCAGCCAAGGTTCCACAGTTCTTACAACTGGGGCTGAACAGGGGCCTAGGTTCAAATATGTTTAAAGCTTAAAGTTCAGCTTTGTCTGCACTTGCAGGGGTTTAAGGAGTCCTTAACCCTCAGTGATGCAATTCTTAAAAGGCTTGCATGAAGTTATAGGCCTGCAAGAAAACCATTGTTCCCTATGTGGAACTTGCTTATGGTCCCCATTTCTATCAAAGACCCATTTCTATCCTACAGAATTGACTGCACTCTGCAAACCCTAAAGACCGCATTTCTAGTTGCTACAACCTCTGTGAAGAAGGATGTCAGAACTGCAGGCTTTGCACTCAAGGAGCCCCACTTAACATTATATCCGGACAGAACAGAATAGTCCTAAAACTCCAGACTGCTTTTATCCATGGGGTGTCTTTCTCCTTCCAATTAAACCAGGAAGTCAATTTCCACATCTCCTGTAGGTTGAGCTAACGCTGGTGACCTGCTTGGCAGCTACCCTTTCATTCAGGAAAGCTGAAATATGTACTTGGTTCCAGCATGGCTTAAGGCAGGGTCAGTCAGCATCAACACGTTCAGTCACCTCCTAGATTGTTAAGACAATTAAAAGAGCCTACTCTTCAAGGCTTTCCTGTTTTGGAGGTCTTAAGAGCACATTTAACTAGGGCAGTCCCAGCTCTGTGGACAGCTCAGCGCTGAGTGTCTCCTGAGGTTATTTGCAAGTCAGCAATATGGTCCTCCCAGGACTCCTTTATTACACTTTTATAGGTGAACCCGGCTCGCGACAGTAAAATTTGGAAAAATTCATGGTGCATACTTGCGCTACTGATGATTACAACATTTTTCTTGCACCCTCCCATGTGGTGAGTTAGTCCCCATATGTATGCTGCCATGTTGCACCAGGAAAATGGAAAATTGTATACTCACCTTTCCGTAATTTTCCTTTCCTGGTGCATCTTCATGGCAGCATACAGATACCCACCCAAATGGTGAGAGTTACAGAGAATGCTGTGAGCCTGTCTGTCTTTGATTTATAGGTAACTAGTCCTATCAGGTTGTGGGGGAGGAGTCACAACCCCATATGTATGCTGCCATGAAGATGCACCAGGAAAGGAAGATTATGGAAAGGTGAGTATACAATTTTCCGTTTTCCAGCCTTCCCATAAACCTCTCCCCATCACAGACGTCCCCCTTTCATTTAGGTGCAAACCATCTTCAGCATATAGATTGTACCCCAATGAAAACACCAGGTCTTTAGCCATGCATTCAGTTCTCTAAGCTCCCTCTGTCTTTCCTGTGTTGCGCATGACACAGGCAATATTTCAGAGAACATCATGTATTCTGTCATTGGTTCCAACATGGACCAAGACAGCTGGGCCATGCACAGCCCTCCCAGTAATTTATCAACTTGGTCCACCACATTATAAACCCTGGCACCAGGGAGACAGCAAACCATTCGGTTGAGGAAATCCTGGCGATAAATTATTCTATCAGTCCTTCTGATTATAGAATCCCCTATTAACACCAACTGTCTAGACCTTCTTTTACTACCCTCTCCATCCCTACTAGATGGACTGCTCTTCCGGCTGTTGGGGGTAGCAGTGATATCTAAGGCTGCCTTCTCCAAACCCAGGGCTGGCCTTCCTTTTCTGTAAGCCCCTACAACTTCTATAATTACAGTAACCCATCTTCCTACCTGATAATCCTGATTTACATCTCCACAATGCACATGAACACCATTAACTACCCCTTTCAAGGTTGTCAGTTCTGCCCAATGTTGCAATTTGCTCCTCCAGATCACTAATGTGAGCTTCCAGAAGAGCAACCTGCTTACATCTGTTGCAGCAGTATTCACCCTGGAGCTGTTGCTCCTTTACTGTATACATGCGGCACACTTTACACTGCCCAAAACCTTCAACCTTGCTAGCGCTCATTATTCCAGATACAATATTAATATTACTTACAGGAAAATTCAAATGTTACCTACAGGTTAGAACATTTAATGGACTCCCTTTAATTAACAAACTGAAGGAAGGAAAGCAAAAAATGTTGTTTAAAAAGTAAGAGAAAAGATGTTTTAAAAAGCTGCTAGCAAAGATCCCAAAGAAGAAAAACCAAAAGCAATCACCATCAGTCAAAAGCACAATTCCTGTTTTTCACTTGCCACTCATATTTACAACCTATTCAGCTTCCAGCCATCAAAGCTGTGAGGCAGGCCAGGTAAGTAAAGTATATGGGGTCAAGAATGCCCTTTCCTGTATGTGCAAAAGGAAAATGTCTCTTTAAGGATAGGAAATATTAATCTATACTATTTTGCCTTAGATGCATGTTTATTGTATTGAACCATAAACAAAGATACCATGTAGGATGATCAGCTCACTTTCCATGGTAAGGGTAGGAATGAGGTGGCCTGTACATTTGAACTGAGAAGTTCCAGCTGAGGTGACCAGGAATTTTTGTATGAATACTCTCAGGAGAACTGATAATACAGTCAGGTCCATAAATATTGGGACATCGACACAGTTCTAATCTTTTTGGCTCTATATACCACCACAATGGATTTGCAATGAAACGAACAAGATGTGCTTTAACTGCAGACTTTCAGCTCTAATTTGAGGGTATTTACATCCAAATCAGGTGAACGGTGTAGGAATTACAACAGTTTGTATTTGTGCCTCCCACTTTTTAAGGGACCAAAAGTAATGGGACAGATTAACAATCATCCATCATTGCAGTCAATTACAGCCTGAAGTCTGGAACGCACAAACATCACCAGACGCTGGGTTTCATCCCTGGTGATGCTCTGCCAGGCCTCTACTGCAACTGTCTTCAGTTCCTGCTTGTTCTTGGGCCATTTTCCCTTCAGTTTTGTCTTCAGCAAGTGAAATGCATGCTCAATCGGATTCAGGTCAGGTGATTGACTTGGCCATTACATAACATTCCACTTCTTTCCCTTAAAAAACTCTTTGGTTGCTTTCACAGTATGCTTCGGGTCATTGTCCATCTGCACTGCGAAGCGCTATCCAATGAGTTCTGAAGCATTTTGCTGAATATGAGCAGATAATATTGCCCGAAACACTTTAGAATTCATGCTGCTGCTTTTGTCAGCAGTCACATCATCAATAAATACAAGAGAACCAGTTCCATTGGCAGCCATACATGCCCACGCCATGACACTACCACCACCATGCTTCACAGAAGAGGTGGTATGCTTTGGATCATGAGCAGTTCCTTTCCTTCTCCATACTCTTCTCTTCCCAACACTCTGGTACAAGTTGATCTTGGTCTCATCTGTCCATAGAATGTTGTTCCAGAATGGTGAAGGCTTTTTTAGATGTTGTTTGGCAAACTCTAATCTGGCCTTTCTGTTTTTGAGGCTCACCAATGGTTTACATCTTGTGGTGAACCCTCTGTATTTACTCTGGTGAAGTCTTCTCTTGATTGTTGACTTTGACACACATACACCTACCTCCTGGAGAGTGTTCTTGATCTGGCCAACTGTTGTGAAGGGTGTTTTCTTCACCAGGGAAAGAATTCTTCGGTCATCCACCACAGTTGTTTTCCGCGGTCTTCCGCGTCTTTTGGTGTTGCTGAGCTCACCGGTGCGTTCTTTCTTTTTAAGGATGTTCCAAACAGTTGATTTGGCCACACCTAATATTTTTGCTATCTCTCTGATGGGTTTGTTTTGTTTTTTCAGCCTAATGATGGCTTGCTTCACTGATAGTGACAGCTCTTTGGATCTCATATTGAGAGTTGACAGCAACAGATTTCAAATGCAAATAGCACACTTGAAATGAACTCTGGACTTTTTATCTGCTCCTTGTAAATGGGGTAATGAGGGAATAACACACACCTTGCCATGGAACAGCTGAGCAGCCAATTGTTGCATTACTTTTGGTCCCTTAAAAAGTGGGAGGCACATATATAAACTGTTGTAATTCCTATACTGTTCACCTGATTTGGATGTAAATACCCTCAAATTAAAGCTGAAAGTCAGCAGTTAAAGCACATCTTGTTTGTTTCATTTCAAATCCATTGTGGTCGTATATAGAGCCAAAAAGATAAGAATTGTGTCGATGTCCCAATATTTATGGACCTGACTGTATATTCAAGAGAACTGGAGTCCATGTGTGGGTGTATATAAATCTAGACAGAATTGCTCTGCCTATTTCACATACAGCTCTTACAAGTTAAGGAATAATTCACTTTCTTTAAGTATTTCAAGGCCCTAATAGATATGCATTCCTGCAGAAGATAAGTTGCAGACTCATTCAGGCCATCTCAAGTAAAGAAACCATTATGGTGTATTTGTCATAGGTATGTACTGTAATAATACTATGAATCTCTAATGCCCCGTACACATGATCGGACATTCCGACAACAAAATCCTAGGATTTATTCAGACGGATGTTGGCTCAAACTTGTTTTGCGTACACACGGTCGCACAAAGTTGTCGGAATTTCCGATCGCCAAGAACGCGGTGACGTAAACCACGTACGACGAGACTAGAAAAGGCCAGTTCAGAACCAAGCGCGGCACCCTTTGGGCTCCTTTTGCTAATCTCATGTTAGTAAAAGTTTGGTGAGAGACGATTCACGCTTTTTCAGACTCGTGGTTTTCAGATCGTTTTCTGCTGTTCAGTTTGTGCTTGTGGGTTTGTATCTGCTCTTCAGTGCGTGCAAGCAAGCTCCGCGTGACTTTGTCATTGTGTTCTTGTTCGTTCGTTACTGTTTTTCAGGTCGCTCTTCACAGGCCTTGCTGTTCTTCAGTGCGTTCTGTTACTTTGTTCTGAGCAGCCGACCGTTTTCTAGCCATGTTGCGTATACGTACTCCACGTAGAGTTCGTGCTGTGCTGGGCTTGGTGTTGGGGTCCTGACCTTGACACAAGCCCAGTCCATGAACAGGGTGGGGAGGAGTTCATGGACCAAGAATTGGTTGCTTCAGCGTGACCAGTTCTGTCATATGCCTTTGCTCCGTGAGATCCGTGAGAATAATCCTGATGATTTCAGGAACTTTCTCCAGATGACGGACCCCGTATTTCACCGTTTGTTGGCTTTGCTGACCCCCTATATCAGCAGGCAGGATACCTGCATGAGGCAAGCCATCACTCCGGAGCAAAGGCTAGTCGCCACCCTGCGGTACTTGGCGACGGGGAGAAGTCGGCAGGACTTGAAGTTCTCGACAGGCATCTCCCCCCAGGCTCTGGGGATCATTATCCCAGAGACCTGTTCTGCCATCATACAGGTCTTGCAGAAGGAGTATATTAAGGTAAGATTTTTATCCTTTAATATCACATTTTATTGTATATAATGTTTGATAATATATTGTATTTCTTTCCACATTCCCTAATCACCATGATTGTAATATGCTGTGAATGTCCCCTTTGTCCTCATGCATGCTGGATTTTTCTTTATTTTTTTTTTTTTGGTCCTTCATACATATTTGCCTTCACTTACCTCCCCAGCATGCTCTCCTGGCACTATATTCACCTCATGTAGTCACTTAACAATGTATTTTATCAGCTCCATAGTAGTGCTTTACCCCAAACACCCCCTAAAATGTTTTTAAATGTGATTTGTGCTTTAAATTCAGGCAGAATGCCAGAGGCTTTTTTTGGGGGGTCCCCAAATCATTTGGAACCCTCCCTCCCCCCAACTGCTAAGTCAGCTGATCCCAATTCTCTATCTATCCTCAATCATCTATCTGCTGACTTTGCCAAACACACTATACCCATCTCTTTTGTGGTCAGATGTATGGATGAATTCCCCAAAGCATGTAGTGCAAGGGCCTACCTGTATACTTTCAAATGGTACTGTTTAAAGATTTTTTTATCCTATTATTATCTTGATAGGTAATAGCAGAATGTCCAACTGTGCTCAAATGTGTACAATGTGTATTTATATCTTTGTATTATGACACTTCTTACCTGTCCAGTAGGCTGCCAATAGTGTAACTAAGGAGGGGCTGTTCCAAGTAATACACATTATTTAGTCATTCATCTCTCAATGAAGTGGAGAGGGTTACCTGCCCAAGAGCTCCCCCCCCTATAATGTTAGAAATGGCCCATGAGGGGGGGGGGGGATATGATAGGTGTACCTTATACTTTGGTCTTTAAAAACTCCCTCAAATAGGGGGCGTGGCCTGCTGCGGACCAGGATGGCTGCCTGAAGTCCGAGCTCCGCTCCACGGCCTGGATTCCAGCAACTCCTAGC
Source organism: Lithobates clamitans (assembly GCA_037952925.1). NCBI lineage: Eukaryota > Metazoa > Chordata > Amphibia > Anura > Ranidae > Lithobates > Lithobates clamitans. Next base: position 3,941,671 of record JBBGZY010000025.1, on the reverse strand, counting down.
TACCATCCTTCCCGCTGCTCACACTACATCAGCGGGGAAGGACTGGGGAAACCCTCGGGCACTCCGATGCAGCGGTACAAACCGCCAAACCCCCGCCGTCTCACCGACTACTATCCGACGGCCGCCGCTATGCAGAAGGCCCAAGATGGCGCCGATGGAAGCGACGGCACCCGCTCTAACAACACAGAGGGCCTGCCTGCCACCTCCTCAACACTCCCTCTCCATGGCACTGTGACCGCAGCAACAGACAGGGACAGCATGGACACACTCTCCCCTCCAGAGGATTCCCCAGGAGGACTGCAGCAAGACAGAGGTAAGAGGCTGGCTACCTCCCCTGCACATTCCCCAAACAAAGAACCACATGCAAAGAAACAGCTGTGGTCCCATATTGTTGCAGGGTCACACAGCGCCCAAAATACTCCCTCCCTGGCTGCTATACCTGTCACTGAAAACACAGTGTCTGAAGTAATGCTGAAATCTATGCTTCTCACATTGCAGCAAGATCTGCATAGAGAGCTCCAAATGTCACTATCCCAGATGCATGATAAAATAGACTGCCTAGAAGAACGCACAGATGCCCTTGAAGAAAATCTACAAGATTACTCTAAGGCACACAATGAACTGTTAGATGCTCATGAGCACCATGCGGAAGAAATTCACCGTATCAAAATGAAAATGGCGGATTTGGAAGACCGCTCCAGGCGGAATAACATCAAATTCCGGGGCATCCCTGAATCGGTTAAACCGAACGAAATAACCCCCTACTTGCAACAACTTATCTCAGCCCTACTCCCACGCCTCAACGCCCGCGACACTCTAATTGACCGTGCCCACAGAATTGCTAAACCGTCACACCTCCCTGACGATATCCCCAGAGATATCTTGGCACGTATACATTTCTTCCATGTGAAGGAACAAGTCCTCTCCGCCGCCAGATCCGTGACACCCCTGCCAGCCCCTTACAACAACGTCAAGCTATTCACTGACCTGTCACCGGCTACAATGGAGATGCGTAGAGCATTCGCCCCAGTGACTTCCATACTTCAACAAAGAAAAATAACCTACAAATGGGGCTTCCCTACGAAATTGCTGGTCACCCACCAACAAAAGATAGTGCCTATTCTCTCCCCGAAGGATGGCTACAAAAAGCTCACCAACTGGGGCTTTCTCCCCGTTGCCCCCAGAGAAGCGGAACAACCTACTCCTTCCTACAAGCCATCTGACTCCAGAAATATGGCGAATAAAGCTCCCAAAAAGACCTAACTTTGATCCAAGCCCAGCTCCCCAGATCTACGTATATCCAGCCTGGGCGTCACATCTAGTTCTTTTCCTCACCACCCCTCAGGTTTACAGTTGTGCTACGCACAAGTTTCTTTTTTTTTGTCTAAGTGTTTTTTTTTTTCTTTGTTCTTTCCTCTTGATTACAGCATAGATTAATTGACATTAACTATAATTGTTTTCTAGATCTGCAGATTGTTTGTATTTCGCAACTGACTTTGGTAAAATAATTGTACTATATACAGCATTTAAGTATCTAACTGTGTAATTACTCTCACCAACAGTAGGTGGGGTCTCTCTCCCTCTGCCCAAGCCCTCATAGCCACAATACCAACATGACACTCTCGATTACCTCCCTCAATGTTAAAGGCCTAAACTCACCATTTAAACGCAATCTCTTATGGAAAGAAGCATTACAACAGCGGGCAGACATAATCTGTGCCCAAGAAACGCACTTTGCAAAACTCAAACAACCCCAATGTAGTCACAAAAAATATCCCCATTGCTTCTTCGCAAGTGCCCCCAAAAAAAAGAGAGGAGTAATGATTGCCATAAACGCAGCAATAAATTTCAAGCTTCATCACTGTGAAAGTGATGAAGACGGCAGATTCTTAATCCTATCAGCCACATTTGACAACCGCCCCCTCACTGTAGTCAACGTATATGCCCCCAATACTGCACACAAAAAATTCTACGCCAACCTCTTTGCCAAGTTGGCCCCTTACAGATCTTCCCCACTGGTAATTTGTGGAGATTTTAATGAAGTAATTAACCCTACCCTTGATACTTCCAACCCTGCGAGAAATAGGCCCTCAGCAATATCAAATATCCTCAAAAAAGAAGATCTTTATGACATATGGAGGTGCATGCACGATGAGGAGAGAGACTATACCTACTTTTCCCCCCCACACCAATCCTACTCCCGCATTGACCTATTCATCACAGACAAACACCTATTACAGGCTATCACAACATCTACTATAGGTACTATAACATGGTCTGATCATGCCCCAGTTACGATCAAAATAGCATCCCCCTCCCAAACCACTAGACACACGGTCTGGAGACTAAACACCTCCCTCCTCAACAACCCCTCCTTTGAGGCTCAAATACAATCCGAGATCGATAACTATTTTCAACAAAATGTCAACTCTGTAAATGACTGTGCTATTGTTTGGAATGCTCACAAAGCTTGTCTACGAGGTCTTTTCATCAAACTTGGAGCCCAGGCTAAAAAACAACACTCCTCTATAACAGAATCCCTCTTGAAACAAATCCGATCTCTTGAAACTTCAAACAAGAGATCCCCCACTAATACAACCTCCTCAGAACTAAAAAAGCTCAGATCCCAACTCAGCAGTCATCTCCACCAAAAATTTGATTATTTTATCAAACGATTACGTCTTCAGATATACTCATCGGCCAATAAATCAGGAGCATTTATGGCCAAACAATTCAAAAAACAACTTTCTAATAAAAAAATCTCATATATCACAAACCCCCAGGGCAAGCGCTTGTCCAACCCGCTAGATATTGCCAACGAATTTGGTAATTTTTACAACAAACTTTACAACCTTACGAAAACAGACCCCCATCCCACACCCACCCAAGATGACATAAAGAACTTTTTATCTTCTATCTCCCTCCCCTCGATCTCCCCAAAACAACTAGACTCTCTCACGACTCCCTTCTCACAAACCGAAATCCAAAAAGTAATAAACAACCTACCTCTACACAAAGCGCCGGGACCCGACGGACTACCCAACGAATATTATAAACGATTCGCCCAACAACTAGTCCCCCACCTATGCGACATGTATAACCAATTTGCTACTACAGGCATAATCCCTAGAGAATCTCTCGAGGCCCTAGTGGTTACCATCCCCAAACCAGGCAAACCCCCAGACAACCCAGCCAACTACAGACCAATTTCACTCCTCAACACAGACACCAAAATTTACGCCAAACTGTTAGCACAGCGCCTCTCCACCATCATCCCCCAAATTATTCACCCTGACCAGGTAGGATTTGTACCTGGCAGGCAAGCTTCAGACGGTACCAGACGTTTCATTGACCTTATCCAGTGGACAGAGCATAATCGAACGCCTTCTCTCTTCCTATCTTTGGACGCAGAGAAGGCGTTCGATAGAGTATACTGGCCGTACATGGAAGCAGTACTCCGAAAATTTGGATTATCGGGCACCTTCCTCTCTGCAATACTAGCTCTGTACACCCACCCATCTGCGCGCATTTGGACATCAGGGGTTGTCTCCAGCCCATTCCAAATCACTAATGGCACGAGACAGGGGTGCCCACTATCCCCCCTAATTTTCGCCATGATAATGGAGCCCCTAGCACAATTTATTAGATCTGACACAGCGATTACAGGTATAACAATCGGACAGACCGATCATAAAATCGGTCTATACGCAGATGACGTGATCATTGCTCTAACAAATCCAATACTGTCCCTCCCTGCAGTCCAACTAATCCTTGACAAATTTAGCACAGTATCAATGTACAAACTAAACCACAGTAAATCCCTAATGCTTAACCTTGGCCTTGACTCTCTAACCTTAAAATCCATCACCACTAGCTCCCCCTTTGCTTGGGCCTCCAACTCCTCTCTCCCATACTTGGGTATCCAATTAACGTTCCCAAGCCGAATGTTACTGAGAATTAACTTTGAAGACCTCCTGGACAAGCTTACTCATCTAGCGAGGGACCTGGGTAGGGTTCCAGCTTCCTGGGCTGGTAGGATAGCTCAGACAAAAATGTATCTACTTCCCCATGTCCTATATTTTTTCCGTACATTACCTCTCCCTCTAACGCAAAATCAAATAAAAAAAATCCAAGGAATCATCAACGGCTTCACTTGGCAACAAAAGAGACCTAGGATAAAAAAAGGCATACTCACAACTCCAGTTCAACACGGAGGACTGGGTGTCCCAGATATTCAAGCCTACCACCGAGCAACCATCCTGGACCAGCTGAAAACTTGGTGGTCAGACAAACATCATACAACCTGGAAACAAATCGAAACCAACCTACTACCCACGGATCCTAAAAACTTCCTAGCCGCACTCTGGCTCAACCCCCATCCCAAAAGATACCCTCTTGACACTATTACATCCGCCACAAGAATTTGGACTTCAATACTACAAATCAAAGGAGGGATATCAAAAGATACTTTGACAGCAATACCCACTGAGGCATTACACCTCGTCTCCCCGGACTTACCTCTTTCAGAATGGACAAAAGTCGGCATCACCCATTTAGGTATGCTCTTTTCGTCATCAACCCTCCTCTCATTTGAGCAATTAAAGCAAAAATACGGACTATCCAAACACACGTTCTTCCTCTACCTAAGGATCAGGTCTAGCCTATCAAAAATTTCCTGGACAACCTCAGACGATGTCTCACTCCCAATACTCAAATTCTACAATATAGCTATACCCACGTCCAAAGGAATTTCGTTCATGTACAAGCTTCTCACCAAACCAACTACTAATCATCTGGCGTCTTCCGTACAGTACTGGTCCTCACTATCAGACCAACCGGTTTCAGATACACAATGGCTAAAGGCCCTCACATTGCCCTTACGTCTGTCGCACTGCATTAATCACTGGGAAGCAACACAGAAACTTTTTCACAAATGGTACTTCACCCCAGAAAGGTTGGCGAAAATCTACCCGAACACCTCCCCGACCTGTTGGAGGGGATGCACTCACGTTGGATCTCTCTCACACATATGGTGGGAATGCCCACCAGTTAAAAATTTCTGGAGACAAATACACAACCTAATTGAAGCTATGTGTGGTACATCCCAATCTTTGTCCCCGCTTGACCTACTCCTAGGACTCTCAATTCCAATGATGCCCACCCATCAGCAAACAATACTCACACATATTCTCATTGCCGCAAGACTAACAATCGCAAGAAAATGGAAATCAACAGACCCGCCAACTCTTAAAGATACCATCAGCATACTTAACCAACACTTTCAGATGGAATTCTCTTTTGCCAAAGCCAACATGTCCATCAAGCGCTTTAACAGAAACTGGCACCCTTGGATTCTGGACTCTAGAAGCACACCACTGTCGTAACAGTCCAGCCTCTAAGAGGCCAGCTTATATACCACCCCCCCTATCTTATTACAACCTCTCGGACACTTTACTAAAACATGTTATATAGGTTACAATGTCACACCGTGATATAGGTTGTGCACAGGTGTTCCCCCCACTCAATACTTAACCTATTATTACAGGAATACTTTATGCTACCATAGTTATTTGTAGTATACTTGTTTACTTTCTGTTCTTCGATTATTTTTGCCTTAGATCAATCAAAACTACACTTAATAAGCTCTTCTCTCACTGCTGTTTATGTACACACTAAGACGCCAGGGTATGCCCAATTGGCGATGTTTCTGTATTTTTCTTTTTTTCATTTTAAAATTACAATAAAAACTTTAAATATTAAAAAAAAAAAACTCCCTCAAATAAATGTTATCTTGATGTTGGCCAAGAATGTTTGTGTCTTTGTGTCTTTCCATGTTTATGTGCAAAAAGACAAAATTTTTTTGTTTTCCTCAACAGTTTCCTTCCACGCCACAGGAATGGCAGACCATGGCCTCCCACTTTGCCCAGCAGTGGGACTTTCCTAACTGCGGATAGGCAATTGATGGGAAACACGTCCACATCATCCCACCACCCAACTTGGGGTCATACTATTATAATTATAAGGCTTTCAATAGTATTGTGATGTTGGCAGTGGTGTTGGCTACTTATGAGTTCCTGTATGTGGACAAGGAGAAGAATGGCCGGATGTCCGATGGTGGAGTCATCGCCCAGATGGAGTTCTACAGGCGTCTCCAGAATGGCAGCTTGGACTTGCAACCTCCAGAAGACAATGTGGAAGGACTCCCATTCGTCTTCATTGCGGATGAAGCCTTTGTGCTGGGGGACCATCTTGTGCGGCCATTCCCGATGAGGACCCTCACCCCGAACCAGAGGATTTTTAATTACCGGCTGGCCAGAGCCAGAAGAGTGGTGGAAAACACGTTTGGAATCATGGCCAGCCGGTTCCGCCTATTTCTTACACCCATACATATGGCGGAGTACAAACTGAATCACATTATCCTCGTGTGCTGTGTTCTACACAACTTTTTACGGCAACATTCTGCCAACTATGCTGGCTCATTTGGGCCTGAGGCCGGAATTCTAAATGAACCAACCCTTGAAAGTGGCCATCCTGGCTTGCCCTCCCTGAGTGCCCGTGATGTCCGGCTAAGATACCTTGAATTCTTTGCGGGTAGGGGGGCTATCAATATGCCAGACAATGTATGAAACCTTTTTCAAATAAAAAAAAATAATTAAGCAAATCTTTGGTGACATTTACTGCTTGTGTTTGTTTTAGCTGACCCTGACAGAAATGAGTCCTGAAAATGGCGTGATTGTGTAACCTTACAAAGCACTGTTGGATGTTATTTACTAAAGGCAGTGACACTTTGCACTACAAGTGCACTTGAAACTGCACTTTGGAGTGCAAAGTGGATTTGCCCTTAGGAAATAACACCCATTGTCACAGAAAAAAACATTTAGAGCACGCCAAAAGTGTTCTAGCGTTGAGACAATAATACACACATTCTTGATTAACAATCTTTTTAATACCAGCACAATCACATGTGCACTTAGAAAAGGTTTGGCAAACAAACCAACATGTTTGTTGTACAACAATTTTTGGGGTCACATTAGAAAAAGTAGAAATGTCCATTTAAGATACAGTAAAACAGGCATGTTTAAAAACACACAAGAAAGACACAAATCTTGAACTAACAAAGTTCACATTTGGTAGAACTTGAAGGCAATATCAGACATGAGTATTTAGGAACTGTGTTTGATATTGCGTTCAGATGGGGTGAAGTCACCCCCGGAAAAGCCAAATTTTGAAGATGTACACAAATACATGAATGTCAACATGTGCTAGCTGCCATCATGGAGGATCAAGGGACGTGTTTTGGGGGAGCCACCCCTTCCTCACAGCTACTTTATTATTGAGGAAGGGATTGCACCCCCAAAAGGTGTCCATTGATCTCCCGTGATGGCAGATAGCACATGTTGACACACTGTGTGCATCCTCAAAATTTGGCTTTTCTATTATTTGACAAAAAATGTTAAAATTGTAGTACACCATAAAACAAAGGGATTTGGAGGGGTTTTAAACTCTCCCCAAAACATCAATGATGTTCTTATTTTTTTGAAGAACATCATTGATGTTTTTCTGGATGTTTTCCAATGCAACATTACACCCCATGATCTCCCCGATCAGGATCTGTGCACTTTCCGAGGTGAAAGGATCTGGATCCACAACATCACAATCACCTAAAAAGATAGAAACCAAAAAAAAACATGTATTATAAATATGCCGGCATCCATCTCTTACCTGAGCCTGTGGTCGCAGACATTCGCCTGTTGTGGTGCCAATTTCCACCACGTCTTCCTCCTCCTGCTCTTCTTGTCTTTGTGGGAATTCCCCTTCTTCCAGAGGTGGGGGGTCTCTGGTCTCCTCGAATGAGGGGTGTCCTCCTAGTCTTTTCTCCCCTATGTAAAAAAAAAATCGTATACTTAGCACACAGATATTTGAGGGAAGAACTATAAATATGAAACATTGCTTGGAAGTGGGGTACAATTGTCTATTTTGGCTGAGTTCCAAGATGTAGAATTTTTAGTGTCCTTTGTCAAGCTTGAATACTTTACCTGTTTTGTACAAGCTTAACAGATGGAGACCCCCCTATAGTATACACTGGAGCACCTGTGTGGGCCCCCTAATAAAAAGGTTGTTCTTGTGTCCACACTAGTGCTACAGCGTCCAGATGTGTAAACAGCTGCTGAGTGTCCTCTCCTTACACAGAATCTAGTTTTGCCTTTCATTCTATTAACAAACACATCTACACAACCAAATTATTTTCAGACAAGTAGGCCCTAAAAAATGTTGCCAAATGCATATGGCCCAAACAATGGTGTTTTATAGGCCGAAAGAAAAATGTTTGATACGAACGAATAATGTGCCCATGAACATGAAAGTTGACATTTTAAACTGGATTAACAGTTAAGAAAAGCACATGGAGCAGCTCGAACGCAATAAAGACAAAAAGAATAGGAACACAGCACAAATACTTACTTTTTTGCAGCACTCTCCGGATCTTACTGTACTGCTCGTGTTCTCTTAATTTAGGGTCCGACCACCGCTTCCTGAGCTGATCTTTCGATCGACGTACCCCGAAAATCCAGTGCAGGCTCTTGACCACTTTCGCCATGATCTTGGCCTTTCGGACATTGGGGTTGGGGTAAGGTCCATACTTTCCATCATAGTCGGCCCTCTTAAGGATGTCGACCATCTCCAACATCTCCCCAAAGGACATATTTGATGCCTTAAATCGTCTCCTTCTAGTTTGGGACGTTTCAGGCTCAGTGCTTTCCTCCTCCTCATTGGTGTAAATATCAGACACCTGCTCTGACTCCGCCATGTGCTCTTCCCCACTGCGCCAATGAGAAGGGGCGGGGAATAGACTTGAAAGAACGTCTGGGGCGGGCGGAGTTTCACGCATGCGCAGTGTCTATAAACGTAACACGTGTGCGTAGTACGTGCAATCTGTGAGCGGAGGAAGCAGTAACGGAGGCGCCGATCGTGATAACAAAGGTAAGATTTAACATTGGGCCTATACTGCTTTTAGATTGAGACCTGTATTTGCACAAGTTTAGAAGACTTTAGGCTGACATTAGGGTTTGTCTTGTGTTGTGTCTTGCAGTGAAAATGGATATCTTGAAAGATAACGACTTTATGCCAATCTTCATTGATATGTTCAGGGAGCTGCCCTGTCTATGGGAGATAAACCACCCTGAATATAAGAACCAAACAAAGAGGAATGCAGCGCTGGATCAATTGCTGGAATTTGTGAAGACGGTGATCCCCACGGCAGACATCACCTATTTGAAGATCCTAATTGGTGGCCTGAGGAGCACTTATCTAAAGGAGCGCAAGAAGGTCCAGGATTCCCAGAGATCCGGAGCTGCAGATGACATCTATGTCCCCAGGCTGTGGTACTATGACAGGCTGCATTTTCTGGCAGGTCAGACTGAACCCAGGCCAGCACTCTCCAGTCTTCCTTCCACGCTTCCTTCCCCCCAGCTGAGGCTTCTGACGCCCAACCTGGGCCTTCCAGGCAGCAACATGTGGAGGAGCCCAGCTTGAGCCAGATATAGCATTCCTCTAAATATTTCTGCTTGTCCAATCAATGATGTTAACTAGATGTTAGTTTGGAGTACTAATTTATGATTGTGATTGATGATGCAAAAACTAAAACCATGTCCCTTTTTCATACACAGGGAAGTCTCAGCCAGGAGGTGGCCGGGCCAAGCAGGCTGCCTGATATCCTGGTCCCTCCCCTACACCCGCAAAGACAAAGTGGCAGGAAGAGGAGTAACCTGGAGTAGGCTGCCATAGGCCTCTTTTGGAAGGCTACAGAGGCCCTAAAAAACCCCCCACAGTGTGGAGGAGGACTTTGCTGGCATAACTGCCTGCAAAATACTGCAGATGGAGGAGGGCCAATGACTCCTGTGTGAGTCCTTAATTTTGGAAGCTCTCAATACGGGGTTGAGGGGCCAAATAACATCTGCTACCCACATTTGTAACCTCACACATAGTCCTCCTCCTCCTTCTCCTCCTCCCCCAGGTCCTACTCCTCCTCCTGCCACATCTCCAACACCAGAGCCACAGCCAGGAAGGAAGCGTGGAAAGAAGACCAGAAAGTGATGACCCTGGGTTCAGTCTGGTCTGGCAAAAGATGCAGCCTCTTGTAGTACCACAGCCTGGGGACACAGATGTCATCTGCTGCTTTCCGGATCTCTGGGACTTCTGGACCAGACTGCACTCCCTTAGATATGGACTCCTTAGGCCACCAATTTTGATGTTAAATAATTAATGTCTGCCCTGGGGGTCCAAGGCTTCGCCAATTTCTGCTGTTTCTCCAGCGTTGCCTCCCTCTTTGTTTGGTTCTGAGCTCTTAATAAAGGATTTTTTGTTTCAATTATACTCGCCTATGTGTGTTTTCCTTCAAAAAGGACAGTTTGTTTGTGAGGATTCAGGTACATTTCAAAAATACAATGTGAGATTGAAAAGGGACACCAACACCAACCAATCTCATTGAGATTCAATAATATAAGATATCAATGGTGTTGTGGTAACTTGACACACAAAACACACACAAAAATATTAGGGAGTAAAACTAACAAAAAAATAAAACAAAGATCAGCCTTGAATACAAACCCCCCCAAAAAAAAAACAGCCTTAAAAAAAAAAAAAAAGATAAGAACCGAAAAAAAATTTGGTCAGATGTGACAAATCAAAATATACTGAGGGAATCCCGATAAATAATATAGAAAGAAGTTTGTGAGAAGTCTGTGTGAATATAAGCAGCAAAACTACTTCATTCTTCTCACATTATAAAGAAGAAGAGAGTGCGCTGTATTAAACCATTTTTTACATTGCAGCGTGACGAAAGTGCTAATTTTACCAGGCCGAGCTGTTCCGTCTCGGAATTTCTTCTGAGCATGCGCGGCTCTTTGTGCGTCGGAACTGGCCACACACGGTCGGAATTGACGCGATCGGATTTTGCTGTCGGAAAATTTTATAGCCTGCTCTCAAACTTTGTGTGTCGGAAAATCCGATGGAAAATGTCCGATGGAGCCCACACATGGTCGGAATGTCCGACAACACACTCCGATCGGACATTTTCCATCGGAAAATCCGACCGTGTGTACGGGGCATAAGAAGTTTTATAAACCTATACAATGCTCAAACATGTCAGCTCATCATTTGTTAGGATTTCCTTTCTCAGTCCAGTATTTGAGTATGACAAGGGTTATTCTGATATTGACAACCCTTTAAGTATAAAATAAATATTGAATATAGCTAATTGATTATAGATAAAGAATACATAGACATACATAGACACAACCAAATCATACTGAGTTGTAAAATACTCCTCTCCATTAAAATAGAAAGTAGACACAAATTAACCTGGCATTCATTCAGATATGACTCTGAGAAGTCATAACAGGCTGTTATGTAGCAGTCATCATTTACTTAGCATATTTTTTGCAAAAGGCTGAAAAGGAAACTTATGAACAGTGCACATTTCTCTTTAGGACTTCTTTTTTCACTAAAAACATTGCTGTTTCTTTGATATAAAAGCTGAGCACATATTATTATGGGCAATGATAGGTGGCAGGGATAGGTGGCACTGATGGGTGGCACTGATGGGTGCCACTGATGGGCAGCACTGATGGACACTGAAAGGCATAACTGACTTGCATCACTAATGGATACAGAATGGCCTAACTGATGGGCACAAATTGGCTTTACTGATGGGCACAGATTGATATCACTGATGGGCACAGACTGGCATCACTGCTGGGCACTGTTGGGGCTGCACTGATAACCAGGGCACCTGATGTCCTGATTATCTGTACAGTCTCCCCTGGGAGGAGATGCAGCTGATCAGCTCTCCTCTCCTCACACTCTGTCAGTGCGAGGCAAGGAGAGCTGATTACCGGCACTTCCCTGTTTACATGTGATTGGACACAACCGATCACATGGGTAAAGAGCCGCATCATCAGCTCTTTACTGAGATCGGGGTCGCGCCATGTCCCAGGAACACAGTGTGCCTGTGATAGTCACGCTGCATTCCCCCGTGGCCGAGGGATCGTGGTGAGACTGGGCGGGAGGGGGTTAAAGGTTCCACAGACTATGATGGTAGCTTCTCTGCTTTTGAGCTCTACACCAACTGCAGAGGGGTCTATGTTGGATTTTTTTTCTTAGACCTATAATAGGGGTGAAAGTATTAAGAATGCCTAGAAAAACTCCTCTTATAGAAACACTTCAGGGTAGATGGTGTATGGGAACAGAGTACAGAGTGATGTAAGGAAAATATTGCTACTAGAGTGCCTAAGAGGTGCAAAATACCAGAGAATGGAATTGACATTTTGCTCTACCAATATCTAAAATATAATTTATAATATAATGACAAAAATAAGTCTTCAGAAATTTTGCTGCATGTATACTTTAGGGCAGTTTAGGAAAATTGATAGTAAGCAAGCAAGCACTTAATCGTATGGTGAAGTCTAATTCTTCATGTCATATTGAGATAATGCTGGATGCTATAAATTAGCTATGAAAATGCAAATTCTTTCAGTCACATGAAAGCATTTTGCTGCATATTTGAAAGTAATGGGTTCCTAAACTAATTTACCCAAGTGGTAGAATTTAGCAGTTATTTTCATAAATATACATTTTAAATGGGTCATTGTATGCAGTGTGAATCTTAAACAAAATATGCATGAATGTTTGTAAAGAGAATCTTCACATTTAACAGCTCGGGGATGTTCTCTAAGATTTAGACTGGGAGGGAATATTGTCATTGAAGAACACAGAACAGAAATGTGAATGCTTCAGATTGATTGTATGTAAACATACTACAAAATATATTCTTGTGGACAATACATTTAAAAAGGCTAAACATAAAACCTATGTGACTCACATACAAAGTTAATATGGAAAGAGAATTTTTAAAATATAAAAATTAAGGAATACTGTCATCATAAAAAACAATATAAAACAATATGTAAAAAAGAAATCAAGGGCACAAAAAGTTTAAACAAATGGTTGCAAAAGAGAGCAGGACAAACCCCCAAAAGTTCTTTATAATATAGGGAAATTTTGTATCTGCCTCGATGCATCCCCCTGAGGATGATACAAAATTTCCCTTGTATCGTCACTCGTAGGGGAGGGGACAGGACGGTGTAGGAAGCAGCTGGTCTGCTTCCCAGAGAACAGCCATACGACCTCAACTAAAACCCAGCGTTTTAAAGGCACATCATTACAGAGTGGTGCATTATATGCACCTAACCCATGTGAGTACCCTGTACTGGGTTTTTTTTTATTTGTACAATAAAATTGTGTTTAAACAGTATCACACTACGGAGTTTCTCTTTACTGTTTGTATATGAGGACACAGTACCAAGAGCAACTTAGAACCCCTGAGGTGATTCACATGCGTGGTTGACCAAACTTAATTGCGAGGTCGCACACTCTGAGGTGAGCGGCCATTGCCTGAGGGTGGGGAGCACCTGAGTGTGGACACCGCAACACATTGCTTTCACGTTTTTATGAAGTCATTATACCATTATACCTTTAATAAGGACTATATGCTAATTATGTTGGACTGATCTTCGTTTGATTAGGACGTCACTGTTATATGCTCCATAGCCTTTTATGATTCACGTTTGTGGCAATATATATATAATTTTTAAAAGCTTGTTTATTATTTTTATTTTGTCTGTGGAATGTGACACTTAACACAGATTTTATTATCACAGCAATCAAAGGATTTTAAATATATATTTCTTTGCAATATACTATTTCTTTGTTGGTTTATCACGCTTTATTTTTTAGTTTCTTTATTGCAATGTTGGCACTTTAAAATCATTGTTGGAATTAATACCAGGAGATAGCGCAGCATAGTAATTTTCAATTTATATTATAATATTATAATAAGAATCCAGGACTTAAAAAAAAAAACAATCTACTGAGCTAGTCAAAACCAGCTCGAGGGAGTCTATTCCACATTTTCAAGCAATATATCACACAGAACTGTCAGGTAGTGTGTGAGTCAGCGCTCACTGACAGCTATAAGGTGGACCATAAGGGATCAATAACAGGGGAGGGAAACAACAAACTATACCCAAAATAAATTAATAAGAATTAGTCCATACAGTCCATAGTAGTAAGGGATATCAAGGAGAAGTCCACAGGACAGATGGATCCACAGGTGGATGGGGATTGCACACACAGCCACGGGCAGCTCCTCAGCAGGAAATAGGAGTTCCCTCAGACAAACAAAAACAGCAGAAACAGGGTGCCTGGGTCAGTGGATCGTAAAAGCAGGTAACTTTATTTAGATACACTTACATGAAAGTATCTTGCAATCTGCACACAGGGTGGATGTGGATCACCAATCAAGCAGTCAGCTTTCAAAAGGGATGAGAAGACCACTTTGGGGATAAGCTCAGACTTGCCATATAGAGGTGTATAACCAGCAGCATCTCCAGCTATCACACCTGCTCTCATAGAGCTAGCAAGAGACTAAATCAGGACAGGGGCGGGCCGCAACACATTTCCGAAGCGCCACCTCCTGGTTATATACCTCCATACGGCAGGTCTGAGCTTTCCCCACAGTGGTCTTTTCATCCCTTGTGACGGCTGACTGCTTGATTGGTGATCCACATCCATCCTGTGTGCAGCTTGCAAGATACTTTTATGTAAGTGTATCTGAATAAAGTGTTACTTACTTTTACTATTACACTGACCCAGGCACCCTCTTTCTGCTGTTTTTATTCCACATTTTCACAGCTCTTACTGTGAAGAAGCTTTTTTATATTTGGAGGTTAAATATCTTTTCCTAAGATGTAAAGAGTGTCTCTTGTCCTTTGTGATGACCTTAAAATTAACTCTACACCAAGTTCACTATATGGACCCCTTATGTATTTATACATTTTTACCATATCCCCCCTTAATCTCCTCTTATCAAGATTTTCAGTTCAGCTAATCTTTTCTCATAGTTGAGCTCCTCCATTTTCAGTCTGGTTGCCCTTCTCTGCACTTTCTCCAGATCCTCAGTATCCTTTTTGTGAACTTGTGCCCATAACGGAACTGCATATTCTAGATGAGATTAAAAATGTAGAAGTCATATACAAAATGATATATACACATTTGTGAGTGAAGCAAGTCTCCTCCAACCTGTTCACAGCTATTTTACTTTTAAAACAAACTTTGTATACAAATTTGCAACAATAGCAAACACATCTCTATCCTGTATATTGTGCAACATATATAACATAAAGTGCACTTTTGTTATACGATTTAGGGTACTTTTACACTGACGCGTGCGGGCGCTGGCGTTACAGCAGCGCTAAATATAGCGCCTCTTTACTGTCATTTTGGCGGCGCTATTCGCTAGTGGCCAAAAAAAGGTTAAAACAGTGGCGGGTTTGCCACGCTGCCCCATTGTTTTCAATGGGAAGGGGCGCTTTAGGAGCGGTAAATACACCACTCCTACAGCGCTCCAAAGATGTGGCTTGCAGGACTTTTTTGACCGCCCTGCAAGCACACCGCTCCAGTGTGAAAGCCCTTGCACATTGGAGTGCATTGAGCGGCTCTTTCAGGGAGCTTTGCAGGCGCTATTTTTAGCACTTTAGCACCTGCAAAGCGCCTCATTGTGAAAGCAGCCTTAGTGTGGAATTTTATTTAGATATTTGTTCAAATATTAGTGGATCTACATTTTTAATCTGTTGTTAGTGTTTGAATTGAGGCACATTGCAGATTGTGGCTTTCTCATTTATTTTATTTAATTTATGTTGGTTACTTTATTTTCAATTAATTTGTTTAAACAAATATTTTTCACTAACTGCAGGAGCTGATGCATAAGGTATTCTAGAAGAGGGCTTACAAATAATTTGTACAGGGAGAAAATGATGTCTCTCTGTCTCTAGTCCAGATATATGGTCCAGAAACATATAGACAAAATAATTGTGAATAAAGCACCTGGACCAGATGACATACATCCATATGTCCTCTAATGCCCTGTACACACGAGCGGATTTTCCATCGGAAAAAACTTGGATGGTTTTTCCCGACGGAATTCCGCTCAAGCTTGCCTTGCATACACACGGTCACACAAAAGTTCTCTGAACTTTCGACCCTCAAGAACGCGGTGACGTACAACACTATGACGAGCCGAGAAAATGAAGTTTATTGCTTCCAAGAATGCGTTGAATTGTTTCCGAGCATGCGTAAGAATTTTGCGCGTCCGAATTTGTACAGACGATCGCATTTTCAGATAGGAACTTTTCCCAACTGAAAAATAGAGAACATGCTCTCAATCTTTTGCTGGCTGGAATTCCACCAGCAAAAGACTGATGGAGCATACACACGGTCGCTTTTTCTGACAAAAAGCTCTCATCTGAGTTTTGCTGGGGGAATTTCCGATCGTGTATACGCGGCAAAAGAGTTGAGCTCTGTTATTTCAAAGCCATTGTTTCTAATTTTAAGAGATATTCAGAACACCTATTCCCTCAACTCTTCTCCCCTGGAGAACTGGAGAAGGTGCAGAGAACCAAACTGATGAGAGGCATGGAGGAGCTCAGCTATGAAGAAAGATTAGTTGAACTGAACTTATTTACCTTGAGAAGAGGCAACTAAGGGGAATGTGATCACCATTTATAAATATATTGGTGGTCCATATAGTGAGCTAGGCGTAGTTATTCACTTTTAGGTCCTTCCATAGGACAAGGGGGCATGCTGTATGTCTGGAGGAGAAGATATTTAACCTCCACATATGGAAAGTTCTGGCCAGCCCAATAGAATGTTTTAAATAAAAATTGAATGCATTCCTATATGCACAAAATATAACCAAATAGTAGGCCCCATGCATACAGGGTGTTTGCCCAGCTTACCTAAACTCCATTCCTCCAGGCAGCAGCGTTTTGGCAGAAAAAACTTTTGACGTATGTAAATGCATCTAGACTCGTTAACATGTGTTTGCAAGTGTTTTTTTCTGCCAAAGCGTTGCTGCTTCTGGACGCACTGGTAGTGTTTTTTTTCCTGCCTCTAAACGCCTTATGTGTGAATGGACATGGAGTGGGCATTTAAAGGTAGAAAAAAATGCCCCCAAAAGCAGCATTTTTAAAGCTCAGTGTGCATAAGGTCTTATATTTATCGACATCAGTAGTATAGGATTATATATATATGTATATATATATATATATATATATATATATATATATATATATATATATATATATAGTTTTCTATGTAACATATATATATGTTTTCTATTTATTTTTTCTACTGGTTGAACTAGATGGACTTGTGACTTTTTTTCAGCCTGATCAATTATGTAACTATGAAACATCGCCACAGTGGCATTAAAAGTCAAATAATGAAGCCAAGTCCATCAAATATATCTACCTACTCTTTCAGCGCTTGTGCTACCAGTTACCCTTATAACACATTGACCATTTCCTTGGTTACTAGTGACATCACTCCTTCATGGCTGGAATCAGCCACTGGGCACTCAATTCAGAGCAAGAAGCCGGGAAACCTAGTACAGTATTTGGACATGCACCTCTCTGTGATTGGGAGAACTGGCTCAATAAGATGTTTGAATTAACCCTTTCTACACCTTTGTTTAAAGCTTCACTAACCTGACTTATTTGGGAAAGTAAGTAATCAAGTCTAGTCAATTTAAAGTGGATCTAAATGCACCCTGACGGACACTGCTGGAGCTCTTGCCTTGCATGCGGAATATAAACACCGGCATGCGGAATTTAAGCATGTTAAATATTAGTTGGCACTTTATTCATTTATGAATTGTTGAATATTTTCATATGTTTTTTATGATGATCTGTATTGACTCATAATTATTCATTTAAAGGGATTTTGAAATTGACAGCGTCCCCAACAAGCAGTAATAGGTGGGGGGTGGGGATGGTGGCAAACATGCTGCTCTGCTACACAGCATTTAGAGACAAGTACTCTGCCTGTTTCTGTATGCCTTATGCCCTGTACACACGGTCGGATTTTCTGACGGAAAATGTGTGATAGGACCTTGTTGTCGGAAATTCCGACCGTTTGTGTGCTCCATTACACATTTTCCATCGGAATTTCAAAGTTTGAGAGCTTTCTATAAAATTTTCCGACAACAAAACCTGTTGTCGGAAATTCCGATCGTGTGTACACAAATTCGACGCTCTCAGTTCACTTCCTGCCCTATAGCCAAAACAGGAAGTGAGAGAAAATCTCTCCAAAGTGAGGAAATTCCTGGCTGTCACCAGGGTCATCAGAACTAGTGTCCACACTGGAAGTTTGCCCCTCTATTTTTGTTCTGGTGACAACCCAATATTTGGGATTGTCTTTTACTTTCACTCTGAGAGCTAACAGTAAATGCAACAAATAGTGAGTGTGGATTTTCCTAACAAGGGCACAGACTGCAATAAAAAACTGACAGGGGTTCAAATTCCTCTCCACTCCAATCAAAACTTAAAAAAAAAGAAAACCCTTAATTATATTTTAAGTAATATAAACATGTACCTTATTGAGGTAAAAATAAGTTCAATATTGGAGTCGTTGGCTGTGGCAACCAAGCAAAATGATTGTTTTTCTATACAACGGAAGGCAAATTGCAATTGGTAACAACGTTTTTGTGGTCATTTTCATTTCAACAGTTTTGATGCAACAGCTCTACTATATTAATTATTTAGACTTCATATTGACTTACAATATTTATATTATGTAAAGTATAATATATAGTTTTAAGTGTACAACTGTAGCAGAATTTTGGTATTCTGAATTAGGTTTATTTTGCATCTATGCCATGCACATGCATTCATGTAAGCTGCTAACACTGTATTCTGCCATACAAAGCAATCTGCAAGCTTTTTAATGTCATGTTTACTTTCTGCAGTCCTATAAGCTCTTGGCTAACTTCTATTGTAGCTTTACCTCCTGAAAAGCTCTGCAGAAAAGTAGCGTAATAGGGCCTTCTATGAGAATTATGAGAGAGGCCAAAAGTTCAGAGAGAAGGTGGATTGAAATGGATGAGATGCTCAGAATGTGGAACTAAAAATAAAAAACTTCAATTTATCAAGGTCTGCTCTGCCTTTTTCATTATATTGCTGCAGTGAATTTTTTTTCCAAACCATGTCATATACGTATTCTACATAGATAGAATGAACTTATACTGACTAATCAGAAGGTTTGAGGCTTGGAAAAATATTATTAATTTAGTCGCATCTGAAGATCAGCGAGTGATCAGCTGAATAATACTGCAACCTGTCTGACCTTGTACAGCAGATGAACAAAATATTGTAAGTATTGTACTCTGTGCCTGAGTCCTAACATAACCCTTATATAGGGTAGGGGAGCTGAGACCAGATATGCCTGTCATAACAGATGGATATGTCAAAATTACTGAGTTGCTGATTGATTCACCCCTGCTCATGTCAAGGTATCCTGTGCCTACCCTGAAGAAAGTCAAAGAATGAAGTTAAATTTAGAAACAATGAGTTTCAACTGCAAACGGTAGTATTTATCCAGCCTGAATACATACTAGCTACATTATTGGTTTTATATACAACACGAACACAGTAGTAAAATGCTTTCACCTCCAAAGTCAATAGGAAAAACAAAATATGATTTGAGACATATATTAAAAATAAAAACAAACAACTTTCAGGACAGAAAGCAGGTAAATAATCAAACATAAGAAAATTAGAATAGTAGCAAAAGATAAGCACTAAAGAAAATGTAATTAATTTCTTGGATACCTCAAGGTGACCATACACTATACAATCTGTACAACTTTCTTTAGATCTCTCATCAACTACATACTGCAGGAGCCTGCCTGATTTTATACACGTTGATTAGACTGATTAGGTGTCTCCTCCTTGAGATTTTAGAGAGATGGTACAATTAAACTGTATAGTGTAAGCCCAGCTTAACCTAGAAACAGTGGCTGGTAGATCAGGATTTTAAACACACACCTGTATGCTATAGCAGTTGGGACTGTGTTTACATTTGTCCAGCAGGAGATGGGTTTTTAGATGGAAGAGATTCTGGTGGTTGTAAAACTGCCAAATCACTTCCCCAAGTGCCAAAAGTAACTAACCACTTGACTGCCCCATCATATATCTCAGGCTCGCCTGTCCCACTTGTGGACTCTGGACCTGCATGGCAGTTTTAGGGGGGTGGAATGGAGGGAGACCAGTGAACATCTGTTTGCCGATCTTCCCTTTGATGAAAGAACATAAAAAAGCGATGTGTATCACATCCCCAGGTTCAGCTGTCATTTTCCATGGCTGCTGTGGCCTGGGAAGAATCTAATGAAGCATGATTTGTATTCCATTATCTTCAGCGGAGAGCAGGGGGTACATCAAGAATCGAATAGACTCAGTAAAAAGCTCTCACATAAGGGGTTATTGGGCCCCTATGCAAAAGCAATAAGGTAACTATATAAAATAAAGTAAAAAACAAGTAACATATGAAAAAATGATAAGTACCCCAACTATATGCAGCACACAGTGAATCAAAGGACTGAATGGTATGATCACTATAAAGGTCAGCAAGTAGGTTAATGCCATTTGCATTCCAGCTACTGGAATTTGAAGAGGCTGTGAACTGACATGTAGGGTCAGCGAGAAATCAGCCCATGTTTTAAGGATGCAACTACCAGGGTTGAAGTAAGGCTAGGGGAGCCCATGTTACCTAGATTGAGACAGATATTTAAGGGTTGATTAGATTACGGGTAAATTAATTGTGCACTTTGCAAAGGCAGTTGCACTGATTTTTCCCAAGCTGAATGTGGTGAAGCTTTACTTTGTAAATAAAACAAATACAAAATCAGCAGAGCTTTACCACATTCACTAAGTTCTTGGAAAAAATTGCAACTGCTCTCGCAAAGTGCACACTCTATTTACCTTTAGTAAATCAACCCCTTGGTATCTTATACTGTACATCAAGAATGCTGGCTGTAGAGTTGCAATGTACAGTGAAAGGCATAATGATTTGAGGTAAAGATTGCTATAAATTGAGTTTAGAGTGTGAGTGGGTAGATTTGTTTAATGTTAGTACAGGTGAAATGTTTGCTGGGTAATATTAGAATTATAATATTAAAATTAATATTAGTTAATTTCTAAAGCTTCCTGCTAATACGCATTTTCAGTTATTTGCAATGCTTACCCAGAAGCATATATTGCTCTTGCGAGAGCTTAATGCATGTTCCCCTGATTTTCGAGTGTTATTTTGTCTAAGGTATTGTTTATTTCCCAGATAGCAAGCAATTGAGCTGCAAGTTTGAAAATGACTTGCTAAGCTCAGTTACACTTGCCAGGCTTTACAACTTTACAGCAAATCTGCATTGCATGACTCCACATAGACTTTCTCTGCAAACATGCTGTATGTCTGCTGCAAGTTCTGGTTCAGTTATGTTGTGCAATAGTCATTCCACCACAGGGATCACTGTGGCTAAATTTGGAAAAGCGTCAACTAGAACTTGTGCTTTGCTAGTGTATTACTTGGCAGTTAAAATGTGCAGAAAGTTAACAAGCCATAAATTTGTGGCAAGTTATCCCTGCTATCTGGGTTTGTGAGGCAGTGGTTTGTAACACTTCCTTTTTGAAGATGCTGCTGGTGATGAAACATTTTGTGATGATCCAAAAGCAGCAGAAAGAGTGTTTCTGGAATGAGAACTCTGGAGAGAAAATCTACTTGCACTTTCATTATTTAATTCCATAAAGTATTTTTAATGTCTTTAGTAGGGTTGGGCCGAACACCCCCAGTTCAGTTCGCACCAGAACTCTCGAAAATCACAAAAATTTGCACCTGAACCATAAACCCTATTAAAGTCAATAGGACCAGAAATTGAAAAATTAAAAGTCCCTATTTTGAAGTCTTATACGCAAGTTATTGGCCATAAAAAGGGTATGCGGGTCTGGGTACTGCCCTGGGAGACCAATGCAAAAAAAGTGTAAAAAAAGTTTTTAAAGGAGCAGTAATTTTAATAATGCTTAAAGTAAAACAATACAAATTAAAAATGTCTTTAAATATAGTGTCTGGGGGTCCCCTTAGTCTGCCTGTAAAGTGGCACGTCTGTTTCATGTATAGAACCTGCTGCAGCAAAACTGTCAGGAGACTTAGTAGACCAGACTGTGTGGACTGAGATAACCCAAAACGCATGTAAGTGAATAATATTTATTAAAATAGGTGATAAATCAGAAAATACAAACAGTGCACAACCAACACAACAAACCCACCAACAACAACAATATATACAGCAAGGGGCAGTACCGGAATCAGAGATGTCAGCCAGGCCAGGGTCATACACAGGAAGATCAGTAAATGAGGGACAGGGAACCAACCAGAGAGGGGATGGATCAGGCTGGAGGGTACAGGAACACAGAAGGGAACGGGTCAGGATAAGCTCGGGAACAAGGTCGGATGCAGGCTCAGGATCAGTAAACAGGCAAACAAGGTCAGGGCTCAAGGAGAGAGATACCAAGGCAAGCATGTGAGGGCTTGCCGGGTATTTATGTGACTCACCATAATTGTCTTCAAGTAACACCTGAGCGCAGGGTGTGTTGTCTGCTCGATACTGCCAGGATCCATCCGCTGGTGGACGTCAGTACTGCGGCCAAAAAGGTGAAATGACACCAGCAGGGAAATATTCCCCTGACAGTTCAAAACTGCCAGGGGACACCTGCTGGTGGACCCCAGTACTGCACACCAAACGATATATCTTACCAGCGGATGGACCCTTTCCTGACAAAAACTGACTTTTATAAACAAAAAAAATTACATTTAAATTGACTTTCCCTGTAAGATTTGTTTATTTTGTAAACAACGGCTTGGGGAGCCAGTCTGTATGATGACAAGCAATATATCACACAGAACTGGCAGGTAGTTTGTGAGTCTGCGCTCACTGGCAGCCATAAGATGGACCATAAGGGATCAATAACAGGGGGGGGTAACAAGATACACCCAAAATGAATTAATAAGAATTAGTCCATACAGTCCATAGTAGTAAGGAATATCAAGAAGTCCACAGGATGGATGGATTCATGGGTGGATGGGGATTGCACACACAGTCACCAGCAGCTTCTCAGCAGGAAATGGGAGTTCCCTCAGACACAAAAAAAAAAACAGCAGAAAGAGGGCACATTGGTCAGTGTGATAGTAAAAGCAAGTAAAAGCAAGTAACACTTTATTTTAGATACACTTACATAAAAGTATCTTGCAAGCTGCTGCCACAGGGTGGATGTGGATCACCAATCAAGCAGTCAGCCATCACGAGGGATGAGAAGACCGCTGTGGGGATAAGCTCAGACCCGCCATATGGAGGTATATAACCGACAGCGACTCCAGCTCTCACACCTGCTCTCACAGAACTAGCAGGGTCTGAGCTTACAGTCAGGTCCATAAATATTGGGACATCGACACAATTCTAATCTTTTTGGCTCTATACACCACCACAATGTATTTGAAATGAAACAAACAAGATGTACTTTATCTGCAGACTTTCAGCTTTAATTTGAGGGTTTTTACATCCAAATCAGCTGAGCGGTGTAGGAATTACAACAGTTCGTATATGTGCCTCCCACTTTTTAAGGGACCAAAAGTAATGGGACAGATTAACAATCATCCATCAAACTTTCACTTTTTAATACTTGGTTGCAAATCCTTGGCAGTCAATTAGAACCTGAAGTCTGGAACGCATAGACATCACCAGATGCTGGGTTTCATCCCTGGTGATACTCTGCCAGGCCTCTACTGCAACTGTCTTCGGTTCCTGCTTGTTCTTGGGCCATTTTCCCTTCAGTTTTGTCTTCAGAAAGTGAAATGCATGCTCAATCGGATTCAGGTCAGGTGATTGACTTGGCCATTGCATAACATTCCACTTCTTTCCCTTAAAAAACTCTTTGGTTGCTTTCGCAGTATGCTTCGGTTCATTGTCCATCAGCACCGTGAAGCGCCGTCCAATGAGTTCTGAAGCTTTTTGCTGAATATGAGCAGATAATATTGCCCAAAAAACTTCAGAATTCATCCTGCTGCTTTTGTCAGCAGTCACATCATCAATAAATACAAGAGAACCAGTTCCATTGGCAGCCATACATGCCCACGCCATGACACTACCACCACCATGCTTCACTGATGAGGTGGTATGCTTTGGCTCATGAGCAGTTCCTTTCCGTCTCCATACTCTTCTCTTCCCATCACTCTGTACAAGTTGATCTTGGTCTCATCTGTCCATAAATGTTGTTCCAGAACTGTGAAGGCTTTTTTAGATGTTGTTTGGCAAACTCTAATCTGGCCTTCCTGTTTTTGAGGCTCACCAATGGTTTACATCTTGTGGTGAACCCTCTGTATTCACTCTGGTGAAGTCTTCTCTTGATTGTTGACTTTGACACATATACACCTACCTCCTGGAGAGTGTTCTTGATCTGGCCAACTATTGTGAAGGGTTTTTTCTTCACCAGGGAAAGAATTCTGTGGTCACACCACAGTTGTTTTCCATGGTCTTCCGGGTCTTTTGGTGTTGCTGAGCTCACCGCTGCGTTCTTTCTTTTTAAGGATGTTCCAAACAGTTGATTTGGCCACACCTAATGTTTTTGCTATCTCTCTGATGGGTTTGTTTTGTTTTTTCAGCCTAATGATGGCTTGCTTCACTGATGATCATCCTCAGCATTCAGACTTTATAAAGAATGCAATAAGAAATGTAAGGGTGCAATTAGGACGGCTAAGATAGAACATGAAAGACACATAGCGGAGGAGAGCAAAAAAAGAAATTCTTTAAGTATGTAAACAGTAAAAAAGGGAGGACAGACCATATTGGCCCCATAAAGAATGAGGAAGGACGTCTGGTTACAAAGGATGGGGAGATGGCAAAGGTATTGAATTTATTCTTCTCCTCAGTCTTCACGAGTGAATCGGGGGGCTTCAGTAACCAAAACTGCAGTGTTTATCCTCATGACACAACACAGGAAGCACCTCCATGGTTAACAGAGTACGGAATTAAAATTAGACTTGAGAAACTTAACATTAATAAATCACCGGGACCAGATGGCTTGCATCCGAGGGTACTTAGGGAACTCAGTCAAGTGATTGCCAGACCATTGTTCCTAATTTTTACAGACAGTCTATTGACTGGAATGGTACCAGCTGATTGGAGAAAAGCCAATGTAGCACCAATATTTAAAAAGGGCCCAAAATACATCCCTGGGAATTACAGACCAGTTAGCCTAACATCAATAGTATGTAAACTCTTGGAGGGGATGATAAGGGACTATATACAAGATTTTAGTAATAAGAACGATATAATTAGCAGTAATCAGCATGGATTCATGAAGAATCATTCTTGCCAAACCAATCTATTAACCTTCTATGAGGAGGTGAGTTGCCATCTAGATAAAGGAAGGCCCGTAGACGTGGTGTATCTGGATTTTGCAAAAGCATTTGACACAGTTCCCCATAAACGTTTACTGTACAAAATAAGGTCCGTTGGCATGGACCATAGGGTAAGTACATGGATTGAAAACTGGCTACAAGGGCGAGTTCAGAGAGTGGTGATAAATGGGGAGTACTCAGAATGGTCTGGGGTGGGTAGTGGGGTTCCCCAGGGTTCTGTGCTGGGACCAATCCTATTTAATTTGTTTATAAACGACCTGGAGGATGGGATAAACAGTTCAATCTCTGTATTTGCAGACGACACTAAGCTAAGCAGGGCAATAACTTCTCCGCAGGATGTGGAAACCTTGCAAAAAGACATGAACAAATTAATGGGGTGGGCGACTACATGGCAAATGAGGTTCAATGTAGAAAAATGTAAAATAATGCATTTGGGTGGCAAAAATATGAATGCAATCTATACACTGGGGGGGGAGAACCTCTGGGGGAATCTAGGATGGAAAAGGACCTGGGGGTCCTAGTAGATGATAGGCTCAGCAATGGCATGCAATGCCAAGCTGCTGCTAATAAAGCAAACAGAATATTGGCATGCATTAAAAGGGGGATCAACTCCAGAGATAAAACGATAATTCTCCCGCTCTACAAGACTCTGGTCCGGCCGCACCTGGAGTATGCTGTCCAGTTCTGGGCACCAGTCCTTTAGGAAGGATGTACTGGAAATGGAGCGAGTAAAAAGAAGGGTAACAAAGCTAATAAAGGGTCTGGAGGATCTTAGTTATGAGGAAAGGTTGCGAGCGCTGAACTTATTGATTTCAATTTACAAATACTGTACTGGTGACCCCACAATAGGGATAAAACTTTTTCGCAGAAGAGAGTTTAATAAGACTCGTGGCCACTCATTACAATTAGAAGAAAAGAGGTTTAACCTTAAACTACGTAGAGGGTTCTTTACTGTAGGAGCGGCAAGGATGTGGAATTCCCTTCCACAGGCGGTGGTCTCAGTGGGGAGCATTGATAGCTTCAAGAAACTATTAGATAATCACCTGAATGACCGCAACATACAGGGATATGTAATGTAATACTGACACATAATCACACACATAGGTTGGACTTGATGGACTTGTGTCTTTTTTCAACCTCACCTACTTTGTAACTATGTAACTATGATAGTGATAGACAGATAGTGATAGTGACAGACAAGCTCTTTTATCTTTTACCTTTTACAAAACCTCCAGCAGCACTGAATGCCCGTTCGGAAAGCAGCCCAGCAGCTCAATTGCATACTGGGCAAGTTCTGGCCAGTGGTCTATTCTCATGGCCCAGTAACCCAGTGGATCATCTACTGGAAAGATTTCCATGTCTGTTTTTGCCCCTGGATAATCTTCTGCCATATGATGCAGATGCTGCTGATGGGATGTTAAAGCTGACAGCCCTGGGTCCTGAGGATTAAAAACATTTTTAAATGCATCACTTAGGCAGCCCGCTTCTCCACCGCTCCTCCTTTGACCAACAGAAGCCTACATTTTCCATGAGACTGTAGTGAGCGCTGAACTTATTGATTTCAATTTACAAATACTGTACTGGTGACCCCACAATAGGGATAAAACTTTTTCGCAGAAGAGAGTTTAATAATACTCGTGGCCACTCATTACAATTAGAAGAAAAGAGGTTTAACCTTAAACTACGTAGAGGGTTCTTTACTATAGGAGCGGCAAGGATGTGGAATTCCCTTCCACAGGCGGTGGTCTCAGTGGGGAGCATTGATAGCTTCAAGAAACTATTAGATAATCACCTGAATGACCGCAACATACAGGGATATGTAATGTAATACTGACACATAATCACACACATAGGTTGGACTTGATGGACTTGTGTCTTTTTTCAACCTCACCTACTATGTAACTATGTAACTATGATAGTGACAGCTCTTTGGATCTCATATTGAGAGTTGACAGCAACAGATTCCAAATGCAAATAGCACACTTGAAATGAACTCTGGACCTTTTATCTGCTGCTTGTAAATGGGATAATGAGGGAATAACACACACCTGGCCATGGAACAGCTGAGCAGCCAATTGTCCCATTACTTTTGGTCCCTTAAAAAGTGGGAGGCACATATACAAACTGTTGTAATTCCTACACTGTGCACCTGATTTGGATGTAAATACCCTCAAATTAAATCTGAAAGTCTGCAGTTAAAGCACATCTTGTTCGTTTCATTTCAAATCCATTGTGGTGGTGTATAGAGCCAAAAAGATTAGAATTGTGTCGATGTCCCAATATTTATGGCCCTGACTGTATGTAAGTGTATCTGAATAAAGTGTTACTTGCTTTTACTATCACACTGACCCAGGCGCCCTCTTTCTGCTGTTTTTGTTTCAGTCTGTATGATGAGGCCACAAGGTAGTGCACTCGGAACAAGATTAGAACTTTTTTGGATAAATTCTGGAGTCTCTTTGGCAGACTTTTGATGTAAATAACAATGTTTTACACCACAGTGAGCAACATTTATGTGAAGAAACCAAATTATAGTACACTCCGGTCAAGATTAACAATATTTTTTTTAGATAAAGTCTGGTGTCTCTTTTGCAGACTTTGGATAGAAGCAACAAGTGCGGAAAAAATTGGGCTTTGGGTTTTGATGGTACCTTCACAACATAACCCTATAGAGGTAATCTTGATGAAAGCAAGAATTGGCCTTGCTGTAAAAAAATGCAAATTTGATGCCCCTGTCACACAGTTACAGAAAAATTGGTCCTTGGGTGTTGGTGGTGCCTTCACACTGTAACCCTATAGAGGTACTCTTGATGAAAGCAAGAATTGGCCTTGCTGTAAAAAACTGAAATGATATTCACCTGTCAAGCAGGTGTGGAAAAAAAATGGTCCTTGGGTGTTAATTGTGCCCATGACACCTATACCAAAAAATTACTTAAAGATAAAATCAACAAAAAGCTAGGCAGCCTAGACATAGCTTAGTCTTGCAGAGATTACAGATCCCCAAAACACTTAATCAGTGATATCAGCATCAGGCGCTTGATAGCTGCTGCTAAACAAGGACTTTTGACAAATGTCAGTTGGTCAATGGAGTCTATGGACAGACAAGCTCTTTTATCTTTTATCTTTTACAAAACCTCCAGCAGCACTGAATGCCCGTTCGGAAAGCAGCCCAGCAGCTCAATTGCATACTGGGCAAGTTCTGGCCAGTGGTCTATTCTCATGGCCCAGTAACCCAGTGGATCATCTACTGGAAAGATTTCCATGTTTGTTTTTGCCCCTTGATAATCTTCTGCCATATGATGCAGATGCTGCTGATGGGATGTTAAAGCTGACAGCCCTGGGCCCTGAGGATTAAAAACATTTTTAAATGCATCACTTAGGCAGCCCGCTTCTCCACCGCTCCTCCTTTGACCAACAGAAGCCTACATTTTCCATGAGACTGTAACCTACCAGAGTCAGAAAAGGTGTTACATAAACTCCTCTTTAAGGTGTCCTCAAGAAATTTCATTCTGTGCTCCCTCTGTGAGGGCAGGATGAGTTCCGAGACATTCCCCTTGTCGGTGGTCAAGGAGGGTTGCCAACCAACAATGATCCTTTACCTTGATGCTATGAATTCTCTGGTCCTTTTTGCATGCTTTAAAGAATAAGGGAGCCCGTGCACTGCAAATTTGTGGAGGCATGAAAAGCAAAGTCCTCGGAGTCACTGAGAAAAAAGGTATCAGGAACTGCCTCCTCCAGGTACTACGCCCAAGGTTTCTGGGGGCTGAAAACTATCTCTTAAGGTTTCACGTATGTCTTCCTCTGCTTCAATGCCTCCAAAATTGTCAGAATCCTCCTCCTCCACCCTCTCCTCTTGTGTGTTTTGTGGCGTCACAAGAATAGTGTCTGCATAAAGTGGACCTTGAGAGGAAAGGAAGTCCTCTTCTTTCTCCCACTGCTCTGCCTCGAATGCCCTGTCCATAATGCCACGCAGAATATGCTTCAGCAGAAAAAAAAGAGGGATTGTGTCAATAATGAATTCATTGTCAAGGCTCACCATCCTTGTCGCCTCCTCAAATAGTGATAGTACAGTGCATGCATCCTTTATCAGTTGGTGTGGAGAAGGAAAGCTGAGCTGCCCTAAGCTTGTCCTTGTGTCATATTCACACAGGTACTCGTTGATGGCACTTTTCTGCATGTGCAGCTGGTGCAGCCTTGCCAAAGTTGAGTTCCACCTGGTGGAGACGTCACATCACAGGCAGGTGGAATTCCTGCTGAATTTCAGCCAAACACTGGCAGTGAATGACCGCCGGAAATGGCTACAGACTCTTCTGGCCTGTCTTAGAAGATCTTGCAACCCTGGGTACCTGTTTAAGAAACACTGCACCACCAAATTGAGGACATGTGCCAGGCATTGTACATGTGTAAGGGCGGACAGAAGGTTAGTGCTATTATCGCACACCACCATTGCTGGCTCAAGCTTCCATGGTGTGAACCACCTCTGGGCCTGCCCCTGCAGAGCTGAAAGAATCTCTGCTCCAGTATGGTTCCTGTCCCCTAGACAGACCAGCTGAAGCACTGCATGGCATCTTTTAGCTTGACTCATTGAAAAGCCCCTTGAACACAGATGCCCCGTACACACGGTCGGACATTGATCGGACATTCTGACAACAAAATCCTAGGATTTTTTCAGACGGATGTTGGCTCAAACTTGTCTTGCATACACATGGTCACACAAAGTTGTCGGAAAATCCGATCATTCTGAACGCAGTGACGTAAAACACGTACGTCGGGACTATAAACGGGGCAGTAGCCAATAGCTTTCATCTCTTAATTTACTCTGAGCATGCATGGCACTTTGTGCGTCGGATTTGGGTACACACGATTGGAAATTCCGACAACGGATTTTACTGTCAGAAAATTTTATAGCCTGCTCTCAAACTTTGTGTGTCGGAAAATCCGATGGAAAATGTCCGATGGAGCCCACACACGGTTGGAATTTCCGACAGCACGCTCCGATCGGACATTTTCCATCGGAAAATCTGACCGTGTGTACGGGGCATTAGTGTACTGGTGGTTCATAGGACAATTCAGCAGAGAAGGGCATGGAAGAGGAGGAGGTGGAGCTGACAGATCTTGCATCATCACCCCCAGCTGTATGGAGACTGGTGGCAAAACATGCTCCAGCACTGAGCCCTGCCCTGCATCCTTTCTAGTTGCAAGCAGAGTTACCCAGTGTGCTGTGAACTAAATATATGGTCCCTGACCATGTTTGCTGGACCATGTATCAGCAGTAAGGTGGACCTTGCTGCGGACTGCCTCGCCCAAGGATACCAAAACATTGCCTTCCACGTGATGGTACAGAGCTGGAATGACCTTACGTGCAAAGAAATAGCGACTGGGAACCTGCCATTTTGGTAAAGTACATTCTGCAAATTGATAGAAGGGACAGAATCTACCATATGGAAAGGCAGGAGTTGTAAAGCCAGCAAATTGGACAAGCTGGAATTTAGATGCTGGACATGTGGGTGGCAGGGAGTGTATTTTTTTTTTTTCGATGCAGCAGGTGGGACAGAGAAATTTGCCCTCAACATAGGAAAAAGTTCTGGACAGCCACACTCAGGAAAAGTTGTTGCCTTTTATTGAAATAATATTATCAAAAATACATGCCACAGCGGAATGGACAAAAAATCTTATGTGTTTCACACTACAAACAGTGCTTAATCATAGCTGACAATCAGAGAAATTTGCCCCCTATATTTTACAGCCAGTGGTGTTCTGCTGGCAGACGTGTTGTAAGGACCTGTGACACCCTTTGCTATACCATCATCCCTGTCAGTAGGCCGCTGAGAGATCATTAGATATAGTGGGGGTAGACATGAAAGGTGAGGAAGGAGGAGGAGAAGTATTGTGTCCCTTTTGTGTGGCTTTCAGGTGCTCTTTCCAACGGGCTCAGTGGTGGGAGTTTAAATGCCTTTGCAAGCATGTGGTACCCAAATGGCTGGTGTTTTTGCCACGCTTGATCTGCTTACAGCAGAGATTTCAAATTGCAACAGTGTGATCGGCTGCACATGTGCTGAAAAAGGCCCACACAGCTGAGCTGTGGGAAGTGGACTGGGAGATAACAGTGCCACAATCTGATAAAATTGGGTGGCTGCTCTCTATTCTTCTCTTCTCTTGATGGCTGCCTTTGGAGGACATCCTGCTTCGTTGGGGCTGTGCCTCCCCCGTACTTTCCTCCTCTGCTCTATCCAGCACTCTAGTCGCATCAGTGACCTCATCATCATCGACATCCTGCCCTGTTGGGGTTGTGCCTCCCCTGAACTTTCCTTTCTGCTCTATCTGGCACCCAAGTGGCATCAGTGACCTCATCATCATCATCATCATCATGCCCTCAATCCTCATCATCACTGGAGTCAACTTGGCAATATGCTGCAACTGGGGGAACATGACTGCCAATTTGTTGTTTATCAGTGTTCTCCCCTCTCTGTAGGCTCATGTTACTCCCTTCCTCTACCTCAGAACCAACATCACAATCAAGTAATGCCTGTCCATCGTCAAGAAGCAAGTGGCTGACACTGTGTTCAAATAATTCAGCTGACTCCTCCTTGCATGATGATGGGGCTATGGCAGGAGTAGCTGTTGACATGGAGGCAGAATAAGCCACTCTGGCAGCTGCGGTGGACAGCACATTAGTGTCAGCTTGAGTCATAGAGGATGAGGAGGATGAGGATGGTTTATGCCGTGTAACCATGACCGGACTTTACGGCATACTTGGTTCGGCGGACCGGAGTCCGTCGGACAATTCGATCGTGTGTGGACTCCAGCGGACTTTTTTTCCCCAAAAGTTCGACAGACCTAGAAATGAAACATGTTTCAAATCTTTTCGACGGACTCGAGTCCGGTCGAAAAGTCCGCTCGTCTGTTTGCTAGTCCGACGGACAAAAACCGACGCTAGGGCAGCTATTGGCTACTGGCTATGAACTTCCTTTAGTCTGGGCACACGTCATCACGTACAATCCGTCGGACTTTGGTTGATCGTGTGTAGGCCAGTCCGTTCATTTGGAAAGTCCGTCATAAAGTCAGTCGAAAAGTCCGCAGGACAAAGTCTGCCGTGAAGTCCGCTTCTGTGTACGCAGCATTAGTAAGCCTGTCCACCGCCTCCTCTGAATGCTGTGGCTGGATAGCATGGGCAACATCACTAAACAGAGACAAACGTGCCCTGCCTGAGGATGTACCATATCCACCTTTGCCTGTGGACATAGTAGGGTTGCCACCTGTACGGTTTTCTCCCAGACAGTCCAGTTTTTGAATGATGTGTTCGGGTTTACTTCTGCCCCAGACCCGGACATATCATTCACATGTACTGCACCAAGAGTGACATGTCTCCCCTCTCCCTGGCAGCAGCTTGGTTCAGCAGAGCAGAGTGTCGGTGTATAAAAGCTCCTCCCCCCTCCTCCTTCTCCATTCTGTACACACATGAGGAGGAGGGAGGAGCAGGGACGTGCTGATATTAGGTCTGTAGAAAGTTTTTATTATGCTCTGTACATGGAGGAGGGAGGGGGAGAGTGCGGCTGGGTAGAAGGTAGAAAATATGTGGGGTGATCGAGGGGTTAGGAGGATTAGTGCTGGGGGAATATATGCTAGAAGTGTGCATCGGATTTGAAATCTGACAACCTCTCCTAGCACTATCTCTCTTCCTTCCCAAAGGACCCCTCCAGCACATATCCTAACCCCCCCCCCCCATTGCGCTGGCCCTCTTCTCACACAAAGCGCCCCCCCCAGCACATATCTGACTCCCCCAGATGCCCCCCAGCACATATGGGCACAGGCTGCATATGATTGGCACAGAGGCTGTATGATTGGTACAGAGGCTGCATATGGGCACAGAGGCTGTATGATGGGCACAGAGGCTGCATATGATGGGCACAGTGGCTGTATGATTGGCACAGAGGCTGTATGATGGACACAGGCTGTATATGATGGGCACAATGGCTGCATATGATGGGCACAGTGGCTGCATATGATGGGCACAGTGGCTGCATATGATGGGCACAGTGGCTGCATTTGATGGGCACAGTGGCTGCATTTGATGGGCACAATGGCTGCATTTAATGGGGCACAGTGAGGCTGCAATTGATGTTGTTTTTTTTTTCCAGAATTTTTCAGTTTGTTTGCGCCCCCCCCAAAAAATTTTGAGCACCAACCACCTGTCCCCTAGCACATATCTAACTCTCCCCACCCCCCAGCTAGCACTAGCTCTCTCCCCAGGACATGTCTGACCCCTGCATTCCGTACAGAACACTCGCAATTCAGCCACGTGCATTGTTTGCTGCGGCGAGCTATGCGCCACATTACTACTCTCTTTCAGGCCACCAAAAGTGTCCCAGGTCTTTTACAATCTTATAGCGTATACCCCCCCCCCCCAAAATGCAGCCGCTAAAGTGTACGGGTTTGGCTTGAAGAAAAGGTGGCAACTCTATGACATAGACACTACTGGCCCCCTCATAGTGGCATGGAAACATCTGCCTCACCTTGTTTGCCTCCCAGACATCATGGGGGGCTTATTACCCAAATTCACTCCTGTGTTGTGGCGTTTCCGAAGTGCTTTTCAGAGGTCAGGTGCATTGCTTCATCCAATTAGGGCCCTAGAATGCACTGTGCAGCACGCAGTGCATTGTGGAGAGCTCATCGGGTGAGCATCTCGCTGCAAATTGCAACTTTGCTCTCAGCAGGCATTACACTGTGGAAGTGTCTTCAAACTCTAGATGTTGGTCTCAGATTTTTATTGAGAGGAGGAAAGGAAAAAGATGAACTAACTTGTCAGACAAATTTACTCTCTCACCTGGCAATTATGGCCTGAGGGGACAGAAACTCTCATCTACTGTATCCCAACAATCACTCAACTGTACAAGGTACAAGATGGATCCCACAAACAAACTAAACTGGAGCGTTTCCTCTGCTCCACCCCCCACATACATATTTCTCATGTTTGAGAATTGCCTTGAGAACTAAGGATGAGCTCAGGCATGTTTGCAAACAGCACATACAGAGCCCACCAGGAAGTTGGCACTGCACAGTGCTAATCACAGGCAGTGAGACACTTCCTGATCTCTGCAGCTGCGCATCAAGGCAATGACTCTCTGTTTGTGATTAGCGCTGTGCAGTGCCAACTATTCCGACGGCAAAACCAGTCGTGTGTGCGCGGCATAACAGTGTAACATATATATTTATTTTCTCTGCAATAACCTATGTGAAATAGAAGGTATTTGAAATTCACCACAGACCACCCAGACCAGTCTTGATTATGCCTAGCATTTAGACGTAACTGGCCACAAGCATTTTGCAGGACAATATACTTGAGGAGGAAATCAAGATTCATGTAGATATTGATGAAAATGAGTGAGCGCTAAGGATTAGCTCAGGCGTGTTCATAAACAGCACGTGCAGAGACCACCAGGAAGTCGGAACTGCACAGCGCTAATCACAGACACTGAGACATTTCCTGATCTGTGTAGTCGCGCATCGGGACAATGTCTCACTGCTTGTGCTTAGCACTGTCCATTGTCGACTTCCTGGCGGGCTCTGCACGTGCTGTTTGCAAAAATTCCTAAGCTCATCCTTTGTGAGCACTGGGGAACCAGACTCACTCAGTCATGTAAATACATGCACAGGAGAGGCTGCTGGAGACTAGAGATTACAAATATTGTTGTGTATTTACAAGTAGTAGAATAATCAAATGAGAGAGACAGAAATGATAAACCATAGTCCACAAAACACAGCTGTGTGGAGACTGAAGGTGCTTCTACTTGCTTGTATATGTTTATCAATATTTTATCAAATTTCTGTTGCCTTAGCTTCTAATTGATGTCTTGAACTGCTGAAAACGATTTTTCTGCTCAGTAGTAACTAGCTGAATAGCATGTATTTTACATAATAACATCACCATTAAATTAGGAATTACTTATGAAAATGTGGAGAGCAATTAAGTGCTAGTTAAACACAGCTGTATGATTGTTTCTACAATTTATTCTAAGCTATACAGCCATGCTTTTTTTCCCTACATGTTTTACGTTAATAATATTTTGACTTACTTCTCGAATTATTTGAGACAATTCTTATAATAGGAGGTTATAGATCCAGAACGCTTGCAATTAAGTGTTTCTTGATGAAAAATTGTGGGAATTGTTTTGTAGCACTGGGTTATACATAATTAAAGCAAATCTGATAAGCCTTGTTTAGGCTCTATTCACAAAGATGCATTTTTTCATGTTTTTTGCTCTTTGCAGAAACGCAGGACATATTTTTACCATGGGTTCCTAAGGAACACATTTACATCAATGCATTTTTGTGCCTCTGCATTTTTGGAAAGGGTCAGGGACTTTTTTAAACACAAAATGGTGCTTTTTTTGCATTCTTTGGTTTAATAGACTTCAATGTAGAATCTGCAGAAAAGCATTTAGTGCATTTTTACCGCAATTTTGCTGCAATTTTGACGCAATTCGCATTTTGCGTTTTTAAATCTCCTCAAGAACAAAAATGTAAAAAAAACATAAAAAACGCAAATTGCTGTAAAATCGCATTAAAAACCACGGAAAGCACAGCAAAAAGCACTGCAGAGACGCCCAAAAGCAAACTGTATAGGTTTGAATCCAGCCTTACACAGGTATCCAAGCGTATATCCATGTGAAGGGCTGTTTTCTCCCACTTAGGATGCACGGTAAGGTGCCCACATGTCCCGGATTGCCCGGGACATTCCCGCAATTAACAGGTCTGTCCCGGGCACCTTCATTCCGGGACAATACAGTTTCCCAGAATTAAACTGATGCAGCTGTTGGCGATTTTCCATTGACTGCTGAATGTCGATGATGTCATCTGGCTGGGCCAGCCCAGTGGTGTAGCGTGGGGGTGGGCAGCCCAAGTGACTTCTTCCAGGCTCCAGCCCCTATAATCACCACACACCTCCAATAAGGCAGACACTCCTCAGCACCAAGGTCTCCCCCCACCCAGGGACTCCAGTGGTCCAGCCTGCCCTGTCCCTCATGATTCCTCAGGTGCGTGCCACAGGCAGCCCGTGTGTGTGAGGGGGAGGGGCGGTGCTCGATGCAGACGAGCGTACGGCGGCTGCTGGCGGAGTTCCCGGCCTGCGAGGGATACTGAGGAGCGACTGGGAGACATCTATGGATGATCTTCATGGAGTCCTGGCCTGGAGTGGTGAGTGAAATCCACCGATCTACCTTATGTTTGTCTGAGAGTAGTCAGTAGTGTGAGTAGTGCAGGAAGGAGTGTAGTGGTCAGGAGGGTCAGGTAGGTCAGTGCAGGGGACAGGGAAGTCAGTGTAGTGGGTAGGTGTGTCATGGTAGAGGTCAGGTAGGTTATAGTGGGCAGGTAGGTCATTTAAGGGGTCAGGTAGGTCAGTGTAGTGGACAGGTAGGTCAGTGTAGTGGGCAGGTAGGTCAGTGTAGGAATCAGCTAGGCACTTGGATCAAGGGACTTACCCAGCAAGAGCACAGGGTGGCAGAAGATGGTGGCTAGTGACACGCTGCATCTGGTGGCAGGAGACGGTGGCAAGTGACACGCTGCATCTGGTGGCAGGAGACGGTGCAAGTGACAAGCTCAGGGTTCCCAATGATTCGGCAATATGGTGAGTTGAACTATTTCATTATATATTACAATGCAGTAATAAAAATAATATGATTTGATCATCCTGGCACCATATCAAGCATGGTGTTTTGATATAAGGGCTAAAACCAGCCATTCACCCCTGACAAATTACTCGCCCCTGAAATCCCTGTCAAACCCGAGACTACATTCAACATACCCCCCCCCCCCCCCGGTCCTTCGCAAAATTGTCCCTGAATGGTAGTTTTGAAATGTGGTCACCCTAATGCACGGGTGTTCTGTGCATCCGCATGCAAGAAATCCAATTCATTTCTGTTGTGGCACAGAGAATACATGGACTCAGCTATTGGTTCCAATTAACAACCATGCATGTGGGGATGTTTGTCCCCAAATGCAGACAGTGTGTGTTCAGGAACATGCACCTGCATACCTATCAAAATGTGACCAGAGGCTGTGTTTGTGCATTTGGTATGTTCCATTGGACAGAATGGGGTTTATTTTCTAAAACTGGAGAGTGAAAAAACTGGTGCAGCTCTGCATAGAAACTAATCAGCTTCCAGTTTTTTTTGGCAACACTGAATTGAACAAGCTGAAGTTAAAAACTGATTGGCCACCATGCACAGCTGCACCAGATTTTGCACTCTCCAGTTTTAGAAAATCAACCCCAAAGGGTCTGCCTGCATGCAGTTTTACCAAACACCTGTGCATTGCATTCAGGCATTGATGGTCCTTCGCATGGATGTACTTTTAGATTTGCTTGTGGGAACAAGGCCTTATGAGAGAAACATGAAGGCTTCCTTTGCCGACAACTACTTCTGAAAATATTAGTTACCTGCCTGCCAAGCTGGCTTGCTTACTTGAATTCGACTTGGTATCAGCCTCTTGCAGTCACTGTAGTGTGAGAGAGGCTGAAGTGTAAGATGAAGCAGCAGCATAAGGAGCCATTCAGGTGCTGACAAGAGTGACAGAGAATTAAACTCATTACTGTGCTGCTTCTTTTTTCCCTCTCCTAACACATGCAATAGTTGGTCCAGTAAGATCTAGGCTCAGAGAAAGTGGGTTGAATGATGTTGGCCATCAGACTAAAGCCGCGTACACACGATCAGATTTTCCAACGGGAAATGTGTGATGACAGGTTGTCGGTGGAAAATCTGACCGTTTGTATGCTCCAAATATTGTCGGATTTTCCACGGACAAATGTTGGATGGCAGGTTTTAAAATTTTCCACGGACAAATGTCTGTTGTCGGATTTTCTGAGTGTGTGTACACAAGTCAGTCAGACAAAAGTCCAAAGTACAAACACGCATGCTCGGAAGCAAGGATGAGCCAGAAGCAGTCAGTCTTGTAAACTAGCATTCGTAATGGAGAATTAACATTCGTGACGTGTCAAATTATGAAATCTCGAATTGCAGCGCACTTTCTCTTCTTCTTTAATGGGATAATGATGAAGCTGCTTTGCTGGTGATACTGATGGAGTTATTGCAAAAAAACTTTCAAAGGTTTTTTTTTCTAGCGATATCAAGAATAATATTATTATGCTTTTTTTTTTTTGAGCAAGTTACCACAACACCATTATCCCGTCGTTTTTAAGATCAAAGATACAACTATGTCGGTGTCCCTTGTCAATTTTACATTGTATTTTTTTTAAATGTAACTGCCTACTCCCAAACTGTCATTTGAAGTAAAACACATAGCCAAGTATTATTCTCCACAATTTTTTTTATTGTGCAAAAAGAGCTCTCTGCCAATAGAACTTAACCAAAAAGTGCATTCTATACATCCAAAAATATAGAAAATATAACAAATCAAATCATTATTGTTCAACCAAAAAATAAAATAAAAGCCTCGTGCATGTGTCCTGCTTCTTAATATAGGGGGTCAACAATGCCAAGAGTTGGTGAAAAGCAGGGTTCCATCATCCGGAGATAATTCCGAAAAACAACTGGATTATTCTCTAAATTATTCTCCTGGAGCTCCCGCAGCAAAGACATATGACATAATTGGTCACGATTAATAAAGCAAGCAATTTTTGGTCCGGGAACTCCTCCTCCCCCTGTTCCTGGACTGGACTTGGGTCAAAGCAATAACTCCAAGGCCAATAATAAATAACACGTTAAATAACACGTTATCTCCAACATGTCTGGTTGACGAACGGCCATTCAGAAACAAACTGAAAAGCACAAAATGAAAAGCGCGAACTGAAAAGCGCTAAATGAAAAGCACAAAATTAAAAGCGCGAGATGAAAAGCACGAATCAACACTCACCAAACTTCTACTAACACAAAATTAGCAGAAGGAGCCCAAAGGGTGGCGCTAAAGAGCTGAAAAACCACGTAGTACGTCACTACATTTGTGTTTGTTGTCCGACAATTCCTTGCCGTTTGTATGCAAGACAAAATCCAGGCACACGTAGCCGGACAAAAGTCCGAGGTTTTGTCTGTGGAGAATCCGATCATGTGTACGAAGCTTTAGGATATCTAGTGGTAGAAAAATATACTGTGGGAGTAATCTATGGATTGATGGTAAATACTGCAGCAAAAGCTTGTATGTTATTTTTTCATTTAATAAGATATTAATTTGTATCTAATTATTATTGGCTGGAGTTTTACTCTAAATACTTAGAGTCAGTGACATATAACCATATGCAGAGAGGGATTTCTGTCTCTTCTATGACATTCTGATCTGCATAATTGGTTCTGGACTCGTGACTTAGAAAAGATTGAAGCCATTGGGTCAGCATAACAGGCAGGGGAATAGCATGTTCAATATGGCCAGGATCACAGCAGGGCAACATATAACAACACTGGAACCATGCCAGTCACAATCTGTTTACTTATGTCATGTATTGTGCCTGATCACCTCTAGAATGTGACATTGGGAGTAGGGGATATATATATACCGATATATATATATGTATAACATTATGACTGCTGACAGGTAAAGTGAATACCATTGATTATCTCTTTACAGTGACATCTGAAAGTGGGTGGGATATATTAGTCAGCAATTGAACATGTTCTCCCTGAATTTGGTGTGTTGAAACTAGAAAACATGGGCAAACATAAGATTTAGAGCAAAGAAAAAAGAAAAAATTGTGTCAGCGCTTAATGATATATAGCTGCTAGCAATTAGTGTAGATATACAAAACACTGTGATAACAATAACAAAGAAAAATTGCAGCGCTCAGCATAACATCAAAAAGCCAAAATACCTAAAGTGTTATGATAGTGAGTCCAACATTGACAATATTCAAAAGAATCAAACATAGAATAGTTCTTATGAAGAAAAATCAAGTGATATGATTCGGGTGATCTCCCTCCTTTCGTTTTCCTGACATTGGTGGAGGTCACAATGGTGATTGAAGCACTAGAGGAGGGAGATCACCTGAATCATTTCACTTGATATTTCTTCAGCCTGGGTTCAGGCCGGGTTCACACTGGTACAACAAATGCTCCGACATTGGGAGCTCATGTCGCATGACGTGTGAAAATCAATGTTTCCCTATGGGAGCCATCTTAACTGGTCCGACACAAGTCGGTCCGACTTTGAAAATGCTCCCTGTACTACTTTGGTCCGACTTTGATCCTACTTCAGCCCATTGACTATCACAGAAGTCGGATCAAAGTTGGATCTTCGTCTTGCATGAACCGACTTTGGCATGCGACTTGTGCTCTGATGATCTTGAGGGGGAACTCCGCGCCAAATTTTAAATTAGAAAAGGGCATGGGTTCCCCCTCCAAGAGCATACCAGGCCCTTCGGTCTGGTATTGATTTTAAGGGGAACCCCCTACGCCAAAAAAATGGCGTAGGGGCCCCCCAAAATCCATACCAGACTCTTATCCGAGCATGCAGCTCGGCTGGTCGGGAAAAGGGGTGGGGACGAGCGAGCGCCCCCTCCTGAACCGTACCAGGCCGCATGCCCTCAACATGGGGAGTGGGTGTTTTGGGGAGGGGGGTGCCCTGCGGCCCCCCACCCCAAAGCACCTTTTCCCCATGTTGATGAGGACAAGGGCTTCTTCCCGACAACCCTGGCCGTTGGTTGTCGGGGTCTGCGGGTGGGGGGCTTATCGGAATCCGAGAGTCCCCTTTAATAAGGGGGCCCCCAGTTCCCGCCCCCACCTTATGTGAATGAGTATGGGGTACATCGTACCCCTACCCATTCACCTAGAAAAAAAAAGTGTCAATAAAAAAACACACTAGACAGGTTTTTAAAGTAATTTATTAGGCAGCTCCGGGGGTCTTCTTCTGACTTCGGGCGTCTCTTCCGACTTCTCTGCATTTTCCGGCCTCTTCTCTGAGCTCTTCAGGTTCCTCTCCCACTCTCCAGTATCTTCTGCTGGGCTCCTCCGCTATCTTCTGCTCTTTTGCCCGCTCTTCTGCTAGTGTTGGCCTGGTCTTCTCCGTCAAGCACCCACCCCCCATGTTGAGGGCATGCGGCCTAGTAAGGTTCAGGGGGGGGGCGCTCGCTCATCCCCACCCCTTTTCCTGACCGGCCGGGCTGCTTGTATAAGGGTCTGGTTTGGATTTTGGGGGGACCCCCCCAATACTATACCAGAGGGCCTGGTATGCTCCTGGAAGGGGAACCCATGCCGGTTTTTTATTTAAAATTTGGCGTGGAGCTCCCCCTCAAGATTCATACCAAGCACAGTGCCTGGTATTGTCCAAGTTGGATCCCTGTTCATTGAAAGTTGAAAAAAAGGCAGCTTCAAGTTGCAGGGCAAAGTAGGATCCAAAGTAGGACAGCTGTCGTGTCGCACCAGTGTGAACCTGGCCTCACACTTGTATGAAAAACGCTCTGACATTGGGAGCTCGTTACAGTCCCATCATGCCCTGGGACTGTGATGTCATAAAGGGCAGGGTCACTGGGTGACATCACCCGGTGACCACGCCCCATCCCTATATAAGTCGTTGCGGACCACGCACACTGCATTACAGCGGGAGAGAGCGTCGTGTCAAAATCGGAAGAAGAGAAGAGGGAAGAAAACGGAGAAGAAGACTAGGCCACCGCTAGCAAAAGAGCGGACAAAAGAGCAGAAGATAGCGGAGGAGCCCGGCAGAAGATAATGGAGAGCGGGAGAAGAACCGGAGAACACGGAGAAGAGGCCGGAGAATGCAGAAAAGAAGGAAGAGACCACAGAGAAGAAGGAAGAGACCCCCGAAGTTGGGAGAAAGCCCCTGGAGCTGCCTAATAAATTACTTTAAAAACCTGTCTAGGGTGTTTTTTTTATTGACACTTTTTTTTTTCCTAGGTGAATGAGTAGGGGTACGATGTACCCCATACTCATCCACATAGGGTGGGGGGCCGGGATCTCGGGGACCCCTTATTAAAGGGGGCTCCCGGATTCCGATAAGCCCCCCGCCCGCAGACCCCGACAACCAACGGCCAGGGTTGTGGGGAAGAGGCCCTTGTCCTCATCAACATGGGAACAAGGTGCTTTGAGGTGGGGGGCCGCAGGGCGCCCCCCTGCCCCAAAGCACCCACCCCCCATGTTGAGGGCATGCGGCCTGGTATGGTTCAGGAGGGGGGCACTCGCTCGTCCCCACCCCCTTTCCTGACCGGCCGGGCTGCGAGCTCGGATCAGGGTCTGGTATGGATTTTGGAGGGACGCCCACACCGTTTTTTCGGCGTAGGGGGTTCCCCTTAAAATCAATACCAGACCTAAGGGCCTGGTATGCTCTTGGAGGGGGAACCCATGCCGGTTTTTTA
This sequence comes from Lithobates clamitans, assembly GCA_037952925.1. NCBI lineage: Eukaryota > Metazoa > Chordata > Amphibia > Anura > Ranidae > Lithobates > Lithobates clamitans. The sequence continues at coordinate 3,899,013 of JBBGZY010000025.1, read as the reverse complement.
TTTAAAATTTGGCACGGAGTTCCCCCTCAAGATCATCAGAGCACAAGTCGCATGCCAAAGTCGGATCATGGAAGACAGTGATTCGACTTTGATCCAACTTCAATGATAGTCAATGGGCTGAAGTAGGATCAAAGTCGGACCAAAGTAGTACAGGGAGCATTTCCAAAGTCGGACCGACTTGTGTCGGACCAGTTAAGGTGGCTCCCATAGGGAAACAGTGATTTTAACGCGTCATGCGACATGAGCTCCCAATGTCGGAGCGTGTGTTGCACCAGTGTGAACCCGGCCTATTGCTGGGTGCACGGTGTGCCACTACTTATACTGGCATGGCACAGGGCCCCCCCACCCCAAAGCACCCACCCCCCATGTGGAGGGCATGTGGGCCTGGTATGGTTCAGGAGGGGGGCTGCTCGCTTGTCCCCACCCCCTTTTATGACCTGCTGGGCTGTATGCTCAGATAAGGGTCTGGTATGGACTCTGGGGGGACCCCAACACTGTTATTTTGCATAGGGGTTCCCCTGAAAATCTATACCAGACCAAAGGGCCTGGTATGCTCTTGGAGGGGGAACCCATGCTGTTTTTTTTTTTTAATTGTGCGTGGAGTTCCCCCTAAAGATTCATACCAGACACAGTGCCTGGTATTGTCAGGGATCAAAGTCGGATACCTGTTCACTGAAGTCGGACGCATGTCGGACTTCAAGTCTCAGGGCAAAGTCAGATCCAAAGTGGTACTGGTGCGACAAACGCTCCAACATTGGGAGCTCATGTCGCATGACATGTGAAAATAAATGTTTCCCTACGGGAGCCATCTTAACTGGTCCGACAGAAGTTGGTCCGACTTTGAAAATGCCCCCTGTACTACTTTGGTCCGACTTTGATCCTACTTCAGCCCATCGACTATCTTTGAAGTCGAATCAAAGTCGGATTGCCTTCTTGCATGATCTGACTTTGACATGCGACTTGTGCTCTGTTGATCTTGAGGGGGAACTCTGTGCCAAATTTCGTCCCCCCAAAATCCATACCAGACCCAAGGGCCTGGTATGCTCTTGGAAGGGGAACCCATGCCAGTTTTTTATTTAAAATTTGGGGTGGAGTTACCCCTCAAGATTCATACCAAGCACAGTGCCTGTTATTGGCAAGGATCCAGGTGGGATCCCTGTTCATTGAAAGTCGGACGTATGTCCGCTTCAAGTCGCAGGGCAAAGTCGGATCCAAAGTAGGACGGCTGTCTTGTCGCACCAGTGTAAACCCAGCCTCAAAGGAATTTATGTCACACTGGGATTGTTTTGGTCAAAGGATAAATCATACTATCACAAAGTCGGATCAAAGTAGTATCCTGTTCATTCAAGTTGGATGGATGTAGGACCAATGTAGGACTGATGTAGGACTGATGTCACAGAGCAAAGTAGGATGACAATGGTATGACTGTCGTGTAGTATCAGTTTGAACCCAGCCTCATAAGAACTATTCTATGTTTGATTCTTTTGAATATTTTCAATGTTGGACTCACTATCATAATACTTTAGGTGTTTTGGGTTTTTTGATATTGTGCGGAGCGCTGCAATTTTTCTTTGATAAGATTTTGAGTGATTGTGACAACGACCAAATAGTAATTGCTAGATGACTGGGTCAGAGAAACTCCAAAACTGCAGATAATGTGGGTGAAAAAATATCAGTGAGCCTAGCTTCACACTGACAGTGGGAATGAAATCCTGTGAGTTCAGCTGAACTCGCACAATTTCATTCCCACATGTCAGTCCTGACTTCAGGGGCGATTTCAGAGACATCTGTGTGGGTTTCTGCAGAGATGTCTATTGAAATCGCACCCCAAAGTCATCAAAAGTAGTATAGAAACTACTTTTGGGAATCGATGCAAATGCGGCGGCACACCAATTCAGACGGTGCCATTGCTGGCAATAGCCGCCGATTTGGCATGTGATTTGACATATTATATATAAACCTTGCGCCACTAAATTAAATATACAGATATTAAAGCTGCTATCCCCCAAACTAGATGAATATTCTAGTGCAGTGAGAAAATTTGTTTATATAGTGAAGGGAGCTAGTATAATGAGCAAAATTGCATAAATGGTGATGATGAAATGAGCAACTAAGTGGTATGTGAAAATACTATATTCTATAGGTTCCAAAAAGGCGTGATTTGCAATTGTGCTATTCCTGTAAAGGTTCCAGTTCTGGGCACCAGTCCTCAGGAGGGACGTACTGGAAATAGAGCGAGTACAAAGAAGGGCAACAAAGCTAATAAAGGGTCTGGAGGATCTTAGTATGAGGAAAGGTTGCGAGCACTGAACTTATTCTCTCTGGAGAAGAGACGCTTGAGAGGGGATATGATTTCAATTTACAAATACTGTACTGGCGACCCCACAATAGGGATAAAACTTTTTCGCAGAAGAGAGTTTAATAAGACTTGTGGCCACTCATTACAATTAGAAGAAAAGAGGTTTAACCTTAAACTACGTAGAGGGTTCTTTACTGTAAGAGCGGCAAGGATGTGGAATTCCCTTCCACAGGCGGTGGTCTCAGCGGGGAGCATTGATAGCTTCAAGAAACTATTAGATAATCACCTGAATGACCGCAATATACAGGGATATGTAAGGTAATACTGACACATAATCACACACATAGGTTGGACTTGATGGACTTGTGTCTTTTTTCAACCTCACCTACTATGTAACTATGTAACTATGTAACTATGTAAATATTAATAGAAGTGTCCTGTGACAAAAAACCTTATAAAAATATTTTTTCTATACAAAAGTCATACAAGTACATAAAAAAGTCCACGTGCAAATAACTGTTAAATATAAGTTCCGATGCAGGTACATATAAATAAATTCTCCACAGTAAAAAATAAAGTTCCTTATATCAAATGAATGTGAGATGTCTTGCTGTGTTGATAGATAGAACACCTTCACCAGCTGTAATAAACACCCAATGTGCTCAGTATATGGATGTCCGCTTACCAGATGCTGTTGACCTTTTTAATTAAAAAATAGGTCAATATGGGGGGGCAGGAGGCGGAGCCTAGCGGAGCAGACATGCATTGTTAGAGCTCCACACCGCTGAGGAGAGAAGAGAAGGACAAAGCGGAGCCTGCAGGCTCAAAAGGTATCCATTTGAACCTTTTTGCCCCAGGGAACAAACTGTGAAAGTTTGGGCAGGAAATATGGTACTGGGAGGAAGCCGTGGCAGAAATAAAAATCACCTCACAAAGAGCTCACAGGCACTCACTGCAGCTGAAGCAGCTCCAGTCACCTCACAAGATACAGCATCAGGGCACTCTCACAGACAGAAAATGTCACAGCAAGACTCTCCATTTGAGTCAGATACAGAACAAATCCTCTCACAAACTTCTCCACAAGCCTCCTCAGTATCCCCAGTAATATTATTACAATTTGAAAAGATGCTTCATAAGGCTTTAAAACAAACCTCAGACCAAATAACAAACAGCCTAACCAAAGAAATAAGAGAGCTGGGAAACCGCACCGCAGCCTTAGAAATAAAAATAGATGAAATTGAAATTACAACCCAAGAAAATATAACAGAATTGGAACAATTAAAAAAGGAGAATTTAATACTTCAAACTAAGCTCGAAGATTACGAAAATAGAGCCAGACGTTCAAACTTGCGCATAAGGGGAATCCCTGAAACTGTGACAGACCTGCAATCTACTATTACTGCTCTATTACAAGAACTAAAGCCAGATATCCCTATTGAACGTTTAGAACTGGACAGAGTACACAGAGCCCTCACAGCCAAAAAGAAAGATGGACCCCCACGTGATATAATCACAAAATTTCATTATTACAGAACGAAAGAACAAATACTAATTGCTGCAAGAGAAAAAAAGGAACTTAATTTTCAAGGACACAATTATCAAATTTTTGCTGACCTATCCCAACTTACTATTACTAAAAGACGATCCATGAAACCCCGACTAATGGAACTGCAACGCCACAACATTATGTATCAATGGGGCTTCCCCTTTTCAGTCAGATTTAACTACCAAGGTACAATTTACAGAAGCAGATCAGCAGATGAACTACAACAAACCCTTTTAAAATTAAATCTGACAGAACCCACAAGCAGCAACTCTCCCACACGCAGAAGAATGGCGTCATCTTCACCTTCAGGCAGCACCCAGAAAATTTCAGAACAAAATGGGAATCATCATTCTCACAAAAGAGGCCGTTATGCCACATCATCCATGGACCAAGAAGATTCAATGGACTGACATCCTAATTCCTGATATCTCTTCATTTATTATACTAAGAGATGGTTCTCTATAAAAAACCTATATTTATAACTGAATGTAACTGCATTCTGATAGTCACACACTGTGTGGGATCATGTTACATTCCAGTTATATTTCTTATTACTTCTGATTCATATAGCCTTAGAATATATAAGTGAAATAAGAAAATTCTTGTTCAGTTATATATTATCAGGTAATAACAATAGATTTATTACTTTTTAGGACAAATATGTTCAATAATCCAGAAGTAATGGAAGCTTTTTCTTTCTTTTCTTAAAACAAATATATTATTACCTAACTAGTTCTGAAGCAATACAACCTCAATTTTATGAGTTAACATATCTAAACAGTTACATATGAATAAAATATGTAATTGTTTACTCTAAAAGGGTTAAAATCCCAAAATAATTCAAACTATCTTCATCAATACCAAAGTTATTAACAGTACCTTTCTAACTGAATTATTTAGCCTAGGGCAAGACTAACCATATACAACCACCCTGGAATAAATAATTTCAACAAAAACTATATTCTGCACTCCAATTAATGAAACATCATTTTGATGTCTTTTGACATAGCACTTCTCTCCTGTAAGCGGAAGATCCGTGTACCCCCATTAGCCCTCCTCATTCTCCCAACCATATTATGTGGGAGTGTGACGAAGGCACTTATTCCCCTGAGAGAGATATTTATTCTCTTTCACGGGTAAATTGTGATTACTTGCAAAAAATAATTTATACAATGTATCATCTAATCTCATATGTTTTTTGTTTACTCTTTACTCCAGAATTCACTGGTTTCTTTTCTATCTATTCATCTCTTCAGTCCACACAGGTTGATCTGCGCAGTCAGCTCTGCATAACAAAAAGTAAGTCAAAACTATTTGATCTATTGCCATGGCACCACTGAATATACTTTCCCTGAACGTTCAGGGAATAAATATCCCTCAAAAAAGGACCAAAGCCTTCCGTACTTTCCATAACAAGAAGGCTCACATAGTATGCCTCCAAGAAACACACTTCACCAAAGATTCTACTCCAAAATATATTTCTCCTTTTTATCAACAAATTTACACGGCTTCTGCCTGTACCAAGCAAAGGGGAACTCTAATTGCATTTCACCGATCCACACCATTCACTTTATCATCAGAAATTAAAGACCCAGAAGGTAGATACCTGATACTCATGGGTTATATAATGGATACAGCAATCACGGTGATTTCCTACTACGCTCCTAACAAACAACCTACACCATTCCTCTCACATATATTACAAGTGATTAATACACACAAAATAGGAACAGTGATAATGTGTGGGGATTCGAACCAGGTCCTCCTCCCATTTCTAGATAAATCACCTTTTACACCATCCAAAATAAGCTCTAGATTACCTTTTTCTCAACTTCTTTCCAAATACAATCTGGTAGATTCATGGAGAGAAAGTAACCCAATGAAAAAGAAATTCACTTATTTCTCGCACCCTCATCAAACCTTCACCAGAATAGATCATATTTTTCTAACAATAGGAATGATACCAGAAATTATTGCATCAGATATAATTCCGATTCCGTGGTCTGACCATAATGCAGTATACACTACTATAGCCTCAGCCATACCAAAAGCGCATGATCCAACGTGGTACTTACCGGACATAATGCTCAAACACCCACTACATCAGATGGCCATTGAACAAGCTTTAAAGGAATACATATCAATTAATAATACAACAGACATCTCCCCAATAACACTGTGGGAAGCTCATAAGCCTGTCTTGCGTGGTACAATACAAAGACAAATGGCACTATTTAAACGGGAACGCAAAAATCTAGCAAAAAAACTAGAACTCAATTTTAATGCAGCCTACATATCATTTCAAGATAATCCATCTCAGAGTGCAAAATCTCATCTGGAAAAATCTAGATTGGAATACGATCTATTTCTCACTGAGTCAGTTGATAAATCCCTCAAACGCTCCAAACACAATTTCTACATGAATACAAACAAACCAGGTACATATTTGGCTCGGGCATTAAATTCAACTAACAAATCTTTCAAACCAATACGTTTGAAATTATCAAAAAATGTTTACACTTGTAATCCAGTTAAAATAGTCCATAAATTTCACTCACATCTCGCAACTTTATACAAGACAAACAATGAATTTAATCCTACAGAAGCTGAATCCTTCTTCTCAAAAATAAACTTACCTGAGTTATCTCAGAATCAAAAAAGCAGTTTGGATGAGCCTATAACTATAGATGAAGTTGCTAACGCCATAAAAGACCTAAAACTTAACAAAAGACCAGGCCCAGATGGCTACTCGGCTTTAAAACATTCTCAGAAATACTCTCTCCCATTCTCACTGAAACTTTTAACAAACTTCTAGATGGACATTCTTTTCGGCAAGAAACACTAATGGCAATTGTTTGTATGATTCCAAAACCCCTTTCTGATGATACTTCCTGTGTGAATTATCGGCCTATCTCTCTGTTAAACCTCGATATTAAATTATTAGCAAAAATAATAGCAAAACGCCTCAATAGCATTATAGGAAAATTAATACATAGAGATCAAGTAGGCTTCATGCCAAATAGACAGGCAGGCGATAATATACGCAGGGCAGTGTTATTGGCACATATTGCTAAAAAACGGAAAATCCCTTTTATGTTTTCTATCTCTCGATATTAAGAGGGCATTTGACACAGTATCCTGGCAATATATGCAATATTCATTACAAAAATGGGGTTTTGGACCCCACTTTTTAACATGGATCAAAGCATTATATAATAAACCCAAAGCCTATATAAAATATGCTGGATACAAATCTTAAGCCTTTAATATCGAAAGAGGTACCCGACAGGGTTGCCCATTATCTCCCTTATTATTTGCCCTTATACTCGAACCCATGGCCCAATACATCAGAACAAACCAAACTATAACTGGCATTGAAGTAGGAGGTATTACACACAAATTATGTATATTTGCAGACGATATATTACTTTTTCTATTATCACCACAGGTCTCTGGTCCTAGCTTAATACCAGCTCTTGATGGATTTGCAGCCCTATCCGGCCTTATGATTAATCCTAAGAAATGCCTAGTGCTTAATATTTCACTCACAAACATGGAATTGATCCCGGCCAGGGCTGCACTCCCATTCACATGGGCAGAAAAATCAATCCCATATCTTGGAATTCATTTAACAGCATCTCATTCTGACTTATTCTCAACCAATTATCCTCCTGTATTAAGACAGATCACAAATCTAATAAAACAATGGTCGCAACTTCCTTTATCCTGGATAGGGAAGATTAATGCAATCAAAATGACTATTCTACCCAAATTACTTTATCTATTCAGAGTCCTCCCTATTCCAATTCCTTCCTATTTTTTGAGAATAGTACAAAAAAGAGCAACTTCGTTTATATGGGGCTCTTCTAAACCACGTATACCTATACACACACTACATCTTCCCAAAAATAAAGAAGGCCTGGGATACCCTAATTTTACTAACTACTACAGAGCAGCACATTTGGCCAGTCTGTCCAAATACCATGCAAAACAGGAAATCCCATTATGGGTATTTATAGAGGCTTCAGAAAATGACCCTCTATTAATATCAAATTTATTATGGCTTGATCCTAAAGACCGCTTTAAAATTCATAATCCCATAACTAAACACTTCTTATTTCTCTGGGATAAACTAAAAACCAAATATCAGTTACAATCTCCACACAATCCTCTCCTTTCTTTTATCAGAAATCCGGCCTTTTATCCGGCATGGATCTACCCAAATTCTTTTAAAGCTTGGACAACATCAGGCATTCAGACACTAAATGACTTCATAGCATCTAAATCATTCCTTTCATTCCCATCGCTTAGAGAAAAATATGATCTACCAAACTCAGATATTTAGATATCTCCAAATCAAAAATTTCTATACACCATTCCTAAAGGGGGATACACCATTATCCCAATTATCCATTTTTGAATCAATCTGTACAAAAGATCCATTTGCTAAAGGTACAATTTCATCACTTTATAATCAATTATATGGAGTAGCAAATCTTAATAGGCCCTCTTACGTTCAGAGGTGGGAGGAGGACCTGGGACGAACTTTAGAAGACACGGACTGGTCTAACATATGGCTCACATCTAAGTCATCTTCACCCAACATCTTAGCACTGGAGACAAATTATAAAGTCCTAACTCGCTGGTACCTTGTACCCGCTAGAGTGGCAAAATATTCACCTAATACCTCAGCTCTTTGTTTTCGAGGATGCCCAGAAATAGGCACATATTTACACATATGGTGGACGTGCCCAGTAATCCAAACCTTCTGGAAGGAAGTCTTTGTGATTGCATCTAAAATATTTAAAAAAATAATACAACCAGATCCATATTTAACTTTACTTAATCTAAAACCGGAATGGTTAACACTCTCTCAATTCAAACTTATGATCCAACTAATAACGGCTGCAAAACAAACAGTGGCCAAGGCATGGAAATCTCCTACATTGGTACTAGCAGAAACAATTCACAGAATGAATAATACAATGTCCCATGCTAAGATAGTAGCCATCGATCAAAATCAAATTCCAAAATTTGAAAAACTTTGGCACCCTTGGAAAAAACAACAGTTCCTGTCAAATTTCAATGACTCTGTCCTGTTGCCATGGTAACAGATTAAATGACTTACAGAGACACCCATTCTAAGGCTTCAAAGAGAACTAAAAAGAATAATAAACTGACGAGCGGGACAACCTTGTGGACCATACCTCTACCTTTCAACCCTTTTTCTTCTTTCTCTTTCCTTTTCTCCACCTTACGATTAAAGCTCATTATCAGAATTTATTTGACCTATATACACTCTACTTGTAAACAATATGTATAGTAGGTATAAATCATTTAAATACCTACAAAAGTAACTAAGGAAATGATATATATCTTTAATTTAGGTTTACGTGAACTCAATGTTTAATATTTGAAATTTCATGATATTTACCTATATAAACCCTACTGTAAAACAATGAGCTTACTTTATAGATCCTTGTAAACTTACTTTATGTATCTTTATAACATTGTATACTCAATAAACTTCTTTTGACAAGAAAAAATAGGTCAATATGAGCCTTTAGCAAGATATGGCTTGCCGCCATGGTGTGGATAAGCCTTATAGGTATCTGGTCCTCTCCCCCAGTATCACGTCAGAAAGTATAAAAAGGGGACAAAGAGAACTGGAATAGTGTAACCCAGTTTATTAAAAGATATTAACAACAAAAAGCCAATTGGCTGCTTACATGAAAAGTGCCCTCGTCCGGTGTCTTGCCGAATAAGTTCCTTCGGCGGATAGGTTTCCCCCCCTGTACTGCGCAGGCGCAGCGCCTGCGCAGTACGTACTACTGTTGGCCGCCGGATATAGCCGAAGCTCAAACGCTTCAATCAGCTGTACACGGCGCCTGCACTCTGGGTCCAGGTTCCTTCCCCACTATCCAAGTGGACTTAGAGGGGGAATCTAAAAGTGCCGAGCGCAGCGAGGCCGTGCCCGAAGCGTGGCGAGCGAAGCGAGCCCGCGAGGGGCCCTCTTACAGGCGCCATGTACAGCTGATTTTCAGCTGTTCCGCTTCGGCTATTTCCGCCGGATTCTACAGCGCATGCGCAGTAGAGGGGGGAACTAATCCGCAGAGCGGAACTTTCTCGGCAGAACACCGGCACTGAGGCTGTGATGCTTGTAATGGGTCTTAGTTGTTCCGCTCTGCGCGTGGTGGCTGGCGTGCGCTCCACCATCCACCGCCGACAACCACAGTGACCGGAATGAGATTCAGGGAATGTGTACCCAGGCACACCTCCTGAAGATGGATATTGAAACGTACATCGAGGCGTGCCTGGTTACACATTCCCTGAATCTCATTCTGGTCACTGTGGTTGTCGGCGGCGGATGGTGGAGCGCACGCCAGCCGCCACGCGCAGAGCGGAACAACTAAGACCCATTAAATGCATCACAGCCTCAGTGCCGCTCTGCGCGTGGCGGCTGGCGTGCGCTCCACCATCCGCCGTCGACAACCACAGTGACCGGAATGAAATTCAGGGAATGTGTAACCAGACTAGCCTCAACGTACGTTTCGACATCCGTCTTCAGGAGGCGTGCCTGGTTGGTTACTAATCACGCATAGTAAAATAGTCAAATGACTGACCAATGGGAAAATAGATGATATGGTTGCTAGGCAGTTTAGGTCATCAGGAGATATAGCCAATAGAAAAAATTGGATAGTAACTAGGTAGTTTAACGGCCTTGGTGTCAGTATTAGGCATGATTCGACAGAAATTGAATATGTACAATCACGGAGACACAAACTCCAACCATTAATTATGCAAAAGATATGAGTATTATGTCAAATCCCATGCCAAATCGCTGCAATGTGAACCAGGGCTAAAAGAGGGAACTAACTTGAGTTGTTTTCCAATCATTTTTATTTTTGATTGATCACTATAAGCATAGACTCATTTTTTCCAAATTTTTTTTTTACAATCTAGCTACATAATTGTGCAGGGACATTGCAAATTATTTCAGTATCAGTCCACTTTTTACTAGGCGTCCTCACTAGTCAAGAACTTTTCTCAAGTTTTTAAGATTTCATGAGTAGATATCCCTGCACATCATCCTTTAAAAATTCTTTAAAAAGTTATCTCTCTTTGCAGACATTGCAGGTAAAACATTTACTGTAATTATCAAACAATATCAAATTAATTTGAAATAAAAGATAACTTATTAGTCACTGTACTTTGCTCTGATCTGATCTGTTACAGCGCTTGGGCCATTTTCAGCATTTATGTCAAAAGTAACATGCTATATAATAATCTATGCTGACGTTAAAGCCCTTCTATCTTGTATGATAATCTCCACATTGTTTCTTTTTTTTTTACACTGCACATATTGTAAAGCACACACTCTCTAGAACTTTACTATCAGTCACCAGCAAAGACTGAAGAGAACTGTACTGGTTTGTTGCCTTTCAATATATTTTCTTGTCTGGTATTTGTTGGTTCTCCTGTATGAGATTTAAAAAGTGGGGAGTAGGGACTTCTACCCCAACTAATATTAAACATTTTTACAGGAGATCTGCTCAAGAAGGCCAATAGTTATGTCATTGTAAACTGCATAGTATAAAAGGTAATACTTTTATTACAGTATAATAAAAATAGTCCAGAGGGGTACCACATTATATTATTTTATAAACCCACATAGCAGAACACCTTATAAAAGTGCATTTATATGTATAAAAAAAAAAATTTGCACCAGCCTACTTTCAAAATACAAACATGTCCTGGTCATACATATATGTAAAGATAAAGTACATGATTCCATATATGTGAGTGTCTATAACTGTGGCTATTTGACTCATACTGTATAAATTAGTCATTAGAACATTTCCATATCAGCACTTTTATGCAAGTACTAATAACATTTATACTGAAGCAGCACTGCTTACTGGGCAACATGTATCTCTTCTCCAGCTATAAAAATTATTGTGCATGGCCTTACAAACCCATCAACTGAATATCTTGATAGTTACCCTAAAAGTAAGCATATCCAATTACAAAGACTGTCCCCAAGGGTAGCCACAGACCTCTGTGTCGGAAGTAAATGCCTGGGTACTCACCCACAAAGGCATATCCATACAAATTCAAAACCGGTACAATGACAATCATGGGTCCTGAAGCAGAGAGAAATCAAAGCAACAGGATTTTATTGTCAGTGTTTCAATGGAACTGAGCTCCATCAAGCACTGACAATTAAGCCTCATATACATGGTTTGATTGTCGTACAACTAAGCGTCTGATTTTTGTCAAAAGCATGTGTGCAGGATTTTGTCTAGCATACTATCCATCCGCAAATTGTCGTTCGACAAACACAAACATAGTGACGTACTACGAGAGTATAAAGAGGAAGTTCATTTCTCGAGCGCCACGCTTTGGGCCCCTTCTGCTAATTTAGTGTTAGTAGAAGTTTGGTGAGCGTTGATTTGCGATTTTCAGATCGTTCCTAAACTTCAAATAACAGTTTGAGAGTGGGCAGTTACATTAAAAACAACACAATGGAAAATTAACAAGGGACACCAACATAGTTGTATCTTTGATCTTAAAAACTCAGGGATAATGGTGTTGTGGTAACTTCCCCAAAAAATCAAACAACAACCATAATATTAATATTATTTATATCACTACAAAACAAATGCCTTTTAAAATACGTTTGGCATAACTACATCAGTATCACCAGCAAAGCAACCTCATTCTTATCCAATTAAAGAAGATGAGAATGTGCGCTGCATTTGAACATTTCATTAATTGCCGCGTCACGAATGTTAATTCTAGATTACGAATGGTAGTTTACAAGACCAAGCTCTTCCGGGCCATTCCTTGATTCCGATCATGCGTGTTTGTACTCTCGACTTTTGTGTGACGATTTCTATACTGACCATCCGAAAATCGGATGTTGAGCTGACGTTCATCAAAAATTTACTAGCCTGCTCATCCAGCTTTTGGCTTACGAAAAATGAAAATCGGATGTCGAAATAAGCATACTAACGGTAAGAATTTCAGACGACAGGCCGTCGAATGACAATTCCCCTCCAAAATTTGCATCGTGTGTACGGGCCTTAAAATGCTGTTGTTTTGATTTTCTGCTGAAAGACCCAAGAGTGCCTTTGTACCTGTTTTGTGATCACAAATACTCTGCAAGTCATTCAAAATTGTAAGCTACAGCTTCTTGTGGGTTAAAAAATCCAAATTCTCTTGGATATAGCTTTCTATGCAAATAGATTTTATTTTCGTTGCCAGGCAGAACTATAAATCCAAACTTGTCACAGATAGTGAATTGTCTTGGATGCAACAGTATAATATACAAACATGAATGCATGCATCTATGCAAGGATTTACCAAGAAGGTAATGAAATGCAAAATTGTCAGAAATATAAAAAGGCTTTCACATCTTTGCACAGCCATAATTAGTAGTAACAAAGTCAGAGGTGAATATATACACTATATTGTCAAAAGTATTGGGATGCCTGCCTTTACACACACATGAATTTAATTGCATCCCAGTCTTAGCCCTGGTTCACATCGGTACATTCTGACATGCGATTTCACATGTCAAATCAGCAGCAATTGCCGGCAATGGCACCGGCTGCATTTGTGGTGCCGCACCGATTTCAAAGAGTAGTTTCTGTGCTACTTTTTGCAATTTTGGGCTGCGATTGACATCGACATCTGTGCAGAAACCTGCACAGATGTCTCTGAAATCACGACCGAAATCGGGACTGACATGTGGGAGTAAAATTGTGCGCGTTCAGCTGAACTCGCACGGCTTCATTCCCACAGCTCAGCGTGAACCTGGGCTTAGACTCCATATACACTATTTGATTTTCTGCAGATTTTTGTCTTCAGATTTTCCAAAACCATGTAATGTAAGGGACTGCCTAATTGCATACAAATTTAAACTCTTAAGGTTTTACTTCATATTATATGGTTTTGGTAAATCTGAAGACAAAAATCTGCAGAAAATCTAATAGTGTGTATGGAGCTTTAGTCTGTAGGGTTCAGTAATGAGTTGGCCAACCCTTTGCAGCTATAACAGCTTCAACTCTTCTGGGAAGGCTGTCCACAAAGTTTAGGAATGTGTCTATGGGAATGTTTGACCATTCTTCTAGAAGCACATTTGTGAGGTCAGGCACTGATGTTGGACAAGAAGGTCTGGCCCGCAGTGTCTGCTCAAATTCATCCCAAAGGTGTTTATCGGATTGAGGACAGGACTCTGTGCAGGCCAGTCAAGTTCCTCCACCCAAAACTCGCTCATCCATGTCTTTATGAACCTTGCTTTGTGCACTGGTGCACAGTAATGCTGGAACAGGAAGGAACAATCCCCAAACTGTACCTAAAAAGTTGGGAGCATGAAATTGTCCAAAATGTCTTGGTATGCTCACACCTTAAGAGTTCCCTTCACTGGAGCTAAGGGGACAAGCCCAACCCCTGAAAAACAACCCCACACAAACCCCATATCACTCCAGGCAATACAGTTGTACTGCTTCACCAAACATTATTATAAAAAATATTGCAGTCAGCAGAGACATTTTAATTGTCTTTTCACAAATCTAAAATCCCATTTAGTTATTCCATTGTATTGCATCATATATACAGTAATTATTTAAAATTACAACTCTAAAGTTAAAAAGACATTTTTTTTTTTATTTTGTTAAAACAAAAATGTTCAGTGTTATTATGCAAAGTGAATATTAGAAGTTAACAGAGTTCTATGATTACAGCATACACTTTAATTTTAAAACATCAGCACTGTAATATAATACAAATGGGTTTTTTTTTGGTATTTTTGACAACCCAATACAGGCTTACTTGAAAAATCTCCTTTCATGTTGTGAGTTTTGTATGTCTGTTGGCCATCTCTTTTCACAACTCCCTGGATTCCTTGCATGCTTATGCAGCGTATTCTCTGCTGTTTACTTTCAATGTCTAAGAACTACATATCCTATGGTACTTTGCTACCTGCAATCAGCCATTCCTATACTGACTGTGCCTCTGGAAATGTGTACTCTCTCTCAAAGGCGGATCCAGAGTTTAGTCTCAGGAGGGGCACTGCCAGAAAATAAGGTGTTGCTTACAGAACTCTATTTAACGTATCATACAGCCCTAACCTTGTTTAAAACAGTGACACTTTTATCATTCCAGATTAAATTATTACAAACAGACAGGATAAGTTTAACCACATATAACTTTATTATTACAAAGATCATAAGCAGTTTGTATACTTATAACAGAATATTCCCAGACAAAATATTCACAAACAATATAAAATTATGTGTAAAAAAACAAATAGCAGAACCCAAACATTATCACTCTCCACTGTCTCCAAACACACAACAACAGAAACATTTTATTTGTAAGTTAAAGGGGTTGTAAAGGTAATATTTTTTTTTTAAATAACAAACATGTTATACTTACCTTCACTGTGCAGCTCGTTCTGCACAGAGTGGCCCCGAACCTGGTCTTCTGGGGTCCCTCGGCGGCTGTTTCAGCTCCTCCCCGCAAGCATTTACCACCTTAATGCGAGCTCCCTCGCATGGTGGTGAGTGCTTGCGGGCGCGCTCCCGTGATACAGCCGGCGGCTATAGCCGCTCGCTGTATCACTCGGCCCCGCCCCCCGGCGCGCCGCGTCATCGGATGTGATTGACAGCAGCGCGAGCCAATGGCTGCGCTGCTTTCAATCCATCCACTGCAGCCAATCAGCGACCAGGCTGAGCTGCAATGAGGACGAGCAGCGAAGATTCGAGGCGTCAGGTAAGTAAAACGGGGGGGCTGGGGGCGGCGGTACTGTCAAAAGTTTTTTCACCTTAATGCATAGAATGCATTAAGGTGAAAAAAATTTTACCTTTACAACCCCTTTAAATAAAATGAAAAATTCAGAGAATTAGCTCAAGTCTTCGTTTTCTTTGTTTGGCAAACAGCTCGATAACTTGGTCAGTATTCACAGAAATATCTCTATGAATATAAAGTAAACACAAGCCATTTAACCAGTCCTCCACCATTCGTGACCGAAGCCATGTTTTAACACGACGGAGGATTGAGAAAGATCTCTCTGCTGTGGCCACACTTACAGGGAGAGTTGCTAAGATCAGAAGTAAACTTCTGATGGTTGGAAAGAGGTCCTGGTCACACAAGTCCAACACTTCTAGAACTGTTTTTGGAATTTCCTTATGTTGTGATAACTCTCGTTTCCACTTTGTAAGCCAGAGACTTAGTTCTCCCTGCAGCAATGTCTCCATTATCTTCTGCTTACCATCAGCTAGAAGAGGGTGGAAACACTTTGATAATGATTGCACAGCCACAGGAACCATGGTTTCCATTTTTTTTCCAAAAAGTACTGCTGGCATCAAGATTTAAATCTGGAAACACTGCATCGAATTTTCTGGAAAACGAGTTTTTAAATCATTAATAATGTTGTCCAGCAAGGGAATAAACAACAATTTCCTGTAGTATTCTTCAGTTGATTCTACATTGTAACTGAATCTGTGCACTTGCCTGCCTACAAGACGTGGCAATTTTAGTTCCACTCCAAGTTCTGAAGCTAATTCTGTAGCCTCCATATGCAAAGTGGAAAAAGTGCCATCAGAGTTACATCGCATATTCTCTATGGTTGCCATGGTATCAGTCAAACAGTCAGATGCACTTGTTAAATCAATTGTTGGGGATTGAAGGAAGCGACTCAGAGGAAGGGTTACTTTCAGAACACTGTTGAGTGAAACCAAGGAATATATGTATTCTGCACTGCACAGAGAATGGATGAGAGTAGATGCTGTTGAGCTAGTGCTTGAGCATTTCCATTAAGATATTGCAGATAGTGCACTCACCACTTTTACAAGTCCATCTCGAAATTTTATGAGAGAATCATGGCGCTCTACCCATCTAGTTTCACAAAGACTGGTAAGCTGAGAGCCTAACTCCTGCTTTAAAATAAAATGACGATTTGCTGATTGGTTAAAGAATGAAATGGTTGATTTGACCACTGCTACTGCATTGCGAACTGCTGACACTTGTGAGGACTTTGAAATTGAATTGTTTTTGACAATGATTGTAGGAAGGACATCTGCAACTGTTGGGTGCTACACTGAGAATCTCTGACACAGCACCAGCCACCTCTGAAGACATAACACTGCAACTGTCTGTTCCAATGCCAACACAATGAGTAATGTCCAGGGAGAGGTCTTTATTTAGTTGGATAACCATCTGGCCTAAAACCTTTCCTGTAAGCCTTGATTCTGAACCTGAACTATCAATTCCCGATTCCTTCTGGGTTGCAAATTCATAAGCATCTACAAATTTTATAAAATCCTCATGAATCGATCCATTATAGACATATCTAAAGTCGAGTGTAAGTTGTTCAGTATGGGAAATGTCTGTAGTTTCATCAAATATTATACTAAAATAGCAAGCCTCTTTAATTCTAGCTACAATGACATTGCTGATTTCATCACCACACACCCGATTAAATAATTTTGTGTGGATTTTGAAATGTATGTAGCGCGAGAAGATGCAGTAAGGAGGTGCTTCTCTAATATTTTGTCTCCAGATGCAACACGGTACCTCAGCAATTCCCGAAAGTTGCCTTCATTCACATACGGGGTGGAGTTCCCCATTAAAGCACCATCATCTCGGTGGCCACGCAGAGGTATATTTTGTCTACCCAAGAATATAATTGACTCAACGATAGGATGAATTCGCTCTTGGTTCTCTTTCAATTTCTGAAGACGATGCAAATATATTTGATTAACAATTTCATTTTCCGGTGCATGATAGGTTTTTAAAAATGCATTTCCTTCAAATACACTCTCCTGGTGATAAACAAGCCTTGCATGGACTTCCAAATCTCTATCCTTGCCCTTAAGCTTTTTAAAATTAGTAAGGGGCTCCATTACCAATTTTCCAAGGACCATGCCTTTGTTATGACCACCTTTCCGATGTTGCGCAACAATGCACAGTAAAAGCAAAACAATCCCTTTTTGGCAGGTGAATACACTAGCCAAGGAAAACTGTCAATATGTTGTTTTGACAAGTATCTCTTTATTTCCCGAGTTTCTCCATTCTTGGAAGTCATGTTCTGAACAGAGAAAGGTAATTCATATCCAGGAGGAGGTTGCCATGGATTTTCCAATAGCAAGCATTTGGTGTAGTCATCGATTTTTTTTCCAAGATGTGTGCCAATGTCATTAATTAAGATACTGCTGGTTTGAGGTGGGGTATCAACAGACAGTGGCGACACATTACGATCTGTTTCACCAGATATTGGCTCTACAAATGTACCAGAACAGGATGGGAGGGTAGTGTCAATTTCCATACTTGAAGTGCTTTCTACTATTGGCTTTTCTCCTGATGACTTTTTTGCACTGGTACTGAAGAAAGAATCTATAGTCCTGCAGTTCACTCTTTTCTGACTCATTTTGCTGTTTCTATAACTAAAGTACAAAAGTGCACACTACATTAAATAAGTGGCTTTATAGAACAGCACTGCACACACATTGTTGACATGTACATGTTCCATAGCTGAACCGACCCCCTGTTTATATATTGCAAGAATACATTGCAGACATGATACAGGAGATGGTCAGAGACTGCAGACATGATACAAGAGATGATCAGAGACTGCAGACATGATACAGGAGACGATCAGAGACTGCAGACATGATACAAGAGATGACCATAGACTGCAGACATGATACAAGAGATGACCATAGACTGCAGACATGATACAAGAGATGATCAGAGACTGCAGACATGATACAGGAGTTGATCAGAGACTGCAGACATGATACAAGAGATGACCATAGACTGCAGACATGATACAAGAGATGACCATAGACTACAGACATGATACAAGAGATGACCATAGACTGCAGACATGATACAAGAGATGACCATAGACTGCAGACATGATACAAGAGATGATCAGAGACTGCAGACATGATACAGGAGATAATCAGACTGCAGACATGATACAAGAGATGATCAGAGACTGCAGACATGATACAAGAGATGATCAGAGACTGCAGACATGATACAAGAGATGACCATAGACTGCAGACATAATACAAGAAATCAACGCATCAATGCAGCCTCACCAGTGCCCATTAAATGCAGCCTTGTCAGTGCCCAACAGCAATAAAAAAAAAAATTGTCAGGATGAATGATTAAGTCTGCCGGTCAGTTTTTCAGGGGGACCTGACTGGAAAGGTCAATGCATTCCTATGGACAGGCAGGTGTAAATGGTCCATTTATACCTGCCTACCTCCTCTCCGATTTGCTCTAAAAAAATGGAAGGGGATCTGTCCTCTTTTGTGTAGGCAAATTGGATCAGAAGTAGTTGGGTGTAAACAGACAGCGGAGTCTGTTCACACCCAGTCACTCATAGAGTAGAGCAGGCTTAGTCTGTGTTTGCTCTTCAGAAACTTGGCGGATACAGATGTGTCATCTGTCCGCTCTGCTCTAATCAACAGGGGATCTGTCAGCCAATCCTCTGCTAAATGAAACAGAATCCACCCTGTGTGAAAGGGGCCTAAGGTTCTTCCTAAAATAACAGCAACATTGGTTACATTGTTTTCCTTTTAAACTCACCTGTTCTGTTTCCTTTAAACTTATGTACCATGAAATACCACAAATATTGCATGGAAACCCTGAAAAGTTTTGCTCAATTGCCATGTCAGTGTTTAAAATTCAGTGTTAGATTTATTGATGTAACCTCCCTGGCGTTTTTCCCGAGTGTGGCTCGGAGTTAAATTTTAGCACCATTAGCAGTAACCCCGAGCCACACTCGGGATTACAACTCAGGATCCTGGTGCAGGTTACTTACCTTGTCTCCAGGATCCTGCGATGTCCCCCCGCGCTGTCTGCGGGCTCTGTCCTCTGCCCGAAGCCTCTCTGTGCCAGGCTCCGTTCCCTGCTAGCATCGCGACGCACAGGGGTGGAGCCTGGCGGCAAATTTAAAAAAATGTAAAAATCATAACACATACAGTACTGTAATCTTAATTCTACTTCCCTTTTGTCCCCAGTGCTTTGGCCCATGCCCTGCATGTAGTTTTATATTATATATAATGTTCTTTCTGCCTGGAAACTTGAGATTGTCCATAGCAACCAAAAAGTGTCCCTTTACGTTAAAAGTGGCTTTAGACCAGCTAGAAAACAGCGATAGTAAATTAGAACACTTGTAGAATTGAGCAATAGTGAATCATGGGGAAATTTATTTTATTATTATTATATTATTATTTTTTTTAATTATTTATATTTATTTATTATATTATAATTTATGATTTTGTATTTCAAACTTCATCATACCTGGGATATCTACTAGACTCTTGGTGGACAGATATAAGTGTGTTATTGCTAAGAATTACAGACCTACAATATAAAATGCCAAATTTCTATGCAAAATAATTGTACCGCTTTGAGACGCAAAAATCTGAAATAATCATACCACCAGGGAGGTTAACAAATGTTTCAAAAATGTAAATATAAAAATAAATTCAGGTGGCCAGATTAAAGCACTGTTTGCTCTTCTGCAGCTCCGCATTTAAATCAATATCCTTCATTATAATTTGATTAACCACTTGCTGTCCGGCTGCAGTACATATACTGCAGAAGGCCGGCTGTATTGCACGAAACTACATACCTGTAGGCCATTTCGTGCAATAGCCAGCAAAGGCGTGCACGCTGAATGGACAGAGGGGGAGCCAATCAGTGGGTCTGGCAGAAGCTATGTCCGCCAGCCACCCGTGATTGCTCCCCACAGAGATAGAACAGCGGTCTACAAATGTAAACAAGGCAGACCGCCGTTCTGTCAGAGATGAACAGAGTGATCTTGTGTTCCTGCTAACCAGGAACACGGATCACTCTGTTCATCTAGTGAGTCCATCCCCCCACACAGTTAGCAAGCACCCCCTAGGGACACAGTTAACCCTTTGATCAACCCCCGATGTTAACCCCTTCCCAGCCAGTGTCATTAGTACAGTGACAGTACATATTTTTAGCACTGATCACTTTATTAGTGTCACTGGTACCCAAAATGTCAAAAGTGTCAGTCAGGTGTCCGATCTGTCCGCTGTAATGTTGCAGTACCGCTAAAAATCACTGATCGCCGCCATTACTAGTAAAAAATAATTAAATATAAATGCCATAATTCTATGCCATAGTTTGTAGACGCTATAAATTTTGTGCAAACCAATCAATATACGCTTATTGGGATTTTTTTTACCAAAAATATGTAGAAGAATACGTATCGGCCTAAATTGTGGAAGAATTTTTTTTATAGAAAATGCAAAAAATATATTTTTTTTTTTCAAAATTTTCACTCTTTTTCGGTTTATATCGCAAAAACTGCAGAGGTGATCAAATACCACCAAAAGAAAGCTCTATTTGTGAGTAAAAAAGGACGTCAATTTTATTTGGGTACAACGTTGCACGACCGCTCAATTGTCAGCCAGTCAAAGTAACGCAGCGCAGTATCACAAAAAATGGCCTGGTCATAAGGAGGGGTAAAACTTTTCGGAGCTGAAGGGGTTAAGATCAAGACTAAAAGGGCATTTTTTGTTTCATACATAATGGCACACATGTATTTTGCGATTTGACACATGACATTTATTCATTCTTTTACTCACGTTTAGTCAATTGGTGCTCTGGTGAGGGTAGGGGTTCCCATGCAGGAGCAATGGAGTGGAAATGGATTGGATGGATCCAGTAATCTTCTCAATAAGTCTTCTTCCTGTATTCAATTCACTCCGCTCTGCAGACTGCCCAAGGTGGAGAAGATGGAGGAGGTGGGTTTAGCCAACACTAACTCAGGGGCGGTGGAGGCCTGTGGTGTGGACAACATGGAGGGAGGAGGGTGCCGGTGGGTGGGGCCAACACAGTCAGGGGTGGAGAAAGAAGAATGCTGGCGCTCTGCCGCCACTGGCTGTGGACGCTGGCTGGACATGTTAGTGCAGTGAGTTACTGTAGGTCAGTGCAGTGGTTGGAACGGAACTGTAAACACAGTCACGTCGGCTCTGAGAGACTCGAGTCCGACGTGACTCACTCTGTGACTGACCGTGACATCACTTGTTGCTAACGCCTGGGCCGCCTGACGTCTAGTAACGAGTGCAGGGAACGAGGCTCCACCCACCTCCTCTGGCTCCTCCTGGTATCCTTGGCAGTCAGTGAGTGCAGTGACCGTAACCACATTAGACGCGAGTCTCTCTCACGGCGCCGCTGATCGGCTGATGTGAGAGAGAGACTCGGGCAGCGGCAGCGCAGAACAAGGACACAACAATGACATATATCAGTGCTATTATTTCGGGGGGGGGCAATTGCCCTGTTGCCCCCCCTGGATCCGCCCCTGCTCTCTCTAGTGTAGAAGGCAGGCTCTGTAAAATGTGTGGTGTAACCAGTGGCGGTTCGTCCATAGAGGGCGCAGGAGCGCCGCCCCCTCTCTCCTGCACCTGTCAATCTCCAATAGATAGATTCATGCATTGCATGAATCTATCTATTGTCCCCGCTCCTGCCCCCTATTCAGGTGTCTGGCCCCTTGTCGGGTGCCGGGCATCTGAATTACAGCAGCAGAGGTGTTTTGGAAGTGCCTTATTAGAGCTCTGATAATTATAAGCGTCCTGATTAGAGCCGTGGGCTCTAATAGGCTTCCAAATTGGTAAACAGCGGGCGCACTGCTGTGCATTCGCTGCTTACGTAGTGCTGTGTTAGGGAATCAAATAAATCACTTCCCTAACACGGACCCGCCTCTCAGCCAATCAGGTGCACCGGGTCTGGTTACCTGTGACCTGATTGGCTGAAGCGACAGGTGCTGTGATTGGATGCCAGGTGTCCAATCATAGCAGAAGAGGATGGGAGAAGACATCGAGGACTCGGAGGGAGTGTGGAGGACAGCGCTGACCCGAGACAGGTGCCAGGGCACACTGGTGGCAATTGATGGGGCACACTGGTGGCAATTGATGGGGCAAACTGGTGGCACTTGATGGGGCAAACTGGTGGCACTTGATGGGGCAAACTGGTAGCAATTGATGGGGCAAACTGGCGGCAATTGATGGGGCACACTGGCAGAAATTGATGGTTACAGTAGCTGCGTTTGATGGCACAGTGGCGGCAATTTATGGGTGCAGTGGCTGCGTTTGATGGGCACAGTGTTTGCGCTTGATGGGCACAGTGGCTGCGCTTGATTGCACAGTGGCAGCGTTTAATAGGCACAGTGGTGGCAATTTATGGGTACAGTGGCTGCGTTTGATGGCACAGTGGCTTTGTTTGATGGGCACAGTGGCGGCAATTGATGGGCACAGCAGCTGCGTTTGATGGGCACAGTGAGGCTGCAGTTGATGGTTTTTTTTTCAGATTATTTGCGCCTCCCCTAAATATTTTAAGCACCAGCCGCCACTGGGTGTAACAGTGAAACAGGAAATAGTAAATATTTATCACATAATTTAAAGTGGAACTTTAGGTAAAAGAATGGCACACATTGTTGACTCTTCTGCATTTTAGTTCCTTACCTACCTGTATACCCTGTACACTGAGCTTCACACGCACAGCTAATGGTACAAATTCTGCAATGTTGAGATGAATAAACTCCTGTGCATGACATCTTCTCGGCCTGGCCAATGAAAATGGCCGGCGATTGGTACCCAGAAGCTGAAGTGCTGGAGAAAAGGCGAGTATAGTTCTGCTTTAAGGAAGTAAATGTGTGAGGAATCTTTACAAACTTCAAGATCATTCAGATTACTAGGAGAAGACTAGACATATTTGAAATTCAATGTGGAATTAATTAAACATTGAAATGACAACATCCATGCAGTGAGAGCATCCATACAATATTAGACAAATTTGGTTTTAGGTAAAAAAAAAAAACCCTTATTTTTGCTAAACTCTTTTCATGCGTGTTGGTGAAATCTGTGGTATAGTTTAAAAACACCAATTATTCTTTATATGAACAATATTATTTTTCTTGTCATTCTTTAGTTGTTTATGCATTTCAAACAACAAAATTGCAGGCTTTATACCATTGTTTGCCCTTCTTGATGGTAAAAGACAAGGGCAAACACTGAGAACCGAGCTGTCAAACACAGTTGATTGCTGAGTTCTTACAGCTCCATAAGCAGAGAGCCGATGACTGTCATTCACTGACTCTCTGCTCTGCCCCCTGACACTTACTGGGAGTGGCTAGTTAGGGCTTTCTGTGGCTCGCTGAGAGGCTGGGCTATAGTTCTACCTTAAGTTTTTAGAATGATACATTTGATTATGTTGCATAATAGAAATGAGAAATATGTCCAAATATAGTATATGAGAATTTGATATATCAGAGTTGTTATATTAATAAATGTTTATTTTGTATTTTTTGTTAACCCACCTATAACATTGAATGTTATTTATTGTCTATTAAAGGTGCTGGCATCTATTTATTTACCAAAGTAAATACATGTATAATTTTAAGGAATGTGTTATACCTATTTTAATGTTTTTAATGCTAAATCCCATTCCATCGTTTTTGGCCTTTATGATAAACCTGGCTGTCAGAAACATAATTCAGAATGATAGTCTGAAATCTGCCACCGCCCTCTAAATCTGAAAGGTCTTCCTCTCTGCCCATGAATCAATAAATGTATCTTTGCTGTGCCTCCTATTAATCTAAATAACGTGCATAAATAAGCCATATGTAATAAAAATGAATAATAAAAAATGTGGCAATCCAATACAATAAATATAAATGCATAAATAATACAAAGTGTAGAAAGTGTGAAAAAAGTAGTCTCTGGTATTGTTCCCTTTAAACGTGCTCAATCAACACAGTCTATACAATCAATTTGGCCAGTCTCTACATGTGAATTTGTTTAATTCGCTGGTATCAAAGTGCACCAGATCTACCTTTGCGTGTTTTCACAGTGCAATCACATATGTAGTGACTCCCACCACCATTCCACCAATGTGCTCATCTTCAAATTGTTATCTCTTTTCCCTATAAGGGGTCACTTCCAGGCTTTTATTCCAGGGGTTTTCCTCTCTCCTTTCCTTCTTGTGAAACTTATTTCAACCCTCCAATAAATGTGGTGTATGGCCCTTTAAAAGTTTGGATGTCCCGCTCCTGCAGCTCTGTAAACCAACTCACAGAATACAAGGGCCCCTTATGGTGTAGTATGTAATAAAACCATTTATTAATACAGACTTGCACTTACATGACAAAAGTTTAAAAACACCTTTAGTATTACAAACAGCTGTGCCGCAGCACCCGCGTCACTTCCGGTCTCCCCTTACATCATCCAGCTCTGCCCTGCATGTGTTGTCATAGTCACTTGACTTCCACAGAGGCTCCTATTTTTTTTTTTGAGCCAGTTTTTATAAGGATTGTGTTTTAGGATTTCTAAAAGCATGTTTAAAGGGACAATACCAGAGCTGCTTTTTTTATATACTTTATAAACTTTGTATTACATATACACATGTACAGTGGGGATGAAAAGTATTCAGACCCCCTTAAATTTTTCAGTCTTTGTTTTATTGCAGCCATTTGCTAAAATAATTTTCAATTCATTTTTTTTCCTCATTAATGTACACACAGCACCCCATATTGACAGAAAAACACAGAATTGTTGACATTATTAAAAAAGAAAAACTGAAATATCTCATGGTTCTAAGTATTCAGACCCTTTGCTGTGACACCTTCATTTGAGTCCAGCTGTGTTTGATTATACTGATTGGACTTGATTAGGAAAGCCACACACCTGTCTATATAAGACCTTACAGCTTACAGCTCACAGTGCATGTCAGAGCAAATGAGAGTCATGAGGTCAAAGTAACTGCCTGAAGAGCTCAGAGACAGAATTGTGGCAAGGCACAGATCTGGCCAAGGTTACAAAAAAAATTTCTGCTGCACTTAAGGTTCCTAAGAGCACAGTGGCCTCCATAATCCTTAAATTAAAGACATTTGGGATGACCAGAACCCTTCCTAGAGCTGGCCGTCCAGACAAACTGAGCTATCAGGGGAGAAGAGCCTTGGTGAGAGAGGTAAAGAAGGACCCAAAGATCACTGTGGCTGAGCTCCAGAGATGCAGTCGGGAGATGGAAGAAAGTTGTAGAAAGTCAACCATCACTGCAGCCCTCCACCAGTTGGGGCTTTATGGCAGAGTGGCCCGATGGAAGCCTCTCCTCAGTGCAAGACACATGAAAGCCCGCATGGAGTTTGCTAAAAAACACCTGAAGGACTCCAAGATGGTGATAAATAAGATTCTTTGGTCTGATGATAATTCTTTGGTCTGATGATTAATTCTAAGCGGTATGTGTGGAGAAAACCAGGCACTGCTCATCACCTGTCCAATACAGTCCCAACAGTGAAGCATGGTGGTGGCAGCATCATGCTGTGGGGGGGTTTTTCAGCTGCAGGGACAGGACGACTGGTTGCAATCGAGGGAAAGATGAATGCGGCCAAGTACAGGGATATCCTGGACAAAAAATGTCTCCAGAGTGCTCAGGACCTCAGACTGGGCTGAAGGTTTTACTTCCAACAAGACAATGACCCTAAGCACACAGCTAAAATAATGAAGGAGTGACTTCACAACAACTCCGTGACTGTTCTTGAATGGCCCAGCCAGAGCCCTAACTTAAACTCAGTTGAGCATCTCTGGAGAGACCTAAAAATGGCTTTCCACCAACGTTTACCATCCAACCTGACAGAACTGGAGAGGATCTGCAAAGAGGAATGGCAGAGGATCCCCAAATCCAGGTGTGAAAAACTGCATCTTTCCCAAAAGACTCATGGCTGTATTAGATCAAAAGGATGCTTCTACTAAATACTGAGCAAAGGTTCTGAATACTTAGGACCATGTGATATTTCAGTTTTTCTTTTGTAATAAATCTGCAAAAATGTCAACAATTCTGTGTTTTTCTGTCAATATGGGGTGCTGTGTGTACATTAATGAGGAAAAAAATGAACATAATGATTTTAACAAATGGCTGCAATATAACAAAGAGTGAAAAATTTAAGGGTGTCTGAATACTTTCCGTCCCCACTGTATATTTATTGGATTGGATTGCCAATTTTTTTTATTATTAATTTTTTATTACATACAGTTTATTAATGCATGTTATTTAGATTAATAGGAGGCACAGCAAAGGTACATTTATTGGTTTGTAGGACATGTGGGAATACATTATTTTATTTACAATCTTCAAAATTAGCATTGGAGTTTGTAGCACAAGGAGTCTTGACAGGTAGTGCAGGATAGTCCCCCTCTATAACCATGAAAAAACGTATGCAAATACCGTATTTATCGGCATATAACACGCACTTTTTTCCCCTGAAAATCAGGGGAAAATCGTGGGTGCGTGTTATAGGCCGATCCCCGCCGATTTCTGCGTCATTGGAGCCGTGGGTAGATTCAAAAATGGCGCCGAGATACACATACCCAAGTGTTCTCGGCTTTTTTCGGCGCCGCTCACAGTCACGCCCAGTCCCGCCCTATGATGGACATAACACAGGTCCAGGGGCGGGACTGGGCGTGACGGCGGCGCCAGAAAAAGCCGAGAACACTCGGGTATGTGTATCTCGGCTCCCTGCAGTCTCGGCGCCATTTTTTGAATCTACACCGAGTGCACAAAGCTGCACTGACATGGCTGGCCTCGGGCAGACCTGCACTAACGAAGCTGAACTGGGGCAAGGCTGCACTGGGGCAAGGCTGCACTGGGGCAAGGCTGAACTGGGGCAAGGCTGCACTGGGGCAAGGCTGCACTGGGGCAAAGCTGCACTGACAAGGCTGCACTGACAAGGCTGCACTGACAAGGCTGCACTGACAAGGTTGCACTGACAAGACTGCACTGGGGCAAGGCTGCACTGACACTGAAAAGGCTGCAGATGGACAGATAAGGCTGCATTGATGGGCATTTTAATGTAAGTTTTTTTTCCTTAAACTTCCCTCCTAAAAATTTTTTTTCCTTAAAATTCTCTCCTAAACTTGGGGTGCGTGTTATACGCCGGCACGTGTTATACGCCGATAAATACGGTAATTCAAATGATTATCCATAAATTTGGTCCTGCCAAACTATTGGAAGTTAGGGAATCAAGGTGCAGGTCACTGGGGCTTTGCCTGAATTGTTGAAAAAAAAAAGAATTTTCAGATTCAAGCCTTCACCTATAAGCAACAGGGAAACTTCAGCACCTAGATTAGCCTAAGAAGATCCTCTAAGGCAGTCGTTCTCAACCTGGGGGTCAAATGATGATTTGCCAGGGGTCACCGAATTCTGGGCTGTTCCTGAAGCCCGCACTGCTCTCCCAGCCTTTTCGCCATCACCCAGCAGCTGGGCTGTCCCTGGAGCCCACTCAGCCTCTTCGCAGCCGCCCATTCACTTCACTGCATGGGTGGCGGGCACAGACTAAAGGTCAGCTGACTGGTGAGGAATGTGAAGTGGGAGGAGATGGAAGAGACCCTATCTCCTGATTTCGGCATAGGTGTCACTTCTGTCACCACAGATCCGGAGACACAGTGAGTGTGTTACTCACAGGTGTTACCTGTGATTATAGTTGCCATGAAAAGTCCCCTCTACATTCCTCAGATCAGCAGATGGTTTTGATCAAGAGCACCTAAGTTGGTTGATCAGAACTCCCCCAAGCACTGCCACTGATCCCACCTCCCCCCCCCCACCAGCACTGCCACTCATCCCAACTTACTGCCAGCACTGCCACTCATCCCATCCCCCCCCCCCACCAATGAGTAAGAGAAGGAATATAAATATTGAATACATGGAAGGGAGAGGAAAAGAGAGGGAGGAACAAAGAAAAAGGGAGAGAAAGAATAAGAGAAAGAACAAGAAAGATGGGAAAAAAATCAAGAAATTAGGATAGAGATAGATAAAAGGGAAAGAAATGAGAACAAAGAGAGTGGTACATCCCAAAATGTACCATAAGGGGTTTTAATACTGTACGAGTGGAAGGGACTCAGGAAGTGCTAAATGACCGTCGGTTAGGGGCGCAAATTACTTGTCTTGCCTTGGGTGCTGACAACCCACGCTACAAAAATAATTTTACTGTTAGGGGTCCCTACAACTTGGGAAATTTTATCAAGGAGTCACGGCACTAGATATGTTAAGAACCACTGCTTTAAATCCTCAAGCACACTGTAAGGAGTTTAGCAGTGTTTTTAGGGAAGGTTAAGTGTCCCATTTCTGTAACCTGCATAATTAACAGAATAATGCATTTTTAAATAGTGCTGTGGGTCCTTATTTTATGGAATTTTGGCATACCCTTCAAACAATTTACTAAATGCTAGACTTACATAATGTCTGCTAAATCAGGGTAAAGT
Source organism: Lithobates clamitans (assembly GCA_037952925.1). Lineage (NCBI taxonomy): Eukaryota > Metazoa > Chordata > Amphibia > Anura > Ranidae > Lithobates > Lithobates clamitans. Next base: position 3,869,861 of record JBBGZY010000025.1, on the reverse strand, counting down.
TTCCTTTACGACACATAATTTCTTGCTGTTTATTGGTGGTTCACACACTTAAAGTGGTTTTTAAGTCTCAAGGTTTTTTAGCTTCATGCATTCTATGTGCAGCGGCTCCCCAGCCCCACCAATACTCACCTGAGCTTCCCCTCGATCCAGTGATGTGCACGAGAGCTGAGCTCCAGAGTTTCTCATTCCTCATTGGCTCCTGCTACTGTCAATCACAGCCAGTGAGCCAATGAAGAGAGAGTGGGGGGCGGGCCGAGTCGTGGCTCTATGTGTCTTATGGACACATAGAGCAGGGCTCAGGAATGAGCACACACCAGTGCCTCCAGAGCAAGTGGCTTGCAATTGAAGGCACTGGGTGCAGAGAATGAGCCAGATCGGGACTGCTCTGTCCAAAAAACACTACACATATTTAAAGAACATTGTTGAACCACAGAAATCATGTTAACTAGCAAGTCCCTTTGTGTGAAAAAAATGCATTTGTATTTTGTGCATTTGTCAAACAATTTTAAAATAAGTTAAAGAAATTAACTATTGCATTTTTGCGGTTAGTTCTATGAAAATATATAAATCTAACATAAATTTATTATTATGGATTATGAATAGTTTTCAGAAAAATCATTTGCTGGTTTACAACAAAGGATATCTAGGACATATTGATATACTGATTGATTTTCCTTCTTTAAATTATTTGAAACTCATTGTGGGATAATGCCCTATTGCCTGTCTAAACTGTAATTGAAATGTTTAATTATACCATTTAATTGTATAGGTAATTTCTTTGGAGAATGGCCAATACTTGATTATAATGGGGAAATACCTTTTCTTTTATTTTGTTAATACAAACAATTTTATTGAGGTTATAAAAGCATAACAAAAGGAATTCATATACAAAGTATAACATGTATGAAGCATTAATACAAGTGAACATAACTTGGGTACATAGTATAATGAGTATACCCAGTAAAGGTCCAAACATGTAATATACTTCTATATTGGGTTATGAAAAGAACCCTGTTGTTTTATCAAGATACACTGTAATCTGAACTAAGGGTTCAGAGAGGGTAGCCGTATCCAGGGTGATTACAACTCTGTCTCCTGGATCTTGTAACAGAACACATGACAATGAGTAAAGAAAAGCAAGTTATGTACTAAACAAAATTATAATCATAATGAAATTAAGAAAGAGAGAGATATGTGAATCACTAAGTAGAACCGAAAGTTTGTGTTACTAGGGATATTAATGTAGGGAAATTAACCGCGATCCACTCAGCCACCAGAAAGTTTTTCAGTTTGTCCATTTGCGGTCAAAGATATGCATTGTATCCATGATGGTATGATGCACCCGCTCCATTAATCGAATTGCTTCCATTCATTGTAGTACCTGCATCCAAGACACTGTAGGGGACTGACAATTTAGTGCAATAGCCCATAGAATTGCACAGAAAAATGTATGGGCTAATTTTTGGGATGGGGCTGAGACCTCCGGAAGTGGTGCAAAGAGTAGGCACATTGGTAAGGTCAATGTGACAAAGGAGCCTGTTATTTGGGCCACTTTGGAGGCAGCCTTATGTCAAATTGGTTGGAAGGCAGCACAGCTCCAAAATATATTTAAAAACATGCCTGTAGCTTGACAACCTCTGAAGCAGTTGTCTGGGGCATTCGGGTAAAACAGATGTACCCTCTTGGGGGTCAGGTACCATCTAGTGTGTAATTTCACCACAGTTTCTTTAAGAGACATGGAGCGAGTGCATTTGTGTATGTTTAAGATCATTTCTGACCATTCTTCTGTGGTAAATTCCTGTCCTATATCTGTTTCCCACCTGACCATCCAAGAAGACTTTTCAGGTAAATGCAACTCATTTAGATAACTGTATATCTGTGATATGATCCCTTTATCCCTAGCAGAATTAGAACATATAGTTTTGAATAATAATAATGATTCAAAGAAGTGTCTGACCTGGAGATATTTAAAATATTCCATCCTCGGAATGTCATATTGTTGCTGAAGGTGGGAGAAGGAACAAAAATGTGATGCTTGTGTTAGGGAGTTAAGGGTAGCGAGACTGTTCAACTCCCAACAAAGAAAATCATTAGGTGAGGTATATGCGGAGGGAATTTATTATCACCCAAAAAGGAGAATAAAGGGCGATCTAGGGGATGAAAGCTTGAATTTCTGGTGGTATAATAACCATAAGTGTATTGTTTGAGAAACAATACTATTCAAAGGGCTCAACGCCCTGGTTCTAACTGTATTATGCCATAGCAGACCCAGTAGGTAAAACAGGCGAATCAATGTAGTTTCAAATTGAAGCCAAGGGATCAAGGCCGAGGAAGCGTGCCATTGTGCTGTTTGAGCCAGTCTGGCCGCTGGGTAGTATAGCCATATATTTGAAAGGCCTAGACCTCCTTGTGAGAGAGGCTTATGTGTTATTAATTTGCCCTATCTAGGTCTCTTACCCCTCCAAATAAATTGGTTAACTTCCCTTTTGGATCTGTCTAATGGTCTGATGGGAAACAGACTGGCAGTGCTCTAAAGTAATAGAGAAGCTTTGGTATAATGGACATCTTGATCGCTGTAACTCTCTTCCCATAAGGGAGAGGGGGAAGGTGGACCACAGTCTTAACCATTGTTTAGTATCAATAGTTTTTTATTAAAGTTTTTCAGAGAAAATACAGAGTCATTGATACATTCTTTTACATAGTGGAATAATAAATCCATAGTAATGCAATGTATAAGAGAACAAATTTCAAATAGATATATTTAGAAACAACTGTGGTTAGTGGGCGTAGTTACATCGATCAAACATAAGGGGCGGGAGAGTTGCCCCTCTCTGGACACTCCAAATGGGTACAAGCTGTGTCATGAAAAGGGGAGCAGCACATCCAACCCACAGATCAAATGCTATTTAAACTAGCGGGGTTGTTACCTTCTAAAGCCTGCTACCCACCTAACCAGGTAATTATTTAGCAAAGGTGGTATTAAGGAATAAAAATAAAGAGAGGGAGAAAGGAAAAAGAAGGGGATAGAAAAGAAAGAAGATATATAGAAGGAGAAATGAGATATCCTTGCAGGATGTTCTACCAAGATTGTTTTATCCAATTCCTACGAAGATGTCAAGGGTATGTGCATGTAATCTGCCCAAGGTACCTATATGGCCTCAAATTTTTGAACAGTATCTTGTAGGATACTAATAATTTTTTCCTGAGCCATGATCTAAGATATTTTTCCTTTGGCCTTATCACTGGAAACCGTGGACTGCTTCCATGCTTTTGCAATCGTAATTTTAGCTCCTGGAAGGATAAAGTGAACGAGGCTCCTTTTTACTTTTAGAGGCTTTTCAGCAGTGCTATGTGGGGGGACTTTGGGACGGACAAATCCGTCATCTTTCTGATGATTGCAAAGATCCTATTCCAGAACCCTCTTAGTTTTGGATATTCCCACCAAACATGGATCATGGTGCCTGTGTGATTGCATCCTCTGAAACATAGGGGGGAAGTTGAAAGTTATCATTTTGCCAGTCTAGCGGGAACCAAGTACCATCTAGTTAGAACTTTTAGGTCTGCCTCCATCAGAGATACGTTGATTATACCTCGATTTGACCATGTGATCACTCTGTGCCATTCGTCCAGCTCCCATTCCTGTTTGAGCTCACTTTCCCAGGCCAACATACAGGTTGTTTTAGAGTGCTCTACAGATAGTGACTCATATATCACCCAGATCCCCCCTCTGTTCAGTAAGCTGACCACACCAATGTTCATATGGCGTTATGCTAAGTGGTAAGGGTTTGGATCGCCAAATGGAGTGTAGGAAGCGAGAGATTTGTTGGTGTCTGTAAGTTTCAGTTGGGGGCATTTCAAGGATATTGATACAGTGATTGAGGGTGAGTGGACCCGATGAGTTAAAATAATGGCCTATTCTGTATAGCCCCTTGTTCAGCCACCATTGAAAGGCTCTAATGTTCATGCCTGGGTGGAATTGGGGATTGTGGAATAAATGGGCCAGCGGCCTAAACGGGGATATTAACTCCGGATTAATGTTGAGTTTGTCCCATACTGACATCGAATGAGATAATGTTGGGGTGAGAATTGCTGGTCGTTTACTAGGGTGACTCCACAGTAAGAAATCTAGTGTGAATTGTGGTACTGCTTCCCTTTCCATATGCACCCAATCAGGTTTTGCAATCTGGGAGTAGATTACTGATATTTGGGCTAATTGTGCTGCTTGGTAATACCTGTGTAGATTAGGTAATCCAATCCCTCCCTTGTTTTGGGCTCTAAAGAGGACCCCCTTAGCTAGCCTGTGCCCCTTTGACCCCCAAATAAAGGCTATAATTTTTGCCTGAAAGCGTCTCAAATGGTCCATTTTAATAGGTATGGGTAGGCACCGAAAGAAATAGAGAATACGTGGAAGTAGTGTCATCTTTATTGCGTGAACCCTTCCTAGCCATGATATAGGTAGTCGAGACCATTCACGCAAATCCGATTCCAATTTACAAAATATTGGCGGATAATTGGTTTCATATAGCTGCTCTATCCTAGACATTAAATGCCCCCCTAGGTAGGGAATGTGAGAATCATGCCATGTAAAGGCAAAGTGGCTTTTTAGCCGGGAAACTAAGGAATCTGGTAGGTTTATGTTAAGGGCCTGCAACTTTGACATATTGACATGTAGTCCCGAAATTTTTCCGAAATCGTCCAGTAGACGGCAGACATTTGGTAGAGAGATTAGTGGTGAGGTGATGAAGAGGAGGAGACCGTCTGCAAAAAGAGCACATTTGTGTGATTGTGGGCCACATTGTACGCCACGAATATCCGAGTGAGTCCTGATCGCTAAGGGTAAAGTTTCAATCGCTATTGCGAAGATCAGGAGGGATAGGGGGCAACCCTGTCTTGTGCCTTTTAGAGATTGTAAATGGCTCTGAGTAGTATCCCCGAAGACGTACTCGTGCTTCGGGAATCGAATATAGTGCTCTTAGAATGTTAATGAAGTGTCGGCCAAACCCCCAATACTGTAATATTTTGAAAAGATAAGGCCATGAGACAGTACCGAAGGCCTTGTGTAAATCTATAGATAGCAAAAGTCCTTCTTGAGATTGCCCCCCATCCCAGCCCGATCTCAACAGTGAGATAATGTAAATTGCCTGTCTAATTTGATCAGGGCCTTGCCTACCCGGGATGAACCCCACCTGATGTTTATGTATGTATAAGCTTATGAAGGAGGACACAACAATTTGGTTAGGATCTTTAGGTCCTTATTAATTAATGATATGGGCCTGTAGTTGCTAACCTCCCCCGGGTCTTTCCCTTGTTTTGGAAGAACTGTGATAAACGCTGAGTTAAGTGAGCGTTCCAGGGTCGTTCCCTTCCTCAGAGCGTTAAAGAATCGTGCTAGATATGGGGACAGAATGGGTGCAAACTTTTTATAATAGGGGTTGGAGAGCCCATCTGGTCCAGGAGCCGACCTCTGTTTCAAGTTTTTGATTACCAAGAGCACTTCTTCTGCCGTTATTGGAGATTCCAATCTATCGATATGGCGATCTTCCAGTTTGGGAATAGGAAAAGAGTCTAAAAAGGAGTCAATACCAGCCTGATCCTCCTGCGCCCCTCCTCTATATAAAGTTTTATAGAAATCATGGAAGGCGCTCATTATTTTCTGAGGGTTGTGTGTCCCAGATCCATTTGGGAGACGGATTTTTGGTAAGGTATTAGAGCGAAGATAGGGAGTTAGACCAGCTGCTAGCATTGAATCCACTTTATCTCTCATTTGGTAAAACCGGGCCCCACTCCATCGTAAATTTTTCTCTGCTGTTGATTAGGGATGAGCCGAACACCCCCCGGTTCGGTTCGCACCAGAACCCGCGAACGGACCGCAAGTTCGCACGAACGTTAGAACCCCATTGACGTCTATGGGACTCGAACGTTCGAAATCAAAAGTGCTCATTTTAAAGGCTAATTTGCATGGTATTGTCCTAAAAAGGGTTTGGGGACCCGGGTCCTACCCCAGGGGACATGTATCAATGCAAAAAAAACTTTTAAAAACGGCCGTTTTTTCGGGAGCAGTGATTTTAATGATGCTTAAAGTAAAAAAAAAAAAGTGAAATATTCCTTTAAATATCGTACCTGGGGGGTGTCTATAGTATGCCTGTAAAGTGACGCGTGTTTCCCATGTTTAGAACAGTCCCTGCACCAAATGTCATTTTTAAAGGAAAAAATCTCATTTAAAACTGCTTGCGGGTTTAATGTCATGTCGGGTCATGGCAATATGGATGAAAATCAGTGAGACAAACGGCATGGGTACCCCCCAGTCCATTACCAGGCCCTTTGGGTCTTGTATGGATATTAAGGGGAACCCCGCACCCAAATTAAAATAAGGAAAGGTCCCTATATACTCTGAACAGCAGTATACAGGCGGTGCAAACAAGACAGGGACTGTAGGTTTGTTGTTAAGTAGAATCTGTTTGTAATTTTGAACATTTTTAATGTGTTTAGCTCCAGCCAAAAAATCTTTTCTAAGCTTTTTGGAAAACATAGGGAAGGGTTATCACCCCTGTGACATTTGTTTTGCGTCTTTCCTCCTCTTCAGAAGATTTCACCTCACTTTTTTGTCCCAATGAAAAATGTTTTTTGAAAATTTGGGTTTTTTTGTGGAACAAGGATTGGAAAGCATCAGTGGAAAGGAGAAATTGTTTTCCCATATTAACTCTTACAGGAGAGAATTTCCCTTCCTTAGGGGTAGATTTCATCTCACTTCCTGTTGTCTCCTTCCGTTTGCAAGTAGGAGTCGTTTGTAAGTTAGATGTTTGAAAGTAGGGTCCTGCCCTATATACTCAGCAGAAATTTGGGCCTTAGGTGTTGCTGTGGCCAAAACACTGTAAGCCCTCACAGGGCCCTGCTGTGAAATATTAGATCAAGAATTGTAATTACATGCCCCTGTTGAACAGGAGCTGAAAAATTAGGCCTTAGGCACTGGTGCTGGTGCCACAACACTGCAACCCCTCACAGACACTCTAGTTGGAACGCAGGAACGAGCCCTGCTGCAAAGTATTGCATCAAAAATTGTAATTACACGCCCCTGTTAGACAGGGGCAGAAAAATTGGGTCTTAGGCACTGGTGCTGGTGCCACAACACTGCAACCCCTCACAGACACTCTAGTTGAAACGCAGGAACAAGCCCTGCTGCAAAGTATTGCATCAAAAATTGTAATTACACGCCCCTGTTAGACAGGGGCTGAAAAATTGGGTCTTAGGCACTGGTGCTGGTGCCACAACACTGCAACCCCTCACAGACACTCTAGTTGGAATGCAGGAACGAGCCCTGCTGCAAAGTATTACATCAAAAATTGTAATTACACGCCCCTGTTAAACAGGGGCTGAAAAATTGTGCCTTAGGCACTGGTGGTGGCGCCCAGAACCAAAAATGTTCTTACAAGCTATCAGCGTGATGATTGAGGAGGAAGAGGATAATTACTCAGGGATAGTCACTCAGCATCAGCATAGGCAGTCTTTGAAGGGATCTGAGATTTCAAAAAAAATTATTCGGTTACATCTGCATCAGGTGCTTGGTAGCTGGTGGTGATCCAAGACTGATTCATTTTTATGAAGGTCAGCCGATCGACCGAGTCGGTGGACAGACGCACCCTGTGATCGGTTACCACGCCTCCAGCAGCACTGAATGTGCGTTCCGAAAGAACGCTGGATGCAGGACAGGCCAGTAGCTCAATTGCATACTGTGCAAGCTCTGGCCAGTGATCCATCCTCAAGACCCAGTAACCCAGAGGATTTTCGGTGGGAAAGGTGTCCAAGTCTGATCTTGCCCCTAGGTATTCCTGCACCATGTAAAACAGACGCTGGCGATGGTTGCTGGAACCGATCATACCTTGGGGCTGCGGACCAAAAAATTGTCTGAACGCATCGGTCAGACGGCCACCTTCTCCACCGCTCCTTCTTTGACTGACCGAAGCCTCAGCAACACGTTGTCCAGAAACAGGAGTTTGTAACCTCCCAGTCTCTGGGAACGCGTTGCACAGACCTTTCTGCAAGGCCTCCCGAAGATGTTTCATCCTCTGCTCCCTCTGCGATGGCAAGATAAGGTCCGCAACCTTACCCTTGTAACGTGGATCAAGGAGGGTTGCCAGCCAGTATTGGTCCTTCTCCTTGATACCACGAATACGAGGATCCTTACGCAGGCTTTGCAGGATCAGGGAGGCCATGCAGCGTAGGTTTGCTGAGGCATTCGGTCCGGAGTCCTCTGGGTCACTAAGGACAACAACGTCCGCAGCCACCTCCTCCCAGCCACGTACAAGTCCATGTGTTCCTTGGGACTGATCCCTTAAAGACTGCTGATGCTGAGTGCCAGGCTCCACCTCCATACTGACACAATCTTCCTCCTCCTCCTCCTCCTCCTCCTCGTCCTCTTCCTGTGTGATCGGCGGGCACGCAGGAACACTGTCTGGATAAAGGGGGCCTTGAGAGCTAAGGAAGTCCTCCTCTTCCTGCCTCTGTTCTGCCTCAAGTGCCCTGTCCATTATTCCACGCAGCGTGTGCTCCAACAGGTGGACAAGGGGGACAGTGTCACTGATGCATGCACTGTCAGTGCTCACCATCCTCGTGGCCTCCTCGAATGGTGACAGGACAGTGCATGCATCCCTGATCATGGCCCACTGGCGTGGGGAAAAAAAACCAAGGTCCCCTGACCCTGTCCTGGTGCCATAGTCGCACAGGTACTCATTGATGGCCCTCTGCTGCGTGTGCAGCCGCTGCAGCATGGCCAACGTCGAGTTCCACCTGGTGGGCATGTCACAGATTAGGCGGTTCTTGGGCAGGTTAAACTCCTTTTGGAGGTCCGTCAGCCGAGCACTGGCATTATATGACCGGCGGAAATGCACAGAGACTTTCCTGGCCTGCCTCAGGACATCCTGTAAGCCCGGGTACCTGCCCAAGAACCGCTGCACCACCAAGTTAAGGACGTGAGCCAAACAGGGCACATGGGTCAGTTGTCCCTGTCGGAGGGCAGAGAGGAGGTTGGTGCCATTGTCGCAAACCACCATTCCTGCCTTAAGTTGGCGTGGCGTCAACCACCTCTGAACCTGCCCCTGCAGAGCTGACAGAACCTCTGCCCCAGTGTGGCTCCTGTCCCCCAAGCACACCAGCTCAAGCACCGCATGGCATCTTTTGGCCTGCGTACTTGCGTAGCCCCTTGAACGCCTACGGAGCACCGCTGGTTCCGAGGAAGAGGCCATGGAGGAAGAAGAAGAGGAGGGGGTGGAGGAGAGAGGTGTGTCACAATCAGCATTTTGGAGGCGTGGTGGCGGAACAACCTCCAACACTACTGCACCTTGTCCTGCATCCTTCCCAGCTGCCAGCAGAGTCACCCAATGCGCCGTGAAACTTAAGTAACGTCCCTGTCCATGCCTGCTGGACCATGAGTCAGCGGTAATATGCACCTTACCGCTGACCGCCCTGTCCAGCGAGGCATGGACATTGCCTTCCACATGCCGGTAGAGAGCCGGAATCGCCTTCCGTGAGAAAAAGTGGCGTTTGGGTACCTGCCACTGAGGAACCGCACATTCCACAAACTCACGGAAGGGGGCAGAGTCTACCAACTGAAAAGGCAGCAGTTGAAGTGCTAGCAATTTTGCCAAGCTAGCATTCAACCGCTGGGCATGTGGATGGCTGGGAGCAAACTTCTTTCGGCGGTGCAGCAGCTGGGGCAGGGAAATTTGCCTGGTACAATCTGACGCCGGTGTACCAAAAGCAGATTGCCCACAAGTACTTGGCTGTGACACACCTAATTCTACACCTTCATTCCTCTCACTGCAGGTCGCAGAGAGGACTGAAGGTCTAGTGGGGTTGGAAATCTCAGCTGATGAGGAGCAAGGAGAGATCGTCTTTGTTCTTTGGTGTGGGTCTTTTAGATACGCTTGCCAACGAACTGCATGGCAGGTCAACATATGTCTGGTCAAGCATGTGGTACCCAAGCGGGAGATGTTTTGGCCACGCGAGATACGCTTGAGACATATGTTGCAAATAGCAACGGTGCGATCTGATGCACTCGTCTCAAAAAAGGCCCACACCAAAGAACTTTTTGAATAACGCGCAGAGACTGCAGCGCCCTGCACATGTGGAGCTTTGGGGTGTGATGCAGTCAATGTGCTGCCCTTAGGCTGGCCCCTGGAGGGCATCCTGCCTAGTTGGTGATGTGCCACCTCCTCCTCCTCCTCCTCCTCCTCCTCCTCTCTCCTATCAGGCACCCACGTTGAGTCAGTGACCTCATCATCCCCTCCCTCCTCATCACTGGAGCAAACCTGGCAGTATGCTGCAGCAGGGGGAGCATGACTGCCAGATTGCTGTCCTTCTTGGGCACCCCCTCTGTCCGTGCTCATGTTACTGCCTTCATTGAGCTCAGTATCATCATCAGAGCCTTCCAAACGCTGGGCATCCTCCTGGAGCATGTACCCAACACTGTGGTCAAACAGTTCGAGGGAATCCTCATGAGGACATGGTGGAGCTAGGGAAGGAGTCACTGATGACATTGAGCTGAGGGAAGAGGCCGCTGCTTTGCCAGACAAAGCACCCTGGGCATGGGTGAGAGAGGATGAGGAGGATGAGGACGGCTTGGTCATCCACTCGACCAAGTCTTCCGCATGTTGCGGCTCAACACGGCCAGCTGCCGAAAAAAAGGCCAAGCGTGTCCCATGGCCACGTGCTGATGAGGATGCACCGTCTCCACGACCAGCACTAGACACAGAGCCTGCTTGCCCTCTCTTATTGGCTTGTGACTGTCTGCCTCTCCTTCTTGGCCTTCCAGACATACTAATGGCCTGTAGCTGCACTAAGCTGGGATAGAACACCTGTAATTTTCTTCAGGTAGCTTTATATACTGTAACCAGACAAGCCTGCCTGTCAGTAGGAAGATAACAGGAACGGATCTAGCTGAACACTGTGAGCAGGACGTACTGCACTAAATGTATATAGCAGGAACGGATCTAGCTGAACACTGTGAGCAGGACGCACTGCACTGAATGTAAATACCAGGAACGGATCTAGCTGAACACTGTGAGCAGGACGCACTGCACTGAATGTAAATAGCAAGAACGGATCTAGCTGAACAC